>OX421494.1:6856836-7566836 GCA_949126835.1 Anisus vortex | reverse complement strand
TGGCTATAACCTGGCGACACGATCCGTCCGTCCACGGTTTCTATGATGTCGGCATCCTGGATTCTTGCCGGTGGGCTGCAACTAGACGCGCTGGTATCACTGTTACACACATCGATATGACGATAAACGTCCGAAGTCGGCTGTTTGCACCTGGTTTTAAAGGAACTGCTAACTCTGAAGATCGCTTCCCCTTTCATGCAAGGCTGGACCTCTCGAAGCGTATCTCGTTTCCTCTTGCGCTCGTTGCATTTTGCGCCTTCCATGATCATTGTATCAGTGTAGGTATTAGTTGCACACCCCAAAAAGACTTAATGTACGCCTCTGTGTATAATCTCTATAATATAGATATTTAAAAAAACAAAACAAAGTAAAATGCGCTATTCTAATGCTGCCAACACTTCGTCTTGATTTGTAATAATCAGAATGTGTTTGAGAGTTACACGGAGCAGAGCCTACCAAGTGTCCGTAAAATTCTGCTAAGTGCCATTTATATAAATTTTTTAACAGGAACCACCACCCCTCCCTTCCTACCTCCAACTCATCCCGATTTCCTGACTCCATCCTCTTTCCCCTCCCTCCCAATTGTACCTCTTTCCGTTAAACAATGTAACGGGTTTTTGCTAACACTTTTTGAAACATCAATAAGGCGAGAGGAGCAGACGACAGGTAGCGCTGAACTTTGTCACCTGCAACGCTCACGTGATTCACTCCAATCAATGAATCGCTGCTCACCTGAGCTTGCTACCTGGCCACGCCTAGATTTTTACCTGTGACGGGGCAGACCTCGTGGCTTCCAGGGTTTTAATTGGCTAACAGGATTGGCTTTCTTTCTTGTGTCTTGTTTTTTTGTGTTTAATGTTTTCATTTTAAAATGTCAGAGGTTGATGAATCAACGTTTGATCTCGTGTACGATTGATGTACTGAGAACAGAATCCTCAGGTCCTTTATATTTATAGCAGGATGAATTATACTGTTATGAGTTATGAGAGACATTTTTTTTATATTTACAGGACCGGTAGTTAAATAAAGAAAAAAGATTTCAAAGACAATATATCATTTAGACACGACGTGTCTATCGTATTTTTAAATCTATTTAATCATGTCGGCCTATTCTGTCGTATTATTGAATATATTTTATCCTGAATTCTATCGAAGTGAATCTATTTCATCCTGTATTCTGTCGTATTATTATATCTTTTTGTATCCTGTATTCTGTCGTATTGAATCTATTTAATCCTTTGTTCTATCATATTGGGGCACGGATTTTATCCCGGGTCTGGAGGGTGTCCCTGTGTCTACCCAGCTCAGATGGGTACCTGGTCTTAGCAGTAGCGTAGCCAGAGGGGGGTGGGAGCAGGGGGAGCCGCTCCCCCTACGACCATTTTCGAAAAAAAGGGCCTTTTCGGGAACACATTTTATAAACAATTTTAACAAGCCAGTCAAGCCACGAAGCTAAATTTATGCTGTTTGTAATTTTTTTCTTTAAATCGCATTTCAACAATTTAATTTAATACAATAATTTTGAATCATTCAGCGTGCCAACAAAGTGAAAGTCAAACTGATCAACTAGTCTATATTATTTTAATAAGACAATATTTTTAGTGCCGTAGCAAGACCAAGACCAAAAGAAAAGGAGCGAAATAGAGAAACTTATTAAAGCGTTTTATATTTATAAAAAAAATAAATAACCTGTTTGTTATTATCAGCTTTTAAAAAAAAATCCATTCGTAGATATTACACAATTTCATTACTTAACTTACACATTAATGGTTATCAGTTATCAACTTTTGAATTTAGTTGTCAAGACATTATTCTAGTAATTTCTTTACAATCTTTAATGTTTGATCTCAGAATAACTGACATTTACTGTAAAGTATTATTTTAACCCGAATGGTTATTATATAACAAATGACAATTTTGAGGAAGACATAATAGTCATATGCCTACAAACTGGATAGTTATTTTAATGTTTCAAAATGTACATGTACATTTTTTAGTCATAAAATATTTATATCATTTTCAATTGTGTAATTCGATCATTTTAGAGTTACAAATTGTAAGCCATTAATTTGTTTAAAAGGAAACAAAAAGAAACATATTAGAAATATAAATGTAAAGAAAACGGGTTAATTATCTCCCTTCGAGTAAATTCTCAAAATTTGATGCTAGTGATACCGACCCCCGTTATAGAGCATTCGCGTTGATTCTATAAATACTTTTCGATACTAGATGTTCATCCAATGAGCAGTAGAGAAAAAAAATCGTGAATGGTTAATTAAAAACTGCACTATTATATAGTGTGCGTATCCTGAGGCACATGGTTTTCTTATAACACTTGATACGTACGAATTCTTATTTATTCTATCAATCTGGAAAAATTGCTAAAAGTGGGGCCTTTTTCCTAAAATTTCGCTCCCCCTAGCGTCATGACCTGGCTACGCCACTGGGCCTTAGTTGGGGTAAAGTTAATGCGGCTGTGCATAGTGCTGGCCACAAAATCATCTAGTACACCGTTGCCACAGAAACTGGTGAACGCTCCATCACCGGCCCTATGGAGCAATTTGGCCCAACGGGATACTTTAAAAAACCTTTTTTTTTTCAATCATATTATTACATATATTTTATCCTGTATTCTATCGTAGGCCTACTATTGAATCTGTTTAATATTTTGTTCTATTTCATCCTGTTTTCTATTGCATTACAGACTCTATTTAATCCCGTATACTTTCGTTTTATTGAATATTTACTTCTGTATTCTATCGTTTTAGAGAATATATTTAACCCTGTAGTTATATTACTTAGTTTTAGTTATAACCGGTGTTTGTTTTTTTCAGAAATATATTTTAAGAATATCTATCAAAAACTTTATTTTTAATTGATACGAAGCAAAAGTTACAATCCAGAAATATTCTGTGGTAGGTAATTCAGCTACTCATGTACACCAAAATGGAGGTGGTTTACATAGGTCACGTAATATGGAGACCATATGACGTCAATTGCAAAGTCTTATTGCCATATGTAGGTAGGTAGATATGTAGGTAGGTATTTACCTTAGTAGGTATGTATGTAGATATGTATATATGTAGCCTATGTATGTATGTATGTTGGTAGGTAGGTAGGTATATATGTATGTATGTATGTATGTAACAGGTAGGTAGGTAGGTATTTACGTATGTTGGTAGGTAGATAGAAATGAAGGTGGGAATGTAAAAACTAAAGATAGTTAGATAGTAAGATAGTTAGATAATAAGACAACCTGAATTTGTATAAAATAATAAACTGACACGTGTTCAATATTCAAACATTGACCAATAAGACTCTTAAACATGTCCTTACAGTTAATAATAATAATAATAATAATAACAGTGCTTGTATAGCGCATTTCCCGTTGATGACAGTTCTATTCGCTGACGACAACCACAGAGTACAGACAACGAACAACAGACGAAAATGTATATTATATATGTACACTTGTACAATTGAAGTCTTCATCAACGCCCCTGGCAACAACAAAAAAGGCAGATCTCAGATCTGGCCTGACACCTCTTCCTACCATCCTTTTCACATGAACTACAAAATAAAAGGGTCCCTTAGTAGTTGTATGCTCCCTTGGTGCCCCCCCCCCGACCTCCTAGGTCACGTGTCCACCCTGCCACCATCACCCCCGATGAACGTCGGTGATGGGTTGGCGCAACTCTGACATGTGACTAAGTGAGTATTTATTACAGCTAATCTGTTGTGGTGACGTTTTGACATTTTTAACCAATGGAAAACATTTGTTTTTGGTGTGGCATGGTTGTTGTTTTCCTAGTTGTGTGGTGGTGTTGTCGCCGCAGCTGTTTAAGATAATTTCACACATTGTGCATGATATTTTTAGTCCTATAACTTCCTACACATCTGATAGACTAATGCTTTATATCGCGTGTGTTTGCGTGTGTGCGTTTTTTTGTGTTTTAGTTTGCACTCCATAGTAGAATTTTTTGTTCAACAACTATCTCTCTTATACATTACAGACGCTCCTTCTATAAAGAAGATTATTGCGTCCTACGCTCATCCGTGGTCCGAGTCTAGTCTTGCATTTTTATTAATGTTTTAAATGATGTTAGGTTATTGGTTTTCCTGGTTTGTTCAGGCAACCCATTCCATGCCCGAATGCCACTCGGGAAGAAAGAGTACTTATATGCATTTGTTCTCGCATAAGGGACAAGGAAGGTGTTTTTGTCTTTATGTTTATCTGAGCTTTGCAACAGATTGTTATTGGGTTGTATTTCTAAATTAGAGTTTAATGCCTTATGTATTATTACTACTTTACTCTTTGCCCTTCTGTCCTCTAGTGTTTCTCTTATTCACTTAGAGAAATTTAGTTTAACATGACATAAGAAACGGAACAATTAAGATAATGTACTTTTTTATTCTGTTTCCAACTTTGAAAATATAATATAAAAATAATAATATACAAATATAAATGGAATAAAATATATAATAAAATAAGAATTATAGGAATAAAGTATTAATATAAAAGATTTATAATATAAATGTAAAAATATGATATAAAATTATTTTGCGAAATATGTTGGCGATATTTGATGTTAACATGGCTGGTGTATTTATTGGGTCTCTGTGGTCTAGCGGCAGACGGAGGGAGTGCCATCCCGTAGGTCTCAGGCTTGTAAGTTAACAGATAAAACACTTGGTTCCTCCTCCACTTTCCCTGCCTGTGGGAGGTGTTCCCTAGATCTACCTCTACCCAGTTCTGATGGATACCTGACGGTTTGGGAAATGTAAAGGCGGCTGTGCATAGTCACCTAGTATGTCGTGGCCACATAAGTCTATAGACCGTGTTCGTGTCTGGAGTAGGTGGGTTTATATTACTGGGTAGCTATCGGTTCGTTAACGTCCGGAGTCACTTAGGGCCTACTTAGCTAACAAATAAGCTTATATAGATTTATGAAATAGTTTAGCTTGTTTTTCTTAGTGTAAGAAATACATATGACTTATGGTACAGGGATCTCGTATTTCGAAAGGTTGGCATACATATTCCTTGACTTGATTATAAAAAAAACATACACTTAATCAAGACAATATTTCACTGTGTTTAGCGTCACACCTCCCTTTAAGTATAAGAGACAAACAAACGAGTTGTTTTAAAACGTTTTAAATGTATTAGATATAATAACATTAAGGGCTGCGGAGGGTAGCAGTTTACTAAAGTAATAATTGTAGGCCTACTCTAGTACTCTAGTACCTACATTTGTCAGATGGGGCACAGTGGACGAGCGACAGCCCGTTCAAGTGGCGTTCCCAAGGTTCTGTGTTCGAATCCTGTCGAAGGTTAGGATTTGTTCCCGGGACTGGAAGGTGGGCCTGCTTGCTGTGATGGGTACCTGATATTAGTTGGGGTGAAGTGAAGCCGGCTGGGCATTGTGCTGGTCACACATCCTCTAGTACAGAGGGTCGGCAACCTACGGCACGCGTGCCATTCTTGGCACACAGAGCGACTTTCAATGGCACGCGGAGGAGCCCGAAAAAAAAAAAGCAAATCAATTCTTTTCTACAAGAAGCTGAGTGCTAGAGCAGGGTGCCATTTAGTCTGTTGGCACGCTGAATGAATTAGAAATCATACATTGGCACAGTATTATCAAAAGGTTGCCGACCCCTGCTCTAGTATGTTATGTCCACAGAAACTGGTGAATGCTGCTTCGCCGGCCCTATGATCAATTTAGTCCCTAAGGTACTACTCTACTTACATTTGTCACACATATTTTGTGTTTTGTAGGGAGAAGGCTAAAGATTTAAATTCACTATGACTTGCCCACATCCGTGCTTATCTCTACAACTATTTTCAAGAGCCCAATGTCATAAACAACACATCATTAATCATATCAAGAGATATCAGAGAGGGCTGGGGTGGGAGTTGCATGGAGGGAGGGGAGGGTAATGGCACCTCTTTGATTCACCTCTCCTGAGATATATTCTCCCCTGATGTTTCAACTAGACACGGTTCCAAAATGATATTTTTGAAAGGTAAAATTTACTCAATTTACCCCCCCCCCCCCACACACACACACTTAACGATGCTAATTAAACGGGTGGGGTGGGGACTGGGGGAGGGTCAAACAAGTGTATTAATATTAACATTTTTTTTTAAATGAAAGACTGTAAGACCTGGCCTTACTCGGTGACTTAAGTTCTCTCTCTCTCTCTCTCTCTTTCTCTCTCTCTCTCTCTCTCTCTCTCTCTCTCTCTCTCTCTCTCTCTCTCTCTCTCTCTCTCTCTCTCTTGTGTGTATGTGTGTGTCTGTGAGTGTGTTTGAACGTGTAATGAGACGGTGTTTTGTATCACGAAATGTGTCTGTAAGTGTGTGTGTATATGTGTGTGCGTGAGTCTGTGTAAATGAACTTATGGGCGCCAGTGTGTGAGAGATCTTCATTGTGAGTGTGTTTATATGTGTGTTTGTTTAAATGCAAACCGCTGGCCATTTTTTTCAGCCCAGCTCCATTCAAGCCCTAAAGACTCCACACAACAAAGATGGCCTTTGCTTTTCATTGCGGCCCCTTCATTTTTTTTCTTCTCAAACCTCTATCGGATAGCAACCAACCCTTTTTGAATTGAACTTGTAAAAAAAAAATGTTTTTTTTAAATCTCTGGCGTAAATGTGGGGAGGTGGTGGCGGGACGAAGGGGGCGGACACGGTTGATTAAACACGGATATGGTGGACGCTTATCAAATAGTAATTAATGAATCATAGTTGGCCATTGTTGGCATTGAGAGGACATCTCCTTTTTTTTTTTCTGTTTAAACCAGTTCTTTTTTTTTTATATATAAATTCACCTTTAAGCTGAGTAGGCCCCGTTTATTCTTTACAAAAAAGAAAAAAAAAAAAAAACAAGAACCACAACTTTTGTTTGGCGGGCAGAGAAAATATCAACCGTACGATTTAATTAATTGAAATTGAAAAGTTTTATGCGGTTTTGCAAACGTTAAAGGCAGAATGAGACTTAAAGAGTTTCTTCTCCAATTAGCGAATGTTTGGTGGCTCAACTTTTTACTGCCATGATTTCCCAGAAACAAAAGGTTATTATACAGCAAGACAAGAGAATGTATTGTATTTGTTGGCTATAGTTGGCTATACTATCCCAGCCAACCGCTTAAACTTTTTTGGTTTGTTTGTTTAAAAGTCTTTTCAAAGATTTTACCACAACTCCTCTTCCCGCGTATATTATACAATTTTTTTTTTCAATGTTACGAATATTGGCCTTTGTGTAGGCTTAATATTCGTCTGCTCCTGAGAACAGCGTCACAATACATAATTTCGACCAAATGCAATTTATATTATTAAAATAGGTCCAATAAACCGATAAAAAGACCAGTTTTCAGAATCGCTAAAATAAGTAATGTTATTTTTTAAATATGGAAAATAATAAGCAAGTTAAAGCAGGTTAAAGAGTTTTTAAAGATCAACACACACAAACTTGTGGTTAGTTAGTAACCCTGTGAGGTCATTAAGTTCAACCATAGGGGTCGACTGCATGTAAATCTACTTTTTCTTTGACAGCATTCATAATTTACCGTAAAATCTCGATTATAAGCCGCACCTGTATATAAGCTTTATATAATGTAATTGTAAATTTACGTTTTCTTTGACAGCATTCATCTTTACCGTAAAATCTCGATTATAAGCCGCACCTGTATATAAGATGCGGGTATACTTTGGGAGGCAAAGCCAAAAAAGCAAGTATAACTGAAGTTCACGTGTATAAGCCGAACCCAAAATCTGTTTGGTTTACCTGTATAATTTCTTTATCAAGATGTTTTAATTGTAGTGTATTAGCCAATGGAATGTCAATGGACTTTGCATATAAGACAGTATAAAAACTTTCACAACTTTTAGTTTCTCAGCTGCACTGTACGACTGACGCGTGGAATTCATCTACGGATAAAATTTTCTTTTCTGTTTAAAAACTAAATATGTTAAACGAAAACTGGAATACCGGATTTCGGTTTTGTAACCGAAAACCGGTTAATTTTCAAAGCCGGATTTCGATTTGTTGGTTGGAAGGTAATCATTACTTCAAGTAGCACACCCTTTTTTTTTTTGGTTCTGATGGAAATATTTTAAATAAATAATGTTGTATTCGCACAAAACAATTATTGAAATGCCTTGCCAACACTATTTAATCTTAGATATTGTGTATCTTTTTTTTTCCAAATACAAACTATGGCTTGCGATAAAAATAACATCAAACCAAATGTTAAGTTACAGTTAACATTTACTTTTCGGCTCATCTTTAAGATGTGCGCTACTCTTTGGTGTACACAATGGAGAGACGCAAATGAGTCTCTTCCTGTGACCCTGTACAATTCGGCTAGACACCGCGTCTGTGCTTTATTATTAATTGCACTATTAAATACACATTCTTTTGATTAGTGAAACGCGAAACCTTTCAATACATTATTTTACAAGTCTAAGTCCACGGTATGTTGTTGGTAACTATTCCTTTTGAAACTGTAATCTCATAATCACTTCGACGATAAATTATATTTGTCTAAGTTTAAAGAAAAACAGTTTCGATATGGCTAGTAGAATAAATCAATTTTTCGTGTGGGAAAATTTTGAAAAAAAAACGTCTTTGCATCTGAGCGTTTGAACAACTAACCAAAATGAATAAGCTTACACTGATAAACCTAGAACGCAATAATCTTCTGTATAGAATAAAGTGTAGGTCCTGACATCAGCGATGAGTCTAACTATTTAAGGTATACAATTATCAAGGTGTTTTTTAAAAAAATACATCTTTAAGTAAAAGTCTTAATTAATTAAAATGAGCAAAGAAAGACAAAAAAAAAGGGGGGGGGGGGAGATATGAGGATAACGAAAATGTTTCGGTCCACCCAATATCCATAATAAATGCGTATCCATTAAAGGTCGTAAATATTGTAATAGCTAATTTTCATTATGGCCTTCATTTATTTTAGAACATTCAACTTTAAAAGCGATTTCATAACTTATTAACGCCTTCAAAGTGGGGGGAAAAACACACAAGCGATACACACAGCACACACTCAATGCACTTGACGAATAGACCACATGTATTCGTATCTCCGTATCGATATTAGACTAGTTACGGCAGCGGCATTTGGCCTCGTCACAGCATGCGGTTAGTTCATATTTTATTCAGGGGAAAAAAAAAAGATCGTCGCTCCTTCCCCGAGTTACCGGGGCAACAAGATGGAAGCGTCAAAGGAGCACGAGGGATGCAGCTCATTTTAAACTTCGAGTGGCAGAAGAGCATGTAGCTGTGACGTTCGGCGAGAGTGGCTTCCCCCTGATTTGACCTCATCAAATAGTCATGAGCCGCCGGTGTGTCTCCTTCTTCCCCTCAGAATGACTAGCCTTGACAGTGATTTCCTCTTGCATCAAGGGGGGGGGGGAGAACCCGGGCCTGTTGTGTCTTTCCCGCCATCAGACCATTTCCCTAACGCTTGCAGACGAACGGTAAAGCGGTGCAGAAGTTAACGACCGCCTTGGACAAAAAGAAGGAGGACAATCGCCGGAACTATGGGATTACGCCCCAGCGAACTCTTTATTGGATGACAGAGTAACAACACCAGCGGTCGGTCGCGCGCCAGGACAGTCGCTCGCGTGCCGAGGAGTAAAGGTCGAATAAACGTTAGCACCGGGTCACGTGGCCTGCGCGTGTTCCGGCTTAAACAAGCTAGCTAAGACCTGTTACGCGAGCGTTAAAGGTAACCCTGTCTGTATTTGTTACTGTGCTTCGGCAAGGCCCGTGTTTTCATTACTTCTTCAGGCGTGCTTTACTACAAAACATGGTATGCCGCAGTCAACCAACACCTACTTGTGCGTTAGTGGGCGAGATTCGCACGTCCTGTTTCTGGCTGTCTCTGTGACTCTATCCTGATACATCTCCGCGCGTATTCTGTTGTCTGTCTAGGACCTTGTTCACTATAATAATAACTCAAGCGACCCAATGCATGTTCAAATAAGAATGTAAGCCCTGAACGTATGTACAATAATAACACTTCACTGGTTACTTATAAATACTTAATACCATCCTTGTAGCTAAGCGAATCTAAAAAAAAAAACAAAAAAAAAAATTATCTGTGGGTTTTAGTTTTATATAGATTTTGGCCCAGTCTCTTTGACTCCATCTCTACATCTCAGACCCTGTTTCTGACCTAGTGTCCGGGACTCCAGTCTCCATCTCTACATCTCAGGCCCTGTTTCTGACCTAGTGTCCGTGACTCCAGTCTCCAACTCTACATCTCAGGCCCTGTTTCTGACCTAGTGTCCATGACTCCAGTCTCCATCCCTACATCTCAGGCCCTGTTTCTGACCTAGTGTCTATGACTCCAGTCTCCATCCCTACATCTCAGGCTCTGTTTCTGACCTAGTGTCCGTGACTCCAGTCTCCATCCCTACATCTCAGGCTCTGTTTCTGACCTAGTGTCCGTGACTCCAGTCTCCAGCTCTACATCTCAGGCCCTGTTTCTGACCTAGTGTCCATGACTCCAGTCTCCATCTCTACATCTCAGGCCCTGTTTCTGACCAAGTCTAACCTTTATTTGTATCGCCTGTGCTAATCTATATATATGCTATATGTAACTATTTAGAGATACGCATTTCTCCACAGATTTATTTAGTTTTTGTGACCAAGTACTGGGTTACAATCCGACATTTAGGAAACTCTGGTATATACTATGTCAAGCTGTTTTAAATGAATATAATCTCATTGACAATCTCTGCACAGTGTCATATAGATCAGGGGTCGGCAAACTTTTGCTAACAGTGTGCCAAACAAGGATTTTTAAATCATTCAGCGTGCCAACAGTCTAAAAGTCAACCTGCTCTATTATACTTTAAAAAAAAAAAATTTCATTGGACAATTAATTTAACTCCGTAGCAGGACCAAGGCCAAAAAGCAACGGATATTATTTATAGAGAAAAATCGTTGAAGCGTTGTATATTTAATACAAAATGATCGTGTTTGTGATTATCAGCCTTTTTATTTGCATTTATATCAAATAAAATATTTTATTTCACATTTATGGTAATAACTGTATCAACATTATCATTTGTTATTTAAGTTGAAGATCTAACACATAGGTTCTCAAACTTTTTCGGCTCACCGCCCCCTTTTACAATTTTTTCCCGCTCACCGCCCCTCACCCCCCCCCCCAACTTTCTTTTAGCGCCCCCCCCCCCTTTCCGCCCATCTGGACTATAGTTTCCGCAATTTTTTAAGGGGAACTAGACTTTTTGTGTGATTAATTATCTTTAAAAAAACTGAAAAGGAAACATTTTGTAAGAATTAATAGATCAAAAAATTGCCTTAACAAAAGGTTTAAATAAATCAATATTGTTACTAGCAATTTGTCTATTTTTGTTTCAATTTTGGTTGCAAAAGGCCTTAAGTCTAAAAATCAGTAATATTTGTTATATTACAAAACAGAACTTGTAATTGAATCAATTATTGAATCTAAAAAAATCACATTTTTTAGTTAAAGGGAGATAATTAGCCCGTTTTATTTGAGCTAATATTTATGTGTTTTTTTTTCTTTTATAAAAATTAAATAGCTTACATTTATAACTTTGAAATGATCAAAATGTAAAAATTATTTAAAAATTATATAAATATTATATGATTAAATAAATTATATGTATATTTTCAAGCATAACAATAACTACCCAGTTTGGATGATTACTTATTATCTATACCGCTTTACAACAATGTTCTTCGGCTATTGACCCTATTAAAACACATTTAAGACATATCAGTTAAACTGAGATGAACAAATATAATTAATAATAGCAGATGCTAAAGCGAAAGTGATCGGTCAGCATAGTTGATGGTCCGGTGAACCAATCACAGGACCAGCCGGCCGCATACTATATTTGCCAAATACAGACCCCTACTTCATCGAAAAGTCATTGCGATTCTTATTTCTTATTAATATAATAATATGTAGGCTTACTGTTGGGGATATCAGATATTTAGCAGCACTTGCGTTTACATAAAATGTCATCCAAAAACTAATCGATTCAAATAGCTGATGTGTTAAAATACATCAGGTACGTTTGTACCGCCCACTTGCCCTTTCACCGCCCCCCAATCGCCCCCGGGGATGTCAGCGCCCCCCTAAAGCTTCCCACCGCCCCCAGGGTGGCGATATCGCCCCCGTTGAGAACCTATGATCTAACACATAGGTTCTCAAACTTTTTCGGCTCAACGCCCCCTTTAAAAATGTTTGTCGCTCACCGCCCCCCCCCCCCTTTTTTTCATCCCCCTCCCCCCCCCCCCCCCCATACACATACGTCCAATCGAAAGCTAAATTTATTAATAAAATTTGATACATCAAATCTCTGTAGGCCGACTAGGATAGTATGTATTTGTTATGAACTTAAAAAGAACAGCAACGAAATGTTAATAAAATAATGTCATAAATTGAATGTTGAAGTCATCATTAAGTGCTTCAGGTATTGACAATAAGAGAGAATGTCTTCATTAGTTTTTCTACAGATCTCCTCGTCTAATTTGGCTCTAATGTTGTGTTAGTACTATACAAATTTTGACATAATGTCAAAATAACATTCCTTGTTTTAATTAAACCGATGTCATCTCCCAGCAATTGTCTAATTTATGGAACTTACATAAACCAGTAAGCGATATCCCTTTTTAGTTTTATTAGATTTTCTCTCAAAGAATCGTCTTTACTTTCCAAAAACTTTTGCACCAAATCAAAGACGTATAAAATCTGTTTAAACAGGCATCTTTTGATGACCAGCGTACCAATGTGTGCTGTAATAAATACTTGTGGTCCACTAGTAATTCTCAACGCTGTCTAAAATCTATCATTGAATGCTTTGCTTCTGATTTGTTAACTGTGGTAATTACGTATTACAAGAGGATTGGGATTTTTAGCAACTAAATGTCTATAAAGCACACAATGGACCGCCGATATAAAATCAATCCACGATAGCGCCACGGCATCGCAAGTGGGCGAATTTATTTTTCCCCAAAAGGTTCTCTAGTACACGTAATGTAGATTCGCCTTTAGTGTCATTTATTATTATTATTATATATTTTAGCGATATCGGCAAATTAAAAGTAACGCTTGATTGCCTGGTAGGCTTGCGTAAACTCATCAAGATGTAAATAAAATAAAATTAGAATGTCTTAAGTTAATCACACAATGTACTCCAAATCACCTGTCATCAATTAGTCTCTTCACAGTGATATTAGGCTACTCAACTAATATTTCTTGTTATACACAAGTTCCAGTTATTAATATAAAAGCTTAACTTAATTTTGGTATTTTAAGTAAAGTTTGTACCGCCCACTGACCCTTCAACGCCCCAGGGAACGTCAGCGCTACCCAGAGTCTAGACCATCTCACCGTCCCCTGGAATGGGGCGGAGGGGAGGAGGGACATGCCCCCGTTGAGAATCTATGATCTAAAACCTGCTAATTTTAATTATATCTTGAGAATTTATTTAGACGTATTTGATTTTTAGAGGGCATCAATATCGTAAAGGGGAATAGATACGTAATGATCATACAACCTGTGTAGTTAATGTAATGTTTAAAGTATACATATACATTTTTTAGTCTTATAATATTTAGATAATTTTCAAATATTTCTTACAGTTTGATCATTTTAAAGTTATAAATTGTAAGCCATTTATTCTGTTATAAAAAAAAAAAATTAGAAAAATTAGCTCAAATAAAATGGGTAATTATCTCCCTTTAATTAAAAAAAACGTTTCCACATTTTATTCAATAGTGATGCCAAACAAATTATGTTTTTTAATATAACAAATATTACTGACTAATTATTATTGTTTTATATCAATCCATTATTATGGTATTCATTACAAGATGTAAGTATTAGAAGATTTAAATAATTTACGTTAAACAGTTGTAAATAAACATTTCCTGCATTAATTGTTTGTATTAAGGAGTTTAGCCTATTTTTTAAACATTAATAATTACAGAAAGTACATAATATATTGCTATTAAATAAGTCTCTAAATATTTATTCAATTAACAATAGGCCTACAAATAAATGTGTTTTAGAATTACTTATAATTATGTTTAGGCCTAATTAAAGAAAATGATTGTTAAAACTATTTTTCTCCCTTTCTTTTAACTCGTACTGTCTGCTTGGATGGTTGCTTGCTTGCTTGCTTGGAAAACTTTGCATCGATTTTTCGACCACTTCCCGTCGTCCAATCGAGCCGAAACTTGGCCAGCAGACTCGTCCCGACTAACAATACATTCGTCTATCAAATTTTCAGCATCGTAGCCTTTTACCCGCAGAACTGATTCAAGCAGGAGGAGAAGCGACGATTGATGCCCTTACAATTATCTGCAACAAGATCTGGCAGAGTGGAGAGTGGCCTACTCCATGGACCCAGTCACTTATAATTACTCTTCCCAAGAAAGGTAACCTTCAAGAGTGTCAAAACTACCGTACCGTACCGTACCAAAACTACCAGCCTCATCAGCCATCCCAGCAAAGTCCTCTTGAAAATAATACTTAACAGGTTAAAACCTCAAGCCGAACAAATCATAGCCGAAGAACAAGCAGGTTTCAGGGCAGGGCGAAGTACCACCGAACAAATCTTTAACCTGAGACTAATATGTGAGAAATACCTACAGCACCAACAACACCTATACCATGTGTTCGTAGACTACAAGAAAGCGTTTGACAGAGTCTGGCATGAAGCGCTGTGGGCAACCATGAGAGCATATAACATCACCCCCAACACTATTGCAGTCATTAAAAGTCTGTATGACAATGCTACCAGTGCAGTCCTCCACAACGATGTCACTGGCAAATGGTTCAAAACAACCATTGGCGTGCGTCAAGGGTGCCTACTCTCTCCGACACTCTTCAACATTTACTTGGAAAGGATCATGACCGATGCACTGGAAGACCATGTCGGGACGGTCAGCATCGGTGGGAGACAAGTCACCAATCTTCGCTTTGCAGATTACATAGATGGCTTAGATGGCAGTGAAGATGAACTGAGGGAGTTAACAGCCAAACTGGAGATTACATCATTAGCGTATGGCATGGAAATAAACGCTGAAAAGACCAAAGTTATGGCAAACATGTAGTTTGAATCCGAAATACAAGTGGGCGGTCAGAGACTCGAGAAAGTCTCCTCCTTCAAATATCTGGGATCCATAATATCTGATGTAGGATCCAAGCCGGAAATTCTTGCAAGAATAGCCCAAACAACTGCTGCACTTTGCAAGCTAAAAAACCTCTGGCGAAGCAAGACAATCTCACTTTAAAGATTCGACTGATGCACTCCCTGGCGATGGCAGTTTTTATGTACGGCTGTGAAACATGGACACTTACAGCAGATCTCCAGAAAAGAATCAGAGCCATGGAAATGAGATGCCTACGTAAAATTTTAAACATCTCCTACAAAGATCGAGTTAAAAATGAGGCTGTCCGCGAGCGAATCACCTACGTCATCGGCCCTCATGAGGATCTACTCAGTGCCATTAAATCCAGAAAACTCCGATAGTATGGGCATGTGGCAAGATCCGAAGGCCTGGCGAAAACCATCCTGCAGGGCACAGTGCGAGGTGGAAGAAAGAGAGGCAGGCAGAAGGGACGATGGGATGATGACATCAAGGAGTGGACCGGCTTGTCTCTTGCAGACTCCCAGAGGGCGGCGCAGGACCGAGACAAATGGCGTAAAATTATCCAACTGTCAAAAAATGGTGCCCCAACGACCCTCGCTGGGGTTATGGGATAGAAGAAGAAGAAGAAGCCTTTGGAATAGTCACGAATACCTTCCACCAATTTGCGAATCGAGGAACATATTATACGAAATAACATGGCTGCCTTTGACGGAAGTAACTAAAGTTTTCGGATATGTTCGTTTTTAATTAAAAAAATATGAATGAAAACGACACAATGTGTTTGTGACACAATGTAGTCGAAACAAAGTGAGTTATCATTTTATGGTTTTTGCGAGCCAAAACTATAAAAAAAAGGATGCGCAAAAGCAAAGCCACGATCGTGGCTTCATGCATTAAAAAAAAATCGTTATAATTAGATATGTATTTGCCGACATTACCGATTCGAAATTTTAGTTTTGTAGTGAAGTGGAAATGGTAAACTTAGTTTACAAAGAAAGGGAGTATAATAAAAACTGTGTTTTTATGGTTTTCTTGTTAATGTAATTAGTTTGTATCAGTTGTAATGAGTTTTCAAGTTTAAGTGACCTCTTTATATGCTTAAAACTGCTTTCATTTGCGATAAAATCTGTTCACAAGTGTAAGTTGAACCAAAAGCTGAAAGTAAAAGAGCGAGAATAGCAGATTCCTTCCAGATTTTTCCGCAAATGGACACATTTGGATGCCCATTTTTTTTATGTTTAAAATTCAACTTGCTACATTTTAAAATCGCCAATATCCCTGCGCTTAAAAAAAGATATCAAACCAGTATGATGTGGTATGAAAAAAATCAATTTGAAAGTCGTGTCTTTGATTAGAAAACTCCGCTTTGGGTGCTTCGATGTACTTCTGAAAAAGCCCAACTATCTATCTTAATATTCGCTCTAATATAGGGATGTCCAGTTTCAATGCAAATCCATTCCAGTGGTCATTGTAATTGCAAGTTCAACTCACTGAAATGTGTCACTATGTGATTAATAAACATCGGCTTCAACTGTCAGTTTTCCCCATTCAGAACCGAAAAAGTAGGGGTTTTTTTATCAATAAAAAAACACCTCATGGAGGTCCCACGCGTGCCATTGAAAATCGCTCTGGGTGTCAAGTTTTAGCACGCGTGCCTTAGACTGCCGACCTCTGGTCTAGATCTACAGTCTTACATAATATTCTCTAGACATTGTAGACTAGACTGTTCATTGAAATTCTCTGGGCATCCTAGACTACACACTAGATTGACACTTCTTGGACATTCTCCGAACATTCTTTATTCTCTACTGCATCTCATTTGTTTACATTCTGTGTTCCAGCTCTTATAAACTACCACACCGTAACAGACACACAGTCACACACACACACACATACTGTGACCGTTATTTTGTAATTACTATGTATACAACTCTCAGGGAGATCACATTATATAATAATAAACAATGAACAAACTGCCGGCTTTTAGTAGAAATGAGAACTCAATATTTAATGCAATTTATGTACAAGATGAATTCAAATACTCCACAGTTTATATAGCCTAGTCTAAAACACGTCTTTTCACTACCAAATTCTTAGGTCGTCTCCCTTTATCTTCAAATGTACGCTACGTTCAATCTAACTCCCACGTCATTGTTTTTATCGTAAAACGTCACTCGTTTATTCTGTACATTAACACCGGGTTAGAGATTATACAAATTATGTCCCACTAAAATAACTATATATATTTTAAATCATCACATTCCCCCATCGACCCTTTAAATTTGTCATACAAATTTCTATATAAAAAAAAAATTCTTATCTCCGTCAAATAGTCTGATAAAATATATATCTCTTCAATAACTAGAACTATATGAAAAATTACAATTATCCCAATTTATATCAAAACATGTTATGCAACACAAATAACATATAACAAAACCAACGTATTCACCAATATATGTTAACCAATAACTTTCACTAATAGGTCCATAATACATATAATACATATAGGTCCATAAGGTTCCACAGTATATCCTGTCCTGTATTGATAGAATACACAAACCAATAGTATAAATATCATCAAATCCGAAAACATAACAGTTCATACTGGTCCATGTAATATCATTGCAACCTTCCTCTTCTGAACGTCCAACAATACATTCATTGAATATTTCATAGGTCCTTTGTAGATTATCCATCCTGTAGAGTTTCAACACCTTGATAAAATAGTTCCAATAATGTCACAACAATAATTACAATGCATTTACCATTTAATACTTAACCACGAGCTGTCTGTCTGTAAGCAATATAGTGTTGAATTGGTCATAAACCAAAAAAAATGTATAATGTTATCAATAACGTGTTGATCTGTTGATTCCTCCATATGTTGATGACATGACCTTCATTCCGCGTTGACAATGTAAATGTACCTTAATAATACGATGACTTGACCTCGATTCTATGTTGATAATGTCAATATACCTTGACATAGCGATGACATGACCTCGATTCCATGTTAGCACCATAAATGTACTCTTCATATGATGTCCTCATGTTTGCGTTTGATATGGTGTCCATAAAAACCGTTCACGATAATGTGAGGACGTGATAGAACATCTCTCACTTACAAATGGTACGTTGTGTTTGAATCACCGTGCTTCAGTTGTAGAACCATTTCTCATCCAGAACCTTTGGAAAAAATCAATATTTCATTAACACCGTATCTATACTTTATATTTACATGAAAAATAATTTTTAACCGCGTTTCAAACTGGTGATTACGTATCAAACAACACACCTTAAACACCACATCTAGACAACAACTTAGTCACCTTTTTTTCCAACCACTTTAATAACCATGAGTGTTTTCCATTTACTATTTACATAATATTATACCAAATCTATAGTATTGTATCAAAAATATTCTCAATTCCTGTTCCTCACCACTACAAAACCAGAATATATATATTTTCCCAAGTTATAATTATACCACAAATCCATTCACCATAAACCATTTTTATGCATAGTCAACACCAAGTCAATTCTTTGAAATAATAATTCAAAAATTACCATTTTTTTTTCTTACAAAAACCTTAGGTCTATCAGATTTAAACAAATACTCCTCACCAACTCCTTTAGTATTTTTACTGATACTACAAGATGTAAACCTTACCAGTTCCTGACTCACCTTCATTCTTCTACAACCCTTCTCTGACATAATCTTAATCAAACTCCCACAATTACTTTCCATCACACCACTTACATCTTTTTCTCTTTGTAATAAAACTAATTCACAGTATATGTTTTCTTCACCTTTAGCTATTTCCATCACTTTCTCTTTTTCATTTGTTTCCATCACCACAAACTTCACTTCATTTTTCTCAAAACACTCTCTACACAACAACTTAAAATCATCTTTCTCCTTATGACAATCTTCAATCAACATATCAGACCCCTTTATCTTCTCCTCTTCACAATCTCCACATAACATATCCTGATTATCTATAATTGCCATTTCTCCCATCTGACAATCATTTATTCCCATATTGTCCTTCTGACAATCCTTTAGTACACTGTCTTGTACTGACTTACCATTTAATACTCTTGTATCAAGCTTATCCAATAAGCACTTATCATTAAATTCATTATGCACATCAATCATTTCTAAGTGTTTCTCTTTCTCAATCATTGCATGAACTATATTCTTATCTATCACTTCCAATGACTCTTTCATTGTAATCACTGACTGTTTACAAATATCTGACTCTTTTATTTGTATCCTAACTTCTCTTATGACCTTTAAGTCTAATGTTTCAAATATGACCTGTTCTTCTTCAACTATCTCCTTTAGCTCTTCAATAACAATCCTTGATTCATCCAATATACTCCTACAAATAGAATCTTCATTTAAGCTATTAGGTTCTTCCAATATGACTTTAAGTTCTCCACTTAAGATTTTTGATTTTTCATTTTCTATATCATCCTTCTTAACTACATCAACAACATAATCACATATGTTATCTTTATTATTTAACTCCATGATTTTCATCCCTATCTTCATTTTATTTAATTGAGAATTGTTTTCTCTTTCCTCTTCTTTTCTCTCAAGATTAATTATGTCCAATTTCCAATCTACCACAGATTTATCATTAGAAAAATAATCCTTCCAAAATTCTTTTTCTGTCTCATTCTTATGTCTATGACATTTTATTTTTGCATCAATTCTCTCAAGCTGACCTCTTGAATTACCTCTACATATTAGTTCAAAGGGTGAAAAACCTGTACATTCATGAGTAGTTTCTCTATATGCAAATAAAATTGATGGAATTGCCAAATCCCAATTCTTTGGATTCTCATTACTAACTTTTGACAACATTTCCTTGAGAGTTTTGTTAAATCTCTCACACATTCCATTACATTGTGGATGATAGGGTGTTGTAAACTTCTGCTTTATTCCAAATGTTTCCATAAATTCCTTAGTCAATTTTGATGTAAATTGAGTTCCTCTATCTGATATTATCTCTTCAGGAAATCCAATTCTAGTAAATATTAAATATAATGCTTGCACTATATCTGTAGATTCAATTTTCTTTAATGGTACTGCCTCTGCATACCTTGAACATATATCAATCAATGTAAGGATATATCTATGTCCTCTGTTAGACATAATAGGCATCAAACCAATGATATCTATGGCTACCTTCTGAAATGGTCTAGTTGCAGTCACTCCTGTTTGTATTGGTGCTTTGGTAAAATTACTTCCAGATCCTTTCATCTGACACACTTTGCATTGTTTAACAAATCTTTTCACATCTTTTGACATTTTAGGCCAAAAGTAATGTTGTATTATTCTGTTTTTGGTTTTGCCAACTCCCATATGACCAGCCAATGGTATAGAATGAGCATTAGTCATTATTTCTGTTCTATATTTATATGGTACAACTATTTGTTCCACTTGTCTGCCATTTATGAGTATCTCTCTGACTAATAGTTGTGTATCATTTTTCACTTTGCATACACTATTTTTATTAGTATTTCCTTTCTCTGTAGATTTGAATAGTCTATTCAATGTAGTATCCTCTCTTTGTTCCTTTTTGAATTTTTCCAAATTAAAGTTTTCATTCAGTAATGATTCACTATCAATTGATGTGTCTTTTTCACTATTCACCATTGTCTGACTTTCTTCAGTATTGCTTGCTTTACATTCATTAATCACATTACATTGTGCTTGCTTATTGTTAAATTCCCATGTTTCTATTTCCTCTCTAGTACATTCTTTAACTGATTCAACATTTCCAATAATTAAATCAATTGGTGCATCATTTATAACATGAGCCAGTACTCTACCTGTAATATATGGTGTCCTAATATCAATGTAGGCCAACCTCAATTTAATCACTCTTCCATCAAATGATGTACAATCTGCTACCTCACCAGTATATTGATTTGACTGAACATATTTGCTGTTTATTGCAATGACAGAGGCTCCTGTGTCACGAACTGCAAAAACTGGTATTAATCCCACATATCCTGGAAAAAACTTTATTCCTTTGCTTCTTGATAACACAGCTCCACAATGATTCCTGTTCTGATTAAATCTGGAGTTGTGATCTCTTTGTTGTGTATATCCCTGAGATCTATTATTATTATTATTGTTTCCAGCAGAACTTGACCTTCTGAAGCAATTTCTTGCTATATGTCCTTTCTTTTTACATATAAAACATGTCAATGTGTTATCTCTCTTATCTTTACAATCCTTAGTAACATGGTTATTTCTTCCACAATTACCACACTTCATCTTGCTCCTTGATAATTGTCTTCCTCTTTGAAAATTATCATTGCCTTTAGCAAAGCATATTATATCCTGGTAATCCTCTCCTTTAGAAGTAGGTGCCATGGGATGAGCTAATTTATAGTTCCTAATCAGGTCAACTATTTCCTCTATAGTCTTGGGAGATCTCTCCTGAATGAATGCTTTGAGAGTCCTATCAAGTGAGTATATTGCCTTATCTCTAATAATAAAATTCTTCAGTTCCTCAAATGATTTTTCTATTTTAGCACATTTTAACCATTTGTCCATAGCACTTGTCAATGAGTCAAAAT
This sequence comes from Anisus vortex, assembly GCA_949126835.1. Classification (NCBI taxonomy): domain Eukaryota; kingdom Metazoa; phylum Mollusca; class Gastropoda; family Planorbidae; genus Anisus; species Anisus vortex. Next base: position 7,545,051 of record OX421494.1, on the reverse strand, counting down.
AACTTTTTGGATCTTCTTCCTTTGATAAAGTCATTTCAAAAAATTTCTTTCTATAAGCCTCCTCTGTACTTCCAAAATGTCTTAACAATTGTTCCTTGACAGATGCATAATCTGATTGTTCCATACAAATTTTTGATGGAATATCTCCAGTAAAGGATTTTCCAAGTAGTCCTGACCAATAACATGAAGAAAAATTTTGTCTCTCCATTTCCATTTCAAATTTTTTTAGAAATGTATCAATAGAACCATCCTTTTCATTAAACAATTGGAAAGTAAATCTACACATGTTATTTCTAATAGCCATTTCCTGGTCAACAACAGGTCTAGTGACTCCAATGTTTACATTTGAAGTATTATTCTTAGCCTCCAATTCTAACTTTTTTAACTGAAAAATTCTATCTTTCTCCTTTTCCTCCCTCTCTTTAGCCTTCTCTTCTCTTTCCTTATCTTTATCAATTTGTTTTAATCTCTCTAGCTCAATCTCATCAGCTCTAGCTTTTTCTTTATCAATTTGTTTTAATTTCTCTAGCTCTATCTCATCAGCTCTAGCTTTTTCTTTATCAATTTGTTTTAATTTCTCTAGCTCTATCTCATCAGCTCTAGCTTTTTCTTCTCTTTCTTTATTTTTTTCTTTAGCCTCTAAATACTCTCTCCATTTTCTCTCCACCCACTCATCCAATTCTTTACCAGTATATCCCAACTCCTTACCATAATTTATGTACAGCGCATATGTCTCCATTGAGGGACACTCCATTTTCAATTAATATATATAACTACAACAAACTAATATAATTTAAAATGGAAGCAATATTGCAATATGCATAAAATAAATAGCAATATAATAATCAATACATATAAAAATAAGAACACCACAGATAGTAGATGAGACTCGAGATTCACAAAAAATTTACTATGACAAATATATAAACAATATAATAACACTGTGCATACAAGACTATACAATCTAACATATATTATGTAATATACACTTATGAAAAGTCTTTTTCAACTAACCTGACTTACAGGGACTTTTCAATAAGTGTATACACAAAATTCCTAAAAGAAACTAATACATGCCAGTGATTTCACAAGAAAAATCTAGGCATATACTATACTACAACATAACGTATACACCAGTTTACTTATCTTAAAAAACGCGTTCCTTTTCCTTCCCGTCTCCGAATCCCGGTTCCAAACTCGAAATGATCCTCCACCACACAGGTTATTTCAGCCCAAAGTCTTCGTGTGTTCGTTAATTCATAAGAATTACAATCATTTCACTTTGTTGAAGTTTCTTTTTACTTCCAATTTCACTTGACTTCTGCTACTGTACTGAACTGACTTCTAGTTCTGTGACTATTCTGAATTATTCTTCTTTTCTCGAACCATTTACTAGTTCTACGGAGATTCTCTTTTAATCTCTTCACTTGACAAACTTAGCTTGTCCTATTAACCACAGCTTTACTATTGTCTCACTAACTGTTACCACTTTCGATACTTTTAAAATGTATCCGAGACGCCTTTCAACTTCCAGTGGCCTTTTTAACCGACTTGCTAGGTAACATACATAAACTTCCGTTTCTATCTTCATGTACACCGTTATGTACTGGTAGCGCTTAATTCCAAGACGTGCTAGGCTATACTGTTAAACCGTCAAATTTTCTTTCTCGTCGATATTTCTTGACATTGAATTTTAGTCTTCTTTTAGTCGTAAGAAACGTTCATTTGCGGTATTCTTTAAGCTGTGCTTCACAATATATTGTAGGCTTTCTTTCAAATTGATTTTCAATAATATTCACCTTGATTCTCCTTCAACATTCTCCGTTGATTTTCAATATTCCACATTGGGCTTCCGAATTCACCTTGAGCTTCCGAATTTTAGTTGGGCGCCAAATAATGTGACCGTTATTTTGTAATTACTATGTATACAACTCTCAGGGAGATCACATTATATAATAATAAACAATGAACAAACTGCCGGCTTTTAGTAGAAATGAGAACTCAATATTTAATGCAATTTATGTACAAGATGAATTCAAATACTCCACAGTTTATATAGCCTAGTCTAAAACACGTCTTTTCACTACCAAATTCTTAGGTCGTCTCCCTTTATCTTCAAATGTACGCTACGTTCAATCTAACTCCCACGTCATTGTTTTTATCGTAAAACGTCACTCGTTTATTCTGTACATTAACACCGGGTTAGAGATTATACAAATTATGTCCCACTAAAATAACTATATATATTTTAAATCATCACACATACAAACACGTATCACCCCTTCAACGACCTGGATGTTTCTTTGTGGTGGTGTAAAAAAAAGTTGTAGCTTTCACCGGGCGCGTATATAGCGGAACTGAAGGCAGCATAGATAGAAGTACAGGAAGGGTTAAGACAGCGTTATTGGATGCGCAAGGGAAAAAAAGAACATATAAAAAAAGAGCAAACGGTCCTTCTTATTGTCTTTGCTTTCATTTACTTTTAGTCGCCTTTTTGAGTGCATCTCTAGCTTAAATTCACAAAGGTCTGTGAACACAGTAATAGTAAAAAGAAAATAGCGTTGAGCTTCTCTTATTGAATTTGCTTCTTTGTTCGTTTTTGTTGTTTTTTTTATTTGTTTTGTTTGTTATCTGGGTCGACACATCCTTTTTGTTTTAATTATTCTAGTTTCTCGCACCAGCTCGCAGCGTTCATAACGATATATCGCCAAGCTCAGTGTAATTCATCGCGGAGCCCGAAAGCGATTTCCCGCACAAAACGCCCTAGCGATTTCACTCCGGGCGGCTCCTATCAATTTCTTTTCAAAAGACCACAAATGTTTTATGCTATAACATCTACCTCCTAGGGAGGTCCATATTTTATTTTTTAATTAAAAAGAAATTCAACCTCTGGTCTTAACGTAAACATGTTTAGATCTAGTACTTTACCATATTTCAACAGCACGGAGATCAAGAGATTTTGTCAACATCGCCGCCAAACTATACGTTTTTATCAATCATCACACACACACAAGTTGGCATCAAGTTCTCTCTCTCTCTCTGTGTCTAGATCTAGTAAGTTAATTACTTTAAACAAAACTCATTACCTTACCGTTCTGTATGTGTGTGTGTGTGGGGGGGGGGGGGAGGGGGAAATATGAGAATAGAACTAGTCGAGGCTCTGGGGGGGGGGAGTTACACAACAACAACTAAAATGTAATATAAGACTGTGATATTATCACAGGCCTGTGCTGTAACCTCATCTTCAAGCAGGCCCCCACAGACATAGTCTAATTCAGTTCAGAGTCCTTATTGTTGCTTTCATGTGCGATTGTGGCTAAAAATAAAACTCATTTATGACATCATTTAGGTCTGTGTATGTGTGTGTGTGGGGGGGGGGAGGGTGTCAGGGGAGTATTGTCATGCCACTGGAAGTCATTACATTGAAAACGACTGAGCTTCCCCGCTGTTATAATAATCCGACGTGCGGGGGAACCAACGGTGCAAAAGGTGGTGAGAGACGGCTATTTATAACTTTTCCACACCTTTTCATAAAGGGCGGGAAAGTGACACAAGAGACAGCAAAAAGGATGGCCACGCGACACCGGGAGAGTGCGTGCGCTGCGTACACACACACACAAAAGTCCCTGCGCATTCGTCTGCAAGCTCTCGCTGTCTACCGCGGCACACGCTTTGACGTCTGCCATCCTGATGGGATTTTCGTTGGCGAACAGGAACGGAACATAACAATCCAGTTATCTCCCTGATATCAATTAACTTGTATCAAGCCAACCGTTGCTGATAATTAACCATTAGAAAAGAAGAAAAAAAAAAGGAAGGCTACTTTCCAATGAATATTTATTTTTAGTAAAAAGAAAAAAAGAATCGGTACACTTTTAATTTACAATTACGAGAGTATCGAATCATTAATTTCTCTTTGATCTGTCAGGCAGCGTACATTAAAATTATTGCAAAGATTGTTTCAGAAACAGCAAACAAAGAAATATGAGTTTGTATAATGTTTGTGCCTCACTTTGTTTCAAAAGTACGTCCATCTTTGGTTGTTTATCTTAGGCTTCACCGGGAAATCCTTATTTGTATGAAAGAGATCCGCAAGAAACGTCTATAGATCGTCTGCAGATTAATTGTAACTAAGTAGGTCACTGTTGTAAAAGTATAGAGCATTTGCACTAGGCGTGGCTTAGATTTCTAGATGACGTAACTAAGTAAATAGCAGCCATGATGGTGATGATGTTGAATAACATTGTTATTTAACATGTATATTTTACACCCAAAACATAAGGAATTTGTTAGCATAAATCTTAATATTCCACAGTGATACTAGTCTAGTCCTTAGTAGTCTGTCCACGAAGTAAACAAGATTTGAGGCTTTTACTTTTATTGTTTTCAATAGCTCTTGTGAAACATTTCACAACTTAGGCTGAGTAGTTAGACGGATAATATATTATAGACCTAATTCTCAAGCCTCCGGTAAATACCCCCCCTTCCTTTTCCACCTAAAAAACCCCATAAAAAACAACAAACTAGTATATTTATTATAATTAAAAAACAACAACTGTTGCGATGAGGTGAAACTTAGAAATGAGTGATATTATAGCCAAAGGGACTTTGAAGGAGCGTCGAAACTGGAGTTAACTTGGAATATTCGTGTTTCACCGATCGGCACTTAGATTCTATGTGTAGCCTGTCCAAGTGTTTGCCCGCCGATTCAATTTTAATTATATTCTGCCCCAACGAGAAAGACAAGTCATATGTGAAGCCCGTTCGGAGAATCAGGCTCATAATGCTAGTGTCACATAAAGCAAAATTAATGATGACATAAATTTTTATAGCGCTACCAACAAACATAATGGAAGCCCAGAGCGCATTTAACACAACAAATAAGAACACGGATACAATCTATAGGCCAAGAGATACAAAACTAAATGATGATTTAACACTTTACAAACATAGAACAAATCAAACAATTAAAACAAAACAATAACCAACCTAACATAATGTAGGTAAGCGAGGAGTCGGCAGAACGAAGTGTTCTTTGCGGAACATAAGGTTTAGTTAGTTCCTTGAGATAGGACGGCATCTCATTATTATAAAGGCACTGGTGGCAAAGTAGCGCAAATTTATATTCATAATTAGGGGTCGGCTGGTTCGAGCCCTGGTGAAGGCTAAGATTTTCCCCGGGTCTGGGGGGTATCCCTGAGTCTACCCAGCTCTGATGAGTACCTGACCTGATGGGGTAAAGTAAAGGCGGCTGTGCATTGTACTGGCCACTAAATCACTTTGTATGCCGTGGCAACAGAAACTGGAGAACGCTTCTTCACCGACCCTATGATCTATTTGGTCCAAATGGTACTTTTTAACTACTTAGAGATGTCAGATCAGTGCCTTTTTCCTATTCAAATACAAACAAATCAAACAATTATATTTTTTATGTATATAATAATCTTACACTGAGGCGTAAATAATGAAACGACTGCAAGTAAATAACTACATAGCTCTGTTAAAACGATATCACGACTATTCACGACCACGCACTGAATAATCTAGATATTAAAACTATCCAACGATTTCAAACAGATTTATTTCAATGCTAGTCATTACTATTTTTTGGTGTAAAAAAAAACAACAGCTACAGAATTTGAATTCAATTATTTCATCTGGCGTTTCACTATTTACTTTAAATAGTCCAACAATGTTTATACGTGATTTATTAACCCTTACAGTCCCGGGCGCGTATATAGCGGAACTGAAGGCAGCATAGATAGAAGTAGGTCTGTATGGAAAGGGTTAAAAATGAACTAAAATAATTATCTTTATTTCATGCATTTGTTTCATTTGTTGTCAACTCTTTTACTGGATTTGCCTTTTCTTTCCTTTCTTTTTTATTCCGGAAAAAACATTTCTTTCTTGTTCTTTTTTTTTATATTTTAAATAACAAAAAGGCGCAGCTCTTAACAATAAATCTTTATTGTTGAACTTAAAGCCTGGTCAGCTATTGTCCAATTCATGGTCCAATTCATTTTTTTCTAATTAAAAGTCCGCGTGTCCTTTTATTGGTCAGCCCATTCATACAATTAACACCAGATAATGAAACCTGGATTTGAAAAAAAAAAAAAAAAAAGTCCCGGCCCGGGCCAGGAATGAGCCCAGTGCAGTCCCAGAAAGCAAATACATGTATTTTTTGTCATAATACATTTTCCTCAATGTAAATAAAATAAAAAAATTGCCGCGGCAAAATCCCAAGGGGAGGTCCATGGAAAATATTAGTCATTCAACACATGGAATAATCGAAAACGTGTCTTCAATGGGGACACGCCCATGAAGCTAGCAGGGGGAGATCATTGTCGCAATTCTAGCACGGGAAGGTAACTCTAGATAAAATAAAAGGCGGATTAATTAATTAAAACGAAAAGTAAACAAATAGAAACTGCCTTTACTTAGTTGTGCAAACACTAGATCTTTAATATTCTCTATTAGTTGCCTTATTTTAAGTTTAGAGTCAGTTTAGACAATGAGTACGTGTAAAAACATAGACCTAAGTTAGTTATAACTCGTCGTGGCATTCCGAAGATTTGTCGACTAATTTAGGGTTAGATCTATAAGATCAAAGCTAATTTCATGCTAATCTTCAAGGACTAAAAACAAGACTAGCCTACCTAGATCTAGTAATCCTTATATACATGCTGTCATTTTTTTTCCTGACTGATTCAGCTTAAAGTTACTAATAAATTTGACTTGCCCGATCTTACATTGCTTAGTTTTACGCTACCCACTGAGCTATATACATATATGGAGTGCACAAACAATTAAAATGGAGAATATATAGGCTATACATGGAAGTAGCATAAATTTGTAAACGTTTCGTAATTGCGTCATTGAAATTTGATAAAAATGAACTCGTTTATACTAAACATAAATTAATATGTATATTTATATAAACTCTCTTATACGAGTAAATTATGTTAATTTTAATGAGTACCGGATTCATTAATTTAATGGCGAAATCAAAAGATGAAATGGTTGATGATTTTTCTGGATAATGCTTTGAATACCACATATATACATTAGCTGAGTAAGTAATTTTAATGAATTTTTATTATTTAGACATGTATATATAGCTCAATGCCATACAGTGAACTTATCTATATTTAAAAGTCCGCATTTTCTTCTACACTTTAATTGCTTGAGCAATCCATATATATAATATATAACTCAGTGATGCTATCCTATTCTAAGACAGACATCCTAACAAATGGTATGCGTTTTCTCTTCCGTTTAGAGTGCCTCCCCATACGCCCCAGTCCCTAAACGAAACCCTCCACGAATTTCAGCGTTGGGTGATACATTTTTAAAAGACAGCATGGTTGCGCCAGTCAAAACACTCTGACACGCAAACATTACTTTTGCAGACGGTCACGCATCACCGCTCGGGACAGTCCATATAACAGACACCCCCGCTGCGCACGTGCAGGGTAGACCCATCCCCGTTTATAAAATGTCAGGGGGAGCTAAACGTCTCATTTCGTCACGTCAAAAACGACCGAGTTAAGTCCCCTCCCTCTTTAAATCTTTTTTTTAAAGAGCGCCAATTGTCCTTTACCTTTTTTTTTTTGTGGTAGCGGGAAATGGTTGTTTATAATTTATTCCCCCCTCCACGTCTCTTTGACAGACTGGTTCTGGGGAGCGGAAGGGAATGGGTGCCTTTGTTTTATTACGTTTGTTAAGGGCGCCAGTGGGAATAAATGCCGCCGGGTTTCTCTCTCCCCTCTTGCTTCGGCCAAATTTCCATTGGCGACCGCAGTGGCCATATATATTATGGGAAAATATAATTGGCGTCGGGTGGTATTAAAGAATTGGAAGGTGAGGTTGAGGGGGGGGGTGTACTAGGACGAGTGGTGGCACGGGCGGGGGGACAATATGGTTGCAACACCCCACCCCACCCTCTCCCTCTCTTTCTACGCCCCGCGCACCCAGCTCTATTGTGAGTCTAATTAATATTGGCCGGGATGAAGAAACGGGGTGACGTCAGAGCTCGCGATTTCAAACTCATTCTGATTTGTGTGTGTTTGTGTGTGTGTGTGTGATTTCCAGTCTTTTCTCTAGGTGAGCATTCACGGTCGGGAAATAATACTCATCCATCTATCCTCTACTTCGCTCTCTCTATTTCTCCCTCTCTCTCTCTCTCTCTCTCTCTGCACTCTGTTAAATGAGCTCAAGTTTGGCGGGAAACAAAAGGTGAACAAGTTGAAGAGCCGAACGTCAGACACGATGAGAATGATTTCCCTTGGACAAGCAATTGAAGGGAGAAAAAACGAAACTAAAGGGGGGATAGACAAGGGAGAGCAGACTTGTAAAAAAAAAGGAGAAAATCGAAGTGTAACCATTTTACCAATCTGGCGGCCGCACATAGAACACACACGCACACACACAAGGAAGGGAGATAATAAAGGATGTATTCAGATGCTTAAACGCATTTTCCTGTTGTTTTTGTCTCCCCCTCTTTTTTCTATTCAGGGGAGACAAATAAAAGAAGGTTTAAAAAAAAAAAGCCCAGTAACAGACGATTGTGAGGAAATCATTCCAGTTATGCAAAGATCATAAAATTTAATGCAAAGAAAAGGGAGGGAAGCGTATGAAACAAAAGGCATTTTGCAGGTGTACCGGGAATAAAGCTTTACCGGGAATAAAGCAGCGCGGGAAAGCAAAAATTGTAAACAGAAAACGGCGCGGATCTAAATATTTATTTGTTTCTAAATGTAAATGGAAACACTTACTATGAAGAAGCAGTTGTCATAATACTATGGGGACTTTACAAAAAATGTTATTGGCTCAGAGGAAACAGTATTATTGTCCTTGGTGTTAAGGTGTTACCTTTGGCACGTGTCCTTTGGCAAGCTCGGATTGTACGAGGAAGTAAGAGGAATCTTTATTCACGATAACCGATGCGAAATTACTTTTAGAATTGATCTATAATATATTATATATATATACTATATTATCTATATATATATATATAAACTAGACTGTGTGCGTGTATCTGATCCCCATTGATTAACTGGAAGACACGTGACCTTATTGTCTCATATTTTACTTTTGCGATCTCGCAATCTCCAACTGTCATACCTAGCTGAGTGGTTAGCGTAGCCGACTGCCATGCGGGCGACCTGGGTTTGATTTTGCACTGATAGCTATAATTTGAAAATTATTAAAGCTTTCTGTTCATTGTAATTTATCAATTTGTTATCTGTAGCTATTACATGACTATAAATCCCCCTCCCTTCGGGCAACGCCGGGTAATTCAGCTTGTTATACTCTATTATACTCTATTATTCAACATCATTGGTCCAAAATGTTGTATGAGTTGTTGTTGTTGCTTTTTTACGCCACTCCCACGTCTTTATATATCTAGACTTTAAGAAGCGAGCAAGGTAGCCTATATTATCGCTAGCCTTTTTTTCTTCTAGTTGACGTTATTACTCTGTACTTTCTTTCTGGTAGAAATATAAAAAGTGGGAAATAAGTTGCCTGCAGAATTCTAGAGATAAAAGAGAATGAGGTTTTTGTTTCAGTTTAACCAAAGACTATAATAAGATGGACCGCTTGTTCTATTTTTTTTAGAGCTTATATGTTCTTTTTCCAATAACGCTGTCTTAAATTACTTCTACGCTCCTACGTTTGCCTAAATTTTTCCGCTTGTGATGAGGTGCTTGTAGTTTGCACCCGCTGTCACACAATGGATGGAGTTTGAAGTCCACCCGTGGCTTGTTGTCTAGCGGTACGATTACTTTGGTTAGGTCTCTCTACTTCTTACAAATTTCTATTTGATTCACCGTAGTATACATTACTAAGTTGACAGACGTACAACATAAAGTACTTGAAGAAAATCAATCAACGATTCAGTGTTGGTTATATAAATATATAACGATGAGTTTAATCATACATATAGTTCTTACTTGAAAGTAGAATAATATTAATAAAATCTAAGTATATTGAAAGTACAGTTCACACACACAATGGCAAATAAAGCGAAAGTTTAGGCGTGGCCGTACAATGGCAAATATAGCGAAAGTGTATGAAAAAAAAACTGAACACTGGCGAACACTTAAAATCCTTTGGGTACATGGGTACACGAAAAATGTGAATAAATGAATATTATAGTCTGAAGATACACAGCAAAATTCAGTTTGATATAAAATAAAAGCAATGTTCATTGACGGTATGAGCTATGTTTCTATCAGTTCTATCTTATGTTCTATTCTATGTCCAGGTCCTATGTCCTATAGTTCCTATGTCTCCCGCATCGGTTCTATCCCCGATTCGCCTTGCAATATTAGACCGCTATATACAGAGTGGCGATCCTCTCTGTATTACGTTCAGGAAGACACTGTAGTCTGTAAATTCATTTCTGGCTTATTTCGCCCTAAATTGATTCTGGTTGGTTGTCCTAGCATCACGTGATCAGGTTGAGGGTGGGGGTTTAATTAAATTGGCGATAATAGACATTTGTGATACACCCCCACGAACCGGTACGGATGTCGGTTAAACAGATTTTTCAATAAATGCAAAATAATGTGAGAAAAGGTTCCGAGGTCGTTTTTGAGATTATTATTGATTTTTAATGTTGAATGCCTTAACTTATAGCTGTAAAATTTTCAAGCTTACATTATTTTTAGAAATTACAAAAAAATGAGTTTTTATTCTGCTTTTGTATAAAAGCAAGCCAAATGGCATCTAAAGATAAAATAGTTTCAATGTCAACTAAATATTACTTAAATCATTGAAAACTTTTAAAGCTTGTGTATTGACTCATTATGATTATGTTTGCTAATTTCATGGCGATTGGTTAAAATGTATTCATCCTGGTAATATTTAATTATTTGTTGCAATGCTAAATTGTGTAAATCGGCATTGATTTCTTTTTCATTTTTCTCCGAAACTACTTCTCTTGCCTTTACTTATGTATATTTGAATAACTTTTAAACTAATTAATCGATTAAAAAATTTTTTTCACCAATGTATAGATAAATAAAATTAATGAATTAGCTTTTACTAAACACATAAAACTAAATATCTTATTTTGCTGACTTCAGTACCATTCCATGGGGTTGCATCACATTTGGGGAAAGTTATCTTACACAGAGAGACATTAATCTCAGATAAAGTTTTGAGAGGCACCGGAAACAATTTCCAGGTGAAAACTTACAATAACAGAATCGTCTAGTGCCACTAGACTTTTGGGCGACAATTTAAAAGAAAATGCGACGTGTGACGTTGGGGGAGGGGGGGGGGAGGCAACATAGCTTTCCAACCGTCTCTTACAAATAACAATTCAATGAACAAGGGCGCAACTCTAGTTGGGGAAGTCTTGTCTTAAAGCAACATGTCACATAGGGGTGGGGTGCAACCGTAAATATAAGGGTAGATGGGGGAGTCTGATTCCTCTACCGGCCATCCCACTTGATTAAAAATAAACTCAGCACGTTTTCACCACAAGTGATAGCAAGAAGGTAATACAAACATCTTGTAAATGAAATGAGGTTAATTGCTAAGAGACCATCTACATGCGACAATATTCTTGTTTAACAAGTTTAGTTCGGGCTTAAAATACTGCAAGTATTCTTTAGTTAAAAGTTTGTCACCGCTGTATACTACTTTCGATTTTAATTTAAATTTTTCAGGAAAAAATCATCGCGATTAAATCAAATGGAAGTGTGCAGTGCAAAAGGGAATCGAGAATTCCGAAAAGAACTCATTCGATTCATCAAATAGCAGAAATATTAAAGCAAGGGGTCCATCTTACTATTGTCTTTGGTTTAACTCTCTTTTCTTGCTGGGTTCTTTATCCACTCTTTTTCTCAAGTCATCGAGTTCTTACCTTGGCCTAATATTAAAAGTCCCATTCATAGAAATGAATTAAGAAACATCACCCCCTCCACGTTAAAGTAAATATTAAAGAATTTTGACAGCTTCTTTGTAACCAATCTTTACTTTCTTCTGTTTAGGTCTAGTGCAAGTTTAGTTCGATCTAATCTTTATGCAAATATCCATCACCCACGATTCCTGTCAAACTTTTTGTGTCAAATACTATTTTAGAAAAAAATAATATTGGCGCACAAAAAAAAAAAGAAAATATATGCATCAATGCTAAGATTTGAAAAAGAAAGTATCCTTTGTAGTGGTTCGTTACGTAAAGGTTCCAAAACTCCTTTACGTCAGTGACGAAAATCAATCAAGTCTTTTAAGACTTACGATAGAGTAAAATAGAAAAGTAAAGTCAGAACTAACTTTTGAAATACTAAAAATTAAAAAAAGCTATTAGCTTTATATATAAAGTTGCACTGTATTCTTGTTACTTCGTGCCGTAATAAACATTTTAAAAAATTGACAAATGCAGCGATTTCAAAAAGAAGAGATCATGAACTTCCGGTGCCTTTTACGTAAACAAAAAACATGCTTCCAAGCTGGTGTTTGACAATTAATTTTTACCTCGACGGCCAGTTCTTGTCTTTTAAAAATATACAAAGGCAACAGAGATTAGTTATGAGAAATCCGTTTTTAACATCGCAAGTGAAACTGGTGAATGCTGCTCCACCGGCCTTATGATCAATTGTTGTTCGACGGGATATTTTAAATTTTTTTTTTACTGCTAATTTAGAATTATTAATGACAACAGCTGCTTCTATAACTATATAAAAAAAAAGTAATCAATCCATTTCAGATGATTGGTAGCTTTAGTCGAGGTAACGTCATTTCTTGTATAATTTTTTTTATCTATAGTATTGAAAAACAGCACTGAAACGTATAATAATACTCTTAATAATAAATAAAACAATGTTCATATTCCCTAGCCCAGGGTCGGCAACCTTGTGATAACGTGTCCCCACCGTAAGATTTCTAATTCATTCAGCTGGCCAATAGCCGAAAAGTCATCCTGCTCAAAGCAATCAGTTTCTTGTATAAGAGTTGACCTTCCATGTGCCATTTAAAATTGCTCTGCGCGCCATGTCTGGCACGCGAGTCGTAGGCTGCCGACCCCTGTACCAGACATTGCTTTAAAAAAAAATACTTTATTATTAAAACTTTTTGGTCAGCATTTTAAAAAAAATAAATAATAATAATAATAATAATAATGAAATGAAAAGCAACGTCAAAAGTCTTTATTTGGCTGTAAAAACTTCCTTTTTTTTTACTTTTTGCCAAGTTTTTTTTTCTACAACGTAAATAGGCCTAACAGGCGTATTATGTCCCTGCATGGTTCCGTTTTTTTTTTTGTTCCTTCTTTCCCGGACGAATCTACAAGTCCACCAAAACAATGGGCGTTTTATTAAAAATACTAATTTCCAAGATCAAACCAGCAAACACAATAACATTATCAGCAAGGCCATAAAATAAAAGAGATTGAGAGAGAGAGAGAGAGAGGGAGAGAGAGGGAGAGAGAGAGAGAGAGAGAGAGAGAGAAAATCATCCGAAGTAACCTAGGCAGATGAATTCAAACCTTTCCGTTATTAAACTGTAAAAAAATAAAAATTAAAAAACCGGACGATGAATCAAAACGAGGCTGGGCGAAGTGAAAAGAGGCCATTGTGGGTCTTCAATGGAGCGAGTCTTGTAGAACGATAAGAGATGTGGAAACAACAGGAGCACTAGCAAACAGGAGAGCGGGATGGAGTGGGGGGTGGGGGCGGAGGGGACCGTTGGGGTGGTGGGGAAAAAAATGTGCATCACTTAATACCTGGCAAGTGGTGAGCGCTTCACATGATTGCCTCTAATGGTATTCCCGTAATGAGTGGCATTATAAACAACACCAGGGGGGATAAGCCAGGACAACAAACTTGCGACTACTGAGGAAACATGCGATATAATGTTTTGAATTGCTTCCCTTTACAGTTGTTGACGTTGCTATATCCAGCAACGGATTTTCCCTATTCTGTTTCCTCCAATAACCAAGCTACAATGCTTCGAATCGAAAGTTGGAGGGCCGGTAAATCTTCACGGAACTAGAAGAGTGTTTGCGGTTACATGCCCCTGAAAACATGACGTCATATTTCTTTTGGGTGCTAGAGGATGTTGTTGTTTTTTGTTTTGCCAAAGCGGCTTTGAAAGTTAGAGTATATTTCAATATCCTTTATTTTGTTCAAGTGGAGTACGTCTAGCTCAACTGACTGAACAATAAGAACTACTCCAAAGGTTGCGAATGACACATTTGGTTGGGAAGTGATCCTTGGACTTGGACGAACTGGAGCATTAAAATGTGTTTTTGTTTGTTTTTTATTACGAAAGGTAGACGAACTTATCCTCGTAGACTGGAACACTTGCGCGCATTTATACACAATTACGGAGGACTAGCTGGATAAGTGGGTAGATAGGCACACAGACAAACGGGTATATGGTTAGATATAGGAAATGTATGGTGGGTAGATGCATAGATGGATGGATAGATGAGTTGATTGATAGACATATAGATCGTTGAATGGATTGGTGGATGCAAAAATGGATGAGAGAAAGAGAGAGAGAGTGAAAGAGAGAGATTGGTAAATGGATTAATGGATGCTTTGATGGATTGATTGGTGGCTGGATAGACATACGCCTTTAATCTTATCCTACGCTCAACCGTGGTCCGAGTCTAGTCTTGCATTTGTATTAATGTTTTAAAAAATGAAAATAAGTTAATTTCAGATACAGATAATTAGAGGGACAAATTGATGGATATATAGAGACAAATCGATAGGCCAAAAAATAGAGTGAACGAGCTGAGTCTCTTTAGAGCACAACTTCACGATCTAATAGTATCTATCTATTTATCTATTTATCTATCTAATGTTTATATTGAGAGTTTTATTGTTTTCATTGCTGTAAATACGACTGAAACTGAAGCGCATCTTTTTACGAGTTTTTGTTTCAAAGCTATGGTAACTCTCCGACTTAGCATCTCTCCGTGATAATTACCCCTGGTTACCAAAATAATAATAAAAAAATAGATTTTATAGATTAGTGCAACTGGTAGAATTTATAGCAGCAGACTTGAATGTCCGATCTCGGGAAATCGAGAACTGCGCGGCAAATTCACCCCTTCTCCTCTTTTAGCCCAAGAATAAATTGCTGTAAATTAATCTATTGGTTTAGCGTCCCAACACCGGAAACTTTAGTTCCCCCCCCCCTCCCCTTTTCCCTGACAACTGCTACCCTTTATTTTTTTTTCTTGCTTTACCTTTATAATAAATTATTTCTGTATATAAAAAAACAACGAAGTCTTTTTATTTCTCGTCTGTAAAAGTTCTGGCCCCTTAATTGTTCCCCTCCCTCTTACCCTTCCCCTTTTTTTTCGATCAAGGAAAGATAACTCTGGCTATGAGTGATAATGTTTGATGGTTTGACGCGGGAAAGGTATGTGTAGTGGAAAAAGGGAGGGAAAAAAAAGGGGGGGGGATGGAGTAAGCCGGTATCTGAAAACAATACCTGCTTTGGGAACAAGGTTGTTTTTTTTATATTATTATTTTAAACAGTGAAATTGATATTATAGTCCAGACCAGGATGGATGGTGGTTAGACCCCGCCGCAAATTTAATTACATTGAAGGCTTTAAAACAATATCGTCTGTCAACCTATTTGTGTGTGTGTGTGTTTTATACGCTTTGCTGTTAACTGGTTATCAAAACAGGGTGGCTTGTGTTCTGATAATAATAATTGCCGTAATTTGTGGAGAGACTTGCTAAATTGTAGGCCTATCCTTAATTTAAAAATAAAATGTGGTTCACACTCCCTTCAACAAAAACTTTTCTGAGGACAAAGTCATAACAAACAAAAAGGTTACTTTTCTTAGTACACGTAGTTACTTTTGCTGGTCAGAATTTTTTTCAATGGATGACCCTGTTTGTCCGATTTATAAGTGTTTTTTTTTTTAAATACCGGACGACCCATCCGGCTCTTGAGTCTGGGACGTAACGATGTTAAAGAATGGATCAAGGGGAGGGGCGGCACACCAGGATCCTGTCCGAGACTAGCCACCCCGCCGCACGCCGATATGCCGTATCGCGTAACATAGGGTACGGTCTCCGCACTACACGCACTACACTTCTCTCCTCCACCTTGCGGAATTCCTCTTCGGATTATTTTCGTGGTTCCAGGCACCATGGCGGGTTTGAGACGTACTCTACTGTTTGCGGTCATTGCTTACTCCCCCACCGAGGCTCGGAGCCTCTCGGCAGTGCAATGATCCACGGACGCGCAACAGGGGTTGCCAATCATTTGTTCGCCCACCAGTGTGCTCTTTATGTAAGCGTATCGGTGGTTTACATCGACAGACTTTGAGGCCCTGCCTGTCCACACAGTTCTCTCCCTTGATTGGATTTCCTCCAATAGCAAAGTTTTAAAGTTATGATCTTCATGGCGGGCTCTCCGCTATATAACCCCCCGTCCCCCTCGCTCCATCTTCAATGACATTGCAACAGCACTCAAATCAAACTTTGTAATCGTAACCTATAAAACACGTGTCATTGCATTTCAAAAGTGACTTCTCATTAGTGATATATATTATTAAGTTTAAGACAAGTTTATTATTTGTGTAACTATGTCATTTACTCCTTACCCAATCAAGTCTTTCAGTCAAAACTGACAACGCCTGACAATAATGACAGTAATAACAACATAGGTAACATAGCCTGCCTATTCCAAATTATGGATAGGATCGGTCTTTCAGAGTGGCGTCCGGGCATGGGCCTGAACAAACCAACAAAACCACTAACTTAACAACATTTAAGACTCTCATCAAAAAATGTAAGACTAGACTCA
The DNA here is from genome assembly GCA_949126835.1 of Anisus vortex. Lineage (NCBI taxonomy): Eukaryota > Metazoa > Mollusca > Gastropoda > Planorbidae > Anisus > Anisus vortex. The sequence goes on along the minus strand of OX421494.1, from coordinate 7,528,264 downwards.
GACCACGGATGAGCGTAGGAGGCAATTATCTTCTTTATAGATGGAGCGTCTGCAATAGATAAGATATAATTAATATATTGATGATGACAGTGCACTCTAACAGAAAAGTATGGTAAGGCTGAAAAGTCATAGTTTTAAATAGTCTTTGTCATCCCTGCCTGCATTTAAAAAAAATAACTTTTTATTTTCGTATAGCAGAACCGAACGCAGATTTTTATCGCCATGAAAAAAAAGTGACCTTTAATGTAGCACCATTCTCCTCCCTATTTTACGGCTTTATCATATATACGCATGTGTGAACAATTATCTTTATGTGTATTTTTTTTTTATTGTTTACCGTAATTGTCCAGTTTTCAAAACAATTTCGCATTTTAATGTCAACTAGGCAACTTACCAAAAGAGTTTTTAAAACGTTAGATTAGAATACAAATTGGTCCCGAATCGTCAGCCTGTCCACCGTGAACTCCATTTCTCCACTACCAATAAACGTTATTGGGCAATGGCTACATATATTTTATCTATCTATCTATCTATCTATCTATCTATCTATCTATCTATCTATCTATCTATCTATCTATCTATCTATCTATCTATCTATCTATCTATCTATCTATCTATCTATCTATATATATATATATGTATATAAAGTAGACTATGTGTGTGGATTCCGATCCCCGCTGGTTAATTTTAAGACACGTGACCTTTAAATTATTGTCTCATATTTTACTTTTGCGATATCGCTTCCGGTATATTTCCTCCCTAGCTGAGTGGTTAGCTTATCCGTCTGCCATGCGTGCGACCTCAGTTCGATTCCCCACTAATAACTTATTTTTCATTTTATACTTTTTAAAAAATGACCATTACTATTACTTTTCTAAAGATTGTAAAGAATTTCAAGACTTAAAGCCTTCCTAAAATGTTTTCAGTAATTAAATTCTAATAATTATATTTTAAACGCATGCTAGAGACGGCAGTTCGATTCTCAGCCAGGGATAGTCCAAACTTTTTATTAACCCGATTACAAAATTTATTTTAAATTCCTTTCCTAAATGTTTTAAGTAATCTTGTTATTATTATTATAACTTTATGTTGATGATAAGTTATAACATTTTTATCTGTAGCTTTTTAAGGTCTATGTAATTTTTTCCCCCTGGCAACGCCGGGGAATTTAGCTAGTAATTTATAACGGGTGAAGGGACACTGTATATAGTGACACCATTTTTTTATGAGTTGGACATCTCCGTTAATCCCCTCCCACTCACCCCACGCCCCCCCCCCCATCATTGAATTTCCGCACGTTCATAAAACGGGGGACATTGTTGACATAATCCTGGGGCTGGGTTTAATAGGGTCGTTTAAGTGTTCTCCACAATACGGAAACTTAGCACGGCCGGAATATCAATAGCCACGCCTCTCCTCTCCCCCCCCCTTTTCTTTCCAAAAAAAAAACACAATGGCGATTATTCCGTGAGTGGAGAACTCTTTCTGAGCTAACCAGACTAGCTACCCGAGAACCAGCTTTAACACTCCCCCCCCCCCCCCACCCTAGCTCACCCCCCGGTACTTTAATAAAAAAAAAAGATCCAAAGCCGAGGGGAATCAGAACATTTATTTTGACCCCCGCCCCATCCCTCCACCACACGTCCCTCCCTTTCCTTGTCCAATAGCTGTTTATGCTTGCACGACTATATTGCCGTTTGCTCGACCGCTGAGTCTGTAGGATAAAAACATGAGATACCAGTTCCAGATTAATGGTCGTTTCTAGTCTTGTCTCTCGTCGATATGAAATATAAAAAAAAGTAAAGAAAAGGTTGAAGAAGAAAGATTTAAAAAAAAAAAAACTTCGGGGAGTGCAATGGTGCTCACAATAGCTCATGTTGATTTTGAGCTACAGTGCGAATAGAATTTGTTGACTTTTAAAGCACCGAGTCTGCTTGCCAATAGCCGGAAGGTTCTAAAACTGTTGCGAAGGAGATTTACAAAGAAAGAAAAATAAAGACTACAAATTAGTCTCCTTTTAAATAAAATGTAGTTTTTAAGAATTACGAAAAATTGTGCATACACTGATGAGTATTGGTTCTATGCATATAGCACAATGGGGCAGGTTCTGAATACTGGGTTACTGGTGCCAGCGAACATGGCCAGATGGAGCAAACTGGACAACAAGTAAAAAGACGATTGGCCAAATAACTTTTTGTTTTTTCATAAAATTTTGTCGTAGTCCATCTCAACTGATACATAGAAAGAAATATTCAACTGATACAAAGAAAGGAGTCTTCAACTGATACAAAGAAAGGAGTCTTCAACTGATACAAAGAAAGGAGTCTTCAAGTGATACAAAGAAAGGAACTTACAACTGATACAAAGAAAGAAATCTTCAAGTGATACAAAGAAAGGAGTCTTCAAGTGATACTAAGAAAGGAATCTTTAACTGATACAAAGAAAGGCGTCCTCAAGTGATACAAAGAAAGAAATCTTCAACTGATACAAAGAAAGGAGTCTTCGAGTGATACAAAGAAAGAAATATTCAACTGATACAAAGAAAGGAGTCTTCAAGTGATACAAAGAAAGAAATCTTCAACTGATACAAAGAAAGGAGTCTTCAAGTGGTAAAAAGAAAGAAATCTTGAACTGATACAAAGAAAGAAATCTTCAACTGATACAAAGAAAGATATTTACAACTAATACAAAGAAAGAAATCTACAACTGATACAAAGAAAGAAATCTAAAACTGATACAAAGAAAGAAATCTGCAACTGATATAAAGAAAGAAATCTACAACTGATACAAAGAAAGAAATCTACAACTAATACAAAGAAAGAAATCTACAACTGATACAAAGAAAGATATTTACAACTGATACAAAGAAAGAAATCTACAACTGATACAAAGAAAGAAATCTACAACTAATACAAAGAAAGAAATCTTCAACTGATACAAATAAAGATATTTACAACTGATACAAAGAAAGGAGTCTTCAACTGATACAAAGAAAGAAATTTACAGCTGATTCAAAGAAATAAATCTACAACTAATACAAAGGAAGAAATATACAACTAATACAAAGAAAGAAATATACAACTAATACAAAGAAAGAAATATACAACTGATACAAAGAAAGAAATCTACAACTGATACAAAGAAAGAAATATACAACTTATACAAAGAAAGAAATCTACAACTGATACAAAGAAAGGAGTCTGCAACTGATACAAAGAAAGAAATCTTCAACTGATACAAAGATAGGAATCTACAACTGATACAAAGAAAGGAGTCTGCAACTGATACAAAGAAAGGAATCTACAACTGATACAAAGAAAGGAGTCTTTAAGTGATACAAAGAAAGAAATATTCAACTGATACAAAGAAAGAAATCTTCGTGTGATACAATGAAAGAAATATTCAACTGATACAAAGAAAAGAGTTTTCAAGTGATACAAAGAAAGAAATATTCAACTGATACAAAGAAAGGAGTCTTCAAGTGATACAAAGAAAGAAATATTCAACTGATACAAAGAAAGAAATCTTCGTGTGATACAAAGAAAGAAATATTCAACTGATACAAAGAAAGGAGTTTTCAAGTGATGCAAAGAAAGAAATCTTCAACTGATACAAAGAAAGGAGTCTTTACGTGATACAAAGAAAGAAATATTCATCTGATACAAAGAAAGAAATCTTAAAATTTACTGACTTTATTCAGGTTTAAAGACATTTTTTTCAGGAGGTTTTAAATAATAATGCTTTCACAAGTTATTTCGTCCAGTGGCAGACCATTGAAGAAAAAGTTGGCCTTGCAGCCTCCGCAGTAGTTCGGGATGCAATCGGCCATTGGGAAGGAGATGCACCGCTCCACCTGGCAGGGGTCAGCCTTACACAGGGACAGTTGGTCTGGACACGATGAGGACGGTACCACGGCAGCTGATTCCCCTAGTGAGAAAAACAAACAAAACAAAAACCCATTTTGTAGACTCTCTAACAACAAAAAAACACAATAGAAAATCAATACATTTCTTTCTGGTTTAATCATAGACTATAACAAAAATACAAACGACAACAACAAACAATCTGACCCTGGAAATTATAGATCTGTTTCCTTAACAAACATAACTTGTAAATTACTTGAGCATATAATTTATAGTAGTATAGTAAATCATCTAAACAAACTTAATGGTCTGTGCCCACACCAACATGGGTTCAGGAAAAACAGATCATGTGAAACTCAATTAATAGGCTTAATAGATGACTTGTCTAAGGGATTAGATAATAACAACCAAATTGATGCTATATTACTCGATTTTTCAAAAGCATTTGATAAAGTTAATCATTCTAGTCTTCTAAAAAAACTTAAATACTTGGTATCTCTGGTTCCTTACATCAGTGGATTCAGGACTTTCTCATAGGCAGAGAACAAACAGTGATAATAAATGGCTCTAAGTCATCACCAATAACTGTAAACTCAGGAGTTCCACAAGGAACTGTTCTAGAGCCCCTACTATTTCTAATTTATGTTAATGATCTACCAAATTGCATCAACACAGGAACAAAAGTAATATTATTTGCCGATGATTGCATAATTTATAGAATAATAAAGACAGGAAAAGAGAGTGAACTTTTACAAAAAGACCTAGATGAACTACAAAAATGGGAATCAAACTGGAGTATGTCTTTTCACTCAGAAAAATGCCAACTAATAAGGGTATCCAAGAAAAAGAAACAAATAATAGCAAACTACTATATTCATGGTTAAGAACTAACTCAAACTAACAATGCTAATAATAAGTATCTAGGAGTAATAATAAACGATAAGTTATCTTGGAAGCCTCATATTGATGAAGTAATATAATTAAAAATAAAACAAAACACCAGGATTCATAAAAAGGAACTTTTACAAATGTAATAAGAATATAAAACTAAAATGCTATCTCACATTAGTTAGGCCCATACTAGAAAATGCAGAATCTGTATGGGACCCTTCAACTAAAGAAAACATTAAAAAATTAGAACAAATTAAAAAAAGAGCTGCAAGGTTCATAACTAGTGAATATTCCCAATTAACAAGAGTAACACCATTAGTCAAATCACTAAACCTAGAAACACTAGAGGACAGAAGGGCAAAGAGTAAGGTAGTAATAATACACAAGGCATTAAACTCTAATTTAGAAATACAACCCAATAACAACCTATTGCAAAAATCAGAAAAACATAAAGACAAAAACACTTTCCTTGTCCCTTATGCGAGAACAAATGCATATAAGTACTCTTTCTTCCCGAGTGCTCTTTGACACGCACATTGTAAAAATAAAAATAAATAAAAGCGAAGATAATATAAAGGCACGTAATTAGGCATACAAATGAAAATATCACAGAAAATCTTAAATTCCGTAGTGATATTATGCTGTCAATAGTAATTAAAAAATACGTATTGACTAGCCTATATTATTTTTAAATAACAACAACAACAAAAAAACAATTAAAAAAAAAAAAACACACACACAAAAACAACCAAATAGTATTTAACAATATTATTCTGTTTTAATGATTTTTTTCCTTAAGTTTCAGCATTTTCGTTGCTAAGATTTTACCCGTTTTACCGACCACGAAGAAATAAAAGAATTTCTAAACAAGAAATAAACAAACAAATGCGCGGTTAATCGTGTACGTTCTAAAGAGATTCACCAATGAGTGACATAACGTGTAAAAACAAATTTTTTACAAGTTAAAAGTTATTTTTGTGATTTAAAAGAATGTGTTGTCAAGGGCTTCCCGTCTATGTGCTATGTTTCAGATCGATGAGATGATCTTCGTTTCACCACCTCAGATCACAGTAAAAGAAAATTTAAATTTCCCATTGCACAACTTGTGCGCTTGTGAATCAGATCTGGTGACCACAGCATACAGGGGATTGTGTGACAATACAAGACTTTATTTGATTCCAAACGATGTCTTTACTAAACTAAACTGTCTTTACTAACATTGTCTTTTCTAGCATGTCTTTACTAACATGTCTTTAACTAACCTGTCTTTACTAACATGTCTTTACTAACATGTCTTTAACTAACCTGTCTTTACTAAAATGTCTTTTCTAGCATGTCTTTACTAACATGTCTTTACTAACATGTCTTTAACTAACATGTCTTTACTAACATGTCTTTAACTAACCTGTCTTTACTAACATTTCTTTAACTAACCTGTCTTTACTAACATGTATTTTCTAGCATGTCTTTAACTAACCTGTCTTTACTAACATGTCTTTTTAGCATGTCTTTACTAACATGTCTTTAACTAACATGTCTTTACTAACATGTCTTTAACTAACCTGTCTTTACTAACATGTCTTTTCTAGCATGTCTTTACTAACATGTCTTTAACTAACCTGTCTTTACTAACATGTCTTTTCTAGCATGTCTTTACTAACATGTCTTTAACTAACCTGTCTTTACTAACATGTCTTTACTAACATGTCTTTAACTAACCTGTCTTTACTAAAAATGTCTTTTCTAGCATGTCTTTACTAACATGTCTTTACTAACATGTCTTTACTAACATGTCTTTAACTAACATGTCTTTACTAACATGTCTTTAACTAACCTGTCTTTACTAACATTTCTTTAACTAACCTGTCTTTACTAACATGTATTTTCTAGCATGTCTTTAACTAACCTGTCTTTACTAACATGTCTTTTTAGCATGTCTTTACTAACATGTCTTTAACTAATATGTCTTTACTAACATGTCTTTACTAACATGTCTTTTCTAGCATGTCTTTACTAACATGTCTTTAACTAACCTGTCTTTACTAACATGTCTTTTCTAGCATGTCTTTAACTAACCTGTCTTTACTAACATGTCTTTAACTAACATGTCGTTACTAACATGTCTTTAACTAAACTGTCTTTACTAACATGTCTTTTCTAGCATGTCTTTAACTAACATGTCTTTACTAACATGTCTTTAACTAACCTGTCTTTACTAACATGTCTTTTCTAGCATGTCTTTACTAACATGTCTTTACTAACATGTCTTTAACTAACCTGTCTTTACTAACATGTCTTTTCTAGCATGTCTTTACTAACATGTCTTTAACTAACCTGTCTTTACTAACATGTCTTTTCTAGCATTTCTTTACTAACATGTCTTTAACTAACATGTCTTTACTAACCTGTCTGTATGAATGCCGCAGTGCAAAGAGCTAGTAGAAAGAAACTGGCCATGTTTTAAATATAAATTACACAATTAATAATTATTCCAATAGATCAGTTAGTTGTAAGCCAAGCTAAGTGTGTTTCTAAATGTGCTCTTATCTTTTTCTTTTTTTAGAATACACGCACACAGATTAATTTGAAGGTCAAGGTATATATAGGTATATAATAATAATAAATATATATGAAAAACAAATATTAAAAAATTGAAAGGACTCAGGAACGATGCCTGAAAGACACCGTCAGAGAGTCAACTGCACTGTCCGCCCCCGACTGAGTTTAGAGCCGCGTTTAAGATAAGTCGTAGCAGGAATAGCATGATGTGCATGCAAGCTCCAACCTCTGTCACTGGACACATCAGAGGTGAATGGCTTTCTTTGCTCTTCATAGAAATGTTGTCTTATCTGCTAAATTATGTGTAGATCGTTCCTACGTCAGTATGCAATTTAAGTTGAGCGATCTCGCCTAATAGGTCAGGACATAATAGCGCGAATGGTCACCGATTTATAAATGTCTCTAACAAAAATACCGGACTAGCCTTCCGGCTCTTGAGTCCAGGGCGAACGACGTAAAGAGGTGGCTCAAGAATGGGAGGGGGGGGGGGCACAGCAATATCCTGTCCGAGAAATAGCCACCCCGCGGCACGCCATGAGGCGTTTAGCCTTACTGCCTCCCGGCAGTACAATGAACCTCGGACGTGCAACATGAGCTGTCTTCCATGCGTTCGCCCGCCGGTGTGCTCTTAATGTGACCTTATCAGTGGTTTACTCACTTCGCCAGTCTTTGAAGCCCATAGTTTGCAGAAGTGCGAATGGTTACCCGTATGACCTAAAACTGTCATATGTAATCATTAGCGTAACTAGAGGAGAGGTGGGCGTGGTGGGGTCTTGCGAAATAAGTAAAAGTTAAATAACATACACTCAAAATATTAACTATCTTTCTTTCTAAGAAACATTCGGACAGGGAATGGGTTACTTGAATTATTAAGGAAACACCAGCATCTTAGCTACATTTAAAAAACGTAAACAAAAACTAAACTCAGGCGAAAGATAAGGGAAAAACGCAATAGTCCTGCTAATAGAAAAAGCGTCTGTAACATAAAATAAGAAGATAAGATTGTAAGTCACGCTACTCAAGGTCCCCACTCGAATCAGAGGGTCCATGACCTGTCTGTTTTAAAACAATGGAATTAAACTGGTAGGCATAACCTTTTGCAGTGCATCTATTGCACTACAATGACAACTTACAACTGTGTACAATAACTGCGAAAGAAATTATACTAAACTGTTAAGACTAATACATTAGAATGTCAGAATCCCTACTTGGTCAAATTTGAAGTCTTGGCAACTAAATTGAGTACTAAAATCTAGCCTACTGTATTAATTTGATGCTGAGACAAGTTAATTCAGACCTGCTAATTAGAGACCGACCGAAACCAAATTTTTAGTTTCGGCCAAAACGAAAACATACCGAATATTATACATTGACTTTCGGTCGAAACCGAAGCCGAAATCAAAAGTTGAACTACAACTTCGGCCGAAACCGAAAAATAAACCGAAAATGCAAAACAAATGATTTCAAAAGACTGCACATTTATGTGTAATATTTATATTAGGCCTAACTAGTTTATGGGCACTCTATTATTTTGAGTAATCCATTCTTTGGAGTGATTAAATAATCAGTTTTTATTATCTTCAGTCTTCTACTTCACATTAGGGATGTTAATATCCTTTTTTTTTTCTCAACACCCATTTTCGGTTCTAAATATCCGATTTTTTACCCATTTTTCTATTCCCCCTCTCCGCCTCCGGGCAAAGTAAGTTATAGTTTGGAAAAGACAAATTTTCATTGATTATACTAAAAAAATAATACGAAGGACCATTGACCCTTAGAACGTGGTGAAATCTTTGTAAAAAACAACAACATTGGATTAGCAGAAGTCAAAAGCTGTAGTGTCGTGAATTTAGACCTTTATAATTATAATATAAATCAGTGGATTTTAGATCTATATGTTACACACATTAAAAGAATATTTGTAGAATATACATAAAGTCCCAGACACATCTATCTTGGGTTGATAGACGTCCGGCAAGAAAATTAACAGTTTTTGAAAAGAACCTTACATGATCTGCAAAGTTGTTTTTTTTAATTGCCCAAGTTGCTTCTCATTCTACATTAAATAAAATGTTTGGTCAGTTTTACTAATATACAATTATTAACAGCTAATGTAATAAAACTGAACTGATTGTGGATTGTGAAACACTAAATATGTCATTCTTTTTGTCTCTCTATGTCCTCCTTTTGAAGTCCAAGTAAATCGCAACTTTACGTCTATCGGTCTGTTTGTCTGTTAAAGGAGCGTTCAGCATCAGTGTGGAAATTCCATTTTGTTTATTTTCGAATACGTAGATCAAATGTCTGTACTGACGACTAGCGTTAACATCTGCATTATCTGTTGTATCGCAAACTCACAAGCAATATTTGGCATTCGAAAAAAAAAAACAACTATAAGTCGCCGCTGACAAACGAGTGTTTGCAAGGAATATAATGTTAAGAAATTGTTTTGTGCTAATCAAACAGGGTTTACAAATATTTCTTCAGATAAAAAGATGAATAAATCGTGGGACACCAGTATGAATGATTTCCTCCCGTAAATTGAATATCGGTCGGTCTCTACTGCTAATACATTCGTTTTAGAACCGCTGTCCATATTAAAATTTGTCTTTTTATATAGTACTAAATCGTGTGTAGTTCTATACTGAAAACGCGTCTACACACTTACAGACTTTAAGTTTCAGATAGCTTTGTGTGTGTTTGTGTGTGAACTTTCGGTGTGTATTTGACTTGAAACCAATGGCAAAACTTCGTGTTGTACTTCTAATAATTATTTTATTGACATTTCTTGGTAAGTCTGGGATGTGATAAATAGCCTAAGCCTATATAGAGCCCAATATTATTAATATGCCTTAACGTGTTGGTCCATAGTGATACTGAAGCAGGCTTCTCTATTCTCCATAGCCATTCGCTAATGTAAGGTCTCAGGTAGCCTGTTCACCAAAGACACCAAAGACTCGTGGACACCTCGGTCCGTTATAGGCCTATTTACCTGGATTCAAACCCGTTACCTTCACAGTGTCGTTGCCTAACAATTGTATAAACTACCTATCAACTTGCTCTTTCAAAACAGAAAGTCTTGTTCATATCTTATATCTATCTATATCTATATCTTATATCTATCTATATCTAATACATTGCTAGCAACATGAATACCATATAACTTGCCATATAAATGATTATTTAACTAGCAATACAAATTTTATTTAACTGGCTATAGAACTAATATTTAACTAGCTATACAACAAATATTTAACTAGCTATACAACAAATATTTAACTGGCTATAGAACTAATATTTAACTAGCTATACAACAAATATTTAACTGGCTATAGAACTAATATTTAACTAGCTATACAACAAATATTTAACTGGCTATAGAACTAATATTTAACTAGCTATACAACAAATATTTAACTAGCTATACAACAAATATTTAACTGGCTATAGAACTAATATTTAACTAGCTATACAACAAATATTTAACTAGCTATACAACAAATATTTAACTGGCTATAGAACTAATATTTAACTAGCTTTACAACAAATGTTTAACTAGCTATAATATAACCAATCTATCTATCAGGCTGTTGTAGAGCTCTGCCAGCTGCCAGGTCATGTTCCCAGAGACCTGTCTCTTGTGACGCAGATCCTTGCAAAGTCCAGGAGTGTATCTCCTTTCCTATGGCCGACTGCACGCCCAATTACTGCGGTGGCTGTTTTGCAGATTTTTACTTCAAGGGCGAGCTGATTGACACCTATATGTGTACAAATATAATCATTTGATTGGTCAGAACGTACGTGGAGTCCAACGTCAACATCAGGGATGACCAATTGCTATTGGGCATAATCATTGTGATGGAACCACTAGACTAGATCTATATAAATCTTAAAGTTTGAGTAAAAAAAAAATAAAAAAAAACATTTTTAAAATATTCAAATGTTTTATTTTCTTGTTATAAACGTTCCAAAATTGTAAAATAACGCCTTGTTATGTAAGGGACATAATAAGAGATAAAAATATTAAATTATCAAGAGTTATGTTTCCTGTGTCTTGATATTGCTTGTGTGCTTATATTATATAATGATTGCTATTCTGTTTTCATTAGAAATTAGAACATAGTAAAATATTTTTTTTCTGTGATATATTGACAACAGTTGCAAACACATTGATTTATTACACATATTGATATATTATTATGTAGGCCTAATATTTAATGATAATACCCCCTTTTCTCCTCCGCCCCCTACCTTGAACTCCGTGGCTACGTCACCGGCTGACGCTATTTATAGATGTCAATCGCAAAAAGCTTTGTCTATTCAAAAATTATTCTGGGGCGATTAACAGGGCCTACTAGAAATCCTTCAATGCTATAAATCTACAAGTTGTGGCTATAAAGATCTACGCCCTACATGCAGGCTACATAAGAACATAGCATGTTGATGGATTGGTAGGGCTACACGGCTACAGTAACTCGTAACAGGCTTAAGATATCTAAAAATAGAAAATGGGTTACACTGAACTGTATCTTTTCTGGTTAGTAACGGAAACGGATGATGTGATTGTCACATCCGGTTTGCAGCATAAACAAACGCCATTGTTTGTTTGTTTTTATCGAAAATTCCTCATCATAAAGAATCTGGTCTCATCGCCTCATAAATTGCCTCCTTTTTAATATTGGGGGTGAATTTAAATGGGTTATTAATTAGAATACACATCCATCATTGCACCGGTTGGAAGTGATTATAAACGCACAAAATGAGCTTTTTATTGTAAGTGAAAGAGTGATTTTTTTTTAGCAAATGAAGAATTTTTTGAAACTAAAATAAGTCTACAGAATATAACATATCGTCAAAAAAGTTTTATTGAACAATAAAAATATTTTATGTAGATCTCTTCCATGTAATCCCCACAATTTTTTATAGAGAGAATAAACCTAAAAGTAAACAATTTGTTGTTTTTTTTGCAGCCATTTCCGTTTCCTATGAATAATTAGATCTAGATCTAGAGTCTAGACCCTAATCATTTTTTTTACTCCTAACCTAATATTAAAACAGTTTCAAGAATTAAAAGAAAATTTATAAGAATCAAAATTTCCATATCATATTATTATTATCATCTGGCATTACTAATGCCAATGCTATCTTCAAATCTTGATAACTCAAACTTTAGGCCCTAATCAAACAATGTCAATAATTGACTTTTATTGTCCTAATTTGGTATTTTGAATAGACTCTAGGCTAATAATAAAATAATAAACTTTTTTAATAAAGGAAAATAAAAGCTTCTTATAACGTCTTATACAGATACAGAGAATGAATGAGAATGTCAACGCAAGCTTAACTTGTATTATAAATCATAAAAATGAATAAACTCACCAAGAGCAAAGTCTTACATAACAATATAACACCATATAACACTTTAATATAATAATATATAATACCTTCAGCACTGGCCATTATTTTACTAATTACTCCCCACGGCCCAGACTTTATTTTAGAATGGCTGAGACATCGATAGTGATAGGGTTCCTAAATTGTTTGTTTACTTTTTTGTTGGTAAAAAGTGACAATAACTTATGGCAGGTTTCACAATAAGGATTTCAGGAGTTCCCATTTTTTACGTTTTTTTTTTTTTAAAATAATGTTAAGCTATAGTATAGTATTAGCCTATTTATGTCATTTTAAAGCCTAAAAGCCCAGAAATCCAAATATGACACTTATAAAGTCAGCTGCTATTTCAATATTTTATAATTAATCATTTAAAAATCGGGAAATTCCCTCTATCAAAAAGTTCCTGGGGCTACAAAATGAGTTAGACTAAACATCATCAAAATAGCATTAAAACACACAATATTGTTGAAATTGATATTTTTATGACACATAAACTCACAAAACGTAAACATATCAGTGTTTGTGTTGTGTTTTATTATTATTTTTACAACAAAACGTGATTTCGCACTCGGCCGTCACAAAGTCTAAAACTACAGAAGTCGCCGCCATTTTGAAAAAAAACGTGGCTTTCTTGGACGTAAACAAAGTGTGTGTGTTAAACGCGAAAAAAAGGATTGTTTACGTTTAAACCACAACAGTTTGCGTAAATTTAGTTTAAAACTATAAATAATAGTATTTTGTTGCCGTAGATAGTACACAAATAGTCGGAAATCGGAAAATAAATGTGTAAATAGTGTTTTAGAAAATACTTTTTCGACATCGATCCAACGTTCCAAAAAGCGAACGTTTTCCACCGAATGGAATTAGAAAATAAAAATAAAAAATCCTCTTTTTGCGAACTCAAAAAGTGCATCAAATGTAATTTTTAAGCTATCCGATCAGATTTACATTCTATAATTCGCACGTGAGCATTTAAATTGACCGTAATCTCGAATCTTGTTTTGACAGCGAACGTTATCTTTGCTAGTCCAAAGCCTTTTTTGTACCAATCGATTTTCATTTATTTACTAAAATGAATTCTTCGGCTAAATATTTAAAACAAACTTTGTTTTTATTAAAAGAATTAAATTTCTGGTTAAAATTAAAAGAGTTTTACGAAATTACATAGATAAATCTTATTTTAGATCTAGTTTTAGACTTAGTCTCGGCGGCGGAAAAAACCCACCGATAGGCCGTAAAAATTAGGGCTTTTTAAAACACGTTTTTTCAAAAGATAAACATTTTTTTTTGCTTTTAATGGTGGCCTAGGCAAAATTAACATGTTTATGAATGTTAAACATTAAAAAAACATAATATTTCGGCTTTATTTATTCCTGGCAAGTGATTTTCAAATGTATACAAAAAATCGGGAAATGGGATCGGTGGATTATGTAACGTTTGAGGGTGTTTAAATTAATATAAACAACACAATAATATAATTAAAACATACAATACTGATGCAGCTGATACTTTATGGACATATAAACACATACAAGTAAAAAAACCAGCATTTTGTATCAACAATTTTTATTTTTTAAATAAACAATAAATCTCCATCATTTGGTGGCCATTTTGTGAAACCTGCCTTATAACATGTAGACAGTGAAATGCTGGAAACATAATAACTTACCTTATTATATTAGAATAAATAATCAAATTCTTGAAATAATTGGATTTATTCATGATATTAATTCATAAGAAAACATTTCACCAAAACATAGATCCATTGTAGCAGAAGGTAAATACTGAAGAAAACGTTTCACCAAAACATAGATCCATTGTAGCAGATGGTAAATACTGAAGAAAACGTTTCACCAAAACATAGATCCATTGTAGCAGAAGGTAAATAATTGGCCATTAGAACCGCACTTTTAATTTTGAAAAAAAAAACCTCCGTAATTGGTCGATTTTTTTTAAATTTAAAAAGCGAAAAAAAAATTGAACTAGATCAGTTGTCGAATAAATATTCTGCCAGAGACTTTGGTGAAATGTCAAATCCTTTATTTTGGGCTTTAAATAACACCCTTCCTTGAGGAATATATACGCGCCTGGGTGGCAGGGAATTTCATATTTTGATGACAATATAATATGTGTCTGGAATGGAGGCAAAGAATTAGGTTGATGACTATATGCGCTAAACGCGGCTGAGGCTGTAAGGGCTAAGGATCACACATACAAAAGAATACATTCCAAAATGAATTAAATAAAACTATGTTGTTTTCCTAAAATATGTAGGCATAGCCATTTTTATTTACAATTGCAAACAAATAGGCCTATTTCTTAAAAATAATATAAAATCTAATCTTGCAATTTATTATCACAACCCACCACACACATGCACACACTTTCAAAAAATTCCTTACTATTGCATTTTTTCAATGAAAACACAATGTAAACAAACAAATCTGAATGTTATACAAAAAGAAATCATTCTAGTATCAACAGATAATTTTATTTTTACCATATGATTTACTTTATAGGGGTAAATAAGCAATTCTCAGATTTGATGGCTGTTATTATATTTGTATAGAATACATTTTTGTTATAATGATCAATTTCAGGTAAATTGGAGATTTCTTTAATAAATACACTAATCAGTTACTCAGTCTTAATGCCTATTTTATGCTTGTCAAGTGGTACTTCAAGTTTCCTGCATAACTTGTATTATATAAATAAGTAGACCTCCACATGAGTAAATATGGTACCAAATATTTTACTGAGATAAATTCCTTTATTTTTTTATGAGAGCAAAGTGTAAAGTACACTTTGGACCAAACTGATCATAGGGATGGTGAAGTTCAACAGTTTCTTTGGACACAGCATACTAGGGGATGTGTGGCCAGCACAATGCCCATCCGCCCAACTAATGTCAGTTACCCAGCTCTGATGGGTAGACTCAGGGACACCCTCAAGTCCTGGAAAAAATCCTAGCCTCCACTAGGAGCAAAATAAAAGCACTATTCTATTAGTAGTTTTATGCTTATATTTGTGGTTTCTTTTAATATGGGAAGTTTTTTTTTCTTCAGTGGAAACCGTGGCAATAAAACTTTTAAGCCTAAAAAGAATATACCAGAGGGGACACACCAGTATGACTTAATGAAACATGCGGCTGTTACACTGGGTAGTGGCAACTTGAGACAGGCTGTACAATTACCAGATGGTGAAGATTTAAATGAATGGGTGGCTGTAAATAGTAAGTGAAATCTTTCGTATATCTTTTCCTGGTATGTACCACATTTCTGTCTTTGTCAGCAATGGTCTAGCACAGAAGTAAATATGATTTGTTGATTGGAAGACCTGTCTTTTTTAATAGCTTTAGATTAGGATGGGTTTTAAATGGAGTTACTTTATAATGCCTTGTATTCAGTATAATTAAAGTAGTCTTGCTTGTGGGTGATGAACAATAATTTACATTACCTTTGTTACTGAATGCCTACGTTGTTGGTTATAAAGTCCCTTGTCTATTCTGTAAAATATAAGCAAGTCCTCCTTTCATTCATGGAAGGTGACTGGAGGTGTCAGCATGGCAGAGTAGACCTTGTTGAAGAAAGTACAACACCTCCAGCATGGCAGAGTAGACCTTGTTGAAGAAAGTACAACACCTCCAGCATGGCAGAGTAGACCTTGTTGAAGAAAGTACAAGCAAAAGCACAGCCTTTTTTTATGCTAGTTGTTACTTTGACCATCATTTTTTCCCGGGTTACGGCTGCCTTCTTGGGTTGCGGCTGCCTTTTCTGTTATAGATTTGTATGACGTTTGCATCTTTCCTTTGTTGTGGACACTTTGTTCTATATTGCTTTTAAGAGCTCTGTCATTCAATGGAACATGTGTAAATAATTTTTATGACTTACAAGAATTTGTTAAGCCATGAATCTTCTTTTTAAGAGTGTTTTATTGGTTAGAATAATAAAATTATGTTAGAATGTGTTTCCTATTTTTAAAGGCTGTTTTTAAAAGAGTTAAAATAATTTCATTATTTTTCTATAAGTTTTGTTTTATTCAGGAAACATATTCTCAAAATTTTCTTTTTTTCAGCTGTAGATTTTTTTAATCAAATTAACATGCTGTATGGAACTATCACTGAGTTTTGCCTGGAGGAGACTTGTCCAGTTATGTCAGCTGGCCCCAAATATGAATACCATTGGGCAGATGGGCAGACAATAAAGAAACCAATCAAGTGTTCTGCCCCCAAGTATATTGATTATCTCATGACATGGGTGCAGGATCAGCTGGATGATGAAGCCTTGTTTCCTTCTAAAATAGGTAAAGGAAATAGAACTATCAGTCATTACTTTATCAATCTCATTGGTTGAAACTATTTAACACTATCTAACCACTGCAAAACTGTAATGTTCACACAAGTCTATGCAAACAATAAATAGATCTATAACAAAATAGGTTAATGTTACTGGTTTTTTATACTTCTTTTGTTGTTGTGGTTTTTGGGCTTTGTTTATGTAGTGTAGGTTTTTGTGGTTTTTGGGCTTTGTTTATGTAGTGTAGTGAGTGTAGGTTTTTGTGGTTTTTGGGCTTTGTTTATGTAGTGTAGGTTTTTGTGGTTTTTGGGCTTTTGTTTATGTAGTGTAGGTTTTTGTGTTTTTTGGGCTTTGTTTATGTAGTGTAGGTTTTTGTGGTTTTTGGGCTTTTGTTTATGTAGTGTAGGTTTTTGTGTTTTTTGGGCTTTGTTTATGTAGTGTAGGTTTTTGTGTTTTTTGGGCTTTTGTTTATGTAGTGTAGGTTTTTGTGGTTTTATATTCTTTTGTTTAAAAAAAAAAGATGTAGGCTGTGTGTTTTTGTTAATGCTCAAGAACAGCTTTACACATGGCACGGATTATTCTTTATCTAAGACAATTTAAGGGTAGCTGTTTGGCACAGTGAAGTAGAAGGACAGACAGTTGCAGTATTGCAATGTCCAATAAGTCCACTAGTGTGACTAGGCACAGTGTGGATGAAAGCATGGCATTGAAAGTTCAGACTTTGTAGATGAATTGGTATTGCTGCAATATCTGTGGCACTAGAAGTTAGGGTTGCCAGGCGTCCTGCAAAAGGAGGACATGTCCTCCTTTTTAGCCCTGTGTCCTCCGTGTGGCAGGCAAAGCTAAAAACCCTAAAATGTCCAGCTTTTGTATGCCTAAGGTTTTTAAAATCTTTAGTGCACTTTTTATGTTCTTATTTATAACTGTCAATAATTTAAGTGGCTGGACCGGGTAAAGCAAAACACTGGATTACTTAGCATGAAATGTAATGAATTAGATTGTGTTATCTAATGTGTAGTTAGGTTAATAATTTGCAGTGGAGTTTGTTTTTTCAAAGTTTTCAAAGTTTTCCAAATGCAAGTTTTTTTTTATAAATGCTCAAAGGATAGGCCTACAGAAGAAAACGCTCAGTTAACTCTGTAATGGGCATCATTCTTACAAAGTAGGGTAGACTGGGGCAGAAAGCCCCCTCTAAGGAAGCTTTGAAATTTTTTGAAAATGGTGTGATATATTATATATTTTTTTAGTGAAAAATCTCACATGTGAACAGTTAGTTTTATACATTTGTGCTTGCTAACAAAGATCTTCTGTTTTGTAGAAATATGTTAGATAATTAAGAAAGATGATAGCCTAATGTTCTAGCTGTAGAAATGTTTTCAAATAATAGTATTGCTGCATTTTTAAAAAAAAAGTCAATTTAATTTATACCATTTTTTTATTTTTTTTATATTTTTTCTACAATACTTTTTCTTGGTTAATTTACTTATAGATTAGTATTTGCAACCGTTGTAATAAAATTGTACTGATTGCTGGTTAAATCCGCAATCAATTGGAGAAAAAAATCATGATTTAAATGAAACACTCAATGTGTCCTCCTTTTGGTACCCTTGTGTCCTCCTTTGTCTTCCTTTTTGTCTCTCTGTGTCCTCCTTTTGGTACCCATGTATCTGGCAACCCCACTAGAAGTGGACTTGACTGAAAGACAACACAGACCAGACATTTAAACTACAGTGACCTGCTAAAATATGAATTATATTATTAACATTCATTTTCCTTATTTTTTGTTCACAGGTGTTCCATTTCCTAAAAACTTTTTGACAATAGCAAAGACAATATTAAAAAGGCTATTTCGTGTTTATGCCCACATCTATCATCAACATTTCAAAGAAGTGGTCCAGCTGAGTGAGGAGGCCCACCTGAACACCAGCTTTAAACATTTCATTTTCTTTGTCCAGGAGTTCAACCTCATTGACCGTAAGGAGCTGGCTCCCTTGCAGGAACTGATCGACAGACTGACAGGTAAAGACAGATGAAACCCCGTTCCCCCATTTTTCCCCCCGCCCTTGTCTCAACACGGAGCCAAGAACTATTTTTCCCACTATTTGTACATGACTTTGTAAATGAACCCATGAACTGTTTCCTTATGTTATGATTGGTTTGATCATGTTACACTTGCACTAGAGAAAAAAAAAGAGAGTGAAGTTTTATTTCTTCAAGCTTGGGTAACTTACACTTAGTTTTTTTTCTTTTCTTAAAGATGCTATCAAAGATATAGACAAATTTTATTGTTTTCTTTTTATATTGCTAGATAACTTTGGGCTGAGAACTTTTTTTTTTTCATAAATCTTGTTACATTTATTATTGTTCATCAACTAACTGTACCGTATGTTAAATGATAGATAGTCAGTTCAGGGATGTGACTGATATCAAATCTAATTGTCTTAAAAGTAATGTGTATATAAATAATATTGATAGATAATCAATTTATAAACATCATCTTTTATCCCTTTGGGTTCCATGAGAATCATAGGGCCTCCTGTCCTCAATATGCAACTCTTCACTTTCTCCTGCTAGCCTCTTAATTTCCTTCCCAAGTTTTGCCTGCATTCTCAGTAATACTGCGACACCATGTCTGCTTTAGGCATCCTCTGTGCCATTTGCTTGAAGGTTCCAGTCTCTGGTTAGTCTGGCTCTTGTTTTATTTTCTGAGGATCTAGCCCATTCATCTTTAGTTTCTTTCAAGGATTTGGCAGCCCAGGTTTTTTTTGTTGCACATCAGCCATAACTGGTGGTTTACTATTCTATCAAACACTTGGAGATTAAGCATTTGAACGTCTGTATTCTGACGGTGGCAGTTTCTACTACACTCAATGTGTCCGACCCAAATAATAAAATGGATTAACAATATTAACATTTATAGTTACAATTATTTAGCTTGTAGAATTGGCTTACAGTAAATTGAATAAAACCAGCGCATGCCAGTCCGATTGAAAGTTTAAGATCTTCATCTGTTTCTTCTTCTTCATTGACCTCACTGCCAAGGACCAACAAAACTGTTGGTCTATTCTATGATGTATTTAGGTTTTACATATGTTATACTCTTTTATTATTATATATGACTTAGGAAATGTTGCTATTATTTTCTAAAGTCTTGTCACATCCCTGCTTGTTGGATCGTTTTTTAAGCTGTAATATTTAGCTTTGACTTTCTTTTAGACTTTAAAAAAAACATTTAAGGTGGTCAGAAATTTGGACCGGTGAAAATAATTACGAGAGGATAGGCTGATGATTGAAATATTTTATCTGTTAACAAATTTCTAGATGCACAACGATATACAAGCAAGACTGTCTTTCATTGACAAAAATCTGTTATTTTACAAAGACAGGAATGTAAAATGCTTCGATCTTTCCAAATTTCTAGTTATTGTTCATTAGGGCTTAATGGGGTTATCAATTATTTTATAAATAATAATAGCTTGTGAATATTTGAGTTGCTTTAGATGTAATAGTAGATTAAAATAAGACATTTCTAATATTTAGCTATCCTTGAAAAGGGTATAGTATACAATTATCTCTTGGTTTGTGTTAGAGTTCAAAAAAGAATATTTGAATGACAATACAAACGTGGCTGTGAATATAAATTTGTTTTGGGATCCTAAAATAAAATTGGCGGTTAATTGGGTCAATTGATTCTACTTTACATTTATTGAAAATTGTTTTCTGTTAAAGAGTGATGTGCTTGTTTATATTGGGCACTTTTAAAATTACAAATTTGGTTAGCTGATAGTTGAATATGTACTCCCTGCTGGAAATGCTTGTTTGATTGAACTTGTTATGTGTGTGTGTTACTCCCTGCTGGAAATGCTTGTTTGATTGAACTTGTTATGTGTGTGTGTTACTCCCTGCTGGAAATGCTTGTTTGATTGAACTTGTTATGTGTGTGTGTTACTCCCTGCTGGAAATGCTTGTTTGATTGAACTTGTTATGTGTGTGTGTTCATTCTTTGTTTGATTGAACTTGTTATGTGTGTGTGTTCATTCTTTGTTGCTTTCGTTGTATTGAAACTTTGTTATTGAATGTTTTCCAAGTTGAATCTCCCTCTTTTTTGGGGAGAATAAAATGCCGGAGTTTACTTCTCCCGTCTCCATTCTAACATTTGCAATATCTTTGTAGTGAGGGTACATATCTGTGGGGGTGAATTTCCGCCGAATGTTGCCGAATTCCAATTTGTACTAATGGACCAATTACATGTACTGTTGTTTTTTTTGCATGGGCTTTTTTTTTTCAAAGCAAATTATGTTTTTAATTGTTAGTTATTTGACAGACTACTTTAACTATATAGACAGTGTTTAGTTTTGTTGTGGTTTTGTTATTTGACGAATTATATAACAGTAGACATTGGTTTGTTTTTATGCTTTTGTTTATTCACTAATCATATAACAGTAGATAGACAATGGTTCATTTTTATTTATGAAGTTGACCAATTACATGAACTTTGACAGTTGGTATTTTTATTAATTAGTTACCGGTATTTGACAAATCATATTAACTGTAATACTGTAGACTGGTTTGTTTTTAGTTTTTATTTATGTTTTCACTTCTATTTATGGCTTTGTGAAATTCCCTATCTTGTTTTCAGATGTTGATATTTTTGTTTTGAAATACATATTCCCTGCATTCTTCCTAATTCTTTTGAGTGAAGGCATATATAGTTAAGGAATAAATTAAATAAATATACAAAGAATATGTCAAAGAAAAAGCTTATAGTTACACTACAAGAGAAAATTTAAGTTATTAATTTAATTTTATCCACTTCAATATGAATCATTTAAATTTGAAGTTAAATGAAAAAATTATACCCTTCCCTCATTTAGATAGCCAATATGCACTTCTGGTTAACATTTTTTACACATACCAGTAGACTATATATTGGTTTATTAATTTTTTGGTAAAGTTCCGAAAGGTTTAATAACTTTGACTTTGACATGATTTTGATATGAGAATCCTGATACTAGTGTCAGGGAACTAGATTAATGAAAGTTGTCATCACATTCGGAATCAGCCTGTTTAGTACACTTTTACAGTTTAAACAGTAGTACCAGTATGTTGATAGATGTCTTAATTCTTTTTTATATGCACCATTTGAGATAGCATCTGCTTATGCTTTCTTTTGCTTCAATTGCTTGAAGATGGACTGGTGTATTGTCTCCAAATGAGGCATTTTAAGATGTTTCTTTCCATAATTATATCCTGAGAGTTGTCCATTCATTAATATTGAAAATACAAATGTTTACATTTTGTACCAGCAGCTCTTGTACTACTACTACTAGTATTTGTTTTCAAAGCCAACTGTATAGTTGTTACTGAGTTATATTACCCTTGGCTTGCTAATAAAATACTTCTCTTGTAGAAATTGTTACAGATGCTTCACTTTTTGTTAGGATAACTATTCCATTGACCTTGTTGAAATAAGAAATATGTGTGAACTGTTTTGATCCTCTGTTGTCCAAATATTAATGTGTTTTTAATATAGTTAGCCTAGAACATTATTTTTGACAGCTCTTAAATTTTTTTTAGTCTGTTGTTTTGGGGTGTTGGCATAATTTGTCATTTTTATCATGTTTTATTTATTGTGTTTTTTTTCCCATCAGATTGTCACTTGTAATATTTTCTAGTCACCTTGAGTGGATGACAGTTTGACATTTGTCACCGCTTGGTGAAATACCAAGTTGACAAATGTCACTGCCAAATTATTGAAAAAAGAAAATTTTATACGTAGTTTTTTTTTTTTTTTAAACACTGCAGTTTTTGTTTCTAAAGCCTTCATTGAAAATACAAAAGGCAGCTTTAGTGGAAAAATATTATTTTCTCTCTTTTGATTGCAAATTGAATTATTGTTCTGTATGTTATAAAAAAAACTTGAGTGAACTTTACACACTATAACTGCTGATAAATAAAAGTGGTTTAGTTCCAAGCTTAACTCTCTATGATGATGTTGCCTTTTATATATGCTAAAGTAATTCTAAACCTGTTTGTACATTTGATATTAGATATTGCCACTTGCATGCCCAAATATTTTTTTCCAATAAAAATGTTTTAACAAAAGTTGCATTGATGTTTTATTTAATTATTTTTTATACCAGTACCCCGGTACAAAAGTGAAGCATAATTTTATACATTTTAGTCATGAATTATACAATACTAAAAGAAAGTAAGTCAGAGATAAATTATTGTAAAAAGTTGATAAGCCTGTGATTCCATTCACGCACTTAATTTATTGAAGATTTCTTATTAATATTTGTAGATAAAAGTTAATTTATAGTAGGCTAAAGAAAACATTTAAAAAAAGAAATTTTTAAAAAGTTACATTTTCAAACAATCTACTTGTAAAAAAAAAAGTACAATCATACAATACTAAAAAACAAATAATGGACAGAAATTATTTATTTTACTACTATATGGCCGAGGCAGTGCGTTCGGCTGGCATTCCGAAAGTCCTGGGCTTAACTCCTGGTGACGCTTGAGGGTGTCCCTGAGTCTACCCAGCTCTGATGGATACCTGTCATTAGTTGGGGTAAAGTAAAGGCGGCTGTGCTTCTTCACTGGCCCTATGATCAATTTGGTCTGACGGGTAACTTACCTTACTACTATTTAATTATAGCCAATAAACAGATCTGTGTACCTTTTTATGCAGCAATGAATGAAATGTAGAAAACATACAACAATAAAAAAGGGATAAAAGGATGGCATTGCCAATTCATGTGTTTACAATACAGTAGATCAAGTTACACAAAGTAAAACTTTTTATGTCAGAATTGTGAATTGAATACAGTGAAATTTATATTTCATTAAATGCTATAAGTAATCTTATGTGCTTTTGAGTTTAGCTTTCGTAGTTGAATATCCTATCTCTTCTTGAACATTAAATTGTGACTGTGTGCTTTCTGTAAATAAATAGTGTAAACATACATAAGTTATTAATGATAAATCAATAATGTAAAAAGTTAAATACCCAATACAACAGAATAAATACCCTGAACAAACCTCAAAACTCTGAACAAAATGATAGAAAATTTCAAAGAGATCATCTGTGGTCAGAAGACTTGGATCTTCTCCAAAGAAAGAAACGGTACTGTAAAACTCTGCCATGGTGGTATCGTGAAGTTTTTCTAGCAATTCAATTTCCTTTCTGGCATCAATAAGGAAGTGCTTTTAGTGTGTTAAGGATCATATTCGAGAAACATTGAAATATCTTCTGTTTAATTAAATACAGGGGCAAATTAAACTACCCCCAAAACTAAAAACAAAGTTTTTAATTTAAGTATAAATCTTTTATTTGCATTTTAATTATGCTTTAGCCTTCCAAAGATTCTGACTTTGCCAGCTAGAGAAAAAAAAAAAACAGAAATTAACAAAAGAGAAGTTAATATAATATACATAAGGCCTACATTTTTAATCATTTGTAAAATCTTGAGAATGTGGGCTTAGTATGGATTTACTAACAGGTACCATAAAGTGTACAAAAAGATAGATAAACTTTGGTATGCAACTGAAAATTTGATATTTTGTGTTGTCAAGGATTTAACATGAATAAAGCCTCAGCATTTTGTTTTAAAAAAACTGATAATAAAATTAGATATTGCAGATAATTATTTAATTAATTCCTCTTTGATAGTATATATTTTTATAAAAAGAAATTACAAAGACACGAGAAAAATGTGATAAGACCTATATAATATTAATGAAGTGTGTCAGAATCAAAGTGGGGAGTGCAATAATGAACTAGAACAGGCAGGGTGAGAGAGAAATAAAAGAGAAACAAAATAGATTGAATAGAAATCAAAGAGAAATTAAATAAGGATACATCTAGAACCTCCTTAAAACAATCCTCTGGTACAGATGTCTGTTGAGAAATATTGGAAAGAAATGTTGTGGTTTCCTGCAGGAAAGAGATATGCAAATAATTGTTATTTACTTTTTTAAATGTTTATTTTGAAAAATTCATTACATTTCAATAATTTAATTAGTCTAGATAAGTAAAAATTCAATTTCTATTCTAATGGAGCATGCAAATATATACTACCTGTAGGGATTTACGTAAATATTGAATATCTTGAACTAAAGCATCATTGGAAACTGAAAATGAAGTCAAAAGATTAATTTAAGTAAAAATAAAAAGTTAGTTTCAATTAAATTTGTTTAATTTTCTTAGTTTGTTTAGTATTGGGTGAAAGGTAGATCTAATGTTTAACAATAAAAATCTACATTTATAAAACTGTTCTCAAAATTTTCAAAACAGTTGGAATATTAATTTTTTAGTACACAGATAACTTAAAGAATAAATAATAGTCATGATATGATTTTCTTTGCAATAATTAGTTATAATAACAAATAATATATCTTAGCTGAAGAGTATAGACTAACTCTTTGCTGCTTTCTGAACAGAGGAGAGCTCATCACTCAGAGAAAGTACTTCAGGAAATTTGTTGTACACTGCGTCTGCTAAGACATGCAGAAATGATGATTTATTGTCTGTAGTTTTTGTTGTATCCAGCTAGTAAAAAAAAAAAAAACCAATGATTTAATGAATAAAAATTATTACACATTTAAATTTAAAAGCAATGGAACAAATCACTGACTTTGGTGATCAGGTTTTTAAAAATATTATCTTAAAAAAAGTGGTGAGATAACGGTAGCTTATAAAGGTAGCATTACAGAAAAATAATTATTAGAGAAATATGCGCTGTGAACCACAGGGACTAAATTAATTATCAAGTCTTCACCTGACGTAAGAAAGTTATCCTAAAACCTGCTGCTTCTCCAATGCGGTTATTTCCCTTGTTCATATAATTTCCCATGGCTAGAATTATCTGTTATAAAATAATTAAAAAGAATAAGTGAAAACAATATTATATTTTAAACTTGATTTTAACCTCCAATGGTTGATTCAACATGTATTTAAATAATTGCAACATAATTATATCACCTCCAATGGTTGATTCAACATGTATTTAAATAATTGCAACATAATTATATCACCTCCAATGGTTGATTCAACATGTATTTAAATAATTGCAACATAATTATATCACCTCTAGTAAGCGTGCAAGCTTCTCACTGGTTCTAAGCTGAATGGCGGCAGTTTTAATATTGTGAAGATTCTGCAAATATTTAAACAATAGCTCTTTAAATTGTTCTAGTATTTGATTATATATGTGACAGCTTTTAACACAGAATTAGAAGTTGAAACATATATATATAATAAAAAGTTAAATATTTTATTAAATATTATATTCAGCTCAAAATGTGTCAATTTCACTCTCAGGTTTTAGCTATTTTGTTTTTCTCATCTAAAGATATATTTTGCATTTGTCCATACTTAGACGACAATGGCATTTGTTCTCTTGTTGCCAACTTTCACCATTTTCCTGACTCTCTTTTCTAAATCCATCAGGTGTTATCTTCTGTTTGCATTGATGGTCTTGCCAGTTTGTGTGGTAATTTGCAAGCTTAGCCTATGTATTGGGGTTTATATGTGCCAGGATTATCATGTCTTTTTGCACCACAGGTATGGACAACCTTTTTTCCTTACACCCTCTGCCATCGCTCCATAAAATAGTTCTACATTCCAAGCTCATTCTGTTACATGACCTATCTGCTATTTTATGTGGAGAGTCCTGTTATTTGATGTGGAGAGTCCTGCTATTTGATGTGGAGAGTCCTGCTATTTGCTGTGGAGAGTCCTGCTATTTGATGTGGAGAGTCCTGCTATTTGATGTGGAGAGTCCTGCTATTTGATGTGGAGAGTCCTGCTATTTGCTGTGGAGAGTCCTGCTATTTGATGTGGAGAGTCCTGCTATTTGATGTGGAGAGTCCTGCTATTTGCTGTGGAGAGTCCTGCTATTTGATGTGGAGAGTCCTGTTATTGCCTTACCCTGTCTACCCTGGCCCTAAATATATTCATGAATATTCTAATTCTAGATTGGCAGATGAGTGTAGGACGCAATACACTTTACTATAGATTGACCTACTGTAACATATAACATAACAATCGAATGTATTATTGTAGATTTCTACCGATATCATTCAAGTACTGCAGTCCAAACCTTACAGTGCATAGCAATAAAGGCTGCTGCAAAAGCAAGGAAAAATGTTTGTTCTTCAAAGTAAAAAAAAATAAAATTGAGAGAAACACAAAACACATACTAACCTGTTTAAGTTCATGACATTTCTCCTTGAAATTTGCTTTAAACAATAAACCTCTCAGTCTTTCCTCATAATTTCCTACTAAACTCATCTGGAAAAGAACAACAACAACATTGGTTCAACTCTATAATATGTTTTAATTGATTTCTTCAGGAAAATACTAGTCTTCTGGTATTATTGGATTTAATATAAATGCTATTGTCATTTTAAAAAATGTTGGCGTAACTGTTGTAAATTATGTAGGCTACGCATCCATATAGAACCCACACAAACCTTATTTGTACAGTTACCTGATAAATAAACTGATCAGGCTTTGTCAAAAGAGATGTGTCACCTGCATACAACTTATATTTCGTTACCTAAGAGGCAGGAAAAAACAACAACATATTCAGTGCTAACATGACAAAAATTGCATATAAAAATTTTAATGCAAATAATTAGTCTAATGCATGACATTATTCAGAACGTCAACATTGTACTACAGTTTTAATTCTTGTAGATTTTGGCTTTAGTGGTCACATATCACTCAGACAATTAAAAAAGTACCATGCTAAAAATAATAGTACTAAGACTCGCCTCATTTTGACTTGGTACAAAGCTCAAAAGTTGTTCCAGAAGTCCTGGAGATAGAATCTTTTCATCAGCACTGTAAAGAGCCTTCTTAATGTCTGTTACTGGCATCTTAAGATGACCCAATAAAATGGCTATAATAAAATATAATAACATGCTTAAGTCAAATAGTACATTATAATTAAAACCATGGCATTTAAATTCTCAGTCTTTAACCATCATTTTAACATTATATAAGACTATGATCAAAATGCAAGAATAAGAATATGCTTGGGGTGTAGAAACTGATGATTGCTGCTTCCAGGCCCCACATGGATCAATTTGGTCTGTCAGGATTACTTTTTAGGATGCAGAAATATAGCCTACATCTTGGCGAATTGTAAGAAAAGAGAAGATTTATAAGATTATAAGTAGGCCACACATGAAGATGTTCAAAATATCTACATTACTCACATATGTTGTAGGCTTTTTTACCATCCATTATCAACACTTCTTTTCTCTTTGCTTTCTCCTCTGCCAAAATAATTTGATTGTCGTGTTTCATGTTTAAATAGACATAGTTAAAAAGCATTAGTCTATATAGATAGTAAAGGTAGAAAATATAACCTACATATTTTGACAAACTATACATTAAATCATTGAATATAATTATAAAAAGAAATGTTTTCAGATGTACGCTAAATCAACTATTTAAACAGAACTTTTATTAAGATAAAATAATAAAAATTTCAGAATAAAAAAAATTCAAAAGTGAAAAAGTTTTGAAAATTTCTTACTTTGGAGAGTTGGTTTTGTACTGAACTGAGTTTCTAATTCCAAATAATTTATAACTCCTGCCAGATCTTGATCACTGAGCTGAAAGTTACAACATGCATTCATTACTTTAACTGAATCTTAACAATTATTTTAGGATACATGCTATGAAGCCATAAAATAATATATAGGTAGTAACTATATTAATAATTAAAAAGTCGAAATAAAACCCATTTTTGGATATTAAGAAAACCTATATCGGAAGTAGATATAGTCAAGTGACTGTCCATGCGGTCGGCAGTCTTTTCTCATAACTCACAAGGAACGCAGGCATTATTTTAGACTCAGGAAAAATAAATAAAATTGTGTATTATGTTGATACTATAAAGCTATATTTGTTCATTGGATGTGAAGTGTCAACTGTTAATGAATTGTTATTAAATAATATGCTGCAACAAGTCGTTCATTTATTATTTACAAGTTTGGAATTTATATTGTGGTGATGTCGTCCATTTTGATGTTCAAATCAATCAAATAATTCAGCTACTGCAACTCAAATACTCTGAGAAGACTGGTGGTAATGTTTGATAGTCCAATAATAATAATAATAGGACATCAACAGGTTTGGTGGCAGCTAACGGAGAGAGAAGCTGAAGGATATAATATTATGTTCAAATTCGAAACTTTTTGAATCTTTTTGAAGACGTACTACAAACCACATGGAAAAATATGTGAGTACCAGTTTTTGAACAAAACTGAAGCCTGAGTCAATTATTTCAAATACATATACTATTTATATGATTGAGCACTATAATAGCTCTAAGAAAATATAACATTTGTACACCGATGACAAATATTTCATCATTGGAAAATTCGATACAAAAAATCGAAAAAAAGTGACTATACGCAGATCATTATTTAATATTTGCAACCGGAAAAAGTTTCGTTCCCACATGTTATCAACAAGGAACCTAAACTATATACATATGTTCAAGTCCGATGTTCAAATCCGATGTGACACAACCATGTGTTGAATTTTATGTAGCCTACATAACCATATGTTCAAATCCGATGTGACACAACGATGTGTTGAATTTTATGTAGAATAACCACATGTTCAAATCCGATGTGACACGACCAGGTGTTGAAATCTGATGTGTTGAAGTCCGATGTGCTTATCGGAAGATAAATAAATAACATTAAATAACTTTAAATATAATTAATATTTAATCTGTATACCAAAGACTTTGACATTAATTTTAATTAATGGTATACATTTTTTTCTTGTGTTCATTCTAAAATTGGATTATACCATACTGAAGTGGAAACTTGAAGCAACTCAACTTGATACAGTGTGAACATTCATTGGATTATTAAATAATTAATTAAGTTTCTTCTGGATTTCTACTCTGGATTTACATTGCAGTAATTTCATACAGTGAATGTGTTTTCATTTGGATTATTAAGTAATCTTTAATTTAATCATATTTTTTACATTCATTAGTATGAATTATATATATATATATGTATTATTTATGTATAAAGCGGGCTCTGGTTGGCGGGACTTTCTAAAATAAATCTCTTGTCTATTCTTATTCTGTCTATCATCTATTTCTGTTTCTTAAAAGAGATTGATTAGAAATGATTCTTTGTTAAGGTTATTTCTGTTAGTTGTCTTGACTTTGTTTGTTATTGTTAAGAATTATTAAAGTAAAATTACTATAGTCTTGTCAATGTTATACATGTTGTCATTCTTTGTCAAAAATTCCTCTATCATTTGTGGTCCAAGCAGCATTAGTGTATTGTGATTGTGTTTTTTTTCTATTGTTACTTGATATAATTTTTTTGTTGTGTATTTTTTGAGATATCATTAATATGCATTGGTTAGTTTTTGCTCTCTGAGTATAATGATCTATGGTAATAACATTAACAATAATAAGTTCACCTAGATAATAATAATATGAATATTCACATTCATAACTATATAATTTAAGTAGTGCCCAATTACATGTAACTACAATTAACAAAATAATAATTGATATCTAATACATGTAACTACAAATGTACAAAATATTCACAATATAACAGGTAAAATAACCTAAATAAAAATAATATTGTGCTTTGCAGTGCTACTGTAATAATATTATCTAGAATTTACATTGCTATTAATTATAGTAAAATTATTGTGTATTGGCATTAATGAAAATGTACTTCCAGTAATCACTATGAAAATGTACTTCCAATACTGATAATAATTACATCCATTTCAATTGCTCATAAGAATAATATCATAGTGGCTTATGATAACATTAATCTAATTCTTATATGCCATCCTCAATAATAATAATAATATTGTATATGTGCTACCATTGGTAATAATAAGATTGTACTTTGCTTTGCGGAAAATAATTGTGCAACCTATATAGTAATAATAAGTCATAATAGCAAAAAGTGACTTGCACTTGCTTTAAACTCTACTATAAAATTGCTAATAATAATAAAATAAACAAGCCATAATAGAAAATGTGTCTTGGCTTAGCATACTTGTTGACATTCTAGCATTTTGCATTCTGAATTATAAACATTTTACTACAGCATAGGATTAAAAAAAAAAAAAAAAAGTTGCTGTGATATTATATGACTGCTCATTCTGTATTGCTAATAAATATTGTCATTCAGTAATATAAAAATGCTCATTCAGTAATTAATAAATATTGCCATCCAGTATAGGAATAAAACATTGCTGTACTATAAAATAGTGCATTATAATAATTGTACTGTACTATAATATAATAAATCTTGACATTCATAATAAACAATAATGGAGTCAAAGGTTCAATTACTCTATGATGAGGCTGAATTGTTGGCAAAAAAATATGGTATTACTGATAAGAAAGAATATCAGGAATTTGTTGAAAATAAAGTTAAACAATTGAAAAAAGAATTAGCAGATAAGGAAAGAGATGAACGAGCAGAATTAAGGGCTCATGAAATTAAACAAAAAGAACTTGATAATGAAATTAAACAAAAAGAACTTGATAATGAAATTAAACAAAAACAATTAGAACTAGAATTAAAAGAAAAAGAATTACAATTGAATAAAGACAAAGAAAAAGAGTTGAGAGAAACTCAGTTGAAAGAAACACAACTAAAATTAACTCATGAATTGGAGTTGGCTAAGTTGCAAAATACTAAAGTTGAGCAAACAAATAATGAAAAATCAAAACATAGTGTAAGATTTAAAATGCCTCCTTTTGATGGAAAAGAGAAAATTGTTGATTTTCTAAATTTATTTGAAGCAACATGTAAAGGATATGGGATTCCCATTTCAGAATATTACATTCACCTTATCCCACAATTGAAAGATAAGGGTAGGGAAGCACTATCACATATTGATAAAGAAATAACTGATTATGCCGTTATCAAAGAACAGTTAATAAAATTCTTTATCCACTCTGAGGATTATTACAGACAAAAGTTTCATAACTTTATCTTAACAGACAAGATAGAACCGAGAGCTTTTGTGTCTGAAGTGAAAACATTTTTACTTACCTGGTTAGACTTAGTAAAAATAGATACCAAAAATCCTAATGAGATTATAGAAATCATGGTTGTTGATAAAGTATTAGAACAAGCTTCTAAACCATTGTTTACTCACATTATGGAAAGAAAAGTTAAGACAGTAGAAAATTTGATAGATGCAATCTCAAATTTTAAGGATAGTCATCCTAATGTAGAACTGACTAAACAAAATCAAACAGTAAATACAATTCAACATAGAAGAAGGAGCTATTCACCTCCTAGGTCTAGACATAATCAATTTGGCAATAGAAAAAAATTTGGTAATCAACCAAAATCTAATAATTATAGATGTATTTTTTGCAATGGTACAAACCATTCATCAGAATATTGTTACAGAAATAACAATGCAAGAGGTAGAAATTTTAATCCAAACTTCAATAGATCAAATGTTGATCATAGAGGTTTTTCAAATCAAAATTTTTCTAATTTTGATAATAGAAACTTTCCAAATCAGAATTTTTCAAATTTTGGAAACAGAAATATGCCAAATCAGAATTTTTCCAATAACAATGTGCCAAATCAACATGTTGGAAGACAAGATTTTCCTAATACTCAAAACAGACCTCAATCAAATTTCCAAAATAGAAGAAATAGAGGAAAACTTAACAATTCCACATCTCAATCTAATAATGTCATATTTGAAAACAGGGGTCAGTTAATACTTTTTCCTGCTTATGTGGAAGGAAAGACCACTTACTGTCTAAGAGACACCGGAAGTAGTATAATATGCATAGATGAAAGTATCATTCCAAATCAGAAACCCACCAATATAATAAGAGTGGATACAATAAAACTTGGAAATGGTTCCACAATAAAATGTCCTATCACTATAATAGACATTGATTGTCCTTGGCTCACTGGAAAAGCAGAGGCAGCCATAATGAAAAACTGTGTTGCACCTTTAATTATTGGTAATTCTTTCAATGTCAAACATGATAATAGTTTTGACATTTTTCAAAAATGGATGAATGAAAAATCCAATGACTTGAATTTGAAACCTGTTCTATTGCAAAATGAGAAGTTAGTAGATTTACCAGAACAAGAATTTTACCCTGCTCTACAAACTTTTAATGTCTTACAAACCATAGGAAAGTCAGAAAATAATATTCTCAATGAGACACCTAATATTGACTTATCCATAAATAATGAAAAGGATAATCCTATTCCCAAATGGAATGGAACAGAAAAACTAGAACAGTATGTAAGCAAATTTGAAAGTCAATGTGAAATAAACAATGTACCAAAAGAATTACATGCTATTTCATTATGTAGACATTTAGAAGGTCATAAACAAATATTCAACATTGCTAAAAATCAAATATCTGATTTTACTAAAATGAAGAGTGAGATATTATCATACATTGATAGTCCTCATAAAAAGGAAACCCAAATGAAAAAAACAGAAAACATCAGTTTAATAAACATGCCTTTTGATGAGCTAACTCTAAAACAAGAACAGAAAGAAGATCCATACATAATTAAAATGGTATCAGAAATTGAAAAAGGTCAGATTAAAAATAAAAACATTGAAATAATAAATGGAATTCTCTGTAGAAAGGACACTAAATTAGATGTAACTCAAATAGTTATACCTAAAACATTAACTGTCAAAGTAATGCAAATTTCGCATAACAATGCATTGTCAGGTCATTTGAGTAGCAAGAAAACAGTTTGTAAACTCAAAAAGAATTTCTGGTGGCCTAAAATGGAAAAAGATTTGAAAACATTTATTAAAAGCTGTGATACCTGTCTTAGACATAATAAAAAAGATTCTAAACATAAGGCTCCAATACAAATGACAGATACCATAAACAAACCTTTTTACAAGATAGCAGTTGATATCAAAGAAAATATTCATAAGAACATGAGAAAACTAGAAGTTGGTAATAAAGTACTTGTTTATTTGCCAATTGGCAGTGGCAATACTATGGAATGGAGAGGACCTTTTGAAATAATATTTAAGCTGTCTGATGTATTTTACAAGGTTAACATTAATAACAAAGAAAAAATTGTTCATTTAAACAATTTGAGAACTTATGAAGAAAACAAAGTTTTTGAAAATAAATCAGAAGATGATTTGATAATTGAAAATAAATCTGAAGATGATATTAGTAAATCTGAACATAGAAAAATAACATTGAATAAATGTTGTGAAATTCTAAGGAATTTTAGCAGAGAACTCAGGTATAATCAATAAAATTATACATAGGAATAACTAAATTTATGAAAGGATATGATATTTTCAGTAACAGGTATAATGACATGATAACAATTTTTTTTTCTTTGTAAAGAACAAATATGTAAATATGGATACTGGTATAAAATAATCTAATTGATGAAAATATTAATTATCAGTTGGAATAATTTTTTTTTATGTAGCCTCTGAACAGTTTGGTAAGACTGTTAAGCACATAAATTTTGTGGCCTCTGAACAGTGAATCTGTTATGCCATATGTTAATATTAATATGCCTATGTAAGTCTTTAAAAAAGCATTAGAGGAATTGAAATAAGAATGATATAATAATGAAATGCCTATGTAAGACTCTAAAGTCAGATCATTAGATGATAATATTGTATTGTATTCATGTAAGACTAAAGATAGCATTGAAGCCAATAAATAAATGATACATATAAGACTCACAGGAATATGAGCAGTGTAATATAAATATATAATTGAAGGAAAGACTTGAATAACTTGTGTAATATTTTATTGTAAACTAAGATTAAAGATAATCATGTTACATTGTAAGTAATGTTATTGAGAATATCAATCAATAATAATCAATAATAATCAATAATAATCAATAAGAATATAAATTCAAAATAAATATTGTGAAGATATAGATTCATAATCACCATTATGAAAATAACAATTGAAAAAACTGACATTAGTATTATATTAATCTTAGTGTATAAACTAATAAATGTTGTATGAAAAAATTTTCATGGAATCTATTTAGATTTTGTGAGATAAAGAAAATAGATAATCTCGACAGCCTTGATGAGTAGTTAGCATAATAATTATCCATACACATCACTGATATCCAATAGTTTATCTCAGTATTACTGAAGTTGATTAGACAATACCTAAAGATAGTTGTCTATGACTAATTGTCATATAAACATTAGACATTATTCTTTGTGTCATATTTGTGCCTATGAATTTTTTTGATTGTTTGTACATATATTAAATGAATTTTTTTTTTTTCTCTATGTATTATTAAATGAATGATTATATGCATTAATTAAGATTAAGATAATTTTTTTCATTATTGTAAACATTTTTCGTATCAAAAATAATAATAAATTATTATTTTTTCTCTGTGGTTGGGGGGTATGCTATGAAGCCATAAAATAATATATAGGTAGTAACTATATTAATAATTAAAAAGTCGAAATAAAACCCATTTTTGGATATTAAGAAAACCTATATCGGAAGTAGATATAGTCAAGTGACTGTCCATGCGGTCGGCAGTCTTTTCTCATAACTCACAAGGAACGCAGGCATTATTTTAGACTCAGGAAAAATAAATAAAATTGTGTATTATGTTGATACTATAAAGCTATATTTGTTCATTGGATGTGAAGTGTCAACTGTTAATGAATTGTTATTAAATAATATGCTGCAACAAGTCGTTCATTTATTATTTACAAGTTTGGAATTTATATTGTGGTGATGTCGTCCATTTTGATGTTCAAATCAATCAAATAATTCAGCTACTGCAACTCAAATACTCTGAGAAGACTGGTGGTAATGTTTGATAGTCCAATAATAATAATAATAGGACATCAACAATACACTATATAATTTTAAGTGAGTAAAGTAGTAATCCCGTTGCACCAAATTGATCCATAGAGCTAGTGAAGCTCAGTTGTGGCCACATCATACTAGGGGATTGTGTGGCCAGTACAATGCTCAGCCACCTTAACTTTACTAATGCCTGTTACCCATCAGAGCTGGATAGACTCAGGGATGCACTCCAGACCCAAGAACAAATCCTAGCCTTCACCAGTATTTAAACCTAGGACCTTTAAATTAGTATACCAGCCAGACGCACTCTGCCACCGTGTCCCAAACATGATATAAACATAAGATAATTCTGCCTCTTCTGAAGTATGAAAACTCACCTTAGTCTTCAATGGAATGGTGTAATGACTGACTACCCCACAGGCACAATTACATTTCTACTAACAATGTGCCAACTATTCTTATAAATAATGGTCTAGAACAGGGGTCTGCAACCTAAGGCACGCATGCCAAACTTGGCAAGCAGGGCTATTTTCAGAGGCACACGAGAGACCTACAAGAGGTGTCTTTTATTGATAAAAACATTAACTTTTTCTGGTTCTGAATGAGGAAAACTGTTTAAAGTCGATGTTTCTGAATGATATAGCAACACATTTCAATGAGTTGAATGCATTTACAATACAAGGACCACTCTAATGGATTTGCATTGAAACTGGACATATCTTGCAGTGAAATCAACTTCAAAACATTAACTACATGTACATCCCTATATAAAGGTATATATTAAGATATATTGTTGGGATTTTTCAGAAGTAAATCGAAGCACTTAAAGCAGAGTTTTCTAATCATAGGCAAGACTTTCAAATTGACCTTAAATGAAAAAAAAAACACTTTAATGAAGAAAATGTTTTTTTACAACTGTTCAATGTAAATTATTTTAATCCTCTAATAATTAAATCTTGTAATGAATATCATAATGTTGGATAAAGAAATAATAATTAGTCAGTAGGCCCTATTATTTGTTATATTACAATACATAACTTGTTTGGCATCACAATAACATCATATTATGTGGAAACGGGTTTTTTTTAATTAAAGGGAGATAATTAACCCGTTTTATTTGAGCTAATACTTCGCAGATCTAATGTTTCTTTTTTTTTCTTTTGTAAAAGAATAAATGGTTTACAATTAATAACTTTGAAATGATCAAACTGTAAAAAGTATTTGAAAATTAATATAAATATTATAGGACTAAAGAATTTATATGTATACTTTTAAACATTACATTAACTACCCAGTTTGTATGATTACTTTGTATCTATTGAATTGCACTTAACATTGGTATTGTGCAATGTTTGGAATTAGAAAAACATATTAAAAGACTTCTCAATTAAACTGAGATCATAATATAATTAAAATTTGCAAGTGTTAAATCCTCATCTTGACAAGATCTAACAAATAAAAAAGTTTAGATAATAATTACCATAAAATTGAAAGTTTAGTAATAATATATTGCATTTGATATAAATGAAAATAAAAAGGATGATAATCACTAACACATTAATTTTGTATTAAATATTAAACGCTTTAGCGATTTTCTCTCCTTTGCTTTTGGCCTAGGTCCTGCTACGGAGTTAAATAAATTGTCCTATAAAAATAATTTTCTAGAAGTGTAACAGAGCAGGTTGACTTTTAGGCTCTTGGCACGCTGAATGAATAAAGGCAAAAGGTTGCCTACCCCTGGTCTAGAAGATATTTTTTTTTTTTAAAGTTTAATGAATGTTACATATTTAAATGTATAGTCAATGCCTATAAATTAATAAATGCCCATATTAGTAAAAAGAATTGTTGCAAATAATTTATTTTAATTAAAATTTAATAGGAAAAATTGATTTTATATATAAGCATATTGAGTCAGAGGCTTAGTCATGGAAGGAATAAAACTTTTGAGCCAAGGTACCATTGTAGATATGTTTGAGAATGTTCATTTAGTACTTTAAAATAAAATATGTTATATGTTCTAGACAATAAACACAAATAATAATGAGTGAGTCTATAGAAGAGCTTACTAACCTTTTCCCAAATTGTATTTTGAAGACTTTTGTTGTCCAGTTTCTCCCAATTGATTCTTTTTACACTCATTTTATTAAAGCTTTCCTCTTGACCTACAGGTGTACAGTA
The DNA here is from genome assembly GCA_949126835.1 of Anisus vortex. Classification (NCBI taxonomy): domain Eukaryota; kingdom Metazoa; phylum Mollusca; class Gastropoda; family Planorbidae; genus Anisus; species Anisus vortex. The sequence continues at coordinate 7,490,221 of OX421494.1, read as the reverse complement.
AGTGATATAAAGTAATAAGAAGACACAATGCTTTCAATTCCTAATTGGCCTTATATAGGGTTCCAGCTAGATAGAAGATTATTACTTCCTTGGCCCAAAAACTACTGAAGGGAGGCAGGGATTGGACGGTGTCAGGGCTAGAACCCGCATCATCATCTTGACAGTCCAGTGTATTACCCACAGGACCAGCTGACCCCTCTAATGCAAGGCATATACAGATAAGAACAGAGCATTCACTGCATATTCTTTTCTGATATTAAGAGATTTTAAACAATTTAAAGTTGGCACTTTATGTGATTTTTTCTTCTCCCCACTGTAGATTGCTATAATTGTATACTGCTTCATGTATCTTAACTAGCATTTATAATTTCTTATCAATATTTTTTTTTTTTTTTAAAGTTTTATTCTTTCCACATTAGAGATAGAAATTTTAAAAAATGATAATATATTTACATATTAAAGTACTTCTGTTTTACTAGACTCTATAGCAGGATTGCGCAACATTTTTCTCCATTCGGCCGCATATGAAATTTTATACAAGACGAGCCACAGTCTGAAAATTTATTTGCAATATCAATGCAACGAATTAAAAAAATACTGTTAGAAGCTCTTCGGAGGCCACACTAAAAGCCTCGGCGGGCCGTTTTGTGGCCGGCTTGTTGCACACCCTTGCTCTATAGCTTATAGGAGCAAAATTCTAAATGAAAATGTGTCTTTTTTTAAGCTTTATTCTGTCTTCATTAGAGATAGAATTTTAACAAAAGATAATATATTTACATATTAAAGTACTTTTTCAGTTTTACTAAAGCCTATTGGAGCAGAATTCTGAATGAAAATTTGTCTTATTTTCTTTTAGTCTAAATTACAGTTGTCTCCCTTGATACTTGTTTCTAGTTTATTCTAATATTTAGTCTTCCATGACATTTCAAGTTTCCACTTACCTTGGTTCACTGATGGAAGTAATGGTGGAGGTGGCAGGGGAGCAGGAGGTATACTTTGAACTGTATTACTTCCTTGTTCCAAGGTCTCCACAATGCCAGAGGATTGCACCTGCTGCTTGGTATAGTTTTCCTTGTCTGAAGTTTGCACCACTGCAGGTGTGTGTGCAACCGGAAATTTAAAACTTTCCTTGTCTGAAATTGGCACAGCAGTGGGTGGTTGTGTACGCTGAAATGTATTTCTCTCTTTGTCTGAAGTTTCCAGACTTTCCTTTCTTCTGGGCTTTTGTTGAATCTCAATGATTTCCTGATTCTTCCAGCCCTGGTTGCTCAGCCTAACTGACTTCAAGCCAAAATCCATTTTCTTCATGGGTTTTGATTTATTCACAATCAAAGGCAGTGCAACATTTGATTTATTATGCGGGTCAGGATCTGGCTGTTCAAAATGAAGTATTGAATCTTTTTCTTGTGATGCAGAAGAATCTCTGAAATAGAGAACAAAATTATAAGATTTGTATATATTTGTATATATAAATAATATATATGTATATTTATTATTATAATAATCTTTAAAAGCAATTCTAAACCTGTAAACCTAAAATCACAAATTTTTTTATCAATCAATCATCTAGATGTGTCAATTCAACTGCCAATAATTCACATTTGAATTCATAATAAAATATTTACAATTTTGACAGATTAAATACTGCATCTAAAGCATAATTTAATTTGAGATAAATTTCTAGAAAAGCATATGCTTAATTCTTCACTTATTTTAACTACGTAAGTATATTGTGACTTTACAGAGTTCTAAACCAAAGATAAAATATATGTTTGTTTCACATAGTGAGTATTGAGAATAATTTCAAAGTAAATGCTAACCCTTCCTCATCTTCACTGCCACTGTCTGAAGAATAGTAGATGTGACTGTCAGCAAGAATCCCAACTGCTGTGCTCCCTTTGGCAGATTTTGATAAGTTGGGGTCTTTCTGGAAATTCCCTTTCAGAAGAAAGGAATTCATTTCTGAAAACATTTCTAATTCCTGGTCAGTGAGACCAACTGGGATAATTGTCACATAACTTTTTTCATTGGTTTCTTTCAAGTCATCAACACTTGTAATGGGGGATTCTGAAATTATAAGAATGAGATCAAATATATTTTGTTTTGTAATTTTTTAAACGCGTCAAATGTCTGTTGAACATTGGTATGGAAAAAGAAATTTGTGCTCTAGAAGAAGAGCATTGAACTGTGGCTTCTGAGTTTAAATCCTGGTTAAAAATACATGTCTTTTTTTACCACTAAATCTAATTAGTTAATTTGGGTACTTGACAGAAAAGAGCGTTGCTTATAATATTTTATTTCAAAAGACCATCTCTTTTAATATAGAGACCTTTATCTTTATTTTTTTGGAAAAGAGCATCTCTTATCTCCTGTACCGCCTTCTTTGTTTCTCCAAGTTCCTGCATCAATTTATCATCATAGTCTGCTCCTAGATCAGATCTTGATTGGTTGTTATTTTTGGAATTGTTTGTATTCCAGCTGATTGAACTATCACTATCTTCTTCTCTAGAGCTCTATATGCAAAAGAAAAATAAAACAAAATTAATGAAAAATTCATTGAATAGAGAGAGATACAGAGATAAGTGATTGAAATTGTGTGTTTTTATTGAATTTTGTTACTGAAACATAAAAAAAAGTCAGCTTGAAGAGTAGCCATTTGACATGGAATGAATTGCCTGAACTGGAAAACCAACAACGTCCTTTAAATCCTATAACAAAAAAGACAGACTAGACTTAAGCTGCAGTTAAGCATAGCACATAATAGTCTTCTGTAAATTGTACGATAAGACAAAGAAGATTCAATGTCGATTAGAGTTTTTACAGTTGTATCATTGAGATAGTTATAAGATTAAAACAAAACAAATATAAAGATACATTGAGAATAAATAGGAAAAAATAGGAGCACCTGTAAATTGTACGATAAGACAAAGAAGATTCAATGTCAATTAGAGTTTTTACAGTTGTATCATTGAGATAGTTATAAGATTAAAACAAAACAAATATAAAGATACATTGAGAATAAATAAAAAGAAAAAAATAGGAGCACCTGTAAATTGTACGATAAGACAAAGAAGATTCAATGTCGATTAGAGTTTTTACAGTTGTATCATTGAGATAGTTATAAGATTAAAACAAAACAAATATAAAGATACATATTTAAAATCAATGAAATACTTAATAATTTATAATCATTAGTAGTCGTATTTAATTGAGAATGGAACATGTTTGTATGGCTTCCATAAAAAAAAAAAAAAAGCAAAAAAAATTCCTTCTATTTACCTGTTCATCATCAAGTTCTTCATTATTGTCTGAAAAATAGATTAAAAATTATTTATAAGCTAACAAGCTTGACAGCAATTGGACAATAATGAGTCATAGTCACAATTTTTTTTAAATGACAAATATGTGTGTCCTACTTCACTTAGAAGAACATTGAGCTATATTTGCCATATTATACACATTCTAGTAAATGAAAGGGACATCATCCAGAGAATTTCTTTAAAAATTTCATTTAAAGTCATGTCTTTCCCAACAGTTAAGTCCTTACAAGCTTTTTAAAGCTAGAGGCGATAGGGATGTATATTTCTAACAAGGTGTTGAAAGCCAAGTTTAATTTATTTTTAAAGCCATTACTAGCCAGGAAACTTTATTGAGATCAATAACTGAGTAGCTTTCCTGTTTACAATTTTTATTCTTTTAAAAAATGTAAATGTACAAATTCACATATCCTGACATCCATTAATAGGCTACACATGACAGCTACACTATAAATGGATAATAGAAGGTGGCTTGAAAAGTGTTTATCTGATTTACAATCTCCTTGTATGACAAACAAAAAGGTGCGCAGTTCCTTATCCCGTTAAAAAAAATTACAGCTCAAAATATATTTTTGTTTTAATGAGCTTTTCCTAAAAAAAAGTTGTATAAGAGCTCAATATAGATTTATCAAACCAAAAATGTGCATTGAAATATTCAATATAAGCTCTTACCCATTTCTTGTTTCTGAAATCCCACTTTTTCATGGATAATTTTTCTATGGGACTTTGTTAATTGAGGAATAACCACTTGCCACAGAATTTTTTTGGATGGAGAATCCAACATGTTCTCTAATGTTTCAATCAAAGGTGTGATCTCTCTAAGAGTGAAATAATTCACAATTTTTTTTTAAATAATAAACTATCAATGAAATAACAAGTTATATTTTGGAATTAAAATTTCTGTGGAAACCAACTTACTTGTTGGTTTCGTAGTCACTCAAGCATTTCCTAAATTGATGCCGTTCACTAAATGTCAAGAGAAAGTCAATCTGTTGCTGAGCCGTGGATGGAAAACCTGGTATATCTGTGATCTCCAAGATTTGCTGTGTTTCTTCTTGCTCTGTTCAAAGGCAGAAACACATAAATGTTTGTTTTGTTTTTTTAAAGGAAGGATAAAACAATAGTTAGTACTTATGCTGAACGGAAAAATTACTCCACAGGAGAAATGTTTTAGTAAAAAAAATTGTGGGGATGGTTATGATTCAAAAAAATAATACCAGCAATTGCCAACCAAAAGGTTTTACAACATTTGTTCTAAGACCCTCATGTTATTCTAAGTGTTAACAAATACATGTGTATATCATTAAGGAAAATGCTGAAAGCTGTTTACCAAGCTAACATCAGTATATACAGTTCTACTTCATCTGCATAGATAAACTACCTTAGGTACCAAATAAGGTTTTTGTCCTCAGTACATACATACTTATAGAATATGATTGTGACAAATCAACTCTGTGCAAAATAAACTCCTGGTGCAATGCTGGTAGTTGATTCATTACAAATCCCCACAGTAGCTTTTTGCTTGGTGTATCAAAAAGAGATGAAAGGCACTCATAAAGATGGGCGATGTTTCTGTGAAATTTTTTCAAAGATTTATAACAAAAATATTACTAACTGATCTTTTCATTTATAGAAACTACAATACAGAAAATTAATGTACACTATGCTAATGCATGGTTTAAGTCTCGTCTTGCGTTTTAATATGGGTTTTTAACCTTCGTTTTTATTTTCCTTACTAGGTCCGGATACCTATTCAATACCTAAATATTATTTAAGAAGAAAGAGAGCATACATGAAATTTGTCCTTTCAAATGTCTTAAAATTAGAAGACTTTTGTCTATAATTCAACAGTACTAATTTTGTCATTTGTATTCTCATCGAATACAAAGAAAACTGAAAACTATTGAGCAAATAAAACAGATACAAATTTGAAAATGATATTTTTAAAAAAGTTGTTCATACAAGACAGCCTATATAGACTATATTTACTCTCAATAATAAGATTATCATTAATGTAATATCCAGAAATCATACAAGTTACTATAATTATTGATATTTTATCTCTTAAAATCGACATGATATTTTGCATTAAATAGGCCTGTCAATTATGATAAAAAATAAAACCAACCTTGTTGTGCCATAATTTTTTAAAGCTCTTTTCATTAAATTTCTTTCATGTGGAGTAAGTAAATAGTTCGCCTATTGAGAAAAAAGAAATCAAATTTGTATTAACAGTATATTGGGAGGGAGGGAGGGGGGAAAGGGGAGATTATCAAGAAAATAAACTTTGCTTTGCTTATAATAGTAATAGTGAAATTCCAGAGTTGCCACTTCTACTCTGTTTGTACCCAAAATATTTAAAATACTAAGTCTACTCTGTTTGTAACAAAATACAGAAAATACTAAGTCTAGATACTCAGATTTGGTACTAGATAACATTTGTCTACTCTAACTTATATGTCCGTTATTTCTTTCAATACAATTTAAAGTCTTGAATGCCACTTTCCAAATGTTCAACGCAATATTCAATATTTACCAATCTATTTTTGTGTTCAAGTTGTTTTTTTGTAGAAAAAGTCACAATAAATATAAAACTATAATGAAAAATATGTGAAGCTATAAGGTATGGGTCTGATAAATACATTCATTAAATGAACAAGAAAGAGATCAAATTCTTTGCTATTTAATGACATAAAATGTCTTTTGTTGAAACCACTTTGATAAACTGTGTTTTCATGAACAGTCAAAAAGCCCTGGCAATACTAAAACAAATAACAGATAATGGTACACACTTAATAATTAGCAAAGGAGAATGAACTTCTTGCTATTAAATCCACTACAATTACAATAAATGTCTATATTTTCAAAGCTTTTTGACATTTGTCTGTTATAAATCTTTAAAACAATATCACTTATATCTTTGTGTGTGGAAAAAGAGAACATCTAGAACCTTATCACTAAAAGTATGTCCATCTTTGTCTGTGACTGATTCATCTAGTAAAAACATTTCTTCAGAATCATGACTGGATGAAGAGGAGGATTGCAGGATGGAAGTTGACTTGATGCTACTATCTGATCAAATATATATGAAAATTGTTTTTATTTAGTATGCCTATTTTTTAAATACTTTTGAAGTCAATATTAGTATATATATACATATATATAAGTGTTAACATATATATATAGGCCTATATATATATAAACGTGTTAAAATAAATTATATTTTTTTAAGTTTTCAGTGGCAATATAGTCTACATTTAAAGAACAAAACAAACAGTTCTAGCCTTGATGATAGTCAAGAGTTCTCAAAATTTCTAAAGTTGGAGCTGAACCACTTTCTTGGAGCAACTGTATCAATCTATCGTGGTCACACTTGCTGAAAAATAAAAAATAAAGTTAAACAATATATTATTGAATCACAAAATCCTTGTTTTGAAAGACTAAAACCCATAAAGGCAAGTATAATATATAGCAAAGTATATTGTATACTATACATATATATATTATTATGTTAGACAGGCCAGTAAAACAATAACAACCCCTGCCCTTTTTATTGCCTGTCTATATAAAACCCTTAAAAGCAATTTTTCAGAGCCAGCTTCTTGATGAAAATGTTTATATGATTATTAGTATTCTATATGGAAAATACATTTAAATAATGGGTAGATAAAAATAATCTTTAATGAAAGTTTAAAAGTTTGTTTCAAATGAAACACATTGGGATCAAAGGGCCACATACGGATGATTGCATTTAAAAATAGAACCTATTTTTTTATGTTTCCTTGATGCATTATATAAGCCTATGTAGTATACATCAATACTAGTTTACCTTTTTCAGCTTAACTTTAAATAATGACCCATGTTTATAAGAGAAATAATAATAATAATATTTGTATATGTATAAGACAACAAACATAATGTAAGTTTAGAGTGCATTGAACATACAACTAAGAACACTGATATTACTCTAGGCTAGGAGACAAAGCTAAAAGATGATTTAAAAAAGACAAATCAAATAAATGTAGCATTAACCGACCCAACATATAAGTAAGACAGTAGGGGTCTAAAGCATGTTAAATGTTATCTAAGGTAAATATTGAAAAATTGAGTTTTTAAGTTCTTTTTGAAAGTAACAATAGAGCTTGTTCGCCTGAGTTGAATGGGAAGTAGGTTCCACACCAAATAATGATACAAAGCTCAGATAAACATAAAGTAAAGACAAAAACACTTTCCTTGTCCCTTATGCGAGAACAAATGCATATAAGTACTCTTTCTTACCGAGTGGCATTCGGGCATGGAATGGGTTGCCTGAACAAACCAGGAAAACCAATAACCTAACATCATTTAAAACATTAATAAAAATGCAAGACTAGAATCGGACCACGGATGAGCGTAGGACGCAATAATCTTCTTTATAGAAAAAGCGTCTGCAATGTATAAGATAAGATAAGTCAAGTGCCTCACTTCCAAATGAGAGATGCAAGCAACACCTTTGTAGGGGGAAAGCCAGTTTTTATATAATAGGCTATGTGCCCATGATATATAGAATAGCTTGGACAACTTTGATACAAAAATGAAAAGAATTAATTCTAATAAAGTCTCTTAATCAACTCCCAATTTTTGTAATTATCTGCATGGTTCCTAAACTGCATCTATGAATTCAATTTATCTAACATCAATATTATTTAGTTTGGTGATTAAACTGCATCTATGAATTAAATTTATCTAACATCAATATTATTTAGTTTGGTGATTAAACTGCATCTATCAAGTAAATTTACCTAACATCAATATTATTTAGTTTGGTGATACAATCTCCAACTTTGAGTCCTGCTTGTTCAGCTGCTCCGCCTTTATCAATGGATTCAATATATGCTGGCTGACTGGACTTGATGATAAAACCAAAACTACCATAGTTTTTTACTAACTGGATTAACCTAAGACACAATTTTGTTCAAGTCAGTTTTAAATGAAAATTATAATTAAGACATTTTCCTAAAAAACATTTTTGACATGTTTTTTTATACTAACTTCCATTTGAAATGCATTATCACAAAACGAAATTGTACTGTATTGAAGAGAGTAGCAGTTCTCAAACTAGATTCGTAAGCCACTATTGGTACATAACATATTTTAATGGATTGATTTGATGGGGAGTACATTTCTTTTTAGAAACTGTTTTTTTTTACTCAGATTTTTTAATTAATTTTTATTTATCAATTTCTAAGGAAATAATATTACACAAAGAAAACCGAAAATCAATAATTTGATTCATACTTTCTCTCATGCACCATTTTAGAGCTATATGAATATGATGAGGATATACTTGACATTTGACCTGTTGTCAAAGACTCCTCTCTTGGGAGTGAAAGGGTAAATCGGTCAAATATAGTTCTGTCTGTTGGTGGTATCAAAAGTCTGTTAAAAAATATTTTCAAAATATTTTAAAATAACTATTTTTTTAAATGCTACAAATTTTTACAGATAATTTTTTATTAGTTGTGATTTTTATGACTTGAAACAATAATTGAAAGTTAATTAGACCTAGGCTGAATTTTAATTTTCTTCATAAATATCTATGAAATAAAAATGTAAAAAATGATAGCACAGCAGAGCTTAAAAATTCAACCATTTGCAATGATATTAGATATAAACCAAACCAAAACTTAAATTTGTGTTTCATAAAAATAGTTCTTTTTCATTACTGTACTTTAAAATATATTTAACACCAAATTAAAGAGTTAACAGCAAAACAGGTTGAAGTCAACTACAAATCTTTTACCTGATTGTATTCAGAATTTTTTTGGATTCAGATGATTTTAGAACGTTGTTAAGTGCTTTGCACAGTAATGTAATATCCCTGTCTTCTGCATATTGTTTCAGTGCTGTGACTACAGACATTTTTCTCTTGTAATCTCCACCTAATACATTCTCCAGCTAGAAAAGAAATTAATAATGTTTTAGCACAAGTCTCTGAGCTAAAAGTAAATATTTTCACAATGAACTATGAAAAATCTAACAATAAATCTATACCTATTTATTAATAAATATACATACTGCATGATATTAAACAATAGTTTCCATCTACTTGTTGATGCCTTTTCAGTTTACCTATCTATCTGTCTGTCTGTCTGGCTTGCTATCTATCTATCTATTTCTATCCATCTATCTTTCTATCTATCTTTCTATCTATCTATCTTTCTATCTATCTTTCTATCTATCTTTCTATCTATCTTTCTATCTATCTTTCCATCTATCTTTCCATCTATCTTTCTATCTATCTTTCTATCTATCTTTCTATCTATCTTTCTATCTATCTTTCTATCTATCACTATCTATTATCTATCTATCTACCTATCTATCTATATCTATCTATTTATATCTATCTATCTGTATATATATATATATATGCTACTAAAGTAAAAGATCAAAAGATAGCAAATATCTCAAAGGCTTCAAGATTTTTAGCCTTTATCTGCGCACTAAAGTTTAATTCAAAATATGTTGTCTACAAAAATACAATTGAAACAAACTTTTTTATGCATGTCCTTAGCTTTGTAGAGTCTACTTTCAGATCTAGTGGCATGGGACAAGTTTTTGTCTACTTGTACCAAGTTGCTTGTTCTGGACACAGGAATAATTAATAAGGTCATTTGTCCTGACTTCAGAGCTAAAATATTATTTAAGTTCTGTGTTACTGCTTTAGAATTGCAATTGGCCTCTAGAATTAAATCCCCTGAAAAAAAAAAAAAAAAAAAAAACAGACGTATTTTTTAAAATATATTATAATAGGTTAATAAAGTCTAGAGTTGGAAAACCATTATTAATGATTAATAATGTCAAATGTAGGCTACATTTCATTTAAAGGCACTAGATTTATAGAGTATAGTAATTATTATATATTACAATTATTCATTGAATTAAGAAACTACAAGATTTCTTCAAGATTGTGCAATAACTTGTTTAATTTTCAAAAGTTTATCATTGGTTGTGTAGGCCTACATCTTGTTCATGAAATTTCATGACATATTTTCACATTGTTTATCCAGGTGCTGAATGGTCAGGCACAGAATTGACACCTGCTGTGGCTGTGACATGAAGACACAACAGCTGGGCTTTTTACTATTTCAAACATCTATTCTTATTTATGTGGTTATAGTATAGTTATAAGTAATATTTATAAGTATTTCGCCTTCATCGGTTTAATTATGGGCCTTTGTTCACAAGAATCCCCAATGCTGTTCTATAGCCTACATGAACATAGCCCCAAAGTTCATTGGGCATGTGACCGGACTCCTTGTTCAGATTTGTAACAGTTAAATGTATTTTTTTTTATAATGCACAACTGCAAAGTACTATTATTATCATATTTTACAATATTATAATAATGATTAGACTTAAATTTATAGGCCTACTTTAAGTTTTAAGCTTACTTTATATTATTGCCGCATATTTCTTACAAAAAATACAATTGGGTTGCTATATTTGTCTTTCATTTCACCAACAGTTTGTGGCAGAGAGGTTTAAGAATCTCGAGACAGCCTCTATACTCTATACCCGACAAAATATGTTAGCATGATTTGAACTCGAGGGTTGTAAAACATTTTGCCAATTGGGCCAATGATAAAGATAAAGAGTTGCCAGATGACCGAAAGCATTAAAAGGGGACGTCCATTAATTACGTCAACAAAAGAGGGGGAGGGGGGGGTCTGAAAAAGTTTGACAATTGTTGACATGGGGGAGGGGGGGAGGTCAAGAAAAGTTGACGTCAACAATCTTACTTTTTATGAAGTAAATAATGATACAAATTTAGTACTAAATTCTACATTCGTCCTGTTAAACTTACATAGATAACATAAACAACATAGTTTTACGTTAATACAAATATATCAGTTATGGAAACTACATTAGATATGTCCTTTTTGTGTCCATCTTGCTAGTGTGTAGATCTATGTATGGGTGGAAACTAATGCAATTGTTAGCAAGGCAAAGTGACCGACCAATTGTAGAAAACCTCACCTTCACTGTCTAGCGTAGGGTTGCCAGACACATGGGTGTCAAAAGGAGGACACCGAGAGACAAAAAGGAGGACATTGTGTTTCAATTGCATAGTTTCGCATTTAGCCCGCAATATGTATAATTTTATTACAAGAGCTGCCACTAAGTTTAAATGTGTATTGGTAAACTGAGCAAGAAACAGTTTTGTTAAAAATAACATATAAATTCAATGTAGGCTAAAAGGCAGCTTACATTTGGTTTGGCAACTTTAAAGCTCATGCACGAGTCTTCTAAAAAAAAAGGATAATTCTTTTCTTGTACAAATGATCACCTGTTTATTAATTATATTCTTAACATGTTAATACTAATTTTAAAATTTATTTGTACTTATGCCTACAAAACATTAAAATATTACAAAAGCTGGACATTTTAAAGGTAGGCCTATTGTGCTTTGCCTGCCGGACAGAGGACAAGAGTCTAAATAGGAGGACATGTCTTCCTTTTGCCGGACGTCTGGTAACTCTAGTCTAGCGAGACATGGTGGCTGGAATAACAAAGGAATACAAACACACCAACAAACTGTCTGCAGAGAACGTTCAGAAAGCCAGTTTTTTTGCCGCTCAGTACATCTAAATTAGGCTAGGCGCCAGAACCTGTCGTTCGTTATATAAGCCATGTAAACGATGGCTGGGATTGACAATAGAACTAAAAACAATAATAGGCCCTCGCCGAGACTATAACTAATGTTTGTAAAGCATTGAATGAAGTGAGTTTTGTGAATCTAACATGGTTATTTAACAAATATTTTCTTCAGAAAAATAATTCTTGGCCCATCCCATGAAGTACGAAATACTTAGCCGCTACCTTATTTCCTTTTAACATCCCTAATTCTGATATATAAACTAATATATTTTTGCTCACTACGTTATAAAAGGTGAAATATTAAAATTAGGTCGATTAGGCTACATATTTAGTAATTTGTACGTTGTCATTTATAATTTTCTGGAAAAATTTAATGAGATAAAAATGTATTAGTATCAGTGGCGTCGCCAATATTGCAAGAAGTGGGTGGCAAATAGTGCAAGGTAGGGAGACAGAGAAGGCAACTAACGTGTGTATATAATGTGTGTGTGTGTGGACAATAATGTAATAAGGAATAGTGAACATATGGTTAAAACTAGGTATGTTAAAACCGGTTTTTCTTCAAAACAGGTTTTTGGTTCTATAAAACCGGTTTAAAACCGGATTTTGTTTTTTCTCCACCTTCTCCCCCACCCCTCCTTCCCGCGCAATGTCACAAGTTACTGACCGGAAATGCCAAACGTTAGTAGTTTTATAGGTATATTTGAAAAATAGTTCAAATTTAATTAGTGTTTGCAGGGTATTCAAGATGTTGATTTCTTTGAATACAATATGATTTTGTACACTTTACCATAAAATTCTTTAGAACTAAAAAAAATCTCGGCTAATTGATTAAAACCAATAATAGCTTTCAATAGTGATAATCAAATTTGCGATTATCGTTGACCATGATATTAAAAAGTATATGAAGAGGATGACTATGTTAATTTAGGATGCTTAGTACGCAATCCAGTGGTACTGCCACCGCTCCTGCTTATCTGTTTGGAACATAGTTTAGGCTACAACGAGCCATCATTAAAGACGTTTTTTCAAAATTTTCCAACACAAAGGATTGTAACTGTAACTTAACATTTGGTTTGATGTTGTTTTTATCGCAAGCCATAGTATAGTTGGTATTAGGAAAAAAAAATAAACAAAATATCAAAGACTAAATAGTGTTAGCAAGGCATTTCAGGAATTGTTTTGTGTGAATCCAACATTATTTATTAAAAATATTTACATCAAAACCCCCCAAAAAGGCTGTGCTACTTGAAATAATGATTAGGCCTACCTCCCAACTAAAAAACCGAAATCCGGCTTGGAAAATCAAACCGGTTTTTGGTTTCAAAAAAGTATTCCGGTTTTCAGTTAACATCCCTAGATATATAGAAGGCTAATTTACAACTGGTGCACAATTTCCCCCTAAAATATTTGACAATTAGCATTGTACCAAAAGCTATTTTAGTGAAACGTAGAATTAGACATGATTAAATATGTATATGAAAAGAACAATTGTAAACATAATATGAGAATCATAGTGAATTAGAAATATTTTTAACAAGTTTTAAAATGTATTATAATTAATTATAGTAGGCCTTTCCGTTTTAAATATATTTTAAACATAAAAGCAAGCGTCTAAAATTGTGTTACTTGTTTTCAGGGGGGGGGGGGTAACCAATTGTTGACGTAGGCCTAATTATATAGGGGGGTCTCTGAAAGTTTGACAGTTGTTGACAAGGGGGAGGGGGGGGAGGTAAAAATCGCCTAAAAATTGTTGACGTAATTAATGGACGTCCCCAAAGTTTAATACATAATATGTAGGCCTATCTAGTTCACTTTAAAAAGTGTATGGGCCACACAGCAACAACAACAAATGATTTTACCTGAACGTAGACCGCATTGATAGGCTGGTCCCCCGAAATCCACAGTTTTGACACTCATCGGTTTCTCATTTAAAGCTTTGAAACCGTATCCGAATTTCGTTTCTGGTTTGATAATAACAGTTTGCAGCGTCGAGACAACTTCTAGCTCCGGGGGCTGTTTGGCCTTGCTTCTGGACAAAACTTTGATTTCGTCGGCTGACAAGGTGGTAACGTCCTGGCCACCAACCTCCAGCAGCTGGTCGCCGGGCATTAAACCTGACTTATAGGCCAAGCTTCCTTTCTCAACAAATATTACGTAGCTCGGCCCTGTGCCGTAAATCTCAAAGCCGAAAGCCTTTGGCCACTTTTGTAAAAGTCGAAAGGGCATTTTCATGTCCGTGAGATAATTCTAACTGTATGAGTTTATGCTTAAATTGCACATTTAAATAGTCAATTTTACCAATAAACGGGCTTTTTTTTTTAAAGATAAAATCTTCACATAGGCCGCTACAAGCAATCTGTCGACAAAAATTAAATAGACTTACCAAATTTCAGTCTGCAACGAGTCCATATGAATATTTAGGTCATATATATGGTCTAATTCAATGATCTGACGAGTTTTCCAAACTTAAAAAAAAATAATTCGCAACCCAGTTATTTTAATAGGCTTAGGCCTACTTCTACTTTGCGACCCACAAACATTTCCAAGACCTCTTATAATATTGCAATCACCTCTAGAATCACCTCGTCTAACGGGGTCTCCACAGTAAAATACGGAAGAAGCATAATATCAATTAATAGATATGCAATTTCACACAGTTGTTTTAATTTTAGTGTTATATGAGCTTATAGGCCTACGCTATAGGCGCTGCCATCGAGGCTTGTGAACATCACAAATGTCCGAAAAAAAGCCGAAGGCCAATATAGGCTTTGCTGCGAGACGGATTTTTAACGTTTAATTCTTGATGTGCGACCATAACTAAATTTCCTCATGTAATCCGGTATCGGAGCAAGAGTGGATCGAGACCCGCCGGCACCAGTCAAACTGCAAAATATATATAGACCTATAGATGGCGTCACTTGCAAAAGGATTGTTCAAAAATATGAAGATCTTATCTTATAAGTTTACAGACGTTCCTTCTAGATAGAAGATTATTACGTCCAAACGTAAAGTTTAATTCAAAATATGTTTAAATCGACGTAAAGGTTTGAATGAAAGCGCGACACTTTTAATTACCCGCACTGATCTAGTCCTATATAAATTATATGCGTAATTAAGATTATAGGCCTACTCTGCTATCCGCATAGGAAAATACAGACAATTAATGATGTTTATTCGTTATAGGCCTGATTTGGTGGAAAAAAGTATAGGCTCATTTTAAAACACATTCAAGACATCTTATAAATCCTTATTAACGAAATGATATCCAATTCACCAATAAATAAGCTTATATCTTAGAAATCGCACATTCTTCAGTCTCTGTAAAATCTGACAAAAAAAATAAATAAATAAAAATGAAAAATAGGTCTATAAGCCTACCGATAAAGCTGTAGGCCTAATACATGTTGTATTATGAAATGTTCAATAAACAGCCCATCGAAAAAAATCACTTCTAGCTTTTAAAGAAAGGCGTATCGTAGATTCTAGGTCTTATCAACTTTTTTTTATTAGCCTATGTAATTAAGCCTAGTTTTAAAATATTAAATAAAATTAAGTGTTCATGGAATTTAGGCTATGTAGTGAATTGCAAGAAAAACAACATCCAAATAGTAACAAATGACAAAAAAATGGAAACAAATTAATCAATTTTCTGCGCTTTCAATAAAACATGAAGCTTTCGTAGATTTCTCTAGCTAGTGATGAAAAAAGTCACGCTATAGTCATTGGTGAGGCTTTCACATCCACTATCACTAACATCTACTGTGGCAAGGGAGGTAATCTATTTGCCTTTATGGGTTAGCTCCCTTCCCCCGCTCTGGAATCTTTTATTATATTTAGCTCTACAGAAATGTTGGACCTGCATCGCACACCATGATCTTTCTGGGAAAAAAAAAACATGTGTAGGCCTAGGTTATATATCGGTATGCTTATAACCTAGAGATATCCTCGCCCCCCCCTCCATCCCTTTTCCAACCTGGAAAAATGTTCTAAGGACGCCCGTGAACACATACCTAGGCTAGAATCACGAGCGAGAAGCGGTGTCTGCTTTAATTAACGCCCCTTAAGAAACGACGCGATCGATAAGTTTCAATAATTACTTATCTCGGACATGAAGATGGGCTGCGTTGGAAGGTGGGGTTGTACTTGTATGTGGTTGGTGGAGTTGTCATTGAACAGCTGCACAGATCTATATAAAATGTGTTCCATAAAAGCAGTAGTAAAGTCGCCAATAAAAGATGCAAAGGACGGTATAACAAGCCATATGTTCTATTGTGATCATTTAATTACGGAAGAAATTAGATTATGCATTTAGCGCTCCAGTACTGCTTTTGTGGCCTTATGTTTCTAAATCATTTCTTGGTAGTCAAATTATAACTTGGAATTGTTTTATTAACGTTTTTCTTTCTCTCTATTACATTTATTTTTCCACTCATTTTTTTTTCTATATCCCACTTAACATGCTCTCTCTTTCCCAATTTATCCAACCAAGCAAGAATAGTATGCTAACTATACTGACTCTGTCAACATAGGACAATCAGGTCCCAATAATTAGATTACAATTTAATAATTAATAACGTCTCTGCATGGTCAGTCAAACGTAGGCAGGATTACGAGGTAGAGATGATGGCCAATAGTGCGAAATAATGCAAAATGGAGGAGGTAGCTATGGGGAACAATTATAAGGGTGGGGACAACTAATGCAAGGTTGGGAGTGGGGGGGGGGGCTAGTGCACGACAATAGTAGGCCATTCCCCTTTTTAGGTGGGAAGCTTCATTTTGTATCCTGCGATCCGGATGCGTATCCAGGATTGGTATAGGCCTATGTAGTGCGATAATAGTGCAAAATATGCAATGGGTAGGTAACGTGCGGTTGTAGCTGGTCAAATAATAGAGCTTAACTGTTTAATAATTCGTCATCCGTCAACGCAAAGTCTATATAGCCTGCTACTTCTCCCCGCATCCGTTACATTCTGCTTTCATTTTTTTTTCCCAACATTGACCTACTTTCAACATCCCACTCCATGGCCGCCTATCCCCACCCCATCGAAAAAAAATAGATTCTAGTCGTTTGTGTCTAATTCTGATATAGACTTTAAACAAATAATTAAATAGATCCATTTAGGCCTTTTCTGCCCTTTTTTAAAAAGCAAACACCGGCGAAAGAAAAGTATGCATGGTGTAAAACGTCTATCCGCGTGTTTATTAGGCTACTTTCATGCAAGTACAAAAAAGAGTAGGACAGAGTAGAGTTGGGGAAGGGGAACTACTATGGCGATTATATTGCTATACTTTGATGCATCCGTTCATGGTTGAGATAGGGCTACACGCACACATCATAGAAAACAGGACTGCGTTCAAACAAAATTCATCAACAACTCAAGGTACCAAAAATTAAAAAGAAAAACATTAACAGCTCGCTCCTAAGACGTAGGCCTAGTAGCACGTGTGGGCCTACCTATGTGGTGGATTGAACTTCCGAACTTATTATAATTAAACAAGCAGATATAGGCCAAGTATAGTAAATTTTAAATAAGTAAATTGAGTCTCTTTCCAGTATCCGCGGTAGCCCAATAAAGTTAAAAATAAACGCATTAAAAACGGCGCTATTGTTGCTCATGCTCATGACTGTTCTCTAGCAAAAACTATTTTTCGGATTTTCGACCATTATTTCCTTCCGTTTTAAACAGTGCATCAATGAAGCGAAACGCCATTCACCCCTTTATCATAAAATATTAATGGATGAGTCAACCATGAATGCAAAGAGCACTCATGAAGCTTATAATGAGCAGCAGACGACTATCAATAGCTGTCACGTGATAAAGCTGATCACTACCTTTTTTATTAGAGGTTTCTTCCGGGTTATTCTAAAAATTCAGAGCTAATAACTAATTTATATAAATTATTACTTGGGACTAACATAATTCAGAATGATGGCAGTGATGCAGAACTCCAAACGCACAGAAAAATATATTGGGGGTAAACTGATTTTATTTGTAATATTTTAAAAGCCTTTTTGGTATTGTGCTATGTATTGTTAGTCTAGACTTCATATTCATAGTAATCATAGTCATAGTATTTCATTTTAACTATTATTTATTTATTATTAGATCTAGAATCTAGTATTTCTGATAATTTCAGTTAGGCCTACCTAGCTAGCTAGTTAACCGTAACCTAGCCTAGTCAGGCTAGTCTATCTCTAGATATACTTATAATTTACTAGATCTAGTAGTATTTGTCTACGTCTTACGTGTAAATTTTTTTATTATTTGACATTGGACTTGGACATTGGTGGCATCTTTGCCAACAAGCCTTTGCTTGCACCTTTAATTTTAAATTTTAGTCTCAGCCCTAAGACCCTAAGTCTTACTTAGTCATAGTCTTAACTTGTCTTTCAAGTCTTTGGACTTTGAAAACAATAATTAAGCTGATTTTGATTTAGCCAAGATAAAACTTAGCAAGACTTTTTACTTGACTTAGACTTAGACTATCATTGACTATGACTATGACTTAGTATTAGTTAGTAGATTATCACACTTCAAGTGTAAAAGGTAGGCCTATTTACGCTATTAGGCTACTTATTCTATTTAATTTTCATTTTTTTGGCTGATACCTAGGTGTCAGAAAATATTTTTTTAAGGACGGTGTGGCTTGTCAAAATCATACCATAGACCATAATACACATGGACCACTTGCTCTAGTATTTCTGCTATATGATGACTCGAAAGACTGCTTTTCGGAGTTCCTAATTCGTATAATACTTTGCACTTCCGTTTTATTGAATCGCTTTGATTTTCTCAATGAAAAATAAAAATAAAAATCAAAACTTCTATACAGCGGAAACATTTAAGAAACAAGTAGGTGCGTATAAGTAATTTGGTTGCGCACAGAAAAAAAACTACATATAAGGTCTAAAAATAGAGCAAGCGGTCCATCTTATTATAGTCTATGATCGTACTGTTCAACAATTGTCCATGAAGTGGGTAATCATGTTTAGTAAGGGGGGGGGGGGAAGACAAGCTTCTTTCCTTGTCTGCCCCTATGCAGATCCATGGATTGATTATAGCCTATAAATTGAAAATGCTAGTACTTTCCACTCTGAAATATAGGCCTAATGTAAGAACCATAGGCCCTATATAATCTATATATATGCTTTTTGATTGGTAACCTTTTATATAAATAATAACTGCCATATATATATATATATGCAATGTATAATTTTATAAAAATGTATAAAAACTTAAAACACTTCTGTCATTGATCAGCCAATTTGTGTTTTATATTTTTCAGATTGCTATTGTACTATTGGATCTTGTAGATGAGACTTTGATTTATTGAGATGCTGGACTGGAACACTTTAAAAATGTAAATTCTAGGATTTATTCTGCCCTATATCAATATATCAGCTTTGTTGTGTTTTTTTTAAAAATCCATTTTTAGTGGTATGGCTGTTTAATATATTTTGTACATGTTCATAATACAAACTGACAGTAAATAAATGCAGTCTATTACTTACATAATCCTAATCCTTCAATCAAATACTTAAAGTTATTTATGTAATCAAACATTGTAGGGGTCCTACTGATTGGGACAGTCTGGGAAAATTGTCCTGATTTTTCAACTTTAGGAAAAATGACCATGATTTAGAAAATGTTAAGAATTTTTCTTATAAGGAAAAGCAGCTTTTTGAAAAATATGTATTCAAAATTTAAAAAAGGAAATCACTATAAAAGCCTATATAAGTTAAGGAGTCCTTAAAAAGTCCCATCATGTAAAAAAACCAAAACTTAACATCATTTAAAACTCTATTAGAAAGGCAGGATTAGACTCAATCCACGGATATGCGTATGATGCAATAATCTTCTTTATAGAAGTATGTAATGTATAAGATATAAGAAGATGTTTGTTTTCTAAAACTATGAATAAATATTTTTTTAAAATACCCACAAGCATACATTTTTAATTTGGGGCTACCTTTATACACTTTCAGACATTAAGATTCACACTTACCAGAATAAATTTGTTTGTGAATTTTGGGAATAGATTGGGAATTTTAAAATGATTTTAGAGTAAGAATCCTGAAACAATTTAAAATAGTATTAGTGGAGTATTTTACTTTGGAACTCTTTATCCAAGAAATATTTTTGCATGTTATCAAAAGTCATCATAATCTTGTGTCATTAAATGTAGGCCACAAGGAATCAAATTTAGTCACCATGATAATGATTGAGTTCTAATTAGCAGCCAGATCTACTTGAGTTATAGGCCTACTTATCCAAATTACTTATCCAAATTGCTAATATCTAATTAATTTTTGGACACAGAAAGTTCTTTGGAAAATAAAGATAGTCTTTTTTTTAGTTGTCACAAAAACACAGAAAGTTCTTTGGAAAACAAAGATAGTCTTTTTTTAGTTGTCACAAAAATAGCAGACCTCAACATTGACAAATTGACAGATTTGAAAAGATTTCAGGTTACTTGGTCAATGATATATATTTCAAATGTGTTTATTTTTTTTCTCCATCTGAACAGAGCATGGATTTTCTACTCTTCATCTTTGGCTACATTGGAGTGTTTGCTCTAATTTCTGTCTTGATAATATTTTCCAATGCTTCACCATTGCTATCTCACATCTTGGATAAACTGAAACAGTTTAGTTTGAAGGTGAGTGATTGTAAACATATAAAGAAAGTAAATTTGATAGAAATGATAATAACAATGATAATAATTAATAATACACGAGCATATGAAAAATGAAGAGGTCAGAGAATGAATTAGTAATTGTATTGGTCCATACAACAACTTTCTCACCGCCATTAAAAGGAAAAAAACATGAGGTGTAAGGACATGTGTTGGGATCCAAAGGTCTTCTGAAGATATCAGCAGGGCACAGTACAAGTAGGGAATGAGACAGTGACAAGTGGGGTAAGAGGTTCTCAACCAGTCTACAATGGTGCCACAACGTAACGATGCACTTATGGGTCAAGGGATAGGTGAAGGTGAATAAAAATAAGTTACAGATTACTTGATTACACATCCATATTGTAAATCTCTTACTCTTCTTTTGAAAGATTCATGATTTGGTAGCTAAACTTGACCATGGACTGGTATGGGCATAGTGCTTGATTATTATCTCAAAGGTTCATGTAACAGGTTTAAAAGTAAAAATCATCTAGAGCAGGGGGTCGGCAGCCTGTGCTACGGCACGTGTGCCAGACTTGGCACGCACAGCTTTTTTCAATGGCACAACATGAAGACTAAAAAAAAGCAATTCAAGTCTCTTCTACAAGAAATTGAGTACTAGAGCAGGATGACTTTTAGACTGTTGGCACGCTGAATGAATTAGAAATCCCACTTTGGCACACTATTAGCAAAAGGTTGCCCACCTCTGATCTAGAGTATGCTCTTGATTCTACCAAAATATTAAAAAAATGTCTAGTTGTCTACTCATAAAAATTTTTCTTTAAATAAAAAAGAATTTGTAAATAACACACACAAATTATTTACTGTAACACATTAGCATATTTTACAGTACATCTGCAATGTATGCTGCATATTTTTAAGATCTTAATTAGTTATGACAAAAAAAACTTTTATTTACAAATCAAATAGCTTCCAGTGTAATTGTGTGCTTTTCTTTTAGCCATTATGATGTATTCTTTGAAATTGGTTAAACTTGCATTGCTTTTGCAGGTGATCTATACAGTAGTGCCAGGTTTTGTGATAAGATGTATTACCAACTATGTGGATTACGTCTTCAATACTAGGTAAGGGCTTTTCTTGTGCTGGAACTTCATGGACAGAGTAAAAACCAACAAAGCAGAAACAAATCAATGAAATAAATTTTGATTAAAATGTAATTTTTTGTTTAATAACAAAGGTTAGGTACGTATGGCCTTGGTACATATGGTATATTTAGATTTGAAACCTGCACATAATGTGTAGATAAAACTCAACAAAATTTGTAGTAATAAAATAAACAAATAGACTTATTCCTTTTGTAGTAGTAAACTACCCTTCTGACCAAATTGATTATAGGGTAGTTGAAGTAGCGTTTACCAGTTTCTGTGGCCACGTCATACAAGGGAATGTGTGGCCAGCACAATGCCCAGCTGCCTTTACTTTAACCCAACTAATGTCAGAGCTGTGTAGAGTCAGGGACATCCTCGAGTCCCAGGAAAAAATCCTAGCCTTCTCCAGGATTCAAACCCAAGACCTTCGGTAGGCCAGCCGAACGCACTGCCACTCATCCACCATGCCCCCTTCCTTCTGTACCACAATGTACATTTTTTTTTCTTGCTCAGGGTCCTTTTGATTTCATCAAAGGCAGTATTTATAAATACTGTTTGAAATGCTACAAAAATTTACTTCTTTATATACCGCCATGTAAATTTTCAAAGTATGACGGATGGATATTCTATAGCTGCTCTAGGGCATTGTATTTTAATGCCAATTTTTCTTTGATATTTTAAAGTAAATATTTATAGCAATTGTGCATGCGAGTTTTCATATCCATAGGGCGGGTGAAGCAACGCTCACCAGTTTCTGTGGCCACAGCATACTTGGGGATTGTGTGGTCAGTACAATCCCCATCCACTTTACTTTACCCCAATGAAGTCAGGTACCCATCAGACTCAAAGCTAGGTAGTCTCAGGGACACCCTCCAGACCCAGGAACTAATCCTAGCCTTCACCAGGATTCAAACCCGGGACATTTGGTATGTCAGCCAAACGCGCAGCCGCTCTGCCACTGTGCCCATTAGATATTATAGAGTAAATCTTTATAGCACTTGTACCATGCCATTTTAGTAAATGTGACTAAATGTTGTTAAATCCAATGTACAGAAACCATTTCATGCAAGTTGTCTTTGTGGTGCTTGACTAAATGTTGTTGAACCCATTGTACAGAAACCATTTCATGCAAGTTGTCTTTGTGGTGCTGGTGCTGGGAGGGAACATCATCTTCATGCTGGATGTTCTCCCTTTGCTGTACATCTTTGAGCCAGACAGGAACCACATCTTCTTTCCCCTGTTCATCCTCTTCGCCAACGCCGTGGCTTTCCACCTGTGCGCTGGCACGGACCCAGGGCGAGTCACACCAAAGAATGCGGCCATGCTTGCCTCCCTTTACAAGGCAGATGGCGCTGTGTATAAAAGTGGATCAGAGTGTAGGACTTGCCGCCTGTTAAAGCCTGCTAGGTCTAAGCATTGTAGTAAGTAGCTTTATTTAAATTTTGTTTTGTATTGCAGGCTTGAAAAGTTTTTGACTTTTATATATCTATTCTTTTGGGAACCAAGGGGTAAAAAGTAAAGTAGTAATAATACATAAGGCATTAAATACAACACAATAACAATTTGAAATGAGCTACAGGCTCATTACTAGTGAATATTCACAACTGACAAGAGTAACACCAATAGTTAAATCACTAAACCTAGAAACACAGAGGAAAGAAGGGCAAAGAGTAAAGTAGTAATAATACATAAGACATTAAAATTTAGTATTAGTAATGCAACTCAAATAACAACCTGTTGCAATGAGGGTGCTTTGATAAACATAAGGACAAAAACACTTTTCTTATCCCATATGTGAAAACAAATGCATATAAGTATTACTTCTTCCCTTGTACCAAATGGGCATGAAATGGGTTGCCTGAAAAAACAACAACAGGAAAACCAGTAACTTAACATATTTTAAAACACTGATCAAAATAATGCAAGACCAGACCACGGATGAGCGTAGGACGCAATAATCTTCTTTATAGAAGGAGCGCTGTAGCATATAAAAAGAAGAAGACCAAAACGTTTTCTAAATTTATACCTAACAATACTTTTGTGTTGAAATTTCAGAAGTTTGTAACCACTGTGTTCATCGATTTGACCACCATTGCATTTGGACCAACAGTTGCATTGGTGCCGGAAACCTTCGCTATTTCTTGCTATTTCTTGTCACCCTGATGGTCATGATAATCAATGGTGCTGCCATGTCCACTCGGGCTATGCTGCTCATCGTTGGACACCTGAAAATGATGGAATCAGGTTATTTCGACCCGTACAGCGGGCAGGTCCTGCCTGTGACAATTCCTGTACTCATTCAGGTAAAGGTCATATATACATTCTTCATCTGAATTTAATTAAGAATATTTCAAATGAGCATCATCGGGAACTAATATAGTTTAGATTACCATTTAGAAACTGATAGCCTGCTTTTGTGTTTTAAAGCCCATCTAAAGGAAATCAAATAGATAAATTACTTAACTGGATCAGTTTATCGTTAACCAGTTTTTGCAATATGTACAAGCCATGAAGAAGTGTATAGTGCATTTAGCTTCTGTATAAAAGAAGCATAAGCAATTGACATTTTTTTTACATAAAGAATATGTTTAGTAATGGCTTAGCTATTTTATATATTTTTTTCTTTTTTACAGCACTTGTTTATGCAGCAACCTCGCTGTATATTTTTAATTACCTCACTGGTCATGTTGACATTACTACTTGGCCTTTTCACCCTCTACCATATCTACCTGCTGATCATTAATCAAACGACCAACGAACGCTATAAGGTTGCCGCACTCCCTGTAAACAACAACTGCTCAGGGCATGATGACAGGCAGCCCGGGGAACCCAACCTGAGGAGGAACCATGTTACCCTGGCGGCCAACCATGTGGATAAGAGTAACCCCTGTACCAAAAATAATTTGCCTGCTCAATCTGGACACTGTAAGCTGAACAATAACCATGTGAAAATCTCAGACAGCGGTCCCGTAGATGCGAAAAATCTGGATTCCTTTTATAACAGAGGCTTGCTGTACAACCTGAAGGAGGTCTTCTTACCTTGGGCAGAGCTGCAAGATGCTAAACAAGTCAAGTCGAAGAATACTGAATCCAGGAAACCCAAAAAATGTAAACCGTAACAAATATCCAGAGCACAAAGTAATACTCAAGATGTAGTCTACACTTGTCAATTAAAGACTTTTTTTTTTGTAGTTGGATACTTTCTTTTGTGATAATTTGATATATTTGGTTTTATGTGCGAGTTGATTATATTTCAAATCCACTGTCTTCGTCCTTTGTAAATCACCTCAACATAATATATTATACTTGTACATGCTTTCATGAAGTGAAATGCTCAAAAGAAGATTGTGAAAGTATTATCATTTAGAAGTTTGTTGATTTGGTTCCAAGTAAAAAAAAATATTTTTTTTCATTGGACTTCCATTGAAGTGTATATTTTTTGTGTAGACATTCTGTTTTTCCATGCATGTTATAACTACAATGAATTGTTTGTTCGAGGTCTCAAGCAGCATATTTCAAGTCATGACATTTTATCAACTTCTCAAAAGTTTGTTCTTATTTTTGATATAGCATGCCTTCCATTTTTTTATTTGTGTTCTAAAAATTGAATCCATAATGATGCTGCCCCTTGAACGAGTAGGGAAGTTGAAAAACCGATCCCCTCCCTAAAAGCAAAAAAAAAAATAAATAAAGGGTCCTAGGTCATTATTTTCTTGATTGATTTTTAATTGTCTTAAATTACATCTGCGGAATTTTCAAAGTTACATTTTTTCTATAAGTTATTTTAAATAATGTTTTTATGCAGCTCTTGAAAAAACAAAGAAAAAGGAGTAAAATGTTTAATTCTGATAAAATGACTGAGAAGTCAACTCAATTGTATTGTTTATACTGGTTATTTTAAATTTGTCAGCTTGTGTATTGACTCATATTCATGTAAAATTTCACGGGAATCAGTTAATTCGGTTAACCCATTCAGTTAATGTTAACTTGTCCGTTGCAATGCTAAAGCATTGAAAGTTGAAACTGTTTCTTTTCAATTCTTTTGACTCAATTTTTAGATTTTAGACTTTTTTCCACCAATTTAGAGATAAATTAATTAGTATCCCTTAACCATCTAAAACTAAATAAAACTTATTTTGCTTAATTCAGTACCATTCTATGGGGTTGTATCACACAAACAAAACTAGATTTATACAGCAAAGAGAACTTTTTTTTTCAAACATAGAAACACAGTTTTCTTAACATGAAAAACTATTCTCTAGTTTATGTGAAAAAAAATGAATAATTTTTTATTTGTCATGTTTTTTAAAAGATCATAGGATATTTTTGTATTCTAAATTAAAAGTAACTTCCCTTTCCTGACTATCATTCCTAGCGAATGAGAAGTAGATTATACATGACTGTGATTCTTGGGCCGGCTCTATGGCTTGACACTTTTCCCATTTGATATCAATTATCAGTTATGGCTGTGTGAAATCTGCAGTATTTTTTAAAGAAATAAAATTGAGACTTCAAGGGATGAATGTTCAATTATTATCATTAATCAGCATCTTGTGGTCCACTTTCCTGGATATAAAAAACACTGGAACTATTACCTCTGTTTATTGGACACTGTTATACTGACTTTGTATAAAACGTTTCACTAAAATGACATACCAAAAAAACAACGTTTGTTACAATTTTTTTTTCTCTAGTTAGTCAAGACTGTGTTCTTTGTATTTATTGGTATTATTATATTCACAATGTAAACGATGAAAACTACAATGCTTCCAATTTTTTTTACAATTTGTTTATGGGTGTATATGTGTGTGTAAGTTGCCCTTCTTAGTTCAACACAATCCCTTTGGCCATATTATTAACTTGTGCGTGTGTGTAAGTTATGATTGACCGTTAACTGGGCTATGATTTTTTTGTTGTTGTCATTACATGAAAATAGTTTTTACTCTGCTAGCCTCACTATTGTATTTGTGTACTTTAAACGGTGGGTTTTGTTGAAAGTTTTTTTTTTTTTTACCTCCTGTTGTTTTTCAATCCTAAGAAACTAAAACACTGCTGTTGGACTGGTTTTCAAATACATAACGGTGGTTCATGTATAGCAAGTAATCACTTTCTGACCAATTTTATCCATAGGGCAAATGAGGCAGCGTTCACGAGTTTCTGTGTCCATACAAGGGGATGTGTGGGGGCCTTACTTGTCCCTGGCTACTGTTAAGTACCCATCAGAAATGGTTAGAAATGGGTACCCTCCGGGAGTAAATCCAATCAGTCACCAGAATTTGGTATCTCAGTCTCTGCAATTGGCAGGCAATTGGTTTTATCTTAAAACAATAATACTGACCTTAAAGATTAAAAACGTAAACATGCTCTCTCACACACTGTGCATGTATGATTATACTTTTTTTTCTCATGGATTCATATTAAACATAGAAATCCTATTGAGCTGTTGTAATTTCAGTTATAATTGGTTAAATCAGGGATTCCTTACGTGGGGGAGAACCACTGCCGGGTATACAAAAGAATACATGGGTAATGGCGGAAAGCAAAGCAAAGTTGTTTTTTTTAAAGTTATTTTTTTTAATGAAGTTAACGTGGGTGATATTTCTATTACATGTTATTTGTGAAAAGGGAACCTAAACTAATTAAGTCTATACATTTTAATGGGTTTATTACATTCATTGAAATGCCTTTGGTAATGTATTTTAAAATACAGTATAGAGATTAGTGGTGTGGCACAGGAGAATAGGTGGGTACTTGTAAACATAAAGTGTTTTCAAGGGTATGTGAGAAAAAAAAAGTTGGCAACTACTGAGCTAGTAACTTCTCATATAATTTTTTCCACTGTGTTTATTTAAAATTTTAATAATTTTCTATATTACTTACTGTGGTTAAGAAATATTTCAATGATTTATTGACATACATGTTTGAATAGTTTTCCTGTTGTTTTTTTTATTTGAAAAACATAATCATTTCTTTAAAATGAAATAGTTTTGTCTTTGCTACATCTCCATGAGACTTTTGTCTTCTGTCTGAACATGTAAAGAGATGTACAGACAACCAAAGCCGCAGTGCTTAGGGGATCGGTTTTTGTGAGCATGGCAAGATTTCAATGAATATGATAACAATGTATGCTCTCACATTTAGCACTAGATACAATTGTTTAGACTTGATTCAATATACAATATGCTGAAACAAACAATTTGAGCTGTGTCTTGTCTGAAATAGTTCTAATTCACTAGGATCCATAGAAACCACCTTGGTGGTATAAATTGACATATTTTCCTTATTTTTTTATTTTTTTCAAACAAACATTTTTTACAGATTTCACTGGTCCTCTGTATTTGATTAAAAATTCATTCATTCAGATTTTAAAGTTTACATGGTTGTAATTAAAAATGAAACATTTGTTTTCTATTTAGCATTAAAAATTATAAATGTTATTCCACTTTCTGTTTAAGAATGCTTGTAAAACTGTCCATTTTATATTTTGCTGCATCATCCAGTACATTTTTTTTTTTTTTAAAGCATTGAATAGTGAACCATTTAATGGATGCTGAATAGATATTTATAGTCATAGTCTAGTCATGCACTTTGAGAAAGAGTTTAAAATGATTTTGTTGGTTACCCTGACTAGCCCAGGACACCGTTCCATAACCAAATGCCATTCCGACAGAAAGATAACTCGTATGAATAAAACAACTGAATGATCTTTTAATTTATATAATTTGTTACCGTATCTTTACCTTTTTTACCATAATTTGTTTTAATTTATTTTCATTCTTGCCCTGAACTGTGATGGATTTCCTTGTAGAAATAGTTGTGTGTCTACCGTATCATCTAGCACCCAGTAGTATTAACTTGGTTGATCCTATTTGAGCACAGTTGTTTGTGCATGTGAACAAAACTTATAAGCATTTTGTTTTATTTATTGAATCAACTGATCATGATGTGTTCATTTGTATTGACACTTAGGATGTATATATTCAGTAGAAAAAGTTTTGAGTGTTGTGTATAGTTTTTTGTAGACTTCCAGACAGTAGAGACAGTCTTTGCATTCCATTACTGTTTGTTGTTTCCTGTTCACTTGGTAGTTTGGTCTGTCATTAGGTGGTGTGTTGTTGTTTTACTGTAGTTTGATCTAGAGTTGGTTGTAATACTTTACTTTTTGATGCTCGATGATGATCAGTGTTGTTTATATATGTATTCATACTATACATGACTTTATAAAGTAAGATCATGTTTGTTATTTTTTTTTCATGTACTTGAATTATTCAATTACAATTTATAATTTCACTCACACACTATTTATGAACACTGCTTGTTTAGTGACTAATGTAGTGAAATAAAAACAACATTGTTTTTTAAAAAAAGTTTTTTTTTTTTTCAAACAACTGTCTCTGGAATGGAGTAAACATTCTATTTATTTACTTTCTTACATGCATAATCTCATTTTTTTAAAAATATTTTATAGTAGACTTTTTGGGTCAAAGTAATTTATTTCTCTGTAGATTTTTCCGTATTGATACATTATTACTTGGGAACAGTGTGGCCAGTACACACCCAACAGATCTGTATTGGGGTTTAAGACCATATTGGATTAGTAAAAGGGTTACCTATCTTTAATCACCAAAATCATCTGTTTCAAAAAGGTTAAAATTATTCCAAGGATTATTATCTTGTATCTTGCTACAATAGTTACAAATTTTATTATTTTTACTTATTTAGCCATAACACCTAGTTCATTAATGAACTATATATATATATATATATATATCATCTATATATATAAAATAAGAGTGTCCGCATACAGATCCCCATTGGTCAATTGGACATCACGTGAGTTTTTGTCACTGACCTATTTAGGCATAGACCTATATACTGTCTAATAATTTTTCACATCGGACATGTGTCTTCGTTAGCTCAGTGGTAAACCTGGATGACTGCTATGCGGGCGATCTGGGTTTGATTCTCCAGTTAGACTATGCCTTTTTTTTTCAAACTTTAAGAAAAAAAAGACATTGTAAATCTACGGGCAATTTAGATTTTGTTAGATAAAAATACTTGCCTATTTTTTTACTCGATTACAATATTTATTTTAAATTACTTTCCTAAAAGTCTTCAGTTAAAAAAAAATAATTTAAATATAAGATTTATAGCTTTCTTTTAGGTGTAGTTTATAATTTTTTTATCTGCACCTTATACAGTTGGTTTTTTTTTCACCCGGGCAACACCAGGCAATGTAGCTTGTAACATATACAAGTAACACATAAAACCTTTTTTATTTGTAATGTTTAATAGTTTAATGAGAGAAAATATGACACTATAAACCCAATAATTATCTTGAGATAAATTTGAGATACAAACTATTTACTTTATAATCTCTACTCACAACTTGATGATAGTTAGATGAACTTTAAAACTAACACAGTTACATTTTGAATAAAGTTTCTATTAACAGGAAAATTTACTAAAAAATGATATCTATCAATCTGGATGATAATTGGACTGTAACACTTATGTAGTTGAAGATTTTAATTAAATTCAGTTTTGAGTTGCATGTGAAAATATCAACTATACACCTTTTTGTACTCTTGATGAATAATTAGAATTGTTCCAAAAAACACTTGATAAAAAACAACAGAAATATGAAGTACATACTAAATGATCTCTGTAAACTTGTATCTATTAAATTAGTTTACAAAAATAATTGTGTATATTTTTTTTTAATAATATAAATAGCATCATTAAAAATAGAATACTAATAGTACTATTTATGGAAAATTGGTTTATGTGATAGTTTTTTTGTTTTGTTTTTATGTTATTTTTAGCCTTTTAGAGAGTGTTGTAAAATATTCCATTAAAGAAAACCACTAGACTATGTGTAGAGAAACACATTTTTTTTGCAAACAGTGATTTTCCTATTTCCTTTTTGGCAAACTTTAAAAATGTTCCTTAAATCTACACATATTACTGAGTGAAATTTTGTTCTGTTTATTTACCTTAGTAAATTTTTTTTGCAATAATGAAAGTAATATATGAGGATTATCAAATTATATACATTTAAAAGATGTAAAAAAAAATAATTATTTACCTACAGTCAGAACCTAACTTGCAAAGGTTTGAATAATGAACATTAACTAAGGAAGAATTGATTGAACCAGAAGCTGAAAAGGAAACAAGTGCTGACGGTCCTGATGCAGTGTCTTAAAAGTCAAGTGAAATGGAATGGTTGAGGATATTCTAAGCTTTGAGTGCGGTTGCTAGAAAATAAATGACTGCAGCTTTAAACAATAACTTAAAGCTGTAATGCAAGTTAACGATTCTCCTGCATGTAGTTCTGAAAACTTCCAAGAAAGGTAAAATCAAAACAAAACCTTCAAAGCTAACTCCTTATTTCATCCAAATCTAGTAGTGAACCCCAAATAATCTTCTTTATAGAAGGAGTGTCTGTAATGTATAAGAAGATAAACAATCAATAGCAAAGCAATCGTTTCACCTGTCCAGTGAGTCACAAAGACTTAGTGGAATAGGAAGATGATAAGCTGCCAACTCGTGAGGCTGACCAATCTCTATGGTTAGTTCACTGGACTGTCAACAAAACAGCCCAGGTTCTAGCCCTGCAGGAGGTTTTGACCTAGTGGACGTAATACTCTTCTACCTCTTTCATCTGTTTAAAATTCTTGTTTGTGATGTTTTTGTTTTATGTGTGGTTAAATTGTGGACTCTTTCCTTAGTCCTAATGGGGTCTCCAAAGTAATATGAAGAAGAAACATCTGTAAGCTTATAATTATAAGATAACACCTCCTCCCAAAGTTACTCAATGTACATCTACCAGATTCTTTTGTTTAAAAATAGTCCACATTAATGGTAAGTAAATATAATAATCTAAAAAATAAATTTATTTAAGAAAAAATCAACTAAATGAAAGGTTTGCTGGTCCCTATCTATTTTGTTGAGTCCGGTTCTGACTGTAGATACATTTATTTACAATGAATAAAGACTACAACAAAAATGTTGTTAGCTGTCAAAAAAAACATGTAAAAAAAAGTTCAAAATAAAAAGAAAAACTTCTCCCCCATTTCAAATTTCATTCCAGTAAATACCCGGTAATTACATTTTCTTAAATTGTTTTTTTATGTAACCGAATTTTAAAAAAATTGTTTTATTTTACAAAAAAATTTTTTATAAAAATGTTTACAATTTATGTTGTATAATACAAACAAAAGATACAAAATAAAAAGTTGTTAGCCTTCAACAGTATAGAACAATATTGACAATATTGGAATGTTAATAGTTGGAAAATAATTTCATTGGTACACTTTTCAAATAGTTTTCTGCAGATCAGATTTAGAAATGAGTGTTTACATTTTGTCTGGTGCTCATGGTTTCATGAAAGTAAAATCACAACCCAGTTATTTGCAGAAACACAGAACTAAAAGTCAAGCAATCTTCAATCTACAAGTTCTCTTTGGCAGATATGTTGTGGCTTAGAGTGTGGCACAGACCCACATAGTACATCATTCATACGGGTGATGGGCAAACATTCATGATGTTAAGGTTTTAAATTGAGCGCCATTTCAGAATGATCTCCCTTTGAAATGCTTTCAATAAAAAAAGAACAAAATCTAAATACCGAAGATAATTTCTCACTACAGTTTTCATTGTAATAGTGTTAGTTATTTTTTTCTTTCTCTTTTAACAAAACACATTGTAAGTAATCATTCGTTTCTCTGTCATTTTGACGTGCTTAACCCCTAGTATAATACATAACAGCCCTGCCCATGACATACAAAAAAACAATCTTTGAAGCAGCAGGTGCTTGAAATTACAAATTACTGATCTGCTAAATATTCAAAAAGTGCTCAAGTGAATGTCAAGTTAAAAGTATAGAAAATAGATATATTCACATATGTACACATCATCATTGTTCTCAAGCCACTTTTTACAAAATTTACAATTCAATGTATGGTGAAATCTACTGAAAATAATCTAGTCTTAAATAAAAGTTGACAACATAAGACTGTTTTGGGGATTCCCTTTTTAAACGTAAAATAATCTCTACACAAAAAAGTGCATGTAACATTAAACATACCTTTTTATTGCCACTAAATATTTGTTACCTATCCTTGAAAATTTTACCATAAAATAGCATAAAATGTGCATGGAAAGGTTTATTTGGGGTCATACACAGATGTCAAGTTCACACTTTGAGCCTTCTAAACATGTTGATTAAATAATGTTAGAATATCCATACATTATAACCATTTGTTTAGGTGACAGCATCTTAGTAAAATGCTGTCAGGCTCAGGTGTAATAAGCAGCTCATAAATGGAAGTTAACAGCCCAGGACTTAGTAAATCACAGTCTGAGACCTACTCAATGAGCGTTAACAGCCCAGGATTCAGTAAATCACAGTCTGAGACCCACTCAATGAGAGTTAACAGCCCATGATTCAGTAAATCACAGTCTGAGACCCACTCAATGAGAGTTAACAGCCCATGATTCAGTAAATCACAGTCTGAGACCTACTCAATGAGAGTTAACAGCCCAGGATTCAGTAAATCACAGTCTGAGACCTACTCAATGAGAGTTAACAGCCCAGGATTCAGTAAATCACAGTCTGAGACCTACTCAATGAGAGTTAACAGCCCAGGATTCAGTAAATCACAGTCTGAGACCTACTCAATGAGCGTTAACAGCCCAGGATTCAGTAAATCACAGTCTGAGACCCACTCAATGAGAGTTAACAGCCCATGATTCAGTAAATCACAGTCTGAGACCTACTCAATGAGAGTTAACAGCCCAGGATTCAGTAAATCACAGTCTGAGACCTACTCAATGAGAGTTAACAGCCCAGGATTCAGTAAATCACAGTCTGAGACCTACTCAATGAGAGTTAACAGCCCAGGATTCAGTAAACCACAGTCTGAGACCCACTCAATGAGAGTTAACAGCCCAGGATTCAGTAAATCACAGTCTGAGACCCACTCAATGAGAGTTAACAGCCCTGGATTCAGTAAATCACAGTCTGAGACCCACTCAATGAGATTGTCAGATCTATATTTAGAAATCATAGTCTGAGAAGCACCCAGTAAGATTTACTACATAAAAGATGAGTGCACTGAAAAAAAAAAATCCTCATTTAGGATTCAATTCAAGTCTATTACCTAATGTAGTCCAATGGTACAAACGCATTGTGGCCACTTGTACCTCTTTTTCAAATTCATAAAAATGTGTGCTTTTTCTTTATTTCTAAATTATATATAATAATAGTGCTCCCGAACTAAAGAAATAGAATTTCAACCAGCAAATCTCAGGTTTTAATCTACTTGAGGATATATAGCAGAGTGCACCCATCAATTTAGGAAAGTAAAAGAAAGTCTGAGGACTGTGAATGCCACATATCCCATGTATTCCCACTCGTTTTCCAAGAAAACACTTTAAAAAAAAAGTTTTAACCCACATGAGCATAAAATTAACCTAAGTCGTCTGTGTATGACCCCCGATAAAATGATACTGGTACCAAAAGTACAATAAAAAAAAAGTTTACAAAGTTCCAACATTCGGAACCTAAAAATACCTTATTACATGTATAAGGCTCTTTATCAAATACTCAATGAGTCTGACCCCTGAAAAAATTCAGGAGGAATTACAAATTGACCGTCTGATTCATCATTCACAGTAGATACTTTTACGTTATATTCACCCTCCATGCATTCGAACCCCATATCGTCATAGAGATTAGGTACATAGCCTTCAAGTTTGTACGTATATTTGGTATCTTCTTGAAAAGCAGTGGGTGGTGATTCATTGGCTTCCTGTTGTATCATGGGAGTTTTTATGGTGAGTCCTGGAATTTTATCTAGAAACTCAACAAATTCTTCATCCTCTTTTGTCCAGGAGACTTTTGATGAGATTCCAGTCTCTTCATATGGATCATCACCAATTTCTGTTAAATGATATGCAACACATTATGCAGAAACAAAATATAATATTAATAATAAACGCATACAAATATTAATATAATATTATAATTTATTTAGTAGGCCTACACTGGTACCTTGAATACAACAGCTCAGTTTCTTTACTTGAAGCTCCAATAGTTTTGCATCTAACCCAAGTGCACCTACTTGAAGTACTAAAGCCTTATGCTTCTCTTCCAAAGCAGTGTTCTTCTGTAAGTAATTGCGCAGTACAACATTTATGAAAATGGTTCATAAAGACACTGGTAATAATTTGAACAGATCATTTATTTCTACATCATTAAAGACTAAAGAAATGTACATGTATGTATGTATTTCATGTATTCAAAGACTAACTGTTATAAATAGTGCTATATTAAATTTGTAATTTTTATGCTAAAATTAATATAGCCATACTCTAAGCATTCAAAAAAAGTGAACTTGTATGAAACCAGTTTAATCTATATATTACCATAACTATAACATATGACCCTTTAAATTCTGAAATAGTTCAGGAAGCTCAGAGCATTGAAGTGTTGCTATTTCTTCTTAGCTAATCATGCAGCACCTTATGATCATTCACACTCACTGGCCTCTAACCAGGACAACAACCCGTAAAACCTGCCCAGGAGAACTTCTAAATTTTAACTCCAGCCTATATTTATAAAAAAAATTAAATTGAAAACTGAAAGAAGTGTTGACCGACCAAAAGTTCGAACAAAAAGATATAATTGAAAAAAAAAAAAAATTGTTTTATACAGACATATTATTATTCTTTATATGGAAATGATTTAGCAAAATACAAGAACACTATTTTAAGAATTACCACAAACGTGACCCATGACAAAATGAGCTGCAAGGCTTTTTTGAGATAAAGTAAAAAAATGTGTGCTAGGGATGCAAACAGATTGCAGACAGAGGCTACAGTAAAATAATATAATATTAGCTAAAAGATTAGGTCTACTTGTGCGATTTTATACCATTGAATACAGCATTGAAATGGCTTTAAGACGCACTAAATAACTCAAAATGACCCAAATGTGACTTGCGACTCATTTCGTGGTGGAGGGTCACAAATGTACTATGAAAAGGTTTCCTGCTTCATAATTAGTCTTATCAATGACATTCAAAGTATGATAAGCAGAGGCCATGAATACAAGAAACAAATATTTTTCAGCATTAAAATTTTACCTTTTGGAGCTCTTCCAGTTCCACCTTCTTCTTTTCTCTACTTCTTTTTGCAGACTGGCGATTCTTTTCTTTTTTGGATTCATTTCTCGGCAGCTGTTCAGGAGTGCACTAAATGTTTTTAAAAATAAGAGCTTTTGGAAAAAGTGATATATAATATAAACCTGCACAGAAAACATCTGAATCACATAGATAATTGTGCAATTTATTTTAGGTTTCAACTCCTAACATGTGTAACTAAATGTATGAAATATA
Source organism: Anisus vortex (assembly GCA_949126835.1). Lineage (NCBI taxonomy): Eukaryota > Metazoa > Mollusca > Gastropoda > Planorbidae > Anisus > Anisus vortex. Next base: position 7,454,071 of record OX421494.1, on the reverse strand, counting down.
TAGGCCTACTCTTAAACATTAGTGAATAGGCCTATTTCAATGTTGTGGGAAAAAGTAAAACCCTTATAAACCTTCCAGGTCATAATGGACATGCATCTCTTTAATAATATTTGTCATAAAAGGTGTTACAAATGTTACTTTTATGTAGGATCCCTACAGATTACTATTCAAAATCAATTTTGTATTGGCCTAATTAATTATCTTTAATAATAAATCTATTTCTTCTCGGACCTATAGACCTAATCAAATTTTATTCTGCTATATTAATACTTGTAAAAATAAAATAAAAAGATTTTAATCTCAAACTCACTAATAATTCAAGAAAAAAGGGAATAGGGCCTATTTATATAGGCCTATATGTAAATTATATTATAAATTATTTTTTTTACTATAAGAAATTTTGTTCATTATAATAACTGTCTTAAAAGTAGAAAAATAGTGTAAGTTCTTCATTTAATTAGCAATCACAGAAATATACCTGTTTAATAGAGCCTTACCATTTCTCTGTTGTTAATCAAGGCTCCATGTGAAGTTTCACTTGTTGCAAACATTTCTAGAGGTGCATGTTTTTCATATCCAAAATTTTCAGCCGCATCAATATTTTCAACCTGATATATTCTGGTAGATGTCATTTCTTCTTGCTGTGACATATTAATTGGTGCATTAATAAAATATTCCACATCCATTTCATCTTCGGATGGCAATGTTGAGATGTTACTGGGCGGTTGTTCCTCTTGACGGGGAGACATTCTCAGTGTAACAGCCTTAGCCATCTCGTGTTCAGAGTTATTCTTCTCAATCAATTCCCAAAAGTCAATTTCATCCATGTTCATCTCAATGTCCATGGGCAGGACTGACTTAGTGAGATGAGCAATAATATTAGTGAGTGACAATTAGCTAGCCTACCTAGTCAAGTCCAAGTTGTCTATTTCACAAGTAGCCAAGCTAATTGTTACACCTACTTAGTAGCTAAGACTTTAAAAAATAATAAAAAAAACACTTGTTCGGGTGGTAGACAAAAAAAGGTGCAGGCAGTCTGCAGGCAAAGATCACTGTTAACTGATGTAGGATTGTAGGTAGTATTGTAGATTGTAGGCTATGTAACTGAAACTGTTAAAAAAAAGTGAAAATCAAATAATTAGTTTAGTATAAATAATTGTAAAGCTGTTCAAATGGTTCTAGCTAGATTTGCTAAATATCGTTAAAACACATATTATACCAAACACATTTTAAAATGTTCGGCGCGAAGCTAATAATTACCAAAAAAAAAATGAAGTGCTTGTTTCTAATGTGGCTAGCTGAAGACACTGCGAACTCTATGAACATTCGAATACTTTACGTTTGTTTAACAACAAACCAAAAAAAAAAAAAAATTATGGGACTAGGCTAGATTTTGCAAAGAAAATAAACATAGAAAAACTTAGACGTTATCATAAACGCTTTCGATCTAAGATGAAACCAAGTAACATGTAGGTAATTTTTTGGGGGGAAAGGTAGCATAGAATATCCTAAGGCATATAATCATATAGTAGAAGGCGCGTTGATTAAAACCTAATGTTAACTGTTAATCACTTCGCCAACGCACAATAACAAACAAAAAACACAGATCTATGGGGAAACATTTGAAATGGTCTCTTTACCACAAAGTACAACAGAAAAATCTCGAACGTGATCGGTTAAATGGGGCTGGGAAACTCCCTTACGTGTCCCTTTTTATTTAATTACTTTTTTTTGTAATATACGGTTCTCAAATTTTTTTTTAAGTATTATAATAATTAAAAAAGAATACTGTACAATTGAATAAAAAGAAGAATACTAAAAAGTATTTAATCTAGTCATATAGTAATATAGTATACTAGTATGGTTTGACTAACTGATCTTTACTGAATTCATAGGCTGGTGCGGATATTCCCGTAAAATGGTAAACATCCCACTGATCTATAAAAAGTGTAAACATCCCCCTCTGCCAATTGCCAACCATAATATCACCGCATCGCCATCACCAACATGGTACATGCTGCATGCTTGCATATGAACACCCCAATTTATCCATTCCACATGATGAAGAGACCAATACTTTCCCCATTTATTCCATGAAGGAGAATTTTTCATCACCATGGGAGAATGCATGATAAACATACATTGTGTGTTGTTGTTTTTTATAAACTTTTTTTTTCAATTGTAGGCCTACTGATTTTAATAAAGCATTTATTTTTGTGCATATGATATTAAATTATTGTTATAATTACCCTACACTTTCGCTTTTTCTTTTGTGTAATACAAAATTCATTCATTACAAAAACGATGACAAGTAAAAGTAATTTGGAACCTGTAAATTTGCATTTTTAAAAAGATATCTTTTAGGGGGGGGGGGGGTGCAGATTTCGTGATGTCATATTTGAGGGGGGTCTGACTTTTTGTGACGATGTGTGACAAGAGGGGAGGGGGGGTAAAAAAATCAGTCAAAATCGTGTGACGTAATTTATGGACGGCCCCTAACCCCTACAGTGCCTTGACAAGCCCAGAAGTTAATAACTATTAGACCTAAATAAACCCTTAGCTAGATCAACACCAATCAAAATAATTAAAAAGACACTCTTTAACACTAAATCCCATAAAACCCTGAATCAGCATAACCTTAAAACACTATAACAATTATCCAAAGCATTAAAAATAAAACAGCTGATTTGGAACTTTTAATAAATAAAGAAGAACCAGACATAATTGCAGGTTCCGAAACAAGGCTTAATCCAGATGTTTAGGCCTACAACACAGAGATATTCAATAATAATTATGAAATTTGTAGGAAAGATAGGGAAGACGCAGTCATGGAGGAGTCTTACTGGCCATAAAATCTACTCTAATAGCTGAAGAAATTAAAATAGAACCCAATAATAACATAGAGTCAGTCTTTTGTAAAATAAGTAGACCTAATTCAAAACCACTAATTGTAGGCAGTGTAGCCTATATAGACCATTAAACTCAACAACAGAATACATGACTGATCTGTGTAATCAGCTCACAAGAATTGAAACAATAGTAAGACTATTTGCAGATGACTGCATAATTTATAGAATAATAAACTAAAGTCAGGAAAAGATAGTGAACTTCTACAAAAAGACCTAGATGAACTACAAAAATGGGAATCAAACTGGAGTATGTCTTTTCACCCAGAAAAATGCCAACTATTAAGGGAAGGCTATCCAAGAAAAAGAAACAAATATTAGCAAACTACTTCATTCATGGTATAAAGAACTAACTTAAACTAACAATGCTAAGTATCTAGGAGTAATAATAAATGATAAGTTAAATCTTGGAACCCTCACATTGATGAAGTAATTAAAAAATCAAACAAAACATTAGGATTCATAAAAAGGAACTTTTACAAATGTAATAAGAATATAAAACTAAAATGCTACGTATCTCACAGCACTTTTATGGGACCCATCAACTAAAGAAAACATTAAAAAATTAGAACAAATCCAAAAAAGATCTGCAAGTTTCATAACCAGTGAATATTCCCAGTTAAAAAGAGTAACACCATTAATCAAATCACTAAACCTAGAAACACTAGAGGACAGAAGGGCAAAGAGTAAAGTAGAAATAATACATATAAGGTATTAAACTCTAATTTAGAAATACAACCCAATATCAACCTGTTGCAAAGCTCAGATAAACATAAAGACAAAAACACTTTCCTTGTCCCTTATGCGAGAACAAATGCATATAAGTAGGCCTACTCTTTCTTCCGGAGTGGCATTCGGGCATGGAATGGGTTGCCTGAACAAACCAGGAAAACCAATAACCTAACATCATTTAAAACATTAATAAAAATGCAAGACTAGACTCGGACCACCGATGAGCGTAGGACGCAATAATCTTCTTTATAGAAGGAGCGTCTGTAATGTATAAGATAAGATAACACGATAATAAACATTTTCCCAATGATCGTAGCTTCTTCTAGCTAAGATGGCTTAAGCCAATTATGTATAGGCCTATCCAAAATAAAACAATCATTTCACTGTGGCTTAAGCCAGATTTCTTTTAGGTTTGCATATAGTATAGTCATACATCTGAAGTAGACTAAACATGCAGGCTTAAGCCAATAGGCCAGACAAAGTTATATTTAGAAATATAAACTAGGCCATGTATAATATGATTGCAAACTGCAAGAACACAGACCAAAGGATGTTTTTTTAGGAATTAATGCAAAGAAATCGGCTGATATAGTAGGCTAATATATATCAGTACCGATAATTCATACAGTTACTTTTATAATTTAGCCTACTAAATTCGTATAGCCACCATGGCAGAAAATGCTCGATCCTGTGTCTTTAAAAAAAATTCTTTCATTTTTTGTTAATTTTTTTTTAACAATTAAAAAATATGGAGTGAACAGAATCACATATATAGAGTCTATATTATATTTGTTGACATTCACATTATTATAACCCTGTTATAAATTATTGCCCACCCCCACCCCATTAACGTGCCCTAAACCCCACCATGACTATATTATTATATCGACCCCCCTCCCCCCACTTTGTAGGCTACAATATGCCCGCCTGCCTAGCTCCACAGAATAGCAGCCTAGCCCTAACCACATAATATAAGGTATTTATTGAATATGTATTTATTCTGTGGCCCTAACTACGCCGCTGTTAAGAGCGCGCTATAACTTATTTATTTCGTTTTTTACTGAAACGAAACTTCAAATAGATGCGTTGACTATACAAATGCTAATTGGTTAAATAAAAATAAAATTGGTTATAAATAGGATAATTTATAGACAACATTCTTCCCAAATTCAGTAGGCAATATTGTTGTCTTATTGGGCATATTGAACAGTAGGCCTACATCACCAGAGACCAAGAGGAAAGAGGCTTAGGGGCAGACCAAGACAAAGATGGCTCGAAGCTATAAAGTCAGATCTACAAATTCTTGGTGTGCGGGCTTGGCGAAGGAAGGCCCGGGATAGGCTCGAATGGAAGGAGGTGGTGAAGCAGGCCAAAGGCCTACATGTGCTGTAGCGCCATAGGGATGGATGGATGGATATTGGGCATATTGCCCAAATATTTTATACTGAATAGTGTAGAAAAGAAATGGCACAATGCAAGGTTTAGATAAGTAGGCCTATTATTAACAAATAAAGGCCTATTATACATTTAAAAAGTATATATCTCAATATCTATAATGGCCGTCCACAGAAGAGGGACTAGTGGAAGCACCACCAATTTTTACATTAATATGTAACAATAATTAACTAGACATATTCCCCTCTCCACTTTTCCCATGAAAATTTCTATAAATGCCTATATCCAAAAATTGGCTACTAATGTTAAGTAGAGATTCACCCCCCCCCCTTCCCATTTCCCCAATTTTATTTTTATCTTTAATTTTTGTAAGTAAAATAAAAGACGAAAGCAAGATTAGTTTTTTACATTTTTATTTCATGTATTTCTATTTTCATTAGTTTATACATAAAATACAAATACAAAATTTGAATATAAATACTTGTAGCCACTCTGTTTTTTCTCTCTAAATAATGATACAACTTTGTTCTTTGTTCTGTCATTTAATAATCATTTATTTTTATTAAGCAGTTCCTTAATTTTCTTTTATATTAAAATCCAATGATGTCTTGTATACATAAAGGAATCCCAGGATAAGAGATGGCAGACAAGCTGGTAAAAGATAGAACATGCTTGCTACTAATAGGACCTATAACTACAATTTTTCTGTCTTTAAGTGGTCACAGTAGTGCCTTGAAATCCCTTTTGAATATCTTGTGGATACTGCAACATAAGACTGTGGCACCGAAGGAATACAAACTCCAAATTAGCTGATTCTTAAATGACAAAAAGGAAATAGTTCCTAAATTCATTCTAAACAGGTTCACTATCATATAAAATAATACAAACGATTCATGACAAGAAACAAACATTTAGTTTTAACATTGTAAAAAAAATATTACCACAGTTAAACTGACCAGATGTTTGTGACTCACTGATGCTGCCCTCATGCAGACTCAATAATTGTAATGCATGTTTTTAAAAAATATTTAACCAAAATATGTACAAAACATTAATTGTAAAATAGATTGGTCATTTTCATTGATTTAGTATTTATACAAAGAAATCTAATGGGTACTAGTTGTTTATTTTGTCCTTAAATATACAACAGAGCTATCCAACCAGAGTGAGTAAAGGAAGATAGTAACCAAGCAGAAAACAGTTTACAAAACAATGAGTTGCTTTTTTGTTGTCATTAGTCAGCTTTGAATGGGTGGTCCGGTGGCATTTAAATTCTGTATCAGTTTCAAATCTAGGTTAACATGTTTTTTTCTCAGGTCTCAAGGTTTATGACAGTTTACCTCTGATGGGTACCTGACATAAGTTGTGCAAAGCGAAGATGGCAATGGCAGGAGTGATGCTGTACACACTATCCCTTAGCATGGCACAGAAACCTGTTGAATAAATTTGCTAGACCTATGGATCAATGGGGTCTGAAAATGTATACTTTACTTTTTATTACTGTACTTGTCACTTATATGGAAAAGAGGAGAGGGATAGTTTGATATAGCAATACAAAGAAAGACTTTCATTTAAATCACATATACACAAAGAGTAATGCCCTTATTTAATGAAACTTTAGTTGTTCAAAATGAAAGTTATCAATTTTAAACAATTGAAAGAATACAATATATAATATGACCAGATTATTATTGGCATTGACAACCAAATTAAATCTTTGAATATATAATACAAAAATGTACAAAGTAAAAAAAACAATTATTTACAATTTTAAAGACAAATGTACAATTTCGGTTGAGATAAATAGATTCTGTACTAGAAAGTTTTGAAATGTATTCTTTAGTTCTACAAACCAGAGCAAACAAAATCCCCTAAGGTATTTAGTTTAAAAACTTAATAGCAACATATGACATAAACAAACAAAGAAACATTCTGTTAGCTTGACAATAATAAATACAAAGGGTAAAGAAAAAAATCCTCCTCCTATATTTATCCTACTCACAAGAAAACCCAAACACAAGAAAGTGTTTGTTTTGTATTTATACTGGCAAGAAGGTGAGTTCTTTGAACTTAATTAGGACATTTCCAAACTTGTCTAAGTAAATTGATTGACATTTCTAGCATCACGCATAATTTTTTTTAGGTGTATATTTTTTAGATATATATATATATACACGTTACCAATATAAAGAATCTCAGCCAAATGAAATCATTACACTGGCATATCTAGCAATAAATAAAAAGCAGTAATAAAAGAAAAATTGGAGTTTATAATGAAAACAGAATCAGTTAGGGATTCTATTTCATTGTTATGATACCGTTATTCAATAATTTTGTGTCCATTAATAATTAAAATATCAACATTGGTTTGTCCTTGAATGAAATGTGAGAAGGGTTGTTTTCCACCCTCTCATTGGTTCATAAAACAAAATGAGTCCAGGTAAAAATAAATAGGATAATAAATGTTATCTACATAAAAGCATTCACACTCATAGCTCAGAATAGCTGATCACAGTGACACACTCACTCTCTTATAATTATATCTAGGCATAATTTGCTAGGATGAGGTTTAATATTGACCTTCAAAGTCCATCAAAGTATGGAGTAGAAAGAGCATCAAATCCTTTACTCTTGCACTGAACTTACCAACATAACACTGGGATCCCTACATTCCATCAACATAATAAATTACACAAGACTCGAGTTTATATCCAGAGCTTTTAAGGGATGACTTATCCCAAGCTCTCAGTTCCACAAGAGTTGTAGTCCAATCAGGTCGAGGACCCCAAAATGGTAGTGCATTAATTCCTTGCGATGTAAATTTGTTATTTGTGCATACATCATATCCATTTTAAGAAAATGAAACAAAAAACCCAAAGCTTTTTAATATCAAGAACATAAAAAATCATTTCCCATCAATGCTGAAATGGTGGTACAGATGAACACTTGAAATCAAGAATGTTACCGGTACACAATGTTGTCTTTATTGTTATCCCCATCAATCTTTCTTTTCTTAACATTGGGTTCCTCGATGAAAGAGTTTGTCAAACTCATTAATTCATCATCACTGCTTGAGGAGAAATCAACCTGCCAAGCTTCTAAAACTTTATGAGTACATTTAGTGTTCATGATCTTAACCTGATTACGGTCATTTGCATCGTGGGATGTTCCTCTTTCTGTGTAGTCTTGTTGATTGACAGAGACAGTTTTGCACATTACATTTTGATGTGCTGGTTCAAAACTAGGTTGTGAACTGGTGATGGGAAATTGAGGATTTTGTTTCAATGGATCGCACATTCTTCTACTTGTAGCCTGCATAGACCACAGAGCAGGCTGTGTGTTAGATTGTTCATGTGTGTCATATTGTCCATGTGTACACAGCAGTGCAGGCTGTGTGACTGATTGTTGCTGTGTAGACAGCGCAGCAGGCTGTGTGACTGATTGTTGCTGTGTAGACAACAGAGCAGGCTGTGTGACTGATTGTTGATGTGTAGACAGACAAGCAGGCTGTGAGTTTTGATATGTTGACAGCAGAGCAAGCTGTGTGTCAGTGTTATATTGTTCATATGCTGACACCATAGTGGACTGTGTGTCAGATCGTCCATGTATGGACTGCATAGCAGGCCCTGTATCACAATGTTCAGACACTGACACCAGGGCAGAATGTGTGTTGTATTGTTCAGTTGTTTCTCCACACCAGTCATTTTGATTGTGGTAGAACCCTTCTCCTGCTGGTAACATATTTTCCATGACCTGCACTTGATATGTATTTGTCTCAGCGCATGGGTCAAGCTCCATTGAATCATCAGCAAAAGGATTTCCACTCTCTATGTGACAAAATGCTTGTAAGTTCTGTCGCAATTCAGGGCAGCACTGCAGAAGTGTTTCTATTAGAACTTTATTGTTCAAGCTTTCATTTTCATTTAAGCTTATGTCTTGAACAGAATGCAAATTGATGTTCTCAACTGGAAAATGACTTGTAGGATAATCCGTTTCAAGAATTGGTTCACTGGCACTCTCTGAAAAAAAATAATGTATATATTCAAAAGAAGCTTAAAGAAAATATAGGTTAAAAGATTTAAGAAGTAGAAACAACATAATTTTAAGTACTGTGGAGGTAGGTAAGGTTACTCAGTGATTTAAAAAAATAACAACTATCTATTTCAATAAATGTTTATTCTTCTAGTTCAGAAAAATTATTTTACCAGCAAAGTAAATTTAAACTTACATGTACCACAATAAATAATTGTATAAAAGTATAATATGTAACAAAGTTAATAGGTGTCCTGCCATTAAAAAGGCATGGTTTCACTTAGATAAATACGTTTTATTTCTTATAATATTATCATAAGAAGACTTAAAAAAATATAATATATTTTATCTTTACTCTACATTATTAAATATTTAGTACTGTATAGGCATACTCATGTAAGAGTGTCATGCAAGATTTCTGCCATTTTAATTGAATGCTTACAATTTAGTGTTCTACTGAAAGACTTTTATATACAAACTACAAACCATCTGTTTCATCTTTTTTTATTTTGCTGCCAGATTTTCATTTGTTGCAATCAATGAAATCTTATCCTATACCTTAAGATATATATATTTTTTATGTAAATATCACACTCTTTTGCCAAGATATATTTTTGTACTTGTACCAATTGTTTATTTGTAAAAAAAAATAATTCAGCATTCAAATGATAGGTTTGTTATTTATGCTTGCTGTCTAAACAAACTGATCTTTCTAGTACATTAATCTCTGCACTTACAGAATCTTATTTAAAAACATTTATACAATTTGAATACAGCATCTAAATAGCTGATTAGAAACTAATCATGCAATTTCAAAACCAATATTTACCTTGATTAATATGCGGATGTAAGTTATGAGTGTTGATAAACTCTTCTGGGGTTATAGCTGGTTTCTCTACAAGAGGCTGTAACATACAAGCATTTAACTCTTCTGAGCTACTAGCTGTTTTCTCTGTAAGAGGCTGTAACTTATTAGTATGGATAAAATCTTCCAGGGTTCTGGCTGTTTTCTCAAGGTCCTCAACATCTTTTTTCTTTTCTTCATTTATGTAAACGAGCACTTTGTGTTTCTGTTTTGTAAAATAAGAATTATGACTCAATTTTAGAGACATTATTTCTAAGATACATTTATTTGTAATTTAAAACAGAAAATTTGGTTAATATATTAATTACCGTATATACTTGCGTATAAGTCGCACTTTTTAAACCAAAAATTTCAACAAAAAGTGGGGGTGTGAACAGGGCTGTGGAGTCGGTAGATAAATGTTCCGACTCCTCAGTTCTTTGTACTTCCGACTCCTCTGTATTAATATGCGAATGTATTGCCAAATAGTGAGGCACATGAAAAGCATGCTTCTTCACAATCACTTAATGTGTTCGTTTTGCGGTTACGTGAGGCACTGCATGCATTGGTCTTTATTCTTACAGTAGAGAAGTCATTAATTATAACTTTTTGTGAATTGTGAACTTGCCTTTTTAAAGATTCCAATCTAAATTTAGTAGGAGTAGGAGTTGGTGCATTGTGTACCGACTCAGACTCCAGGTACCCAAAATGTCCTCCGACTCCACAGCCCTGGGTATGACTTATACTAGAGTTATACACCCGACACTTTTTTTTTAAATTTTGAAAAACATCACTACTCTGTCATAAAGTTTCCTACATGAACTGTATCGATGATTGTAGTGATGTAGAATTACTAGGCTATAGCATAGGCCTACATTTTACATTTAGAAAACTTTTGTAGGTATAATATCTTTATATAACCGAAATTGAAATTGACAAATATTTTAGGTTTTTCAGACCTCCACCCTTTTTTATTTTGAACAGATTTTGTATTGCCGAAGCCTAGCGTAAGCTTAATGTGGCATTTTCGGAGGCCTTTTGAATGCAAATTACAATATGGAAAGAGTCGTAAATGTGTAAAAGCCTATCTAGGTCTTTAATATAGGTAGAGGCTTGAAGACTAGTACCTTAAGATGCGTTTTTTTAGGACATATGGCCTAAGCCTAAAGTCTATAGCCTACTAAAGCAGTGTTTAGCATTCTGAGAAAACCACATCATGTTTCACCAACTACGATTGGCTTATCGACAAATTTCAGGACATTAAAAAAAAATTTCTGCACTCTATTTTTTTCAAATCTATATATATGAAATAATGAGTGAATTGTCAACAGTGTGTTTCATTTTTCCTTAGTTGAAAAAAAAAACACAGCTTATATTTATATAAATTGTCAACCGCAAAGATAAAAGCCAGCACTCACTGCTTATAATTTGTTTTCGCGCAGTCGCGTTAGAAAGCATTACAGTGTTTTTAATGGTAATTAGGGCACTTGTATAGCGCATCTATCAATACCGGCACCATCCAGTCTAAAGCGAGCAATTCAAAAGACTTTTTTTTATCCACTATAGTGCGACTATAGTGTTAGAAGCTTGAGTAGGGACAGGGAATTGGATTAAGAAACCAGGTCTGTGGAGTCGGAGTCGAAGAGTCGGAGGAATTTTGGGTACCTGGAGTCGGAGTCGGAACATTTATCTACTATTTATCAGTCGGAGTCGAAGAGTCGAAGTCGGAGGAAATTTTGGTACCTGGAGTCGGAGTCGGAAGTACACAAAAATGAGGAGTCGGAACATTTATCTACCGACTCCACAGCCCTGGAAGAAACAGATGCCTTATAAAAACTTTCCCATATATGACTAATTGTTGTATTGATCGGGGGTTAAAAATAAAAACATTTGATTATGTTTGCGTTATGCAGGATAGAAACTTTTTGTAAAGGAAAGTTTCCAAATTAGGGTGATTATTTAGTAACTTTTAAGTTTAAAAAGGTCTGAATTTTTTAGAAGTTAAAAGGCAGTCTAACTCCCTAACAGTCAGGGTGTGACTTATACGCGGGTCAATGACAACATATATATAAGAAAAATAATCCTAAAATAAGGGTGCAACTTATATATGGTACATAATATTTAGGCCTAATAATAATTTTGTTTTTATCCAGATATAAAATAACACGTCACTTACTTCTTTTATGTTATCATATTCTTCTTTTTTCAAGTCTCTGCTCTTTTTAGCGGAAAGCCTATTTCGCGCTTTTCTCTTATCCTCTTTAGCCTTTTCTACTTCACTTGGCTGTTGATTGATAAATGTTTCAGTCAAATGCAAAGAAAATATTGATTTTGTATTTCAAAACAATCAATATATTATATATTATAAAATATCTGCAGTATTCAATTTATCAATTTTAACTCTATACTACTCTAGCCTATATATTATAATATGCTTTAAAATTCTCACCATTTCTTCTATTTTTGAAGATTCTCGGCTCTGGTGTAGAATTTGTTCAATATCCTTCCCCTCTGCAGTGCATTTGCGTATAATATTTAACTTCAGTTTAGCTTTTGTTGACAGATCATTGAAGTTTGCTGTTATATCATCCAGATTAAATTGTGTATCTTCTAACGTTTCATGTGTTGTTTGTGTATCCAGCGGCAGTCGGACGACAAGAGTCTCTAAAAAAGGATCTTTCTTCAACCTAAATTGCGTAACAACAAGATGTTCATTAGACTTAGTAGTAGTCTGACCAAAAATGTCAGAGGAATTGTTTACATCAACAATATCTTCATTAGTCTGATAAGTGTGACTAACAATTTCAGAAGTCATGGATGATGCACTGCTTAGATCCATCATATTCTCCATACAATCGTAATAGTCCACGTCTTCCATGTCCATAGCAAGGCCTATACTTTGATCCGATGGTGACGGAGAAATGGAGAGCACAGAATCGGAGAGACTAACACTTTTAGAGCCTGAATATTCATTTAAAAGTTTGTGAATCTCTTTGTCATTAAGTGAATGAGGACTGTGAACAAACACATTTCGGTAGCCCATATTTCTTTTAAAGTTGCTACTATCAAACTTTTCATCGCGATCTAAGCTTATGAAATTTAATTCATCTTCGTCTATCCAGTTAGCACTATTGGCCTTGGTAGCCATTTTGAAACAAGACGCTAAAAGGCCTAACAGCCTAACTTGACTAAGACTAAGGCTTAGACTAAGGTGTTTAATATAGGCCTAATATATAACACACGAAAATAAAAACAGCCAGAATCAAAGTTCAGCAATAAAACTGATGTTGTGAAGTTCGATATTGCCTCGTTATCCAAATAATCATTATAATGTGCTTAAAATTAAATTCATTGAAAGGTTAATAAACATGACATGTCATCGTTTGCTAGATCTAGATATCGTTTTTCCCGTTTTCTCTGATTCATTCATTGAGCAGTTTACAGAGGTCAGTGATAGCTGACAACTACACAAGTCAGTTCTTGCCTATTAACATAATTGCAGACTTTTGTAAACCTCTGTTTCTGTCTATAGTTTTTCATGTTTGTATTATTGACTGGTCGAAAAATTATAATTTTCCCCTCGGTATATTGTTTGGCTAACAATGTTAAAATGTGTAAACTGGAAGTTTAGGCTACATTTAGGCTACAGGTCAGGTTACCTGCTTGTCAAACAAGCAAGTAGGCCTAATCCTAATTATTTTCATTCGTTTCCAAAAGTTTAAATTAATAACTTTTAATAAGGGACCTTTTTACCAAGTTTTGTCTAAGTCATTAAGTCTAATTATTTGATAATAATGACAATGTTGATTGTGAATGCAGTTTACCATATGCTGTAGCATATATATTGCATACATACATCCAGTAAATCTAAGTTGTATGCCAAAATAGGCTAACATTTTTTTTTTTTGCGAGATGGAATTAATATTGGGCTATTGGGAATTACCGATTTTAATACATTGGCTATTATAATGGTTTAATCGTAGTTTAACCTCTCGATAAAAACCGTTCTATATAAAATATATCAATATGAATAATAAATCATGTTATGAAGGTTGCCTTTTTAAAGTATAGTGTGATTCTGTAAACCAAGGAACCAATCAGAAATTGACACAAGTCCCTAAGAAAAAAAATAAGAAAAAAAGAAAACGAAAAGAAAACGAAACGGTAATTTCTTTCCAGGGTCATGGGGAGTCCCCAATCAGACCGCTTTGGTCTGACTCGCTTGTCGTCTTGAGCTTATTGGCTTGCAGCCAACTAAATGATATTCGAGCTAGTTATCATTAGTTGTGCTATGGTGTGCAGGTGTCACGATAACTCGTGTAGGCCTACAGACTTTTCGTCTAACGACACTTCGTCTACAGAAAGTAGGTCTACCAACATTACGTCTACCACGACAAGTCGTCAACCGACACTTGGTCTAATCAGAGACTATCTAATAATAGTCTATGGTCTAATGCGACAGTTCGTCTCCCGACACTTCTTCTACCGCGACAGTTCGTCTTCCGGACAATTCGTCTACCGCGACAGTTCGTACCGCGACAGTAGGCCTACGTCTAATTACCAGACAATTCGTCGACGAACTATGATAAATATATGAATAAAAAAATATTATTAGGCTACATATTGCATGATGATTATAATTATTTCATATCTTTTAAGCATTAATTAAAAAAAAACAACATGATTATTACATTCAAATATGACTCTTGCACAGTTTATCTAAGTTGGATCGTCATTAGGCCTATAGCCTATTACTGGGATCAGATAGCCTAACTGGAGTAAGGGGCCGTCCATAAATTACGTCACACGATTAGAGTGGGGAAGGGGGTCATTTGTGCCGATGTGTGACGAGGAGGAAAGGGGGGGGGGTCTAAGATATCCGACGTCACATAAAAATGAATAAGCGTATGCATATATACCGCATGTTTGTGCGCTATAGACTCCATTGCCTTTAGATCGATCGGGACAACCAAAAATGGACATTTTCTAGCAACTTTCAGGAATATAAAATTTTAGTTTATCACGTATGCTGCTGACTTTGTTGATTTTATATAAATAGAAGTATGCCATTTATGCACACATGAAAACTGTAATTAAAAAAAAAGAAAAAGCTCCTCGCCGTAAAAGTGAGTAGCTTCCCTTTCATTCTGCTTTTACTGAGAGAGTTGAACAGCCAGCTTTGGGTTTTCCCGACTTTTTGTGTGTGTATTACTGCGCACTCTGTTGTTTTATTTGCATTGTTGGTTTACACTGTAGCCTACTTTTTTGTTCTATA
Source organism: Anisus vortex (assembly GCA_949126835.1). Classification (NCBI taxonomy): domain Eukaryota; kingdom Metazoa; phylum Mollusca; class Gastropoda; family Planorbidae; genus Anisus; species Anisus vortex. The sequence continues at coordinate 7,438,887 of OX421494.1, read as the reverse complement.
TTGTTGATCTCGCTATTATTCTTTTAATTTCTAAATGTTTTGTATGGACACAATGTATCCACGGGTCAACTAGTTACTATTAATAAGCATTGTAAATTAAAATTATGATCGCATTGTTTCTTAGCTATTTTCAAATGATGATTACATCGCGAACGCGTCTGAATGCTAAAAATAAATTTAATGCTCTGATAGAAAGTAATCCAGAACTATTCGCATCTCTGAACGTCAGAGCCAAGCCTGGTAGGCCAAGACTTGAGGAAGATCACACATCGTTACTGGAAACTATTGTGGATATTGCTATGCATGGATCATCATCACACGAAATAAGGCAAAGTGATGTGTACAGAAGCATAAAAACATTAGATGAACTCACTGAACACTTAAAGATGGACGGATTTACAATCAGTAGAAGTGGACTCTACCTTCGTCTTTTTGCCAAGTGAAGCTCATCTCTTGAAGGCCAGCGTCATGTCTCAACAGTCCAAGTGACGCTTACTAGAGCACATAATGATCTAAACATGCTAAACATATAAGCGGTTTGTTTTGTACGGCAACAGTAAGACTATTGGAAGAGTTGGCACCTACGCTAGGGTCAAATGAAGTGTGCTTTGTGAGCCAAGACGATAAAGCTCGAGTGCCAATCGGGTTGACTACTGCTAACAAGCAAAGTCCTTTGCTGATGTACATCGAATACAGAGTCAGCTTGGCTGACCATGAATGGATTTTGGCTGCAGGACACAAGCTAATTCCGTCGGTGTATGATGGAATCCAAATTCAGTCTAATGGTTTAGGAAACCGAGAAGCTATTGGTTATTCAGGACCGACTTACATTGCAATCAGATCTGGAAAACAGTCTTCATAAACATCATTCAGTCATGGACTCGATTTCAAGAAATTGTCTCAAGGAATTTAATGTAATTACACGGAGTGGTATTGATCGCTTGGTGAAACCAATTTTAGTGTCGACAGTTGATGGTGGCTCAGACGAAAACCCAAGATACGGAAAAGTTATTAAGGTTGCAGTCCACCACCTTCTTCAGTACGATTTTGATGCTGTATTCATAGCTACCAATACTCCAGGGAGACGTTCGTTTAATAGGGTCGAAAGGAAAACGGCGCCTATCAGTAAGGAACTTACTGGTTTGATATTAGCCCTACCACATGACCACTATGGTAGTCGTTTGAACGCTAGAGGTGTTACCGTAAATGCTGATTTAGAAAAAAAGAATTTTCAGTTTGCAGGCAACACTCTAGCTGAACTTTGGTCACAGTTGGTAGTCGATAATTTTACAACAGTGGCAGAATTCATTGACCCAACTGTCTTAGAAATCGATGGAGAACACAGTTGTCTAAAGATCAAGAATGGTTTGACATTCATGTACGAACAAGCCAATATTTAACTCAAATTGTAAAATGCACCGACAAAAAGTGCTGTTCAAAACCAAGAAGCTCATATTTAGTGTAGTAACAGAGATATTTTTTCCACCTCCTTTACCAGTTGTTCAATCAGGCGAAGGTCTGAAAATTCCAGAACAGACAACAGATGGAGCGTCGCATAAGTTTCCATCTCTGTTTGCAGCTCAAAGTCTGAAAGTGGATGATATCCTTCCTCGGTCATCAAATCCCTACCTTTCGATTCCATACGATTTTTTTACTGTCCGTCAATACAATCTGTGATTAGCGATGGAATTTGCAAAAAAAAAATGTCATATGTACTTCGCTTCGTTAGTCATGCAGCGTAGCCATTAAATAAACACACAAGCAATTATTCCTCCCAAACCTATCAGGCCACAAAGAGTTGCTGCACATTGTGAACTAATGGTTATTATCGCTAATGAAGAAAATGGGGAGAGAGTGCTGAATGGATAGATGAAGAAGAGCTTGATTTGAATGGAATATCCATTCCACCTGATGAAGAGACCAATACTTTCTCTATTTATTGCATGAAGGAGCATTTTTCATCACTATGGGAGAATGCATGATAAACATACAATTTGTGTTGTTGTTTTTTGATAAACTTTATTTTTTAAATTGTTCTGATTCTACTAAAGCATTTATTTTTGTGCATATGATATTGTTATACTTACACTTTCGATTTTTCTTTTATGTAATACAAAATTCATTAATTAATTATTACAAAACGATGACAAAAAAAATATAATTTGGAACCTGTAAATCTGCATTTTAGAAAAATATCTTTTAGGAGGGGGGGGGGTGCAGATTTTGTGATGTCATATTTGAGGGGGGTCTGACTTTTTGTGACGATGTGTGACAAGGGGGGGGGGAAGGGGCTAAAAAATCAGCGAAAATCGTGTGGCGTAATTTATGGACGGCCCCTAATAGAAAAAAAAGTAGACTTACTTTATTAACTTAACAAGGATTGTAAAAATACACATATTTTTTAGGCTATACCCTAGGCCTACATACTTTTATGTGTACAAATATTATAAACTGCTGATGTGAGCATGTAATAGGCCTATTGTACTTTAAAATGTTAGACACTATGCTTAGCCTACATGTACGGTTAAATCTCGGTTTTTATTGACGCCGTTTTTCGTTGATTTCCGAATTCTTCGATTTTTTTCAATATGCCTACGAAAAAAATGTTTCGCGGTTTTCGTCGATTGCTTCGGATTCCATCGACTCCCGATTCTGGTCCTAGTGCCAAAAGACCAAGAAAGTCTGATACCTAATGTCCTCATGAAAAAAGGCTTTCTGCGTCCCAACAATACCGTAATACCAGGACCGCTATCTCAAACGCCTCGCCGTCGCCCAACAATAATACCTCACCACTCAGTGGCGTAGTCAGTCAGGTTTTGACGTTAGGGGAGCAAAATTTTATGACAAAGGCCACACTTTTAGCAATTTTTCCAAATTAATAGAAAAACTAAGAATTCATTTGTATCAAGTCTTACAAGAATACCATGTGCTTCAGGATACACACACTGTATAATAGTGCAGTATTTATTTAACCATCCACGATTCTTTTTCTAGCAACTATTTGTGATGAGAATTTCTGCAAAATTGATTGCATCTACAGCTCATTTTCGGGATGAACATCTAGTATCGAAAAGTATTTATAGAACAACGCGAATTCTTCTACAGGTCTGCATTCTTCTTCTTTTAAGTTTGAAAGAAGAGATAAATCGCCAGCATAGACATTTTTTAAGAGGGACATTTTAATTTAGGCCTACTGTGTTAGTGTTTGTCAATTACAAAACACTGTCTCTATGATACGTTTTAAGAACGCTCTATTCTTTTCTAATTTTTCCCTCTCGGATGTTAACCCTTCCCGTACCGACCTACTTCTATCTATGCTGCCTTCAGTTCCGCTATATACGCGCCCGGGACTGTAAGGGTTAAAACACTGGGCCCGACAGTAATATCCTTAACAAACGGAATTTCGTTACAAAAAAATGTTATTTCTTTTCTTTTCAATTCAGTAGTTGCGAAGTTCATGTAACCAAGTTTTGGATCACTTCACGTATACGGCGGAGAAGCAGAAAGCCAGCGCGCTTTAAACCATATTATTATTTTTCGGTCAGTAAACCAGACTTGAACCCCACTGCTTTTTGAGAATGACAGCGAGCTTTACTTTTGGGGCTCGGAGAACTAACTCCGTATCGCCGTAAAAGTTCGGCACAAACGGCTGGCCGTTCCTGTCTACCCTAAGATCCTGCTTATGACCTGGTATCCACTAGAGAGTAACCTTCACTTCGTAACTAGAGATCAAATCTGAAATAACCGATAGCTTACGAGCGAGTCACTCGGACCAGGTCCTAAGGCTGACGATGGCCTGTGGCATTGAAAGAACATCATTGACGACCGCTATATTGCCTATCACTTGCAAACCATCTACAAACCTTTCCCTGATTTACTCTATGGTATGTCTGATGGCCTCCATCTCTGTCTCGTAGCTGCAGATTGCACCACAAGGTCCGGACAACTATTCTCTTCGGGTACCCGCCCTCAAATACAGCACGACACATCAAGCTTCTCAACATCACTCCTAGCACTGCCATCAGTAAATGCCATAATGCACGCGTGATAGGAGTGTACAGTTTCGAGGGCGGTAGCAAGCTTCTTAGCGCAGCTACTGTGTTTTCCGACTGCGGGATCTGTCAAGCGCATTCGTACCTCCACTAGATATGGAGAAATATGTGGAGGAGGCTCCACGCCTGTTCTTAGAGTCATGCGGTCCATTGGGATTTCGACCTCTCTACTCACGCTGATCACGTGAGTAGTTCATACGTGAATGCATAAAGATCTGTCCTCTACCATCCCAAGAATCTACCTTCTACTTGAGAGGCAAGCTCTTCTTCAACCGCGTATACCTCTAAAATGCAGTGGTAACGGCAGTGAGTAAACCATCCACTTCATCCAGTGTCTATCAATTTCACTATCATTTTTCACTATTAAAAAAATACCTAATAGCACTGAAATGACTCCCAGTATCATCTTTTGAATGTATTGAACATTTCATGAAATCTTACTCTGTGTCCCTTTCATCTTCCATAATGGGATGTGATCAGATTTTCTGTGAAAGCAGTCTCCATTTCCTGAACAGTCACGGCAACCGAAGTTGGCGTGTTATTATTAGCTCCTATATAGGTTCATAGAGTGTTTTTGGTCGTGACGTCGTGTTAAAGAAAACCATGCATACTTTTTCGAACATTTGATGACTCTTCTGCGCGATCTTCAATTTCTTTTTACTCCCTTTCTCTTAGCTCATACTGTATGTCTGCTTGTAAAACTTTGCATCGATTTTTCGACAATTTCCCGTAATCCACTCGAGATGAAACTTGGGCAGCAGACTTTTGGCGACTAACAATACATTCTTTCAAATTTTCAGTTAAAAAAACACTTAATTATACAATAATTTTGATTTTTTTTTTTGAAAATTTAACGGTTTGTTTTGGTTTTACGTTGAAAATACCGGTCCAACTTTTTATGGTTTTTCGTCACAAAGCTAGAAAAAAAAAAGGATGCGCTTAAATTTTTTTTATGACGTCATCAAAATTTACACTCTAGCTTTGTGAATGGAGGGGAAAAAAAAATTCATGTTTACATTCGTGTCGTATTATAAAATTTGCGGCAATGTTTTATACGGAGTAAGGATTGATATTTGTGACACAGATATTTTTATGTTTCATTTCCAGTAGTCATCAATTATTTAATTACATGATGGTAAACTTAGTTTACAAAGAAAGGGAGTATAATAAAAACTTGTTTTTTATGGGTTATTTTATTTTCCTTCTTTTTGTTCCATAAAGACGCCTAGCACCACTTATTATTTATAGTATGTTCATTTCTTAGTATTTTTTTCTTCATCATAGATAATGGTATGTCTGTAGCTTATGTTGCCATTCGGTTTTAAGACAGCAAGACAGCAGAATCGCCAGTTCAAGGACTTTAGTGATTAGGCCCTATGTGTTGACGAGTCCAACAGATTTAGCCAGTCAGTCTATGAAAAAATGTGATTAATGAACCTGGGATAACTAGACCTATTCTTTGGTTCCGACCTTCATCATGGATGACAAGTGTTCATCGGTCAGCCTTGTTCTCTGACAAGTTTTTGTTAATTTTATGAAGCAAAATAACTGTTCACACACATAGGTGGAACCGAACATTGCCATAATCCTGGTTGAAAACTTTCTGAAGTTTGTAAACTTTTCTGGAAGGTATGAATAGAAGCCAGGTATCCCGCCTTCTAGATACTTTGCTTTGAGTGTAGAATCAGACTGCATTTCTAATAGCTCCATCTGCAAGTTTTTCTCTGCTATGACAACATCAAAGTTGAATGGTGCCGAGAATAATACAAAATGGTATTCAAAGGATGAGAAATCACTAAATCTTTCCTGGAACTCTTTTGACAATAACTCTATGTAGCATAAATAAGTACAGATTCAGCATTGGCCTGCTTTTTTAGTATTTTGCAGTTAGGAAAATGAATCAAATTTTCACGTGACAACTGTGCCTTCCATAAGCTTAGTTTTGTAATGAAACACTTGATGTCGTCGTACAACTGAGTGATGAGTTTGTTTTTGCCGTGTAATTTATTAAGATCACTTAAATGTGCAGTAATGTCCACAGCAAACGCTAGATCCTGGATCCAAATTCCATCTTTTATTTTATCTGTGTTTTTACCTCTCATCTCCAAAAATAAAGTAATTTCTGGTCTCAACAAATAAAATCTTTTCAGCACTTTGTGACACGACAACCAACGGACTGCTGTGTAGAATGGAACATCGGTGAACTGACCATCCATGTCTTCTAACAGCTGACTGAATTGACGATGATTGAGAGCATTGCATTTGATAAAGTTCACTGTTTTTGTGACTACACTAAGCACGTGATTCAATTTTAAAGTCTTCGAATACAAATTTTGCTGATGAATAATGCAATGAAAATGTGCAAAAAGATGAATCTGAATTTTTGTTCTAAACTTGACAGCAACACCATTATGTCTGCCAACCATATTCGCAGCACCGTCAGTAGATAAACATACAAGTTTACTCAAATCAAAATCATAGTCGTGCAGAATCTGCTCGGCATTTTCAAAGATGTCTTCGCTTGCTGTAGTGTCATGCATTGGGATTAGTTCAATTAGTTCTTTATAAATATTAAATTCACTGTCACATGCCCTAATAAAAACTGCAAGCTGATTCCAAAAATATTCCAGTGATGTCAACGGTCTCATCAATAGCAATAGAAAAATGTTCAAATTTGGATGATGCAGCCATCAACTGTTGTTTCAAATCATCTGCCATTTCATCAATCCGTCCAGCAACAGTGTTCCTGGTTTGCAAAGTATTCTTAAATAACTGTGCCTTCTGTGGGCACACAATGTCAGCCGCTTTCACAAGGCAATGCTTTACGAAATCTCCTTCACTGTAAGATTTCCCACTCATGGCGACCATTCGGCTGAGTTCATAGCTTGCAGTAACGGATTGCAGTAGCTTGATCTATTTTTGTAAAACATCATAACATGTCTGTTGCTGTATTAAGTTAGCCTTCAATTCCTTGAGTATTTATCGCAGGATCGATGGTTGGTTTCAGAATGTCCAGATTTCTGTTTATACACCCAGTTTAAAGTATTAAATCTGCATTTTTATCCATTAAATGAGACAGTTAAAGTATCCTTTGTGCGGGCCGCACACGTGTTTGCAAAGGGCCGCATGCGGCCCGCGGGCCGCACGTTTGACATACCTGCACTAGAATACCTCAACAAAACTACATCTCAAATTGTGGACTTTTTCCTCGGGTACAACTGGGCATCCACAAAAACATGAAGAAGAAGAAGTAATTAAACTATTACTTACCTTGTGTTCAATTAATTCTTACACAAACAATGTTATTTAAATAAGGCAATGTTTTGGGTATCAAATGAAATAAAACTGAAATTACCTCGATCTAACAAGGTTTATTAATCGCATTGTAAGAAAATAAATAGTTGAAAAGCAATTTAACGAATAAAATTAGAAACAGCATAAATTGTGCTTCGTGGGTTGTTAAAAATATTTTTTTTAAATGACGTAGGGGGAGCGAACGCTCCCCCTGCCTACTCACCTTCTCCCAACAATAATACCTGCACCACTATCTCAAACTACTCGCCTTCTCCCAACAATAATACCTGCACAACTATCTCAAACTACTCGCCTTCTCCCAACAATAATACCTGCACAACTATCTCAAACTACTCGCCTTCTCCCAACAATAATACCTGCACCACTATTTCAAACTCCTTGCCTTCTCCCAACAATAATACCAGCACCACTATTTCAAACTGTTGTGACTTATGGCAGTGAGACCTGGACACTCACAAAAAGTACTAAACACCTGGGAAAGAGAAGTCATCCGAAAATTTTTTCGACCAACAAAAGATAAGGATGGATGGAGGATGCGCACCAACAGACAGATCTACGAGCTATATGAAGACACTACTATTGTGGCTGAAATAAAAAAGGGCAGACTACGCTGGACATGCCACCTGGAACGAATGCCTAGCAGCAGAGGAACGAAAGTGATATATGCTCAGAACCCCAGAGGAAAACGACCCAAAGGCAGACCCAGACTGATTTGGTTGGACTATGTCGAGATGGATCTGAGACAGATCGGGGTACAGGCCTGGAAAAAGAAGGCAATGGATAGGTCCGAGTGGAAGGAAGTGGTGAGGCAGGCCAGAGCCCTCCATGGGCTGTAGCGCCAGAGATGATGATGATGATGACGACTATTTCAAACTCCTTGCCTTCTCCCAAAAATAATACCCACACCACTCTCTCAAACTCCTGGTCGTCTCCCAACAATAATACCTGCACCACTATCTCATCTCTTCGCAGTTTCCCAACAATAATACCTGCACCACTATCTCATCTCTTCGCATTCTCCCAACAATAATACCTGCACCACTATCTCATCTCTTCGCATTCTCCCAACAATAATACCCGCACCAATATCTCATCTCTTCGCATTCTCCCAACAATAATACCTGCACCAATATCTCATCTCTTCGCATTCTCCCAACAATAATGCCTGCACCACTATCTCATCTCTTCGCATTCTCCCAACAATAATACTCGCACCAATATCTCATCTCTTCGCATTCTCCCAACAATAATACCCGTACCAATATCTCAACTCTTCGCATTCTCCCAACAATAATACCTGCACCACTATCTCAACTCTTCGAAGCCCTCCAACAATAATACTCGCACCAATAGCTCATCTCTTCGCATTCTCCCAACAATAATACCCGTACCAATATCTCAACTCTTCGCATTCTCCCAACAATAATACCTGCACCACTATCTCAACTCTTTGCAGTCTCCCAACAATAATACCTGCACCACTATCTCATCTCTTCGCATTCTCCCAACAATAATACCTGCACCACTATCTCATCTCCTCGACGTCTCCCAACAATAATACCCACACCACTATCTCAACTCTTTGCAGTCTCCCAACAATAATACCTGCACCACTATCTCATCTCTTCGCAGTCCTCCAACAATAATACCTGCACCACTATCTCATCTCTTCGCAGTCCTCCAACAATAATACCTGCACCACTATCTCATCTCCTCGACGTCTCCCAACAATAATACCCGCACCTCTATCTCATCTCCTCGACGTCTCCAACAAAAATACCTGCACCACTATCTCATCTCTTCGCAGTCCTCCAACAATAATACCTGCACCACTATCTCATCTCTTCGCAGTCCTCCAACAATAATACCTGCACCACTATCTCATCTCTTCGCAGTCCTCCAACAATAATACCTGCACCACTATCTCATCTCCTCGACGTCTCCCAACAATAATACCCGCACCTCTATCTCATCTCCTCGACGTCTCCAACAAAAATACCTGCACCACTATCTCATCTCCTCGACGTCTCCCAACAATAATACCTGCACCACTATCTCATCTCCTCGATATTCCCAACAATAATACCCGCACCACTTGCATCCACGTAAAAAAAAGCTGAAAGAAAGTAGGTCACGATTCGAACGATACAATAATTCAGGCACGTTTCACATAAGTTTACAACCTAGAAGACCGTCCATTGTGCGCTACTGCAACAGCACTATTCTTATTGCCAAAAGAAAAGACTAAACACAATTTTTGGGGATGTTTGGGGGCCACTTTTGTGTAGGAGCCCCTGTTCCAATGGAACATACCCAAATAAGCCACTGGTAAGAGCACATGATTGATATTAATCATTGTCGTGGACTGTCAGCCATATGATAACGCTGCTTCAATGAGGGGTAAATACAATGGACTTTGTGCCTTGTCTCTGAACAGCAACCCATTAGCAGTTTAGATGCCAAGGAAGCAGAGTTATCACCAAGAGAGAACTTCCATGTTGACAGTTTTCTTCCAGTTATAGACCAGTTGAAGCGATCACTTGATCAGTGTATTAATGCATACATTATTGGTTGTGACTTGTGACCGATATTTCAGCTGATGAAATTCAATATGCAGCTATGAAATGTGTCCAAATTTATGACAAAGATCTGAACGATTGCCTCGGTAATCAACTGGTTCAATTTGCTGAATCATCTAAGCAACATGCTGATTTAACGAAGAATAAGCAAAAAAACATGATATGAGCAGTTCATTTACAAATTGATTGTTGATCAACATCTGGCAGATTCTTTTCCGAACATTGAAGTTGCTCTAAGAATGTATCTGGTACTTATGATTCCCGATGCATCTAGTGAACGATCATTCTCAGATTTAAAGGTGATAAAAAAAAACAGTCTTGCGAACAACCATGACTCAAGACTAACACAGTAATGTCAGAAGGGTAGGCCGAGGCCACGAGGGGCCCCCACATAAATTTAGGAACAGGGCCCCCCACAATCCTAAATACAGCCCTGCCAACGGGTAGCCTACTTTAATTTAGGCTACTAATCCATAAGTGGATTCATGAATTTCTGATAGGCAGATAACCATCTATAATAATCTCTAAAATCATCACCAATATCTGTAAGGAACTGTTCTAGGACACCTACTATTTCTAATTTATATTAACGACTTACCCAATTGCACCAACACAGGAACAAATGTAAAATTATTTGCAGATGATTGTATAATTTATAGAACAATAAAAAAAAAAAAAGTGAATGCTTTCAAAAAGACTTGGATGAATTACACAAATGGGAATCTAATTTAAGTATGTCTTTTCACACAGAAAAATGCCAACTGTTAAAAGAAACAAATAATTACAAACTACTTCATTCATGTTAAAGAGCTAGCCTACTATAAAGACCTAACCCAAACTAAAAATGCAAAGTAGGCCTACTTGGGGACTTAGGGTTATTAATAGGCCTAGTCCACATATTGATGAAGTAATAAACAAAATCTAACAAAACATAAGGCTTCATAAATTATTATTTTTTTAATGTAATAAAAATATAAAACTAAAATGCTATCTCATTCATTCATTGGCTCAATACTCAATAGTCTCGGAAGACGATTAGATTTGCACTCTTGTGATTTGGCCAGCCCTGCAGAATGCTATCTCACAATAATAGTTAGACCTATTCTAGAATAAGCACCACCTGTATGGGACCCATCAACTAAAGAAAACATAACAAAAATTGGAACAAATTCAGTAAAGAGCTACAATATTCATTATTATCGAATATTCAAAACTGACTAGAGTAACACCCATAGTTAAAACACTAAATCAATAAACACTAGAGAACCGAAGAGCAAAGAGTAAAGTATTTATAATACGTGAGGCATTAAACTCTAATTTAGAAATACAATACAATAACAGCCTACTGTTGCAATGCTCAGATAAACATAAGGACAAAAACACTTTCCTTATCCCTTATGCGAGAACAAATGCATATAAGTACTCTTTTTTTCCGAGTGGCATTGGGCATGGAATGGGTTGCATGAACAAACCAGGAAAACCAGTAACTTAACATCATTTAAAACACTAATAAAAATGCAAGACTAGACACGGACCACTGATGAGCGCAGGATGCAATAATCTACTTTATAGAAGGAGCGTCTGTAATGTATAAGATAACAGAATATTTAAATGATATCTATATAATATGTAGGCTATCTATCCACTGACCATGTGTGCCTAACGCTTTTTTTTTCCTTTGGTTAAATTGTTTCTATCTGTACATGTCGGCTATATACCTATATATAGGTCACATAGATGTATGTCTGACTTTAGGCGGTAACCCTTACTATAAGCCTACGGACACCCGTGCTAAGCTTATTAACACAGCTATTGCTTTTCTTTGATCTTACTGCGTTTTTCAAAGACGCATTTAAAGAAATAAAATATCTTATTATTATGTTATACAAGAGGCATAAAGATATTAGACAGTAGAAAAATACAAAGTCTACTTACCTTTTGAGTATTATTTTAGTCTTTAAACAAATATTGTATCCACTGTTGTTGAACAACGATGATTATAATATTTTGGACCAAAAAAACTCATGCCGGTGAAGTTTACCTTTTTAAATACGCGCACGAGGACTTCATAAACAGAAGGGGAATCCTAGGCTGTGATGTGTATCTATAAATAGTAACTCATGGTGAAACTAGGTCACATTTGCTTTTGAAAAATTTGTTTTTGGGAATACCACACTACTGTAAAGGGAAAATCCGATAAAATAATGCATACTAAACTAAACTCAGTCTATAGGCCTACAGTATTATTATTATTATCTAGTATTATTAATATAGGCTTAAATGTGAATCTACGTACAAAACAAAAAGACTCACGAAAAAATCAAGTGTCTTGTTTGTTTCTCTAATAACTCTAAATATATATATATAATTATAATTGGCACTTATATAGCTTATATATATATATATATGGATATATAGGCCTGTATTATTTCCAAATAATAATGATTAGGATTGTAGGCTAAAGATTTTTTCAGCACTTTTATGTTTCCGAAACTTTTTCATTAAAGTACAAACGAATAATAGGCCTATAATTATTTTACACATGCAGGAGATGACGGTTAGGCACAGCTAGGCCTACTCTGCCACTGTCCCAATGATAGACATAACTATAATTTTAACATTTTTTAATCAAAACGCATTAATTATCTTATTTTAAATTGTAGCCTACTCCAGTATTTTTAGCTTTTCTAAATGTTTTCAGTAAATAAAAATTAATAACTATAATATTTATTGTCTTCAGATTGTAACATAATTATAAGGCTTAAAAATTGGCTATATTATAAGTGCTATAAGAATATAGTACAGGCCAATTATAACTTTTTTTTTTTTTGTTTTACATAAGAAAGCGTAATATATATCCTCAATAATTGAAGGCCCTAAAGAAAACATTATGACAACAATTAAACGGCGCAAACTGACATGGTTCGGTCATGTGTTGCGGCATAATAACCTGTCGAAAACAATCCTCCAGGGCACGGTAGAAGGTGGACGTCGGAGAGGCCGTCAGCGGAGATGCTGGTTCGACAACATAAAATATTGGACAGGGCTGCAGCTGATTTAACTATTGACGACCGCTCAAGATAGGCAAAAGTTGACTGCTGAAGTGTCCATTCGCCCCCCCTTCCCCCAACGACCACAACGGTCAAGGGCTTGATGATGATGGTGAAGAAAGCATAAATACGTTATTTATACACATTTGCCTAAATCAATATTATCTAAATTATTAATAATAGTCCAGCATAAGCCTAATATTTAAGTTCAAATCGTGGATGCAAAAGTTTATATGTTAATTATGATTTAAGTTTGTTGAAGTCTGAAGTAGACTTTTTACTTTAGGCTATTTATACTTATAGCTTTCTCTTCATTAAGCTTTAGCTATATAGGCCTAAGTAATCCTTTTCCCGGGCAATGCCGGGTAATTTAGCTGATATTTATTTAGGCCTACTGGGACGAATTCATGTGGAGGTCTGATGTGACTAATTGCCCACTCCCCCTTTTTTTTTGACATATTATAAATGCTTGTCACGCGAAATTTCCTCCCCCCCCCCCCACATTAACCCTGTCTTTATCCCTGTTGTGAGTATAATATAAAGAAAGATATAGATATAACCCATGCAACTACATTCGGGCATGGAATGGGTTGCCTGAACAAACCAGGAAAACCAATAACCTAACATCATTTAAAACATTAATAAAAATGCAAGACTAGACTCGGACCACGCATGAGCGTAGGACGCAATAATCTTCTTTATAGAAGGAGCGTCTGTAATGTATAAGATAATATAACTAATGATAATGCCCACATAGCGCGCAATATATTCCTGCACTTGAAAACTAATTTACCACAACATTTTAACAAAAAAAAACAACAACAAATAACTTTACATCGGGACGTTCGGAGAAAATTGTCCATATATGGCCATATTAGTTAGAAAAAAAGGCTGATAATAACATAAAGAGAAAAACAAAGTAGAGGGGGATAGATCTTTATGAAGTTCACCCCCTTTCTACGTCATGTCCACCCTCTGTCGGAGGCACTTAGGATCATCTATCATACACTATTAGTAATAGACACCACTTCTAATTTGCCGCATCCTTATAGAGCAGGACGCGATATATGTTTTTAAAATGATTACATTGAGGCAATGGGACAAACATGTCTAGACTATACTAATGCGCCCTACAGTTGATCAGACTCGAATCTAGAACGCTTGAAAAAGGAAGTCAACAAAGCAGATATTATTTACGAAACCTGTATAGCGCAAGTGAAACCGAAACTAGGTCAAGTTTATTTATAGGCACACTGAATACTAGTTTGCACCCCTCCCCCTCCTCTCTCTCTCTCTCACACACACACACACTTCTTGTAATGCGTGTAAGCAATGCGCCAATGTCTGCACTTGATTGAGTCACGAGCACATAATAAACATACATTAATGACGTCTTCAGACATGACCAATTTATCTATTCTGTGGTTACTGACATGATTAATTGTAGTCGTACATTATTTCAATTTTTAAAGTGGTTGCTATTTGTAGAGGCTCTACCAGGCTAATCCTCTCTCCCCCCCCCCCCCCCCCACTATCAATTTCCTCTCTACCACCTTCACCTCACCACACCCTAGCATGGCGACGCCTATTCAAGAAATGGCACGACAGTACCTTTGAAATAAATTCATTCGACACACCCACTACGCACCCAAACAAACAAACAGACTATACAGAGGCCAGTTTCAGCTAGTTCATGATACAACATAACCTTACAGCATAATCGATTTCCCCGATTATTCTATTTTTAGATCTTCGTTGGACACTAGACAGTGAAAGAGAAAAAAAAAAGAGAGCGCATCTAACCACATTTTATTATGACGTCAATGGCAGCCAATCGTGCGGACCAATCGCCTGCTTACAAGTATACATCAAGCCCAATGGCGAGTGCATTTTTTTTTTAATTTAGTTTTTTTGTTTAGGGGGGATTCGAGGGGGTGATGTGATGTGTGTGTGTGTGTGTGAGAGAAAAGTGGAGTGTGGTGGATAGCTTCCAGTGGAGTATGTTTAGTTTGTTACGCTGTAAAAAAATATGTTCCGTTGGGTTGGTGGGGGTGGTGGATACTGTACATACAAGAGTATATCAAAAGATAACAGAGAGAGTCTAGTCAGTGAGAGATATTAAGGGAGAGCAAGAGGGACAGAGAGAGAGAGAGAGAGAGTGAGGGGGGGGGCAGAGAAAAAGAGGGAATGTTTCAGGAACTGACTGCTTAAAGTGGTTCATAATTTGTTCATAAATCATATGATGATTAGTTTGTGCGATGTTTGTTTCAGGAGCGACGACTTAAAAAAGGCACACGCATAGTTAGACATTGTTTCCTCGTCAGGCGTTATTTAATTGGAAATGGGGGGGGGGGGGGGCGGGGCCGAGAGAGTTTGTGAATAGGTTTTCAATTATTAATGTGTCCAAAGAGGAGCTTGGGGGGGAGGGGGGGGGGGGCAAATCCATCCCCAACTTCTGTGAAGTGATACGCCGGTGGATTATGTGACGATTATTTTTGCAAATGTAAGGGGGGTGGGGCGAAAATAGGGTGGCGAGGGGGCACGTTTCAACTTGTATATTCAGACTAGAAATAATAGGATGAAATGAAAGAGAAGCTCAACATGCCGAGCTTCCACCCCTCTCCCATGCCCATCCCCCACCCCACCCCTCTCCAGTAATATGGAAGGCAAGAGACCTGTCAAAAAGACCTTTAACAAAACAAAAGGTTGAGGTGAAGTAGTGACGTGTCATAGTGTCATGGCATATTAATTATGTGACCTTGTCAGCTTAGAGTGATAAACTGGGCGGGGGGGGGGGGGGTTGAGATTGAGGCATTACCACTATTGGTAAATTAGATAGGCCCTACTCCCCTGTTGTTGAAATATTAATTAGACTCTTGATTGATTTCTTTAGGTATCACAATGAAAGGGAGGATTGGTCGAAGTCTTTATACATTTTATAACTATATTATTATCTAATAATCAAACATAGCTTAGCAAATTGTTTCAACATTCAACTGATACACGAATTACGTTTTGGTGCAACACTCTCTTCAGTTTATATCACTGATCTTTTTATAGATCAGTGAGTTTATATTCATTATATTTAACAGATGCAGTATCGTATACATTAAAGGTAATAACAACAGGGCAGTTGTAGGCCTATATGAATGATACGAGTACAGATAGACAGATAGTCGGGACCGAATGTTCGAGAGAGACATTCTAATCAGGGAAACTCCCTTTCGGTACGGGGTTTTCCGATTTTGAAAGTAAAACCATAGATATATCTATGGTAAAACAGTTAAAAAAACAAAACACCAAAAAGATTACATACAATAATCACACCGTCCAGTGTCAAAAAAGAGGCTTGTTTTCAAAGGGACGTAAATGTGTTTTTATATTCCAACATTAGTCATACCACGGTTATCTTATTAAAAATAAAAACATTTATTTTTTAATGTTATTGTAGACTGTAAGTAAATTATCAGAGACGTAGCTAAGGGAGTAGGGAGAGGTTACATACAGGGGCGAAGACACATGGGGGTGGGGCTGGGGGGGGGGGGCCCGGCCCCCCCCGTGGAATTTTAGAATAATTGTTTTTTCAACAGTTTTTTTTATAAATATGTACTAAATTTGCAAAAAATTGGTAAATATTTGTCACGTGAAAGTTCGGCCCCCCCCCCCTGGAAAAAATTTCTGGCTCCGCCCCTGGTTACATATATCACTGGGCGCCAATTAAAGGTGGCGCCGAAATGAAACTTACAACGTTCCATTTAGAAAAAAATATAGGCCTATTTCAATTTCATCAATTTTGATCTATTTTTATGGT
This sequence comes from Anisus vortex, assembly GCA_949126835.1. Taxonomy (NCBI): domain Eukaryota; kingdom Metazoa; phylum Mollusca; class Gastropoda; family Planorbidae; genus Anisus; species Anisus vortex. Next base: position 7,422,080 of record OX421494.1, on the reverse strand, counting down.
TATGATGCAAATGTGTTCATTAAGAAAAAAAATACAGATTTATCAGACAAGAATTAACATTCTGATAGATATTTATGTGGGCAATGATAATAGATTTATAAGTTTGACCTACTTAAGCATGGCAGCGTGTGGCTTAGAGATTTTGTGTTCAATGTTATGTTGGGGTAAAACAGGACAAAATAATGGGGCAAAATGGGAAAATACGGTTAACTCAATAAATCATTTGTGTTTCTTTTGAAACAAACAAATCTCATCTTTTTTTGTTGTGTCATTATTGTCCACCACTTGCTTGTTCAGTACACAGAATGTTGTTTACATGTCAATGTTATCTTTGATACGACAGGGTTTTTTCCCTTAAGTATCTCGTTTTACCCCAGGTTCCCCTACTCTGAGAGTGCAGAAAGCTGGTAGCCTGGCACACTACAGCTGTGCAGGTCTGGATGAAAGAAACAATGCCCCAGTTTTCGATTCTGAACTCTGCGACGACTGACATTAGATTTAGCATACCCCCAGTGTATGTCTCGTATGTCTCGTTTTACCCCAGGCATGGGGCAAAATGGGAAAAAACGGTTAGCCCAATAAATCATTTGTGTTTCTTTTGAAACAAACAAATCTCATCTTTTTTTGTTGTGATATTGTTGTCGACCATTTGCTTGTTCAGTACACAGAATGTCGTTTACGTGTCAATGTTATCTTTGATACGACAGGGTTTTTTCCCTTAAGTATCTCGTTTTACCCCAGTTTCCCCCATTTTTAATCGGGGAGGAAAGTGGTGGGGGCCAATTTTATAGTTCGTCCTCGGGCGCGAAATATTCCATCTACGCATCTGCAAATAATGATTCCAGCAAAAGTTTGTTGGCAAAATTGAAAATGTTATGTGATCTGGTTCGCCAACTAAAATATCTTTAGCTTAATAAGGGCATCATTAAAAAAAAAATGAAAATCAAACTAAAAAAAATATATAAAAAAAGAAAAATTTCACATTAATTTATAAATATTTCAGAGCTATAGGCCTAACCATCATCATTGGCTCCATAGTCTCGGAAGACGATTAGATTTGCGCTCATGTGATTTTGGCCAGCCTTGCAGCATTGGCTGTGTCTGTGGAGACCTATCCTTGAGAGACAGGCTCTGTCGCATCTCCGGCACTTGAAAGCGGGGCCGTGGGTATAATAATCTAATAATAATTTGCCTAATAACTACCGTAAATTATATTCCCCAATAAACACAACTGCATTTTAAGTTATTTTATAAACAATGATTCTCTCCCTTTGACCATAACTCTACACAATTAATTAACGCACCTTTATTTTTAAATTATTGATTTTTTTATATTATGGTAATGCTGTGATGTTTATATAAATAGGTTATAACCGCTCGGGGCACGGTGACCGTTCGAATCCTGGTGGAGTCTACCCAGCTGGGATGGGTACCTGACCTGAGTTGGGGTAAAGTATAGGCGGCTGTGCATAGTGCTGCCCACACAATCACCTAGTATGCCGTGGCCACGGAAATTGCTGAACGCTGCTTCACCGGAAGCACCTACGGATCAATTTGGTCCGACGGGATACTTTTAAATCCGCTTGCTTTAATATTTCTGCTATTTGATGACTCGAATGACTTCTTTTTGGAATTCCCGATTCCCTTTGTACTGTGCACTTCGACAAACTTTTGATAATAGTGTGTTAAAGTAGGATGTTTAATTCATTCAGCGTGCCAAACGCTTAAAATTTATCTGCTCTAGCACTCCATTTCTGGTTAAAAAGACTTGAAGTGCTTTTTTTCCGCGTGCCAATGAAAAAGGCTATGCGTGCCAAGTATGGCACGCGTGCCGAGGGTTGCCGGCTCCTGCCCTAGAGACTCTTGACTCTTGATTTAGTTTTGAAACCAACTCCTATAGCCACTGCCATGCATTTGTTGGGCCCCAAGGCAGTAGAAGTGTACAGGTTTCTGAAAAGAGTTTTCGTTCTACTAGATGAGTATTCTTTCAAGGCAGACAATACTCACCTGCCTGGAGCAACCTTTCCAGGCGCCAGGGGGAGCTGCATTGTGTCCTGATGTTAGTTTAAAACAATCAATTTGCCGAGGACATTGAGTGATCACGTGACCAATGTTATGAATCCACAGGAGCAGATGTAGATGCTTTTTTTTTAAAATAAATATTTTAAATTTACAATTTCTTTTGTATTTTGCTTTTTGGGAAAACATTTGAACAGGTTTAGACAATCAATTTATTAGAATACATTAAATACATTATTGAACTAATAAAAAGATATATTGATTTTTATGTATAGGGCCTACTTATATTTTCCTCCCCATTAATCTATAATTTTCAATTATGTTTATTATATATTATTAGTGCTGTATTCAAAAATATAGGTAGGCTACATGTGTGTGTCATATTTTAGGAGGTCAACTGGTTTGTGTACTTTACGACCAGTTACCTCCCCTTCTCAGTGTGGTGACCGCAGTGGTCGCCCAGTGGCAAGGAAAACAAAATTAAGAAAAAAAAAACAGGTTTTGTGAACATGGACACACCTGGCCCGATATAAAGGAGTGTGTGTAATTTTTTTAGAAGAGAGTTGTATTTTCGGCTTATGGCGAGACTGCCGAGAATGTAAATAGATTTAGGAATGTGACGTAAGAATTGATGTTGCAACTATTATCCTATCGGTATTAAACGTCTGTGTTTCAAACTCATTTGTGTTGAGTTTAAAAGACCTGCAGTGTAATCTTTGAAGCATATAAGTGATGCCCAACACGGATTCAGAAAACATAGGTCTTGCGAGTCCCAACTCATCCTCACAGTTGACGATCTGGCAGCGGTGGTGGACAAGGCTGGCCAAATTGACACCATTCTATTGGATTTTTCCAAAGCCTTAGATAAGGTCCCTCACCAACGTCTCCTACTCAAGCTGGACTACTACGGATGGATTGAAGACTTCTTTTTCGGCCGCACTCAACGGGTCGTCGTGGAGGGTGAGAGAGTTCCTTGCTTTGGTCCGGTCATGTCTGGAGTTCCTCAGGGTTCGGTGCTGGGGCCAACACTGTTCTTGATTTATATCAATGATCTGGGAGACGGGATCCACGCCAGGGTGCGACTTTTTGCAGATGATACCATCCTGTATTCTGACATCGAGAGCCCCATTGATGCTTTATATCTACAGGGCGACCTCAATAAGTTGGAGACCTGGGAATCGAAATGGCGAACGGCGTTCAACGTTGATAAGTGCAACCTCCTCTCTATTTCAAGGAAGAGGACTAGGTTCCCCACCAGCTATACCTTGCATGGTCACACTCTTGAGAGGGTATCAGAGGCCAAGTACGTTGGAGTGAACATCACAAAAAACCTCCTCTGGGGCACATGTCCAAAGCAAATAAAGCCTGCGCATTCGTCCATAGAAACCTCAATGTATGCTGAACCAGACGCACTGTTATAAAAGTTTAGCTTGTCCCATCGACGGTATGGGATCCCCATAAAAAACAACTAATATATAAGCTGGAGATTACCCAACGTCGAGCGGCACGTCGTATCTTACAGGACTACGGCCTTAAAACAAGCGCCTCTGCTTTGGTGGCCAAAGTCGAACTGGAGCCCCTACAACACCGCAGAGCGATAAACAAAGTCACCACTATTTACAAGTTCGTGAACCGCCACGTGGAAATGTCCACGCAGCCAGGTCGAATCCAACAGGTGACCCGCTCTACCCGAGGCCATCAGCTCAAGCTGCATGTCCCACATGCACGCACTGACGTCTACAAATATTCTTTTTTTCCGTCAGCCATTAGGCTGTGGAACACCCTGGACCAGGCCTCCATCACTGCCCCAACTGTGCCGGCTTTCAAATCGTCACTGAAGGGCTGGTCTAAAACCTAAAGTGACACTCTGTCATCTGTATGTAAATGTTGTTTTTTATTTTATGTTTAGTTAAATTGTGGACTCTTTCCTCGGTCCTAACGGGGTCTCCAGAGTAATATGATGAAGAAAAAGAAGTGCACGTAGCGTTTTAAAACACAAGAACGCACGTAACTGTGTGAAATAAAAGATATTAAAGACAAAAGAAACTTACTTATTGTAGTTTTCTCGCCTGAAATATCCTCCCTCTCTCACCCTCTCTTTCCCCCTCTCTCTCCCTCTCTCCCCTATCTCTCCTTTACCCCCACCTCTCACACACTCACACTCTCACACATACGAGATTTGTCAATTGTTTTAAATAGCATTAATGAAAACAAAGATATGATTATTTTCATTTCAATTTTAATGACCCGAATTCCCTTAAGTAAACAATCAGACAACATCTTAATCCGTGTACATTACATATTGTTTGAGTTCATTTACATTCAGCTTTCTGTCTTTGATTCATGTCAACATTGTCTACATGTTCCAAACGACACACATTATAGAACGAAAACAAAAACTCTAATTCACTTTGAATAAAATAAAACTTTTTTGTGACATTGTGTAAACTATTTAATAGATGTTAGGCCTACTATTGGGTTGACTATAATATCTTTATACTAACAAACAAAGAACATACTGTGAACAGTTCTTTTATTCTAAGGTATTGCCGACCTTGAAAGTGATCCATTTGTTTATTTGAAAGTTAGAGTGTAATATGTCATCGTTTGTTGGTATTTTCATTATTTTTTTTATTACTCAGAATGTTAAGTCACCCGAGGTATAGTCTAGTCTACATTCAATCAATTCAATTTGTATGCACCCCTAGACAAGTCTGGGATTGAAATAAACTTGTATACACATTTAGATAAGTCTAGGATTGAAATAAACTTGTATTCACATCTAGACATTTCTAGGAATGAAACTGAGCACACACACTCGCACATTATAGGCCTACCCACGAACTGCTTCATACCATTCATTCTATGCAATTTCTTACAAATAATATAATGTAAAATAAAAACAAAACAACAAATAGTTGAAAAATATATTACTAATATGATTGTTTAACTCTTTCACAACCGCAGAATTTTGCTGATGTAGATACAAAGTGGAACTAACAGAATGTAAGGCATAAAACGGAGTGGTTCTCCTGCAAGTAAAAAAGAAAGAAAGAAGTTCGTAGAGAACTTTATTTTGAAATAAAGTTAATCAAAAGCATAGAAGGTAAGTAAAATTGTTTAAAGTTTATTATGTTCCATAGAGACTACAGTGTTTGATCTCTTTCAAAAGGGCCTTTATAGTGGTCTAGCGAAAGTTTGTTGCAATGCCATTCTGAAGCTTTGGGTTCGAATCCACATAAAAAACATCATAATGTTCCCACTTTAAAAAAGGTTCTGAGTTTATTCAACTCTGATGGTCATCTGAAATTGGTCGAGTAAAGTTAAGGTGGCTACATATTTCCCTTGTATGCCGTGGTCAAGGAAACAGGAGACAAAGTTTCACTTTCCGTATGTGACACAGTTTCAATATCCCTATGTGACACAGTTTCACTATCCCTATGTGACACAGTTTCACTATCCCTATGTGACACAGTTTCACTATCCCTATGTGACACAGTTTCACTATCCCTATGTGACACAGTTTCACTATCCATATGTGACACAGTTTCACTATCCCTATGTGACACAGTTTCACTATCCCTATGTGACACAGTTTCACTATCCCTATGTGACACAGTTTCACTATCCCTATGTGACACAGTTTCACTATCCCTATGTGACACAGTTTCACTATCCCTATGTGACACAGTTTCACTATCCCTATGTAACACAGTTTCACTATCCCTATGTGACACAGTTGCACTATCCCTATGTGACACAGTTGCACTATTCCTATGGCCCAACATGGTTCTGAACGATATTTTTCTTCTACTGCAGGCTACTAACGTACACTGCATTACTATTCGCTAAATATTGTAAAGTGATTGTGTATTAGTACGCCAACTCTTATTTATTAGAAATGCGCATGTTTACAGCGTCGTCAGACTTAATTTACATAAAAGTCAAAACGGACGTCTGTTTTCTGTTGGTAATCACCTGAATTTTTGCAAACCGGCACTATGACGTTACGGAGTTGAGTTTCCCAGGAGTTGAGCTCAGGTTTGTCAGTATGACATTTGGGATCCTGTCTGATGCCGTCAAAGCAGTTCACCCCAGTCATGGCTCGACTGTTAGAAGAAAGAACAAATGCATATAAGTAGCCTACTCTTTCTTCCCGAGTGGCATTGTGCATGGAATGGGTTGTCTGAACAAACCGGGAAAACCAGTAACTTAACACCATTTAAAACATTGATAGAGATGCAATATTAGACTCGGACCACGGAAGAGCGTTGGACGCAATAAGCTTCTTTACAGAAGGAGCGTCTGTAATATATAAGATAGGAAAGAGTTTCAGGTGAAACAAACATTCAACATTTGCTATAGCGTTAATCAAACGATTATAAATATATAAATACTTTTTAACGATTAATAGTTAGTCTATAAATTTTCAGTAACGATAAATATAAACGAAAATTTCCATAACAATTAACTGCACAGGTTTCCATACTTTTAAATATAAAAGGAAGACGGTTTTTAATTGTTAGTAGCGTATGCAATATTTTTAAGTCAGTTCAAACATTTATTGTTTTGAAAAAATAAATATAAAATATCGGCTTAAAAAAATGGGTGTCTTCCATTAATACATAGGCTACATTAAGGCTTATTTTATTTAATATTTATGATTAGGCAATAATTTAAGTTATAAAAAGTTTGTTGCCTGGCTGTAATAAGCTAACGTTGCATTAGCAAACGCTGGCAGGTTGTAGCTAGCTCTGGTTAATTTTAGCTAACTCTGGCTGCCTTAAAGCTATTCTGGCTGTCGTTTAATGGCTCTGACTGGCTAGCCGCATTATTTACCTGCAGAAAGCGTCTTTCTGTGTTGTGTTATCTACAGCAGTGACAATCTTCTCATTCATATTGCACACCTTAATTCTGTCGATACATGAGCCAACGGAAGCTGGAGAGGAGACAAAGAAATTCCATACATTTCACAATGCAAAATAAATTAATAAAGCAGAGCGATTTTTTACTAGCACGCGAAAGACTCCCAAATAGGCAATTCGAGTATCTTTTAATAATAATAATAATAATAATGAAGCTTATATAGCGCATATCCCGCAATCAGTTCTATGCGCTTAACACTTACATTTACAATTACAACTACAATTAACGATGATAACAATAACAGACAAATGTTTAAAAATGTTATTGGGCTAGGAGTCAATAATAAACAGGTGAGTCTTGAGTCCGGTCTTGAAAATGTTAAAGTTCGAGCTTTGTCGCAGCTGGAGTGGCAGGGTGTTCCATGCGGAGGGGCCGGAGTAGGTGAAGGCCCGATGACCAGCTGTCACGAGTTTTGTCCGCGGGATCGTCAAAATGAGTTTGTGAGCAGCCGATCGAAGTGGGCGTGGTTTTGTATATATTTCCAGACAGGAAATTAGATAATCCGGGGTTGTACGCAGCTCATAAATGATTGTACACAGCTCATGAATGATTGTACACATGATACTGTGTATCATACCTGTGTACAATCATTCATGAGCTGTGATAAAGATATGCAAAGGAAAATATCATACTTATATATTAATTATATCTAATTAAGCATGGGAGATAGTGCACACATTTGTTTTTTTTAGTGCTTAGTGCTTTCGATGGTCTTAATCTGGCTCTGGTTTTATAGATGAACTTGGTGACTTAGATAATATAAGGAAAATACAATGTGAATGCCAATATATAGTCCAATCTACAAGTGGGAGCAGTAAGACTAAAAGCTAATGTTGGATGAGCAGATGACTAATACCTCCACACGCTGGTGCAATGTCGACAGCAAGCATCGTCTCAAAATCACTGACCATCATTTGCTCAGTGAGACAAATCGGGTCTTTTCGGACAAAGTCGAAACAGCTGACTGCTCCGTTGACGACCCTGTCGAGAAGTTAAAATGAGAATTTGCAGTTAAAACTAGCCTGAGATGTGTATACTCATTCATGATCTGTGTACAATCATTCATAATCTATGTACAATTAATCATGAACTGTGCACAATCATTCATGAACTGATTATAATCATTCATGAGCAGTGTGCCATCATTCATGAGATGTGCACAATCATTCATGAACTGTGTACAATCATTCATGAACTGTGTACAATCATTCATGAGTTATATGTACAATCATTCATAAGTTGTGTATGCAATCATTCATGAGTTGTGTGTACAATTATTCATGAGCTGTGTGCAATCATTCATGAACTGTGTACAATCATTCATGAACTGTGTACAATCATTCATGAGTTCTGTGTACAATCATTCATGAACTGTGTACAATCATTCATGAGTTATGTGTACAATCATTCATAAGTTGTGTGTACAATCATTCATGAGTTGTGTGTACAATTATTCATGAGCTGTGTACAATCATTCATAAGATGCATATACTCATTCATAAGTTGTGTGTACAATCATTCAAGAGCTGTGTACAATCATTCATGACCTGTGTACAATCATTCAAGAACTGTGCACAATAATTCATTATCATGCAGAAAATGATATGGAACTATTGGAGTAAATGACCTGCAACACATTAAGTAAAAAATATGTTAAATAGTAATAGGCTAAACACAAGTCTACTGTTTCATTTCTATTTATGCATTGTGTTTAGTAGCGTTTATGAAATGCTTGTGTTTTTAACTAGATATTTAAAGGATTATGGAAACTATAGATATCAGATCTTTTCAACAAAGGCTCTTTGTCTGTGTTAGGAACAGACGCTACCACCCCTCCCCCCCCCCCATCAGCTACGCCACTGCTTGAATGCCAATAGCAGGTTACAGTTTATAAGTCTTTGCATGAGGCAGTGGCAAAGTCAAGATTTTGATATAGGGGGTGGCAAACAGTGAATGATAGGTGGGACGGGGCAAGGGGAGCGAAAATTGCAAAGTAAGGGGAGGGCAGTATTTTAACGTAGGGGAAAAAGGAGTGGGGCGGGGGGAGGCAAATAAATTGTAGGCTAAACACCTAGAACATTTGATACAGTTTTTACAACATTGTGTTGAAGGTATTATAATGAGAATGTACTAACGATTTTTTAAATTTGTTCACTGTTTTAATTGTTTTAGAATTGTGATAATTTCACCAAAACCACCGAGTTATAAGCCTATTATATACATGGAGTGCTCAATAACTTAAAATAAAGCATACAAATGTAGAGAAAATGCAGACTCTTAAATATAGATAAGTGTACCTCAGTAAGAGGCCGATTAAACGATTAACATTAAAAAAATAACTTCCTTTTTATTTAACAACAAAAGGGCTTGGTTTGAATGAGTTTGATTGGCGGCCTTGCAACCTTTCCAGCCCCGTGGCTACGCTTATGGGCCGTGGTAAGAGAATATAAACTATAAGCCTTACTTGCAGAATTGATCTTTCTGTGTATCTTTGTTCATCAGTTTCAGCTGACCCTGGATACTGTTACACCGTTCAATGCGGTCTACGCATGTGCCAACAGTGGCTGTGGGGAATAAAAAAAAGTGTGTGGATGCTTGAATTGATCCAAGATAGATCTCTAATCTATCTATTCACCCATTCTACCCTAACCCTAACATAGTTAGCTATCAATCCATCAACAAAAACCATGCGAGTCTTTTTGTTTATTTATTTATTTTTTAATAATTTGAATGGCTTTTAAAAAAAAATGCCTAACAATAATGCTTCATAACACTAATTAAAGTTGAAATATCCATCACTTTGTAATCTAAGTCATGTCTTTTGGATCAATAAAGCAATCTTATCTTATCAATCAATCAATCGATTAGTCAATCAATTTATCTATGTATAAATATAGATTTATCTTACTATCTATCTATCTATTTATCTATCTTATTTTTTTATTTATTTATCTATCTATCTTTGCATCTATCTACCTGTTTATCTATCTTATTATCCATCTATTAATATATCATTTTTATATTTATCCATCTATCTTTCTTTGTATTTTTTTTATTTATCTACCTATTACTCAAACTTACTATATATCTAGTTATCCATCTTACTATCTTATCTATCGATCAATTTACTTATCTATCTTACTATCTATTTATATTTCTGTATATCTATTTAACTACCTATCTACCTATTCATCTATTCTACTATCAGTGGCGTACCGACGGCTGGTGTCACCCGGTGCGATAAACTTTGGGTGTCACAATTTAGATTTTTAGGAATGTCACAACTGAGGTCGTCAGCTTTTTTCCCCCTTAGGTGCTCTTTCAGCACTGGGTCATATACGGAAAGCATCTCAACCATCTCAAAAAAGTTTCCTTTATTCAACGAGGATTCACCTTCGCTGTCGCGATGAAATGCCAGATTTTGCTTTGCAAGAAACAATGTAATATCTAGCAACCTGTGTAGGATATCCCTCCACTTTTTCTTCTCCCTATTTATGGAGGAGTCTTAATTAGGTGTGACCTTTTAAACTGTAATGTTCGTGAACTTCCTGTTCTATTGTTAAACTAATAAACAAAAAACGCATGCTTTTGCTGGTGTTTGACAATTGATTTCAACCTCGACGGCCAGTTCTAGTCTTTTAGAATTATACAAAGGTTACAATATTAGTTATGAGGAATCCGTTTTTAACATCAAAAGTGAGTAGGCGATAATTAATACTCAAGTGTCAGTCGCGTGAGGTAAATTGTTTATTTGTTTACAAAATAAATGAGTTAAGAGTTGCGTTTTCTTGGTTATTGAAAAACAAAATGCGTAAATTCATAAAAAACGAATAACAATAATTCTTTTCAAATCTTTTGCATTAAGCAATAAGTTTGATATTTTAAAAAGGTGATTTTTCACGTCTGACTTCCACAATACATTTTTTTATTTTGTAAACATCTTTTGGAAATGAAATAAATTTTAATCCCCAACAAATTTGAGTACAACCAGTAAAGTAGCACACAGACATTGTTTCGAAGAAAATGATCCAATAAGAACGGAAATGTTATTGCATGTGACCTTTTATGCATGCATACACGTTAATACTTGTCCATTATGGCAATATTTTCGGCATCAATTGTTTTATGTAGCTTAAGTCCTGCTGCCAATGTTTTCCATTTTTCAAGGCAACATAGGTGCTCTTCAGATGTCTCATGATTATGTAATTTTGGACTCCGTTTCCTCCACTTATCAAACCCAGTAACAAATTTAGATGTTGTTTCGGTAGCATCAACAGCAAACAACGTGCAGCAAAAACAGTATAATTTCTCACTGACAAGTGAGTAAACCATCCATGAACGCATTATTTTCTCGTCATTGGGCATTACCTTGTAGAACCATTGTAAAATTATCCTTTTTTTTAAATATTTTTTTTTCATTCGGGTGTCACCCCCTGAGAGGGTGTCACCCGGTGCGGTCCGCACCCCCCGCATCTCTGTCTACTATATATCTATTTATCTATCTATCTATTCATTTATCTACCTTACAATCTATCTATCTATCTCGCTATCTACCTATTTATCTATCTTACTATATATCTGTCTAAGTATGTATGTATCTATATGTCATCTATTTATCTATCACCAAAAATGCGATTTTTCTTTTAACTAATATTTTCCATTGTCATGAAAGACTCGACTTTAATGTACGCTGTGTCTCTTCAACTCACGACAGTTTGTTTGTGTCTCCCCTGTCTCCATCTTTTGTCTCATGCTGTCCACTGTTGTCTTCAGCTGTGTCTCGCATGGCAATTTGCTGGTACATTCCAGAAACTTGGCAACAATGCTGAAAAGGAAATAGAAGTTGGCAACAATGCTGAAAATGAAATAGAAGTTGGCAACAATGCTGAAAATGAAATAGAAGTTGGCAACAATGTTCAAAATGAAATAAAACTTGGCCACAATGCTGAAAATGAAATAGAAGTTGGCAACAATGCTGAAAATGAGATAAAAGTCGGCAGCAATGCTGAAAATGAAATCAAAGTTGGCAGCAATGCTGAAAATGAAATCAAAGTTGGCAACAATGCTGAACATGAAATCAAAGTTGTAGGCCTATCCGGGCCTATCGTAAAGAGAAGCCATTACTACTAAGTAAATTACCCGTCGGACCAAATTGATTAAATGGGCTGGGGAAGCAGCGTTCACCAGTTTCAATGGCCACGGCATACTAAGGAATGTGTGGTCAGCACAATGCCCAGCCGCCTTTACTTTACCCCGACTAATGTCAGGTACCCATCAGGGACACTTTCGAGTTCAGGGGAAAAATCCTAGCCTTCACCAGGATATATATATATATATATATATATATATATATATATATATATATATATATATATATATATATATATATATATATATATATATATATATATATATATATATAACTAGATCACTACTCTACGAATTTTGCATTGGTTATCGTGGCTAAAAAAATTAAGTTAGGGGCATATATTGAAAATATATTCATTCATGATCTTTATTTTATAGATGTCAATTGGTTGGCAGGGGGCATCTTTTTTGAAGAGTAAGCGATCTTGTTATATATGTTCTAAATGTTGGCTTTGCCCCATGCATTGTGACGTCACGCTCAAGGACATTTCCACAATAAACTTATCAGGGAACAGAAAGTAGCTTTTGTCTTGATATAGGTCACGTCAGGCTTCTATTCCGGTTGGTTCTAGTCAAAAGCTTTTAAATAGTTATATAGTATCTAGAGGATAACGTTCAGTATATCATTCATTGTTATATTTTTATAGTAATTGATTATCAGTAGCCTACCAGTATTCGATTAGTTTATCTACATTTGTCATATGTTGTACTTTAAACTTTCAATGTGTTTTTTTTTTGTTTTGTTATTTACGATATTTTAATAAAAATATCAATAATCGAACCATTTGGACTATCGACGCATTAACTACATAAATCTTACTTGTGCGTTCTTGTCCCGTCGCAACAACAGCGGTGTGCCCGCTGGGATAACTTCGACACAAGACGTCTTCAATGAGATTGAAAGCATCTGATTCTTTATCAGTGGCTTCTTCAATTAATTTATTATGAGTCAGCCCCATAACCGCACAGACACTTGTATTCTATCTTGACATGTCTTGTGTTTATGTGGTGAACAGTGAAGACCAGAAACGTCAGAACGTTTTCTACATTTAGTACCATTCCTCACACAGCCCCTTGCCAATAGGTTATTTTTTAAAGTTTAAAGTATTATGAAGACGCGCAAAGTCCTCGATCTTTTCAAGAGGCGCACGAAAACCCCGACACGCTGCCATTACTTTCTATTAATTTGTGACAAAACAATTAATGAGGTAGCTCACCCGCACTGCTCAGTGACATTCACATTGGGGCCCATCGTCACCAGGTCATCTCGACATTCTTCAAGGTCAAGCATACATTTAGAAGGCCTTCCCTGTTCATCTGTTTTTTTGTTGTTGTTTTTTTCAGAAATATAAACAACAAACATTGAAATACAATATAGAATCCTAATTGTCTTTCTAATTAATAATAGTGAATTTTAGAAGCTTGAAACACAAATAAAAAAAAATATTGTTAATTTTAGAAGTTTGGAACCCTAATTGTGTTTCTAATTAATTATAGTTCATTTTAGAAGTTTGGAGCCCTAAATTGTCTATCTAATCTATATATATAAAAAGACAGTGTTAAGCCCCGCGAGGATCCCCATTGGTCAATTTGAAAACACGTGTGTCACTGACCTATCTAGGCCTAGCCCAATATACGGTCTAATAATTTTTCACATCGGACATGTGTCTTCGATAGCTCAGTGGTAAACGTAGGGTTCGATTCTCCAGTTAGACTATACTTTTTATTTTCGACAATTCATTTTTCTAACTTTTAAAAACAAAAGACATTGTAAATCTATAGGCAATATAGATTTTGTTAAATAAAAATATTTGAGTATTTTTTTTACCCTATTACAATATTTATTTACTTTCCTAAAAGTATTCAGTAAGTGTAGTTTATAAATTTGTTATCTGCACCCCAGACAGTCCTTTTTTTTTCACCCGGGCAACGCCGGGCAATGTAGCTTGTTAATTATATTTAATTGTAGAATTTCGGAACCCTAAATTGTCTTTTTAATTAATTATAGTTAATTTTAAAAATTTTCGGGACCCTAAATTGTCTTTCTAATTATTTAGAGTTAATAGTAGAATTTAGGAACTCTAAATTGTCTTTCTAATAAATTGTGGTTATTTTTAGCGGTTTAGAATCCTAATAGTCTTTAGTCTTTATATACCACAGGGGACTCCATTAATTACTTCAACAACCTCCCCCCTCCCCCTTGTCATCAATTGTCAAATTATCTCCCTCCCTCTCTCTCATTCTCTCTCTCTCTCTCCCACTCCACTTACCACAGTAATCTCTGAGATAGGCCGTGTAGCTGTGCATCATGTCGTCCACAATATTCGTCTGCCCTGTCCTGGCACAGGGTCCGGAGTTGGTGGGGATGTTTTCAACACAGGACCTGGATCCGAACCCTTGTCTAAGAGAAACAAGATATGGACGTCATAACTCTTGCATTATGGTTTTAAACAAGATAAATAACAGATAACTAATAACCAACTTAATTATGGGTTTATACTCTCTCACGTTTAAAACTTAATTATGGGTTTATACTCTCTCACGTTTAAAACTTAATTATGGGTTTATACTCTCTCACGTTTAAAACTTAATTATGGGTTTATACTCTCTCACGTTTAAAACTTAATTATGGGTTTATACTCTCTCACGTTAAAACTTAATTATGGGTTTATACTCTCTCACGTTTAAAACTTAATTATGGGTTTATACTCTCTCACGTTTAAAACTTAATTATGGGTTTATACTCTCTCACGTTTAAAACAATTGTTCTGGGTATAATTTCGGCATCAAATCTAAGTTGAATGTGACGAATTCACAGATTAAATCTAGTAGAAGTAAACAGTGCACAGAAGGGATAAAAAAAAAAGGGTTCAGAGTTGCACAGCCCAGCGGGCACACCACGTCGTACCGACGGGAAAAAAACGTGGTTACCACGCATTTTCGTAGTTTTCAAGTTTTTTTCCTCGTCGATACGACGAGAATCTACCAAAGCCAAGATGTAATAACTGAAACCCTATTGGCACACTATATAGGCCCAATATTGGACCAATATTCGACCAAGATTTAAATATTAGGGAACATCACTGACATAAACACCATCGTCTTAATCATACGAAAATTAACTTTTTGAAAGGAGTCTCTAGTACACATTTCACACCCTTTCTTTATCTCTCTCTCTCTCTCTCTCATCTCTGTTTGTCTGTCTCTCTGTCTCTCTCTCTCTCTCTCTCTACCTCTTTCTCTGTCTCTCTCTCTCTCTCTCTCTCTCTCATCTCTGTTTGTCTGTCTCTCTGTCTCTCTCTACCTCTTTCCCTGTCTCTCTCTCTCTCATCTCTGTTTGTCTGTCTCTCTCTGTCTCTCTCTACCTCTTTCTCTGTCTCTCTCTGTCTCTCTCTATCTCTCTCACGCTGTCTCTCTCACTGAATCAATTTGTTAGAACATTATATAAACAGAAGTCAACTTACATGCAAAAGTCTGTCCAGTTGACTTTGTACACCGGTTGGTCAGAAATATCGTAGACTAATTTCATGGTGCAGTTGCCAATGAGTTGGGCACACGCTCCGTCTATAGATTTAAAAAATAACCCTCGTTGACCCCTCGGGTAAATCTATTTCACTATTTCACTATTTCACTATTTCAAATATTTCAAATATTTCAAAATTTCAAAGGTTGGGCAAACAATCTTTATGCCATTGGGTGTAGAATGCGAATGTATTAATACATTAATTTAGACTTACAAAATCTGTATTGTAAAAATGTTTAAAAAAAAATACCTACTCTACATTTGGAGGTTAACTCATATTTATTTTACCCAACAACAACAAAAAACAACAACAAACAATAACATATAAGTAAAGGCAAAAGGCAAAAGTAAATAATAATAATAATGACTCTTTAGAGTTTAGACGCAATTCAACTGAACAATTCAACTGAACAATTCAACTGAACAATTCAACTGAACAATTCAACTGAACATGTTCGACGGGCATGTGCATGTCAAGAGAAGTAGGTCAGACAGAACACTTCATCAACATTAGAAACCATAATTTCGATAATGTAAATTACTTTAGGTATTTATGAGCTACAATCACTGAAAGTAATTAAATGTTTAGCAGAAATGAAAGAGAGTATAGCAGCAGGCAACAAAACTTACTGCAGTAGCTACAACTTGCTTTAGAATAAAGACATCACAAGAAAAACAAAGAAAATCATTTAAAAAAAGACAATAATAAGGCCAGTGGTGACTTAAGGCAGTGATACCTGGACACTTACGAAAAGCGCAGAAAATATATTCAATACCTGGGAAAGAAAAGTCATTTCAAAATATTTTGAACCAACAAAAGATGATAATGGATGGTGGATGCGCACCAATAGAGAGGTCTATGAACTATATGAAAATCCTTCAATACTGGCTGAGATATAAAAAAAAAGAGGCAGACTATGCTGGACAGGCCACCTGGAACGAATGCCAAACAGCAGAAGCATAAAAGTAACATACACACAGTACCACAGGAAAACGACATAAAGGCAGACCCAGACTGAGATGGTTGGACGATATGGAGATGGATCTGAGAGATCGGGGTCCAGGCCTGGAGAAAGAAAACAGCAGATAAGTCTTCTGAGTGGAAGGAGGTAGTGAGGCAGGCCAGAACCCTCAATGGGCTGAAGCACCACAGTTTGATGATGATGGTGCTGTTCTGATGAGGAAGGCACAAAAACACTAGCCAAAACAAATTATCTTCAAAATCGTATTAAAGGACTCTCTAGTCTCACTGTTCCTTGGTGTCTGGGGCCAGCTGTTCCGCATTGCATGTGACACAGATTCATAGGAGAAGCTCTCTCCGGACGACTATTTTTTGTTCCCGACGATACTGGGAACTCTGAGCAAAGACCCCCGTGATAATAAGCCAATGCCTTTTGATGACACTTTGTAACGATCTCCCGAAGGTAGGAAAAGACAATAACTGCAACAAACAAATGTGCTGGGTAACTTAAAAAACGTATTTCTCTTGGAGAATTGGAGATTACTTGTTAGTCTCTGTAGTAGGTTTACTTTTACACCCAATTAAGTTACGCCTAAGTAGTTTAACTTACCACATCCACTAGTCATGTCCTCCTCGCTGAGGGTAGTCTGGAGCCTGGTTAGAGGATCAGTGATTCGAGCTGGACATATCTTTTGTGTGAGTATAGCTTGGCTGCAGCTAGAGAACACCTTAAGTATTCTGCAAATAGCGGTAACAGAGAATTATCTATCTATCTATCTACTGTAACTAACTATCTTTCTATTGTATATTTATCTATATACCTATGTATACATCTATTAATCTATCCTCTATTTGTCTGTCTATCTATCTAGGCATATCTATCTATCTATCTATTCTTCCATCCACGTATCTCTCTATTTAAATTTTATCCATACATGCATCCTTTCACCAACTTGTCTGTCTATGCATCCGCCCACCCATCTATTCTTCGGTTAAAATATTGCTCATAATTAATTATCATTAATAATGGTCTTCATTATAATAGTCATGAGCTGATTTTAATAAGCATTTAAATAATGATATATTTATGCGTTTTTGAGCTTTAATAAATACCGTATAATATATCAGTGAGGCGTCATTAAAAAAATATATGCTAAATAACTGTCATGCACGATCTATATATTTTACATCTTTGAAAAAGCCCTTATCTCCTACTCTCTAAGAAAATGTCTTTGAAAAACAGAAGGAAAGATATCTTACGGACAAGCTTTTTGTGCCTGGCTGTTCTGGAAGTCGTTTTTGATGGTGTAAACCTGGTTGATACAAGTCCCCAATTCATTGGCGCACTCTGTTAGACTTCCTGGGTTGTTCGGATCTGTGAGAAGACGTCATTGATATATAGCAGGTATACAACGTTTCAGTCACAATAGGCCCTCAATAGGGGATTCATCAAATCAATGGTTCATGGAGCATTTCACCAACTGGCCGCTTGGTTGATTATTAAGTAATGAATGAGTGATTCTCAACTTGGTAAATGATGATTTTGTTGTTGGTTATTTCTATATCGCATCTCTCCATTCCATCTTATCTTATACACCACAGACGCTCCTTCTTTAAAGAAGATTATTTCGTCCTACCCACACCCGTGGTTTGAGTCTAGTCCTGCATTCTATTAGCGTTTTAAATGATGTTAAGTTATGTTTTTTCCCTATTATTACATGTTCCGTGCGCTCTTGGTATGAATTGCAGGGACAGATGTAGGGTTACGTAAGGCACACATCCACTTGTAAAAAGGAAAGGTCTATCAACTCTTTTTTAAAAGACTCTTTCGTCTCAGAATCGCCCAGTGTCTGAGACAAGCTGTTCCATATAGAAGACAAGCTGTTCCATATAGAAGACAAGCTGTTCCATATAGAAGACAAGCTGTTCCATATAGAGGACAAGCTGTTCCATATAGAAGACAAGCTGTTCCATATAGAAGACAAGCTGTTCCATATAGAAGACAAGCTGTTCCATATAGAAGACAAGCTGTTCCATATAGAAGACAAGCTGTTCCATATAGAAGACAAGCTGTTCCATATAGAAGACAAGCTGTTCCATATAGAAGACAAGCTGTTCCATATAGAAGACAAGCTGTTCCATATAGAGGACAAGCTGTTCCATATAGAAGACAAGCTGTTCCATATAGAAGACAAGCTGTTCCATATAGAAGACAAGCTGTTCCATATAGAGGACAAGCTGTTCCATATAGAAGACAAGCTGTTCCACATAGAGGACAAGCTGTTCCATATAGAAGACAAGCTGTTCCATATAGAAGACAAGCTGTTCCACATAGAAGACAAGCTGTTCCATATAGAAGACAAGCTGTTCCACATAGAAGACAAGCTGTTCCATATAGAAGACAAGCTGTTCCATATAAAAGACAAGCTGTTCCATATAGAAGACAAGCTGTTCCATATAGAAGACAAGCTGTTCCGTGTAGAAAGCTGAACAGATTCAAACCAGCGCACTCCAAAGAACATCTTTTTGTGTCCATCCCCACTGGGAACTTTCATGACAGACTTTTGATGTGAACAATACTCCCCCCTCTCCTGACTCTCATGGCGCTCATTTTTGGCGCCCTTTCCTTAGTGAAAGCTTTAGATGTAGCATTTTATCACATTTAAGGTAAAGCAAAAAAAAATAAAAAATATGAAAGCCTTTGCAATATTTTGCGGCGCCCTTGTTAAGACGGGGAATAATGGTTATGATCAGTTATATAAAGCGTGAGTGGTGTATGTGTGTGTGTGTGTGTGTGTGTGTGTGTGAGTTGGGGGTGTTAGAGAGGTACAGAGAGAAAGAGAGAGAGAGAGAGCATATAATATATCTAGAGATGAAAGTTATGATGAACAAGTGATTTAAGGGGGTAAATGATGGTAGCCGTTGTACTGACCACAATATCCCGTTGTCATATTCAGCAACAGTACCTTGTAGTTCTGAATATCATTGCACGAATCACTGCCGCTAATACCGTTCAAACATGACAACAAGTTGCGGTTGGTTCTAAACAAATAAAACATAATAAAATAAATATAACTGTAGCCTATAACATTGGGATAGTTTCTAGGTATGACACATTTTCTTTTGATATCAATGCTCAATATCTTAACATACGTTTAATTTATAAAGGGAGAAAATTGATCTATCTATTGTTATGTGTGTATAGCAAAATAGTTTCTATATTGTATTTGAAATTGTCTCGCTAGTTCATGTAGAGTTGTTTACTTACATTTAAATTTTGGTTTAGAGAATAATCGCATAGATAGTTATTTATTATGACGTAATTACACTTTTTTTTTTCTCGTAGTCTCTACGACTTTCAAGTACGACATTTTTTTTTATTCCGAAAACTGCGAGAAAATCCATTCTAGCACTTTCTGCACCAACATCTATATATAGCACGCATTGGTGCAGTTCGGGTTGTTGTTGATTTTGTATTAGCTACAAGGACGCTGCTTATATTATTAACCAGTTAACCCTTACAGTCCCGGGCGCGTATATAGCGGAACTGAAGGCAGCATAGATAGAAGTAGGTCGGTACGGGAAGGGTTAAGTTACGTGTTATTTTTGTACACAAGTTCAAACATTACATTCTTCTTTAAACATTCATCGGGTGGCTTGAGTGTATTCATTCGTAATGAACAAGATCCTAGACAATCAACAGAAGACCCTGATATGTAACAGTATGTTTTTATAAATATGTCTTTGTAATTTGCATGTAAGGATAGACCTACATGCCAAAAGTCAAGCATAGAATGTGTACACAAAAAGATTTTAAAAAAAGTTTATTCTTAAAAGATCTTATTACAAATTTACTTTGAACAAAAGGTCATATAAGAAAGTTGAACGTTATCTGACAGAGACGGGTTTGCTATAATGATATTAGCTAAGACTTTGCGAATGCTACATAACACTGGGCACTGGGTGATCAACTGTGGCTCTATATGCTTCTGATCTGTCTTTATTGTATGTATTTATGGTGGGTTTATTAGATGTAATCAATGAACGAACTAATTATTATGCTAATTTAAATATTAGGCAAATGTAATAAGTAAACTGTGCCCTGGTCTAATTCTAGAAAATGCATCGGCAACCTGGCGCGCGTGTTAGGTTACGCACTCGGAGTTCTTTTGTATGGCACGCCGAGGTTAGTAATAATAGCCACAGGGAGGCAACGATAGACAACACAGGAATATTAATATATGGGAGGTGAACAAACGGAATGGCTTTACGGCTTAACTTTCACGAACGATTGTCGACCAGTGGTATGGAGTAGGAGACACGGAGAACTAACCTGCAGCCGCCAAGATAGTCATTCTCCTCAAACTTTTTGCGTATGCGATCTTTACTGGTATCATAGCACGTTTTGCCTTGTATCCCACACGGACTGGTTGGTGTGAAATCTGCCCAGGTGACGCTCAGGCAGACTTATCGGGGAATCAAGAATACAAGTTTAAACAATAATACTGATTGGTCAAATATTGAGTAGATATAACACAAAGAAATTGAAAGGAAAGAAAACAAACGATTTAATGTAGGTCTATGTGCCACTAATTGACTAGTTAAATGTGCATTAGTAATTTAGTAACGATTGTATGCCCATCTTTGTAACAAGTTTGTGATTGTCTTTGTAACAACTTTGTGACTGTCTTTGTAACAAGTTTGTGACTGTCTTTGTAACAAGTTTGTGACTGTCTTTGTAACAAGTTTGTGACTGTCCTTGTAACAAGTTTGTGACTGTCCTTGTAACAAGTTTATCGAACTTTATAACAAGTGTATGTCCGTCTTCGTAACAATAGTGTGTCAATCTTTGTTACAAAAGTGTGTTAGTCCCTGTAACAAGATTGTGTCCGTCTTCTTAACAAACAAAACACAACAAAAATAGAGAAAAAGATAAAAACTCACAAAAAGGCAAAAAATAAAACATAAAATATAAAAAAGATTTAAAAAAATAACACAAGAAAACTACAAACAATCCAAACATAGAAGAGCTCTAGAAAAAAAACATTCTGAAAATGGACCTGCCCTTACCCTAACTGGCCAGATACTTGGACACCAAAAATTAAAAAAAACAAAGAGGAATGAGAAAGTCCGACAATGAATGTCCACTTACCCAAGCCTGCTAGTAGAAAAAGTGCAGCGCGCATTTTTTTGAAACAGTGGACAGCGGTCAGTTTACTTAATGTAGCAGTAATCGAGCAACTATTAACATCCAAGCAGAGAGCTCCCAACGACACATCCGTTTTAGATATCGGTTGACAAAAAGTATTTACGTTATCAAGTTGATCAACGATGGTTCTAAACTTTACATTACGGGACAACAAAAAACTATAACAAAAACAAGAAAACAATTAGGAACTTTTCAGTGTAAACCTAACGCCTGAAGTATAATAATCTAACTTTAGCTGTGTGAGCGACAGTCAGCTAGTGGCCCATAACTGCGCTTTGAAAAGGTTTCGTAAGAAGAAAAAAAAACAACAACGGATGGTTGACAAAATGTATTTGCATATTTAATAATTAATCAATAAATTATAGGCTTTGAATAGAAAGTGTATGAATGTAGCTTTTAAAAAAAGCAAAAACAAAATGTTATAAAACTTTTTGATCCAACCAATTAGACTTTAATTTACCGTACATAGGCTAGTAAATATAAGTTAGAGCAGGAGTTTTGTTTGATATGAAATAATAGACAATTTTCAAACTTAATTTTAGGACTTAGAGTCGATATGAATATAAAACAGAGATTATGCATTATGAAAGACCCACAAACGGAAGTGTCCTCCTTAAATATAAACTTTTTCTAATAACTACATTTATCTCAAGCTGTTATAAATATCATAGACTATAATAAGATGGACCGCTTGCTCTATTTTTAGAGCTTATATGTACTTTTATTCCGTGCGCAACCAATAAGGTTGTCTTAAATTACTTCTACGCTCCTCCTTGTTTCTTAAATGTTTCCGCTGTATAGAACTTTCGATTTTAATTTTAATTTTTCATTGAGAAAATCGAAGCGATTCAATAAAACGGAAGTTCAAAGTATTATACGAATCGGGAATTTCGAAAAGCAGTCTTTCGAGTCATCATATAGCAGAAACACTAAAGCAAGCGGTCCATGTGTATTATAGTCTATGGTAAATATAAAGAGGACGTCCGTAAATGGGCCATCACAGATTATTAGTTGGCATGTTTTTTTTTTTAAAGTTGAGGAGAGGTTGAGCGAATTCGCCCTAACTAATTTAGTAAACTCTTTACGCGCCTGCATAAACAATGGTGCATGGGGATAGAAGTCGCCTGTCTTTAATTACATTTCGAGAACCGTTGAATTTGACATTCTAAGCGTCGCACATAAATCGGGACCTGTTATTATACTGATCTCTTTCAGAAAGATAACGGTTTCGATCACACATCAAGATTAGATAACTCTGGTCAACGATTGTTGGAGACAAAAAATAATACAGTAGGCTCGCTTGGCAGTATTGATAACATAAATATATTTTAACCTATTTATTAGCTTGGTGTGACGCTGTTTATCGCATTCATATTCATTCAGTGTAAAATTGTGTATATTGAAAAGGGGGCGTGATCAACGAACTGAATTAGCTAGTAGTAAATTACACACACACACATAAGTTGTGAATACGTGTTACTCTACACAGGCCCCACGAGAAGGGGGTACAGCCGGTACGCCGTACCGGGGCCCATAAGAGTTTAGGGGGCCCATGTATATTAAAATTTAGAATTAAATTGGCAATTACGCAAGTATTTTTTTAATTGTTGCGATTAAAGGTAATAGAAGATGCCTCAAAACCTCCTAGAATCTCACGTGGCGCTGGGGCCCTTTAATTTTGGTATACTTTGAATGTTTACTTGTAAATGTTGTTAAATATGCAAAGAAGCCTCTAGCCACAAAGAAGCCTCTAGTTGTAATATAGGGCCTAATTATTTTCGATAGCATTTAAACATTTCGGATCTTTTTTAAAAAATTTTTTCTACAGAGACACTTACAAATTGAGATCTAGACCTATGAGCCTTACAGTCTCATGGTTCTCCCTGTTATTAGTCTAGGCCTAAATACTCTATGTCGCTGCATACTAGTGCGGCAGTCAAAGCTAGTTAGTCGATCCTTTTACACTTTAATGATTTCCTGTGCGGGAGCCAAGAGGGTAGGTTGAAGGTATCATAATTTTAAACAAATTTATTGAAAATTCAAAACACATTTTTTGTGTGTCACTTAACAAAATGTATGTGTCAACTGTATTGCCACAGCAGATCTAACATTACATTTGAAACACAACATACATTACTGGCGAATATTTACAACTGACAAGAGTTACGCCAATAGTTAAATAACTAAACCTAGAAACACTACAGGACAGAAGGACAAAGAGTAAAGTAGTAATAATACCTCATTTGGAAATAAAACACAAAAACAATATGTCACAATGCTCAGATAAACATAAGGACAAAAACACAGTTCTTTTCAACCAAATTACTCATAAATCATCAGTGAAAGTCATTTTTCCCATTTTACACATCTTTGTAATATTATTCGCAAGATCAATACTGAAGAGGGGGAACAATTTCAATAATTTAATAATTTAAACTAAGAACTATGTACTTGATTAAAGTATTTTTGTAATAGACCTGTAAGGCTGTGATTGAAATTATTACACTCTAATGGTAATGGTAGCATTTATGACAGTTTCACAAAATGGTCCACAGGCCTTTTAAAAAGATTTCTGATTTTTTCAAACGTATGTAATATACATTCTTGCTTTATGGCTCAGAAAATTGGAGATTAACAAAAGGGAACCTGAAAAAACTACAAACTTTTGTGAATGGCTGCCAACGAAGAATAATGGATATCAAATGGTATGAAAAATTACAAACGCTACTGTATGGGAAAGGACAGCACATATCCCATTAGAACAAGAAATCCCCAAAAAGGAGATGGAGATGCATAGGCCACACATTGAGAAAACCAACTATAAATTTGGCTAGACAAGTTCTTGCATGGAATCCACAGGGTGCAAGACGAAGAGGGAGACCTAAGAACACCTGGCGGAGAAAAGTAGAAAAGGAAGTCCAACTGATCGGGAGAAGCTGGAAAGAGTTAGAGAAGATAGCCAGAGACACATGAAGACATGGAAAGAAATTTTTGATGGCCTATGCTCCACTAGGAGTTGATAATGGCGATGAAGAAGTAGAAGAAGATGCAATAAAAAAATATCATCTAGATATGACTAGTGTTAGGAAAAAAGTGTGTGAGTGCGGGGGGGGGGGGGGGCGGGGGCAGAGAAAATCTCGTACCGGCATCTTTTTTTTTTCTCTCGAAGCTTCAGACTCTACACCAGTGGTTCCCAATTTTCCTAAGGCCGTGCCCCTTTAATAAAGCGTATCACGTTGTGGCGATCTCCAACCATACAATTATTGTTGTCGCTATCTCATAACTGTAATTTGATACTGTTATGAATTGTAAATTAAATGTCTTACGTGCATGATGCATTTCATCACGCCGGGTACTCTGCATGTACTATGGATGTATCTGCATGTGGGCGGGCACACCTGGAGACGGAAAGATAAGCAGTGTTTCGGTTCATTAGAGTCCCAGGGGTCTCCAAACTACGGCCCGCGGGCCGGATGCGCCCCTCGAGGCCCTCTCATCCAGCCCGTGGAGACCTTTTTATCTACGAAAAAAAATAATTCGAAAATTTACTTGTAGGCCCCTATCCTGGCAAGATTAGCCGCCGCTTACGTGGACGTTATGTTTTTACCTTATTAAATTAGAGAGGAATAGTATTGTGTTATGCGCGTGAATCGCCGGACAGCTGTTCCACCTCTCAACCCCTTGTGTTCGCTCCCCCCACAACCATTTTCGAAAAAAAGGGCCTTTTCTGGATAAATAATTTAATAATTTTAACAAGCCATGAAGCACAATTTATACTGTTTCTCATATTATTTTACATTAAAATTGCATTTCAACAATTTAAATTGTTACTATATGATTAATGAACCTTGTTAGATCTAGTTAATTTCTTTTTTATTAAATTTGATACGAAGTGAAGGCTCTAGCAGGGGTCGGCAACATTTCGCTAATGGTGTGCCTAGCTAGGATTTCTAAATCATCTCGCGTGCCAACAGGGTAAATGTCAGCTTGCTATATTATAGGCCTACTTGTTTTCTTAGAAGACAAGTAGGTCATTTAAATCCGTAGCTAGAAAAAGGCCAAAAGCAAAGGAACTCTACATAGAAAATCGTTAAAGCGTTTTATATTTAATTAAAAAAAATAATGTGTATGATTATCATCTTTTTTATTAGCATTTATACCAAATACAAAATTATATTACCAGACTTTCACATTTATGGTAACTATTTTGTAAAGGTTATCATTTAGTTGGCAAGATGCATATCTAGATTTATCAACTGTTAATATTTGTAATAATATTTTTTTCTCAGTTTAACTGAGATGTTCTTTAATTTATTGAAGTAAAAAGACTCATTCAAGTGTTATATCGAATTTTCATTAAACGGAATTGATACAAAGTAATCATACAAACTGGGTAGTTTATGTAATGTTCCAAAAATGTGCATATATTATATAGTCATATAACATTTATATAATTTTGAACTACTTTTTGACAGTATGGCCATTATAAAGTTATAAGTTGTAGACCATTAATTTCGGCTTTTATAAAATAAAATTAAAAAAAACATAATATTAGAAAAATTAGCGGAAAAAAGGTAGCTAATTATCTCCCTTTAATTAAAAAAAAGATTCTAAATTTGATTCAATAGTGATGCCAAAAAAGTTATGGTTTGTAATATAAGAAATATTACTGTAGGTCGGTGACTTAAATTAAAAGTGTGATTAATTGCTTTGTGCTGTATGAGTGGTCTGTTTTGAATGTGTTTCTGTGCTCTGAGCGTGTTATGATTTGTGAGAATGTAAGTAATTAACTTTTAATGTAAATATATTTTATTTTTGTAATATAGATATAGACTTGGGGGACTGTTTGGTATAAAAATGATGTATGTAAATATTGTTTTGTATTTTGTGAAAGCCCTGAAACGAGGTTAAGCGGCTAGGTCTTGCGTCATTTTTCGGAATTCTTTTTCTGATTGTTTTAAATTCGGTTTTCGTTAGTGTAGTTTAATTAAAGTAATAGGTAGAATTTTTATTGTAGTTTAATTTAATATAGGGTTGTACATAAGGTAAATTTGTAGATATTTAGCAATTAGAGATTTAGAATTAGGATTAGCACTTCAGTCGACAGGAAATAGTCATTTTGAAATTAGTTAGAGCGAGAGTTAGAGTTGTCACCAAAGACGTTCGGTCAGCGTCTATAAATAGAACAATTAATCAATCACTTCCGTCCGAAATGGCCCATTTTGTGGAAGACCAGTGGTCAGATTATGGCGTAGTTGTGTGTGGCTTGTTCGGATATGACGTCGTAATGTCGGCCTATGTTGGTTTTTAGTGGGGAGTTGAAGTTATTTTTTTAGTGGGGAGTTGAAGTTAGTTTTTTAGTGGGGAGTTGAAGTTGGTTATTTTGTTTGGGTTCACAGTATGTTTAGAGTTTAGATAGTATAGGTTTATTGTTGGGGTTCTATTTGTTTTTAATGATTTTTATTTTCCCTTAAATGGGATGAGTGAATTTCCATGAATAAACAGTAATTTGTAATTTAAATATGATTTTAGTGTTTTATGTTTAGTGTTCAGTGTTGTTGGTCTGTTTAGATTGTAATAATCCTTCTGTTCCAACGGAAGTGTCACGGAAGCCCAAAGTCCCCTCGTGCCCTAGTTTAGATGTATTTAGTAGATGATTGCTGTCCTTTACCCACAACCCTCTTTAAATTAGTAGTAACTATGAATTTAAAATTAATTACCCCCCTCTTCCCCCCACCCTGTTACAAATGGTGTCAGAAGTGGGATCCGTGCTTAAACAGACCAATGATTACTGTTTTTAGCTTAGGAAGGTTAGGTTTAATGGGTTGGAGGTTAGGATATAAGTAGAAAAAAACCAACATAGATATGGCATGGCTGGTGAAGAACAAGCCACACAGACAGTGTACGTCTTCCTGCACCGTGAGGAGCCGATCAAGCTATTCCACGGCAGTAACCACCCAGGCGACGTGGAGAGCTTCATCGAGGACATTAGAGGTGCCTGGAGGGCGAGACGAGTCACCGAGAACGAAGAGAAGAGAGACGTGCTATGGGCTCACCTCGGCGAGTCAGTGAGGGCAGAGTGTAGGTGCCACCCACCGGAGGTGAGGTCCAACCCTGAAGAGCTGATCAGGGTGTTACAGTCCGTCTACGGGGAGAAACGTAGTATCTCCAAATTAATGGGCCTGTTTCTCACAGTCCATCAACATGTCTCAGAGACTGTGAGAGCTTACTCTCACCGCTTGCAGGCTGCATTTGATACCCTGTTAGCGCGACAAACCTGTCTCTCGGTGGCCCTCACAGATGCCGTAATCTTGAGGGACCACTTTGCAGAAAACTTGCTAGACCCCCTCTTGAGGAAGTACCTGCGAGAGGAGACCCATAAATACCCTAGGACCTCCTTCCTAGACCTGCGGGATACGGCTATCCGCTGGTCCGAGGAGGAATGTTACGCCCACTTGATGCACTCTGTAGCTACGACTGTTGAGCCACAACAGCTGGGCCCAGAGTTGGAAAAATTGGTGTTGGCACTGGCCAAACAGGTGGGTGAGTTATCAACAACAATAGAGTATCTGCAGCTTGCACAACAAAGCCCTGATGCTCATCCATACCCACAGCGTTCAGGTGAACCAGACCACTACGGTTATCATTCTGGATACTGCGATAACTGTGGCAGCCCTGACCACCTTGCTGGAGAGTGCCTGAAAGGGAGGCAGTCAACTGTCGGAGCGAATGGCACGATTCATCACAAAGATGAGGATTCTACTCTGTCGAGCCAGATAATAGGCACCCGCCCTGCCGCAAATGTCAGCCTCAATGGGCTATGTTGTGAGGCCACGATTGACACAGGCTCCCTGGTCAGCACAGTGACGGAGAGCCTATTCACCAACCAAACTGCCAGTGTACTACCAGAAGTTGGGGATACCCAAACTGTTAGACCCCAGTCAGTCATGTTTAAAGTAGTTGTGCCAACAGGACCGGTAGTAAATAAAGGAATGGTTCAGGTGGAACCGTTACATTGCTTGAAAGTGGTTAAAGAAACGGTTTCGGTGGACCCTATAGCTAATGTGAAATTAGTGTGCCAAACAAGACGTCAAGCTGTACCAGGAGAGGACTCTGCTCTTTTTTCATTACACTTCTGTTTACTTTTTATTTTTAACCATTTTCTTTCCTTTTTTTATGTTTTTATGAAAATGATATATTTACTTTTTGTATGCCTTTATTACCCATTTCATTACATGTTCACCCTTTTGTGTAGTGTGCGTAGATTTTTCCTTTTTGGTGTACTTGGACACTACGTATATCTCATTGTGACTTTGATGTCATATGTTTTAAGAGTAGGTACAGCATTTTTTGTCCCAGTGAGACTTTCACATTTTCCACCTATCTTTAGGCTGCATGCTTTTTATGTATGTCCCAATGGGTAAATTTTTGTATTGATCTAGGGCCAGAGGGGTATTTTTTGTATGATAGTTTGTTTTTGCAGGGTCGCAAAAAGAAAGTTAGGAGATGAATGTAGGTCGGTGACTTAAATTAAAAGTGTGATTAATTGCTTTGTGCTGTATGAGTGGTCTGTTTTGAATGTGTTTCTGTGCTCTGAGCGTGTTATGATTTGTGAGAATGTAAGTAATTAACTTTTAATGTAAATATATTTTATTTTTGTAATATAGATATAGACTTGGGGGACTGTTTGGTATAAAAATGATGTATGTAAATATTGTTTTGTATTTTGTGAAAGCCCTGAAACGAGGTTAAGCGGCTAGGTCTTGCGTCATTTTTCGGAATTCTTTTTCTGATTGTTTTAAATTCGGTTTTCGTTAGTGTAGTTTAATTAAAGTAATAGGTAGAATTTTTATTGTAGTTTTAATTTAATATAGGGTTGTACATAAGGTAAATTTGTAGATATTTAGCAATTAGAGATTTAGAATTAGGATTAGCACTTCAGTCGACAGGAAATAGTCATTTTTGAAATTAGTTAGAACGAGATTTAGAAGTTGTCATCAATTACGTTCGGTCAGCGTCTATAAATAGAACAATTAATCAATCACTTCCGTCTGAAATGGCCCATTTTGTGGAAGACCAGTGGTCAGATTATGGCGTAGTTGTGTGTGGCTTGTTCGGATATGACGTCGTAATGTCGGCCTATGTTGGTTTTTAGTGGGGAGTTGAGGTTTGGTTTTTAGTGGGGAGTTGAAGTTAGTTTTTTTAGTGGGGAGTTGAAGTTAGTTTTTTAGTGGGGAGTTGAAGTTGGTTATTTTGTTTGGGTTCACAGTATGTTTAGAGTTTAGATAGTATAGGTTTATTGTTGGGGTTCTATTTGTTTTTAATGATTTTTATTTTCCCTTAAATGGGACGAGTGAATTTTCATGAATAAAAAGTAATTTGTAATTTAAATATGATTTTAGTGTTTTATGTTTAGTGTTCAGTGTTGTTGGTCTGTTTAGATTGTAATAATCCTTCTGTTCCAACGGAAGTGTCACGGAAGCCCAAAGTCCCCTCGTGCCCTAGTTTAGATGTATTTAGTAGATGATTGCTGTCCTTTACCCACAACCCTCTTTAAATTAGTAGTAACTATGAATTTAAAATTAATTACCCCCCTCTTCCCCCCACCCTGTTACATTACTAACTAATTATTATTTCTTTACATAAACTAGCGTTGTGGTATTCATTACAAGATTTAAGTATTAGAGATATAAAAGTAATTTACGATAAACAGTTGTAAATAAACATTTCCTGCATTAATTATTTCTCCATTCATCCTTAAGGAGTTTATCTTTTAAACGATTTGGCACATTTCATTGACGGTTTAAAATTCAACTGGCTACGTTTTAAAATCGCCAATATCCCTTATTAAAAAGAGTATCTACATCTAAGAAGGTCGTAGTAAGATTAAGCCAGTTATGCTTTATTAGGTATGAAAAAATCAATTTAAAAGTCTTGAAACTCCGCTTTGAGTGCTTCGATGTGCTTCTGAAAAAGCCCAACTATCTATCTTAATGTATGCCTTTGTAAAGGGAAGTACACATACTTAGTTAAATGTTGTGAAATTGATTTCACTCAATATAAATATTATTGGAAATGTAACAGGGTGGGGGGAAGAGGGGGGGTAATTAATTTTAAATTCATAGAAACTACTAATTAAAGAGGGTTTTGGGTAAAGGACAGCAATCATTTACTAAATACATCTAAACTAGGGCACGAGGGGACTTTGGGCTTCCGTGACACTTCCGTTGGGACAGAAGGATTATTACAATCTAAACAGACCAACAACACTGAACACTAAACATAAAACACTAAAATCATATTCAAATTACAAATTACTTTTTATTCATGGAAATTCACTTGTCCCATTAAAGGGAACATAAAAATCATAAAGACAAATTAAACCCCAACAATAAACCTATGCTATCTAAACTCTATAAACATACTGTAAACCCTCACAAATAATAACCAACTTAAACTCCCCACTAAAAACTACTTCAACTCCCCACTAAAAACCAAACTTCAACTCCCCACTAAAAACCAAACTTCAACTCCCCACTAAAAACCAACATAGGCCGACATTACGACCTACAATATAATAGAATAGAAATAGAGAAATAAAAATAAACATTAGAACATGGTCATTTATATACATAAGCATAATATATATATACTATATACAGTAAATAAAAACTACATAGCATAGTCCCAACTATAACCAGTTCAAACATGAACCTATACTCCTTATACATCTTATAACATAATATGAATTATGACATAAGAATCAACCCAGCTCTAGTCAATGAAGACTAGAACAAGACAACACCGGTCTATACTCTGTACCACAGAGTTAGGCCACTCACTGGTTAATACATATCAGTTAAAACCAAGCATGGAATAAAAACATCTACCATAACTTATTCCCATGCCGGCCATTAAAGGCAACATTACATTAAAATAATAATATACATGAAATAAAAAGAAATATACATTTAAAAAGAAGAAGCCAACATGGCGGATAATGTTCCTTCCCAAACCTCCAACTTAATCCATTCCCATCGATGCACTTATCATAGACAAGTGGACAATATACATACAATAACCAAATTAAACATAGTATAACATAAAATAAAAATTCTAAAAAGTAATTAAATCTCAACTCACGTCATATCCGAACAAGCCACACACAACTACGCCATAATCTGACCACTGGTCTTCCACAAAATGGGCCATTTCGGACGGAAGTGAGTGATTAATTGTTCTATTTATAGACCCTGACCGAACGTAACTGATGACAACTCTACCTCTCGCTCTAACTAATTTCAAAATGACTATTTCCTGTTGACTAAAGTGGTAATCCTTATTCTAAATTTCTAATTGCTAAATATCTACAAATCTACCTTATGTACAACCCTATATTAAATTAAACTACAATAAAAATTCTACCTATTACTTTAATTAAACTACACTAACAAAAACGCAATTTAAAATGATCAGAAAAAGAATTCCGAAAAATGACGCAAGGCCTAGCCGCTTAACCTCGTTTCAGGGCTTTCACAAAATACAAAACAATATTTACATACATCATTTTTATACCAAACAGTCCCCCAAGTCTATATCTATATTACAAATAATAAAATATATTTACATTAAGAATCCATTACTTACATTCTCACAAATCATAGCACCCACAGAGCACAGAAACTTAAACACATTCCAACGGACTTGTCGTACAGCACAAAGCAATTAATCACACTTTTAATTTAAGTCACCGACCTACATTCATCTCCTAACTTTCTTTTTGCGACCCTGCAAAAACAAACTATCATACAAAAAATACCCCTCTGGCCCTAGATCAATACAAAAATTTACCCATTGGGACAGACATAAAAAGCATGCAGCCTAAAGATAGGTGGAAACTGTGAAAGTCTCACTGGGACAAAAATTGCTGTACCTAGTCTTAAAACATCTGACATCAAAGTCACAATGAGATATACGTAGCGTCCAAGTACGCCAAAAAGGAAAAATCTACGCACACGACACAAAAAAGTCAACATGTCATAAAATGGGTAATAAAGGCATACAAAAAGTAAATATATCATTTTCATAAAAACATAAAAAAAGGAAAGAAAATGGTTACAAATAAAAAGTAAACAGAAGTGCAATGAAAAAAGAGCAGAGTCCTCTCCTGGTACAGCTTGACGTCTTGTTTGACACACCGATCTCACATTAACTATCATAGGGTCCACCGAAACCGTTTCTTTAACCACTTTCAAGCAATGCAACTGTGCCGCCTGAACCATTCCTTTATTTACTACCGGTCCTGTTGGCACAACTACTTTAAACATGACTGACTGGGGCCTAACAGTTTGGGTATCCCCAACTTCTGGTAGAACACTGGCAGTTTGGTTGGTGAATAGGCTCTCCGTCATTGTGCTGACCAGGGAGCCTGTGTCAATCGTGGCCTCACAACATAGCCCATTGAGGCTGACATTTGCGGCAGGGCGGGTGCCTATTAGCTGGCTCGGCAGAGTAGAATCCTCATCTTTGTGATGAATCGTGCCAGTCGCTCCGACAGTTGACTGCCTCCCTTTCAGGCACTCTCCAGTAAGGTGGTCGGGGCTGCAACAGTTATCACAGTATCCAGCATGATAACCGTAGTGGTCTGGTTCACCTGAACGCTGTGGGTATGGATGAGCATCAGGGCTTTGTTGTGACCGCTGCAGATACTCTATTGTTGTTGATAACTTACCCACCTGTTTGGCCAGTGCCAACACCAATTTTTCCAACTCTGGGCCCGGCTGTTTTGGCTCAACAGTCGTAGCTACAGAGTGCATCGAGTGGTCATAACATTCCTCCTCGGACCAGCGGATAGCCGTATCCCGCAGGCCTAGGAAGGAGGTCCTAGGGTATTTATGGGTCTCCTCTCGCAGGTACTTCCTCAAGAGGGGGTCTAGCAAGTTTTCTGCAAAGTGGTCCCTCAAGATTACGGCATCTGTGAGGACCACTGAGAGACTGGTTTGTCGCGCTAACAGGGCATCAAATGCAGCATGCAAGCGGTGAGAGTAGGATCTCACAGTCTCTGAGACATGTTGATGGACTGTGAGAAACAGGCCCATTAATTTGGAGATACTACGTTTCTCTCCGTAGCCGGACTGTAGCACCCTGATCAGCTCTTCGGGGTTGGACCTCACCTCCGGTGGGTGGCACCTACACTCTGCCCGCACTGACTCGCCGAGGTGAGCCCATAGCACGTCTCTCTTCTCTTCGTTCTCGGTGACTCGTCTCGCCCTCCAGGCACCTCTAATGTCCTCGATGAAGCTCTCCACGTCGCCTGGGTGGTTACTGCCGTGGAATAGCTTGATCGGCTCCTCACGGTGCAGGACGACATACACTGTCTGTGTGGCTTGTTCTTCACCAGCCATGCCTATGTTGGTTTTTTTTCTACCTATATCCTAACCTCCAACCCATTAAACCTAACCTTCCTAAGCTAAAAACAGTAATCATTGGTCTGTTTAAGCACGGATTCCCACTTCTAGACACCATTTGTAACAGGGTGGGGGGAAGAGGGGGGGTAATTAATTTTAAATTCATAGAAACTACTAATTAAAGAGGGTTTTGGGTAAAGGACAGCAATCATTTACTAAATACATCTAAACTAGGGCACGAGGGGACTTTGGGCTTCCGTGACACTTCCGTTGGGACAGAAGGATTATTACAATCTAAACAGACCAACAACACTGAACACTAAACATAAAACACTAAAATCATATTCAAATTACAAATTACTTTTTATTCATGGAAATTCACTTGTCCCATTAAAGGGAACATAAAAATCATAAAGACAAATTAAACCCCAACAATAAACCTATGCTATCTAAACTCTATAAACATACTGTAAACCCTCACAAATAATAACCAACTTAAACTCCCCACTAAAAAACTAACTTAAACTCCCCACTAAAAACTACTTCAACTCCCCACTAAAAACCAAACTTCAACTCCCCACTAAAAACCAAACTTCAACTCCCCACTAAAAACCAACATAGGCCGACATTACGACCTACAATATAATAGAATAGAAATAGAGAAATAAAAATAAACATTAGAACATGGTCATTTATATACATAAGCATAATATATATATACTATATACAGTAAATAAAAACTACATAGCATAGTCCCAACTATAACCAGTTCAAACATGAACCTATACTCCTTATACATCTTATAACATAATATGAATTATGACATAAGAATCAACCCAGCTCTAGTCAATGAAGACTAGAACAAGACAACACCGGTCTATACTCTGTACCACAGAGTTAGGCCACTCACTGGTTAATACATATCAGTTAAAACCAAGCATGGAATAAAAACATCTACCATAACTTATTCCCATGCCGGCCATTAAAGGCAACATTACATTAAAATAATAATATACATGAAATAAAAAGAAATATACATTTAAAAAGAAGAAGCCAACATGGCGGATAATGTTCCTTCCCAAACCTCCAACTTAATCCATTCCCATCGATGCACTTATCATAGACAAGTGGACAATATACATACAATAACCAAATTAAACATAGTATAACATAAAATAAAAATTCTAAAAAGTAATTAAATCTCAACTCACGTCATATCCGAACAAGCCACACACAACTACGCCATAATCTGACCACTGGTCTTCCACAAAATGGGCCATTTCGGACGGAAGTGAGTGATTAATTGTTCTATTTATAGACCCTGACCGAACGTAACTGATGACAACTCTACCTCTCGCTCTAACTAATTTCAAAATGACTATTTCCTGTTGACTAAAGTGGTAATCCTTATTCTAAATTTCTAATTGCTAAATATCTACAAATCTACCTTATGTACAACCCTATATTAAATTAAACTACAATAAAAATTCTACCTATTACTTTAATTAAACTACACTAACAAAAACGCAATTTAAAATGATCAGAAAAAGAATTCCGAAAAATGACGCAAGGCCTAGCCGCTTAACCTCGTTTCAGGGCTTTCACAAAATACAAAACAATATTTACATACATCATTTTTATACCAAACAGTCCCCCAAGTCTATATCTATATTACAAATAATAAAATATATTTACATTAAGAATCCATTACTTACATTCTCACAAATCATAGCACCCACAGAGCACAGAAACTTAAACACATTCCAACGGACTTGTCGTACAGCACAAAGCAATTAATCACACTTTTAATTTAAGTCACCGACCTACAGAAAATATAGTTGTTTTTGTTTTCATCAATAATAAAACACCTCTTGAAGGTATTTCGCGTGCCATTAGGTTGCCGATCTCTGCTCTAGTGGATACAAGGTCATAAATAGGAAATTAGAGTGGACAGGAACGGCCAACCGTTTGTGCCTAACTTTTACGGTGATGTATCAGTGGTACGTGGACACAGCAGAGTTAGTTCTCCGAGCCCCAAAAGAGTACGCTCGCTCGCATTATCAAACAAAAAGGTGGGGTTCAACTTGGTTCAAGTCTGGTGTGCTCACCGAAAAGGAATAATATGACTTAAAGCGCGCTGGCTTTCTCCTTCTCGGCCATATGCGTGTAGTGATAGAAAACCTGGTTACATAAACTTGGCAAAAAAAAAAAAAAAGGTTACCCACATAATTTAAAAGAAAAGAGAAGAGGAGTAACTTTGAAAAAAAAAGAAATTCCGTTTGTTAAGGATGAAACCGCCGGGCGTGGTGTTTTAATAGCTGAGAGGAAAAAATCAGAAAAGAATAGAGCGTTCCTATGACGTATCATAGAGACAGTGTTTTGTAATTGACACATCGATACAGTAAATAAAAATGTTGAAACTCCATTTTTAAAAATCTCTTTAAAAATATCTATATTGGCGATTTATCTCGTCTTTCAAAATTAAAAGAAGAAGAATGCAGTCTTATAGAAGCATTCGCATTGATTCTATAAATACTTTTCGACACTAGATGTTCATCCCAAAAATGAGCAGTAGATGCAATCAATTTTGCAGAAATTCCCATCACTAATAGTTGCTTGTAAAAATCGTAGATGGTTAAAAAAAATACTGCACTGTTATACAGTGTGTGTATCCTGAGGCACAGGATATTTTTTTAACACTTGATACGTACGAATTCTTAGTTCTTCTATTATTGTGGAAAAATTGCCAAAAGTGGGGCCTTTTTCCTAACAGTTCGCTCCCCCTAGCGTCAAAACCTGGCTACGCCACTGCTTGGAACTAACTAACCGCCGTTGCCTGACTGTTGATGTATGTTATAAAATAGTATAATTAGTTAATGCACACATTGATCCCAGAGTATTCGCAATCAAATTACCCTTAAATTGTATACACTTTCCTCGGGTCTAACGGAGTCTCCACTGTACAATGAAACAGGAGAAGGAGAAGAAGGAGTAAAGAACATGAGAGACATTTAGAAAGGCTTGGTTGGACAAGTGAAGCGGATGTGTAATGAGAAAAACATTCCACATCCAATGTTCCTGCACTGTATTATTCACCAGCAAGTTTTGTGTGCTAAACATATGGGCATTGGCAGTGCACTGCTGAGGTCGGCAACATTTAAATGATAGTGCACCAAAGTAGAATTTCTAAATCATTCAAGATCCTAAAATGTATATCCTGCTCTAGCACTCAATTTCTCATAGAGAATACTTCATTTGCTGTTTTTTTTGTTGGGTGTGGGGGGGGGGTGTCTTACGCGTGAAAATCGCTCTGCGTGCAAAGTCTTGTCTGACGGTAATCCAGGTGCGTAGCTAGGGAAGGGGAGTCCAAATTCGAAAGTTCCCCGGGCCCCTACTTGAGGGGGCCCCCAAAGGAGTGTCCGAAAATATATTTTTTTTGCAGAGGCCCTTAAAGAGGTCAAGCCCCCTAGGCCCCCAAATCCCTAGCTACGCCACTGTGGTAATCTCAGGTCACTGTTGATGTTAGGAACGTCCACTTTAAAGCCAGAAATGTCTTATGCTATGGTATCCATGAAACAATTTCACCATTCCCACTAATACAGTTGTATTATTGTATCAATGTGTTATTAAATAATAACTGATTAAAAATAGACTAGATAAACGATTGAAAATAAAAATATATTTTGATTCTACTTTATTCGGACCTCGAGTGTGTAGTCGCCCCCCCCCCTCCCCCGAACTGCTGTTTGATAATTATTAATACGACACTTGGGCTGAAAAGTTTGGAGACCTTGGCAAATATATTTTTTCCCATCAACTTATGTGACCCCCGTGAAATGGTCGTTCGACCCCTCAAGAGGGCCAATATATTTATTTTTCAATTAGATCTATCTAGGGCCTAGATTCTAGGCTATATATATAAGCTTATATATATATGTATATATATATATATATATATATACAGGGCCGTATTTAGGATTGTGTAGGCCCTGTTCCCAAATTTATGTGGGGGCCCCTCGTGGCCTCGCCCCTGCCTTACACATAACTCAGAAAAGTGCCGTTAATTCATGTTACATTCTGTAAAATTATAAATTTTATGTTGCACTTAGCTTGGTTGGTACTGGAGCGCTTTAAATTGTAGGGAAATAAATGGATTTTATATTACATTTTCAACGAAAGAATGGGAATGTCACTAAAACATTTCTTTTTGGGATGTTTGGGGGCACAGTGGGGGGTACCTTTTTTGTGGGGGCCCCTGTTCCAATGGAATATGTGGAACATGCTTAAATACGCCACTGTATATATATATATATAATACTATATATATATGAACTCCAAGAATCGTTAAGATTCGGTTAAAGACTTTCTTCTTCAGGTAGATTCCATGCTTCCATCATTAACGTCACGACTGAAACGTGGAACCAGGGTGTGATAGAAGATTGTGATATCATGTGTAGGTGCACTATAGATAAGTTCCCACCATTGTCTGTTTCACCTACAACATGTTGTTATGTGTCAGGGAGAAAAGCGAGGGTGTTCAACACTTTTTCATCATTGAGCCCTGTATAGTATATACAGTTAGATACAACCAGACTGGTCAAACATTCTGA
This sequence comes from Anisus vortex, assembly GCA_949126835.1. Classification (NCBI taxonomy): domain Eukaryota; kingdom Metazoa; phylum Mollusca; class Gastropoda; family Planorbidae; genus Anisus; species Anisus vortex. Next base: position 7,383,277 of record OX421494.1, on the reverse strand, counting down.
ACATTTATTTACATTACTAATACAATAAATTTATCTAAAAAAAAAACTGGCGTTATCAGCTTTGTGTGTATGTCGGGTAAGGGGGGGGGGGCGGGTAAGTCACAGGAAATAGCTTGGTGGGTCGTGTTGTGATTTGTGACCCGCCAGAATACACGCCCCCCCCCCAACCCCCCTGGAGTTGAGATTCTCTTTTTATCAGTAGTTCCAGACATAGGGCCTACTAGATGTGGTCTCACAAATCCTGAGTGGGTGCCATTTAATTTATTAAGTTTAAGTTCATCATCATCATCATCATTGGCTACATAGTCTCGAAAGACGATTAGATTTGCGCTCCTGTGATTTGGCCAGCCCTGCAAAATTGACTGTGCCTGTGGAGACCTATCCTTGAGAGACAGGCTCTATCGCATCTCTGGCACTTGAAAGCTGGGCCGTTGGAGATTGTTAGGGGCAGCCTACTAATCTTCGCTGCTCGTTTAGCCTCCGCGAAGTTTGCCCTCTGCCGCATTTATACCGGTGTGTAAGATGCCTCTCCAACTATTTCTGTGCTGAGCAAGGTTCTCCCAGTTCCCGACCTCTACATCTATAGCCCTAAGATCACGTTTGCAGACGTCCTTGAACCTGAGTTGGGGCGGCCCAGGGCCGGATTTAGACTTGATGGGGCCCTAAGCTATTTGAGATATGGGGCCCTTTATAAGCTTATAATAATAAATTATTATGTCAGTGCCAAATATTATTTTCGGATATCTAGAGGGTTAAACTGAAATATAATTAAGAAGGATATACCTATAGATAGTGAAATAATAAATCAAAGTCTATAATAAGATGAACCGCTCGCTTTGATATTTCTGCTATTTGATAACTTGTCCTCTAGACTTCAGTTTAGTAATTCGCTATGATTTTCTCAATGGAAAATTAAGATTAAAATCGAAATTTGTATATAGCGTAAACATTTAATGCAATTGTAGGAGCGTATAAGTCATTTATGACAGCCTTATTGATTGCGTAGAAAAAAAAAGAACATAGGCCCCTAAAAGGTCTAAAAATAGAGCTAACGGTTCATCTTATTATAGTCTATTAATAAATCTTTTTAAAAATCTTCTTAAAATCATTTTTATTCATAACAAACTTAAAAAAGCAAACTCTGGTAAAAAGAAACAAAAGTTCTTTTAAAAGGCGCAATTTACAAAGGCTAATTATCTAATCTCTTGACATATGTTATAAGGATTCGGGAACTATATTAAACTAAAATATTGTCTTTCTTGCCTTTGCCAGAGCAAAGTCACTGATGACATCATCAAATGATAAACTGCGTATTTTCTATCTACATGAGACTGAGGGAACATAATTTATCTTGAGTTATTGTTGTTCTAAATTCATTTTTTATCCTCTTCAGCTGAGAAAAAGATTGTTCTCCAGAGCAATTGGCAACCATCATATTTAGAAAAAAGTCAAAATTGCTTCTACATTAGGGAATGCTAATTGGACTCGATCGTTAAATATTACCCTATGCAGATCCTGATGTGTCAGACTATCATTTTCCGCTGAACCATAGGCTTGACTATGTTTAACATATTAATGAAAATGCTTGATTTCTCCTACAAGATTCATGTGCACATCTTCAGGACATGTTTGGCAAAAAGCACTAACTCCTTCACGAATGTCTTCTTCTGTAGCTTCTAATTTTGTTAAGAATTGAAACTTTTTTGCAGCATCATTGTATACTGAGGCCCACTGTGTTAGACTTGACTCTGATGCATCCATCAAAGGTATAAATGTTTTGATTCTGAACTTGTCTCATGACTCAAGGTTCTCAAAAGCATCATCTTCATCATCACTGAAATGCCATCTTCTATATTTGCTTTTTTTGTAACCAACATCAGGCAATTTTTCCTTTGCTTTTTCTTCAAAATGATCGAACATATCACTGGAAGCTTTAACAAAATCCGAAAGTGAAGCATACAATATCCTACATACATCTAGACTAATTTGAGGGGCTTGCACTGATTGACTAGTCTAATGAAATCCATCCAGCAAGTAACTCCACAAATATAACATTACCATAAATTCAAGCTTGTCCATTTTATTTAAAATATTTATGGCTGGTTTTCTTTTTTCGCCTTTTCTCTGTGGTATCAATATGCATACATTATTCCATCATAGCTATGAAGTATTGCACTTGTATCAATTAAATGTGCTTCCCATCTAGTCTTTGATAAAGACTATGGAACTTTTTAATCCTCTTTGAAGAATGACAAGAGTACTGCCCATCTATGTGTAGATGATGAAAGGAAATTATATATTTCTTGAACAATTCCAAAAAAGATTACTGCATCTCAACAACAGTCACCAACTGTTCTACCAACAAGATTCAAGGAATAACCAGCACATGGAATATACATAGCATACTTGTTAATATTCAATATTATTTCTTGCATACTCTTATATTTGCCAGACATGTTAGCAGCATTATCATAAGACTGACGACAGGTACTAAAATCTTTTTTGCACTCATTTGTAAGGTACGTGTGCACCATCTTAGCCATACTTTCCATTGTGTGTCTACCCATCTGTATGAAAGTTAGAAAACTTTCAACAGGGAGCCCAGCCATCATTTGTTGAAACATACCTCGCAAAAACAGTGATCTCATTAATATGGGACCGGTCTGGAGTGGAATCTACAGATAAACTGAACTACCCTGTAGTTCTTAAATCATCCAAGATTGAGTCTCTTACTTCATGTGCCATAATGTAGATAAATTCATCGCATATTGTTGTAGAAGGATTAGATGTGACACCTGATTCTTTACTCCCATTATTTTGTATGGCTTGCTAGAAAAGGATCACATTTTTATATAAGTTCGAGTAATCCAAAAAAATTGCCATTGTGGGGATAATCAAATAAGTGCTCATCTCCTCTTAAAGATAAACCACGATCTACCGTAGTAAGCTTAATTATGACTGTCACAACTCATCCAAGAAAATTTTTCCATAACTGCCGTTTATTATTTATATATAAAAAAATGCTGCAGTATATTTAAGTATATATGACAATTGTTCACTCGAACAATTTTGCTTGGGGGCCCCCAAGAAAGTGGGGGCCCTAAGCTATAGCTTGTTTAGCTTATAGGTAAATCCGGCCCTGGGGCGGCCGGTAGCTCTCTTGCCTTCCGCGAGCTCAGCATATAGCAGGTCTTTTGGGATTCGCCCATCCTCCATCCTGGAAACATGGCCAAGCCACCTAAGGCGTCGTTGGCGAAGGAAAGTGATCATGCTGGGCATGTTAGCCCGTTGCAAGACCTCGTTGTTTGTTATGCGGTCCTTCCAAGATATCCCTAGTATGCGTCTGAGGCAGCGCATGTGGAAAGAAGAGAGTCTCTTTTCTTGCGATGCGTACAGGGTCCAAGTTTCGCTGGCGTACAGGAGAGTGCTGATCACACATGCACGATAGACAGCTATTTTTGTATTAATAGACAGCATCTTGTTGGCCCATACTCTTTGCGTTAGCCTGGATAAGTTTAAGTTATTAATCTAGAAAAAGCAAATTAATTGCAAAGTCATAGAGTCTTAAGGCATATAATTGTGTTTGACCAAGAAAATATGCAAGGGAGATTATAGCTTTTCAAAACAGATAATTTATTTCAAACCGAATCGCAGCTTGTATTGTGTTGTTTTAATAAATATTTCCGAATAATCTATATTGAATTAATTTACATTGGTTTCCCCTGACCCGTGTAATATATTATGATATCAATGAATTGAAGCGCTAATAAATTATTAAAAAACAAATTCAAAAAGGTGAAAACTTACAAATCTTCAGATTTTCCTTTTTGGCTTGTCTTTTCTTTAAAATTTTGCATAGAAAAAAATTGATTGTCAAATAGTTTTCAACTAAATTTGTTTGATAATTTTATTGGTAAGCTTGTTAATAAATAAAAAAGAAAACATAAAGACAATCAGATCTTTTTTTGTTGTTTTGTTTTTTTAGCAAAAGAATAATTTAAAATCACATTTCATTTTTAAGACAAAAAAAATAAAGCAAAACTAAAAAAAAAAAAAAATAAAACTTCTACCAGTGGATGAGTTCAAACATATTTAACCCCCAGAAAAAAATTGTATAATTTTGTTTTAAACAATAAACACATTATTTTTTCTAGCATCACACGTTTCAATAACAATGTCTTTAAAAAATCATCAGTGCCATACAATAGGTAGGAAGATCATCAGAAAGGGATTGTGGGAAGGATTTTCAAAAGGGCTTCAAGAAAATGTTAGTGAACAAGTAAATAAAAGTTGCTGCTAAAAAAAGTATTTGATTAAAACATTCAAAATCAATTTTGTTGACATTAGTTAACATTAGAATTGTAGTTATATAATTTTAAGGTTGATACATTGAGTTTTGTATGGAAAATAAAAATTCTTTATAAAATTTTCACCAATTAAAAATATTTATGTGAAATCTTTTCTTTCAATTTATTATATTTTCATTTTGTGCTAATCATGAAAATTTATCTTTGAATTTAAGATTTAGTGCAAATTAAGGATTTAATTTTGTTAATTCAATGTTCAAAATAGTTTTATTATAACTTAAATGGCCTATAAAACTCAAATTTCAATTTGTGCAGACCTGAAAATATTGATAAAAAGTGTAAAGTTTTAAAATATACATTTTTAGTTATAACTATGTGAAACATCTAACAAGAATATTTTTAAAAATGTATGAAGAACAAAATAAATAACCAAAAAGATTGTTTTTTTTTTAAATTTAGTTATTATAAAGTTTCAGACAATCAATAGCGTGAAACTTGCATAATTTGTGGGACGCAGAATATGCTTTGTCTTATAAGATAATAAGAACAGTTTTTTTTACCAATGCTGTTCTTTAACAAGCACTAGTTAGAAATTTAAAATTAATGGGCCCTATTGTGATTATTGTGAGATGGTGCACAAGTAAAATGCAACATTCCTTCTAGGCCTGAGATTGGTTTGGCGTTGACTGGTAGAGCTCTTCCATCTAAAAGAGACATGCCTTTGGCAGCAGCTTGCAAGGTAAAAAGTGCATGACTTTACTAAGGACCAATTAAAAATTAATAAACTGATAAGGGATTTGGATGATGGGGTTCTACATTTTTTGGATTCTTTTTTTCTTTATATCATAAAATATAGATAAGATAAAATTGAAGAACTATTTTTAAGCCTAAAAAAAACTATTTATAAACAAAAGTCAAATCCTTTTTTGTTTATTTTGTGCTTGAATGAATGAAAACAGCAGTAAAAAATAATGTAAAAAAATATTGAACAAAATGTTTTGTTAAAAAGATATTTGGCTAAGTTGCAGTAAAAAATCATCGTACATTATACGCAATTATAAACATAAATACATAACATTGACTAGGATACAGTGGAGTAACAAATTCATATGAGCATAAAATAATTTTTTTACACGTATAAATCTATAAATATGTACACTAATCACATTCAGTAAGTTAAAAAATAAATTGCGCTGATGAAGAAAACAGTATTTTAACACTCAAAAGACATTGATAATATTTTGTTTGCTTCATTAAGTTAGAACTTTCTTTTGTGTTTAACAAATAAAGGGTTAAAAGTTGAGTGCAGCACATAATATGTACAGTTTGCAGGTTGCTGTTGTTTTTTTATGCCAGGCACTAGACAAATACTCCTGAGAAAGGCAACTTATGTTGACGATCCAAGATTCGATTTTTTAGTCTGCTGAATTCAGATGGTGTGCTTTCCAGTGTGAAGAAACCAAGATTATCCAGCAGCTCATAAACACCTGCAGGAGCTGCCACCTAAATTGTTTGTCAAACAAGTGATATTTTTGTTTCAATCTTTGAGTATTGGTATGAGTCAATATTTTAAGTACTTCCATTCAAACTTTTTGAATAAAGAGACTATAAAGTTAGAAAGAAGTTTTAGAGTTTAGGATTATACAATTCAGTTAATAACACAAATTTATAACTTCTAAGGAGTAAAGTAAAGTACCCTTCTGACCAAACTGATCAAAGAGGTGGTGAAGCAGCGTTCACCAGTTTCTGTGGTCATGGCATACTAAGGGATGTGTGGCGAGCACAATGCCCAGCCACCTTTACTTTACCCCAACTAATGTCAAGTACCCATCAGAGCTGGGTAGACTGATGGACACCCTTAAATCTTGGGGAAAAATCCTAACCAGGGTTCGAATCCAGGACCTTCGGATCACCATTTGAACGTGCTACCGCTTGGCTATCATGTCCCATATATAACTTTTACGGAATGATAAAACATTGGCTTTAGTTCAAGTCCTGATAATGTTTTCTTATCAGGTAAAATATTCTGACATTTATTTATGAAACAGTACATTCCCATAAGCCAAAGAAATTACTTCCATGATGCATAAACTGGGTAACTAGATCAAATATAAGCCCTTGACATCCATTTTTTTTTTAAATCAAATAATATTTGTATTCTAATATTAAACAAGCGAAGCAAGTAACATCTTTATACCTCTGTCATCCAGCGAGTGAAAGAACGTTGAAAATGTCCACTCTTTTCCATGTGCAGGTAAGCATTGTACAAGATAAGGTACATATATCTTTCCAAGAAATCATAACTCAATCTGTTCATATTACGCCGAACTGCACCAGTTGTTGATTTACCCTTGAATAGAAAAATACATCATTGCAATAATTAATCTATATATTAAATAATATGTTATTCAAACAAATTTTAAAAAAAATGAAATTTTAGAACTAATATATTAAAGTGATTAAGATAGGCTGATGAATTTTTTATTATTTTCTAGACATAGTCTTCAAGCTTTTGGTAGATGTGAAACTTTTCCAAAATTAATTCTTTTTGAAATGTAGGTGCTGACAAATTTCAGCATTAAGATTTGAGTAAAACAAAGGATGGCTTATGTAATTGGTAAACAATAGATCAGGCCAAGATGTTGCTCAAATTAAAAGATAGATTAAATAAAGTCCAGATGTCATGTCCGAGACAATAATAGCGGCCTCGGTGTATTCCTACATCACTCTTCAGGGTTCCCTAGCAAAAGCTTTTTATGTTTTAACTCAGGATTGGCTAATATTTGTTTTTAATGAAAGACATTTATGCAACATAGGATGATAATTGTCTCCCATGCAACATAGGATGATAATTGTCTCCCATGCAAAATAGGATGATAATTGTCTCCCATGGAACATAGGATGATACTTGTCTCCCATACAACATAGGATGATACTTGTCTCCCATGCAACATAGGATGATACTTGTCTCCCATGCAACATAGGATGATACTTGTCTCCCATGCAAAATAGGATGATACTTGTCTCCCATGCAACATAGGATGATACTTGTCTCCCATGCAACATAGAATGATACTTGTCTCCCATGCAACATAGGATAATACTTGTCTACCATGCAACATAGGATGACTGAATCAATTGAATCTGTTATTTTTTCAACTCACCTTATTAAAGACGACAAAAATAACCTCTCTGAGATGGAAGTGCATGGGAGACATGGTCTCAAAAAGTCTGTCCAACACCAAGTCCACTTCTCTCTTCACTTGGTGACCATCAGGAAGCATCCATACCAGTTTTTCAACCACCTTTGTTTGAGGGAAAACAAAAAAAGAAAACATTTTCACCTATTTAACAATATTACATTACACACAGGAGTAACATAAAATCATAACATATTGCAATATTTATATCATTATAAAAGCAAAGAAATAAAACTGCATAGAAATTCAAAGTGTTGTCTGTGTTGAACAATATTTCCTTGCCAGAAATTTTTTAATTTAAGGATTAAATTCATCAACAGCTGATTGTGAAATTTAATGATCACTTTCTTTTTCTTAAAAACCTGGCAATGTAGGAAACCCATATATACAAGGTTAAAGAAAGGATAACATATTCATAGAAAATCAGATCAATGGACAAAGGTACTAATAATGAAACTGATGTATTTTAATATAAAAATAGCAGCCATTTTCTTTTTACTTTCATTAATTAGCTAGGATTACATTGAGTCTTGATTTGTTGAATGCTGAAGTAAACTTGAAAAAAGTAACAAGTATTTGTCAAAGTGGGCTTCTATATTTTATTGAGCTGAACACAAGTAAATTTAACTGTGCTTCAATAAGAAACCTACCAACATGGTAGCCATCTACAGTTTTAAGGGACTGAACATTTATCAAGACTACACAATCTTTTAGTAAGCATAGGATTATAACATTTATAACCTTCTCTTAATGTAAAAGAATCTTACATCAAATAAACATAAAGTTGAGTGAAAATATCCCTATCAGAGGAATTTAATTAATAGGACCAGTGAAACAACAATCAAAAGTTTCTGTTGCCATGACATATTAGGGTTTTGTGTGGCCAGCACAATGCTCAGCCTCCTTTACTTATCACCAGCTACTGTCAGGTACCCAACAGAGTTGGGTAGACTTTAGGACATATGCGAGACCCGGAAACCAGTCCTAGCATTCACCAGTATCAAATAAACATACTTACTAAATATTCTCCTTTTGTGTATCTGGCATTTGGGCAACTAACTCGTTCTTGTTCATCTGGATTGGCCCCATAAGGAAATCCCTGGTGAATATCATTCAACATAATTATATATTTTTGCTTACACTAATAATTACATCACAGTAGATTACATTATACACTAAAAATTGAGTATATTCAACAGGGTTTTCTTAATTGACAAAAATAGATTCATAAAGTATACTAACCATAACAATAAAACAATATAAGAGCACTGCAGTTAAACTAGCTTAAACTAAAGCATAGAGTACAGTCCCTTTCTATGTGAAATTGACAATTCAATAATATATTTCTCTCTACAACATTCTTTAGAATGTGAATGTAGATTTTTTTTTCTACAATAGAAACATTTAGAGTTCATTTTTTTAACTTCATTTAGAATAAGAAAAAGTCAAAATGTTGTATTTTTTTAAAACCAGTTAGACACCAATACATTTTTTTATTACATTTTGGAAACTAAACTGCCATTAGCATAACAAAATTCTAACTGGTTCTAACTTTTTAGTAAAATAACTAAATTAGATTATATTTTATTCAGGTTTTTAAAATGTTTAAATATTGATATTTTTATGCTAAAATTGTGTTTGATATAAATTTTAAAAGATATGTTATAAAAAAAATAAAAATTTTACAAAATCTTATAAAATGTTTTTATTAGTTGAAATTAAATTATATCCTTACTGTCATATGATAAAATAATAATCCTGCTACTGCCATTGTCAGTGAGGTTCGTGACTTGCCAGTTCGGCAGTGAAAAACAAATGCATGGGAATTGTCAACCCAAGAACCAGACTCTTTCATGAAACTTAAGACCAACTCTTGAATTTGATCAAATTCCTGGAAATAAGAATAATGAGCACACTAAGTACTAAGTTTATGTGTAGAAAACAAAACTTGCAGAACAAAATATTTCTTTTACTGTTAATCAAATTATAAAGGTCTATTTTAATATGTTTTTGTGTAACAGTTTTTTTTTTTTTGTGAATGATATTTTTATTCCCAAAATTTAAATAATCTATCAATTTTTTTTTTTTTTTATTTTTCTTTTTAAATATAGAATTTAATATAGAATTTATATATATATATATAAATATAGAATTTAAAATATAGAATTTAAATATAGAATTTAAAACATATAGACAAAGTGCTATAAAGTATGGCCCCTCTTTTGTTGCAAATAGAAACTTAATGCTTCTTTCAAACAAACTTCTACTTTTTCAAAATGTATGTAAAAACAGTGCTTTGCTTAAATTTTTTTTGCATTTAAATCTTTTGAAGTAATTAGTTCATTCCATAGATTTTTAAATAAAAAGCACATCATTTAGATGATAATATCTTAACATGTTTTGTACCTGTTCATTTAAACAGTGATCATAATGGAGTGGAAGCCTTCTGTAGTGCATATCAAGGGTAGATAATCTCTGTTGCTCATACAACTCTTCAGGGGTGAAAACACTAACCACTTCAATGTCCACAGGTGGGGAAGTAATCTCTTTATATGCCTGGTTGGATTTTTGTTTTGGTATGGTGAAAATGGTATAGTGAAAGTATTTTAATATTTCCCTATAAATTTTTGTGAAATAACAATTCTAATTTCAATAAGAGTAGGCCTAATCCTATTCTTTAAAAAATTAAAATTATTTATTGTAGAATAAAAATATGTACACTTTAACAAGCTTTCTCTCAAATGCTTTGAATGGATAAATTATAAAGAAAAAAAAATTGAAGAAATTAATGATTATAATTAAATTTAAAAAACTATTCTTTTTGGCCTACCTTCCAAACTTTTTTGGATCTTAATTCCTTTTTCAACTTTTGTTCCATTTCCTTAAAAGAAAATAACCACATGTTTTTAATATATCCTGTAAAATATCAAAATGTAAATTGAAATCAGTTACATAGAAAATTGCTACATTTATTTTAATACTATTTAAGTTGAGAATCTTAAGCTGTCTTTTTGCATTGTGATTTGCATTTCAACTTAAATATTCGGTTAAAGGTGTTATACCGTTGAATTTAAAAAGAAAAAAAATAACAATGATTTATTGTTTTTTTGTTGTTTTCAATACCCTATCTACAGTAGGCTGATGTGAGAACTCTTTTAGATTTTAATTAATAAATAAAAAAGAAAGCCTATAAATATATAATTCATAAATTATATAATATATATATATAAAGAGAATATACATTTTATATATATATAATATAATATATATATATATATATATATATATGACATTAGTTAGGGAGAAGACCCAGGATCAAGCAAGTCTGTAGGAGAAGTGTAATTATGTTGCAATGGGCCTATGGGGATTTAAGCAAGAAAGACAAAGGCACTGGGCATTCTGCTGGCCAAACTACCTCTTGTATGGTAACTGCTAAATGAAGTAAATGTTGCTTCAATATTTCTAATGGATCAGGATGGATTAGGGAATCTTTATTTTTTTTTTTACATTTTATTTAGCCTTCTGCATTTATTGGCCAATATTTTAATGTTTTAAGATGCATAGAGCTGTTTAAATTGGAGTTTTTAAAGAAATACATTAGACCAAAACTCTAAGCTCTGCAAGAAACCTCCACTGATATCTAAAGTAGAGAACATTTTTTTTATGTTTACATCTTCAGGATTTTCTCCCCTTGCAGTCAAATTTAATTTAACATCTTGTCCAAATGGATTACATTCTGATTAATTAAAATATCAGTGAAATAAGCTTGAAACACATGATATTTTTGAAGAAAAAAAAATATAAAAAGAAAACTCAGTTATATTTTGTTCAGCCTGCTAATGGCCACAACATCCACACACACACGCACACACACACAAAATAAAACAAACCAAACATGAACAACACGCTAATCCAATGTGACCTGACCAAGTTTTTAGTTTTACTGCACAATAAAGTAAGCCAATGTGGCATTGATACATTTCATGCCAGATTTTAAAAGAAAAAGCAACGTAAAACAAAAATAATAAATTTTTTATTCTTGCATTGTATTATAAAAACATTTATTTTTGGTTTATTGGACATATTATTTTATTAGACATATTATTTGGCAGATGAGGCGTAAATTATGGTGGCCTTATTAATTGTCACTATAAGAAAAGCTGTAAAAAAGAGCTAAATTAGCTTGATTCAACGTGTAGTTAACAGTTTAAATTAAAATTTTGAGCTATATTGACTACCAAAGATTATAATAAGATGGACTGCTTGCTCTATTTTTAGAGCTTATATGTTCTTTCCCCCCCCCCCCTCGTGCGCACGACTTTCGATTTTAATCTTAATTTTCCATTGAGAAAATTCATGGCGAATTACTAAACCAGAAGTCCAGAGGACGTAGTGTGATCGGAAATTCCGAAACAAAGTGTTTCATGTTATCAAATAGCAGAAATATCAAAGCAAGCGGTCCATCGTATTATAGTCTTTGGCTATACTTATTGGTGCGCTAATATAAATTTCTATTTGGCTGTTTACCTCCAAGTCTTTGCCAGATGAACACTGGGAATGGATTGGTTCTGCCAGGAAGGACATGTCTCTCACGGAGTAGGAGATGTCGTCGACCTCCAGGATGTAGTCTGACCTCAAGTTGACCACAATGACGTTGCTGTAGCCTTGCTTGTGGTGAAGGAGGTGGTTGACAACTTTAGACAAACCCTGATTTCATTGAAAAAACAAGCACATACACAAACTTAACGCTGTTGCTTTTCAGTCCTATTATTAACTTAAAACTAAATGAGAAACTAATGGTTAAGGGCTTTAGCATTGTAAATGGCTATTTAAATCAAGAACAGTTTTCTTCGATTCATTATCAACCATGGGCTATTTGAATTGGACCCAGAAAGCAGAAAAGCTATTCTTTAAGTAGTGAGGGAGGGGGGGTGGCAGCTTAGTATTTGTGTAGAAGCAGTTGTTGAGTGAAGGGACACGGTGGTCGAACGGCAGCGCGTTCCACTGGCGTACCGAAGGTCCTAGAATCTTAGTTCAAATTCTGGTGAAGGCTAGGATTTGTTCTCGGGTCTGGAGGGTGTCTCCGAGTCTACCCAGCTCTGATGGGTGCCTGACTTGAGAGTTGGGGTCAAGTAACGGCGGCTGGGCGTTGTGCTGGCCACTCAATCCCTTAGTATTCCGTGACCACAGAAACTGTTGAACGGTGCTTCACCGTCCTGTGGATCAATTTAATCCGACGGGATGTTTTCTTTTAAAAGTTGTTGAGTGACGTAAATCTCTATATTGTTATTATATAATTAAGTTTTGATAGAGAGGGGGGGGGGAGCTGACAGGAGCCGACTGAACACGATTGTGAGGTTTTGGACTTGCTCTTTTGCCCACGATAAATATGATATATATTCGGCAGTCTACTTGTAGATATAAAATATAAAATATAATATATAAAATACACTTCATATTTTTTTTATCGTACTTGAACTTTTCGAGGCTGTTTCTATTCTATTATGTGCGGATTAACGTGTTTATTTTTTATATCAGAAGCAGAATTTATTCTTCATTTATTTATGAAAGTCATATGCCGTTAAAAATGAAAGATTTTAACTATATTTTCTTGATAGAGAAAGTCTCGATATGTCTTACTTATATTTATGTTGGGTGTAGGCCCAGCCATGGCGATTGGCTATCTCAAAACACGCTTGTACTATCTTATCTTTTATCTTATATATAACAGACGTTCATTCTATATAGAAGATTACTGCGTCCTACGATCGTCCGCAGTTTGAGTCTAGTCCTGCATTTATATTAGTGTTTTAAATGATGTTAAGTTACTTGTTTTCCTAGTTTGTTCAGGTAACCCATTCTGTGCCCGAATGCCACTCGGGAAGAAAGAGTAATTATTTATACATTAGTTCTCGCCTAAGAGACAAGGAAAGAGTTTTTGTATAGGCTTACCTAGTAATTTCATTTCTTTGTAGATCCAGAGATTGAATTTTTATCTCTTACCTTTCTGGTCGGCTGTGCCATGCCATAAATTGGAAGACCCATCAGACGGCGAAAGTTAGAGACCTTTATGTCCATTTGAGAGCTGAGAACGTCCAGTCCAATGTAATCATCGTACACCTGGTCAAAGAAAACAAGAAATCCCTTAATGACAGGCAGTGCCCTCATATAGGGGAGGGCAGAGGGGGCGTATCCCCGGGGGCGACACTTCTATGGGGGTGGCAAATATAACCTACGTTCATACCAGAAACTTTAGGAGAGTTGAAGGGGAAATAAAATTTGAAACACAAATTGTGAACAAATGGAATAATGAATAAGGATGGTAGAAATTAACTTCTTTTTTTATTTACACTCAAACTATTTTATACAAATTTTTCACTTTTAATAGGCTCACAAGTCTCACTTTGAATAGGCTCACAAATGTTTCACTTTTAATAGGCTCACAAATGTTTCACTTTTAATAGGTGTAAGTGATGCATGACTTGGTGTGAAGTTATAAGGAATAAGTTTGTGCAATAGGTGCGATTAAGGAGTAACTAGGAAATGTGTGTTTGACGTCATGTAATGTTTACTTGGGAGAGAGAGATGGTAAACAAGGACAGAGTATGTTAGGCCGTGGAAGAGTGATGTTCTTGGTCTTGATATGATAGTAGTAACAAAGTGTAGAAGTGATGTTGATATACAATACGTTGATTAAAGTTATTATCCTCAAGTGAAGTCTTATCAAGTTTATTGAATTGTGTTACTACATGTTATGAAGATCTCTCAGTTACAAAATGGTGGAGCAGCAGTAGAAATCAAGACCATAGAGAGACACATCACAGAGCCTACTTTATGTACAGTTGTTGGAACTGTTGGAAGTTGACCTGCCTGCCTGTCTTGGAGGAGGTAACTTGAGGGAATCGACGTTTGATTGCCCTGCGAGTCATTGTATATGACTGGTGGATTTATTGATTTGTGGAGTTGCACTGTGAGTCATGGTATATGACTGGGATGTTTACTGACCAGTGGAGTTTTTTGTGAGTTGTGGAGCAACCCGGTGGAATAGTTACAGAATTGTACTGAAGCTGATGAGCTGAGAAATCCGAAGCTGTCCTGTGGGTGTCCTGAAACTGTACTGTCGTCTGTGAGCTGTACTGACGAGCTGGTGTCTATCTGGTGTCGAAGTCTGTCAAGGTCGACGTCGTACTATCCGGTTTGCCGTGGCTACACACTATTGCCTATTGCCAGCCGTAACTGCTTACGAGAGCTTTCTGGCATAGTAAGCGGGCGTCATTGCATCGTTGCAACCGCTGATAAAGGCATACATCGTCTGCGTCCTTGTGCAGAGGGCATATTATTGCGGGCGTCATTGCATCGTTGCAACCGCTGATAAAGGTATACATCGTCTGCGTCCTTGTGCAGAGGGCATATCATCTCCTGGCGCCGGATGTGTAACTTTGCTGTTGATCTCGTTTGCTGACTGCATTCAACACGTCGGTGGAAGTTAGGCAAGTTCATATGCAGGGTCGACACAACGGTTACCGGAAGACTTCAAGGTTGGGAAAGGACACTCGAGGTTGATCCGTTGGATGCTGTGGAACATTTGACGTTGATTTGGTTGGACAGAGCTATCAAGGTCAAGGAATTTGGACGTTGGACAAGGGACGTGCGTGGACCTGGATTGGAGACAGCACTACTGAAAGCTAAGTTAAATATTTTTTTTAACTTGTATGATAATATCTAGGGTATAATTTATTATCATTGCTATATGTATATTCGTATATTTGTATATGTAAATTCTATTAGGGCTACATGAGTATATTTTTATTCATTGGGGAGATTCGTCCTTTGGAAAAAGGATTGTGCGGACTTAGACTGTGGGTTTGAGTGGGCTTCCCATTGAATTAAAGTGAACTTAATATTTGTTTAGTTTGTTAGCGTGCTGGTATCTTGTTTTGGGCTGTTTTGTTTAGCGATTTGTGTCAAAACATTAAGTATAGTTTACTTGTTTGTATTCTTCTGTCTTTCTGCTAAACTATCTGTGTATCTATATATGTATTTATTTGCTTTATGATTTACTTCTAATTGCAACTATAAATGTTATATGCATCACATTTCTATATCGTAAGTATATATGATTCATGCTGGTGTGTTGGTTGAGGTAGTGTGCTATATGGTCAACGTTTACACGCCTTTATGTTAATCAAAACTTAAAGATTTTAAATTAAAGACATTGCACATATTAGGACGGTATTTGTGCTGATTTGGAGGTTGTGCGTACATTTATTTTGGTACACATATTGCGTGTAACATTCGCATTGTATTAGAATATCGCGTATAGTAGTATTAGAACGATACTTGTGCTGTACTAGAGTACTGTACTGTGCGCAGTGCTATTAGAAATTTTTTCTTGTATACACTTGTTGGTATAGCGGTTGATAATAAACATGAATCTTGAATTATGGAAAGTGTGGACTGAAGTAGCTTTAGAGATAGGGTTACAAGGGGATGCTATTGTGAAATACGTAGAGAAGAGAGTGCAACAAAGCATAGAATGGGAAAATGAAAACAGGGAAAGAGATAAAAAGGATCAAAGACAAAAAGAAGATAGGGAGAAGGAGATACAGAGGGAGAGAGAAGATAGGGAGAAGGAGATACAGAGGGAATTGGAAAAAGAACAAAGACAAAGAGAGGAGAGAGAGAAAAGAAAAGAGAAAATACATAAACAAGAAATGGAACTATTAGATTTAGACATTGGGAGGATTAGGACACAAACAAATTTGAGTAGATCTATCAATGATAGGAAACGTGACTTGTGGTTAAGTAAATTGTATAATGGTGATGAAGATATAATGGTCTTAGAATCTCAAATAAGAGAAATGGAGGAGGAGATAGAAGAAAGAGAAATGGTTTTTCTATGTAAGAAAGTAGTTATTGAAGTGAAAATTACAGAGTTAAGGAATGAAGTTGACTTATATGATGATGTGGATAAGATAGCTAAAAATGAAGATATAGTAAAGGAAGATAATGATGATAATAATAATGATAAGTTGACAGAATCTAAAATACTAAATGAAGAATCTAATATTATGGTAAATGAGTCAGAAATTAGAATGGAAGTGTCAGATATGATAATTAGAGAACCAGAGGTCGTGGATTTGAAAAATATAAATGTAGAACCAGAGGTCATGGTTGAGGATTTTAAAACTGAAAAAAGAGAATCAGAGCTTATAGTTGAAAAGTTAGAAACTATAAATGAAGGTGAAATCTTGGGTGAAAATTCAATGATTAAGATAAAAGAACAGGTGGAGGTGACAGATAAGGAAACAGTTAATGTAAGAACTGAAGATGGGCTATTTGATGAGATCAATTTGAAATTGTCGGGAGATGAGAGTATACAAGATAGTATATTAAGTGATCCTCACTTAGGTCATGATGACATAGTTGTAGATCTTATGTTAAGTGAAAGGGAGAAACGTGTCAAGGTCTTAGGTGTTATGTTAGGTGAAAGGGGGGAAAAGAAAGGTTTTAGGTTGTTGACTAAAAAGTGTCACAAAGACAATGTTGAAACATTGTTGACTGTAGATTGTCGGAAAGATAGTGTCGCGAAAGATGAAGAATTGGGAGTTTGTCGCGAGGACAATGTTGAGAGAGTTGAGACATTGGAAATTAGAAATTGGCAAGAAGACAATGTTGGGATAATAGAAACATTGGGGAATATAGATTGTTGGAAGGACAATGTCGTGACAGTAGAGACATTAGGAATTGAGATAGAATGGAAATACAGAGAAGTGATGGGGACTGTTAACGTTAGTGTTGATGAGTTGGAAGAAGAAAAGGTATTGCAGATAAGTGAATGGAGAGAAGACTGGTTGATATTAGACATAAGGAAAAATGTAATTAACGATGTGAAGATAGTTTGGTGTTTGTTCGAATGGGGAGATGGTTTTAGAGATGAAGTGGTTCTGGAAGGAAATGATTATGGGTGAAATAAATATGAGGAGAACTGGGATTGTTGTAAATAATGTTGTAAATAGTGTATTTTTATTATTATATTGAGATATTAACAAATGTAACATTTTTCACAGATTTTGATTTGTGTATTATGATGATGATATTTGATGATGATGATGATGATGATGATATTTGATGATGATGATGATATTTGATGATGATGATGATGATGATGTTGATGTTATCTTGCCACACATTGTACCCAAGTCAAGTTATATGTTCTATATTGGTGTTGTGGTCAAGTGGAAATAAAATGGGTGAACATGAGTAAATGAGTGAATGAATTAGATGTAATCATTTTTTATTTAAGTAATGACAGTTATATTGATAAGTTTGGGATGATGACTGCTTGGGATACAGTATAGACATCATTTTTCAGTGTTATTATTATTATATTATTCATGATACTTATTTTTATATAATAATAGTTGTTGTCTTGAAGAGAACACATGTTGGTGTGCAATTTACATTTTACAATACTTTGTTTACTAGGTGCGTAATGGATGTATTGAAAGGAAGTGCATATTTGTTATGATTTGTTGAAAATTTTAATTAAATAGAGTTGGAGCATTTGTATAATAGCAAATGTATATTTATAAGTTTTTTTAAAAAAAATACTAAAGGTATTTTTAAATGTGAGAAGGAGGGTGTAAGTGATGCATGACTTGGTGTGAAGTTATAAGGAATAAGTTTGTGCAATAGGTGCGATTAAGGAGTAACTAGGAAATGTGTGTTTGACGTCATGTAATGTTTACTTGGGAGAGAGAGATGGTAAACAAGGACAGAGTATGTTAGGCCGTGGAAGAGTGATGTTCTTGGTCTTGATATGATAGTAGTAACAAAGTGTAGAAGTGATGTTGATATACAATACGTTGATTAAAGTTATTATCCTCAAGTGAAGTCTTATCAAGTTTATTGAATTGTGTTACTACATGTTATGAAGATCTCTCAGTTACAATAGGCTCACAAATGTTTCACTTTTAATAGGCTCACAAGTCTCACTTTTAATAGGCTCACAAATGTTTCACTTTTAATAGGCTCACAAGTCTCACTTTTAATAGGCTCACAAATGTTTCACTTTTAATAGGCTCACAAGTCTCACTTTTAATAGGCTCACAAATGTTTCACTTTTAATAGGCTCACAAATGTTTCATAAAAGATTGGCTCATCTAGAACAGGGGGCGGCAACCTTTTACTAATAATGTGCCAAACAAGGATTTCTAAATCATTCAGTGTGCCAACACTCTAAAAGTCAACGCTCCATTATACTTAAAAACAATTATTTTATAGGACAACTACCGTAATCAAACTCCTTAGCAAGACCAAGGCTAAAAGCGCAAGTGTTTATTTATAGAGAAAATCGTTAAAGCGTTGTTTTTTTTAAATACACAATAGGGCGTTTGCAATCACGTGACAAAAAGCGCGTGTTTTTTTTTTGTTTACTTTGTGTAGTAGTGTACACAATGGCCGCTGTATCAATAAAGTTTCGTATAGGCTCGAGCTTGTTTTTAGTTATATGTTGTGTTTTAAAAGAAATATTTATTTTAAAATGACATCCACATATTTCCATACATTGTCGGCTGATGAAAAGTCAAGGTATGATCGTAGCCGTAGACTTTAGACCCCTGCTGCCCTACTTAGCCATTAGCCTAGCTTACGAAACATTCAAAGTGTAGGCCTATAAAGTAGTGAAATTGAAAGTGTAAATAGGTCTAGCCGGCCCTAGCCTAATCACATTAATCAATTAATCTGCAGTATTTAAATTTTAAAATAGGCGAATACATACCGAACGATTAGGCCTACATTTATTCGCAATGACATCAATAATTATAATATCAATAAAATCAATTCAATTGCAACACTTACCGGTCGGATATGAAAATGATAAAATGGGTGTAAAATGTTGAAAATCGTTGAAAAAATACCATGTCATGCTTTCTCTTGGACTAGGAAGATGATCTACGACTAAGCTTACTTCCTTATTTGTGAGTAGGATAGCCAATATTCAGATGTGAATTTGGCATGATAAAGAAAAACTTCACTACATTTGTTCCTCAAGTGGCTTATATTTACACAATGACGTCACCAAAAAACTTAAGCTCCGCCTATTGCAAACGCTCTATTAACGTGATTGTGATTATCATCCTTTTTTTATTTGCATTTACATCAAATACAATATTTTAGTACTTAACTTTCACATTTATGGTAATTATTGTCTTAACATTATCTTTTGTTAGTCGAGACGAGGATCTAACACCTGTTTATGTTCATCACTAATTATATTATGATTTCCTTTGATAAATGTGTTTCAATATTACAATGTACCATGACGTTATCGTTAAGCGGAATAAATACGTAGTAATCATACAAACTGAGTAGTTAATGTAATGTTTACAACTATACATATACATTCTTTAGTCATATAATATATTTCTAAATTTCAAATATTTTTTTTACCGTTTGATTATTTCAAAGCTACAAATTGTAGATATAAGTCATTTATTTTTTAATAAAAAAACAAACAAAAGAAACATTAGAAATATTAACGCAAATAAAACGGGTGAATTATCTACCTTTAATTTAAAAAAAGGTGTCCACATTTGATTCAATAGTGATGCCAAACAAGTTTTGTTTTGTAATGTGACATACATTACTGACTCATTATTATTTCTTTATATAATTCCAACATTATGGTAGTCATTACGAGATTTAATTATTAGAGGATTAAAATAATTTACGTTATAACAGTTGTAAAGAAACATTTCCTGCTTTAATGTTTTGTCCATTTAAGCAGTTTATATTTTGAACACAATATAGGCCTAGTGCTATTAAATACGTCACTTATATTTAGTAAATTAATAATACAAAAAAATGTGTTTTAGAATTATTTATATTTATGTTTAATTAGAGAAGATGAGCATAAAAATATTTTAAATGTAATTAGTCTGTATCAATTAATGAGTAGTCAAGTGTAGGTAACCTCTTTGAATGCTTAAAATAGCTTTCATGTGCGATAAAATCTGTTCACAAGTGTACGTTGAACAAAAAGCTGAAAGTAAAAGAGCGAATGCCTAGCAGTTGAGAATAGCAGACGACTTTCGTAAGCAGCTTCCTTTTAGACCCGGAAATGGGCACATTGGAATGCGCATTTTTAAAATGTTTGAAATTCAACTTGCTGCATTTTAAAATCGCCAATATCCCTCCACCTTAAAAAAACTATCTACATCTAAGAAAGTTGTAGTAATTTATAGTAATATCAAACCAGTTAAACATGATATGGTATGAAAAAATTAGTCCACCAATTTGAAAGTCTTGCCTTTGATTAGAAAACTCCGCTTTGAGTGCTGCAATGTACTTCTAAAAAAGCCCAACTATCTATCTTAATATATGCCTTATTATAAGGATGTACATGTAGTTAAGTGTTTTGGAATTGAGTTCACGGCAAGATATGTCTTGTTTCAATGCAAATCCATTCTAGTGGTCCTTGTAAATGCAAGCTCAACTAACTAAAATGTGTCGCTATGTCATTCAGAAACATCGGTTTCAACAGTCATTCAGAACCGGAAAATGTTGTTTTTCTTAATCAATAAAAAACACCTCTTAAGGTCTCTCGCATGCCATTGAAAATTTCAACCGCGTGCCAAACTGCCTTGGGTTACCAACCCCTGATCTAGAATATTCTTAATAAAAAATTGCATTTTAAAATTTATTTAATATTAATTAACTAAACGCAGGCACTAAACAAAGCAGTTGCAGTATGCAAGGGGGAGTCCCTGAAACTTTTGCCCTGTGGCGCTTCATAGGCCAGTCAGGGCCCGATTGCAGGCCCCGCTCATCCATATAGGCAACCTAATTATTTATTTTTTTTGACGACTTTTTTAAATTTGGGGATTTAAAAATAAACTAAATTAAAGGTTAGGACATGCGCGCTACTAGCAAAGACAGACGAATTACTAGGTGATGTGTCTGCAATGTCAATTAACCTCAGGTCTCCAGTAATTTATGTTCATTCTTTGGATGGAGTGTCTACATTGTCACTTAACCTCAGTTCTCTAGTAATTTGTGTTCACTCTTTGGCCCCGCCCTCTCCCCATTCGCTGCCCGGACCATGCCAAAAGGAACTAAGGAAAAATTGTATGTGCATCCGAGACGTCGCATGTCATGTGGACGACCCCCTAAAGCTGCGCGAGGCACCAGTTGTACTCACTAGAACTCGATGCTGTGTCGTCAGTAAGGAAGGTGGCGAAGACAACTCTGAAAAGTCCAGCTGGCTACACAGACGGATAACTTCCGGGTTACGATGTAGCCATTTGTTATAACTCCAGCAAAGATTATGGGGCATCTGTGGAAATATGCAAAATGTTCATTTTTATAATTATTTTACTGCTACTATCTTTTAAAATACGGACTCTAAATTAATAATAAATTCCAAATACAGTAAACCCTCGCTACTTCGCGGTTCTATATTTGCGGATTCACGACTTCGCGGATTTTCGTCATTATATCATATGAGAAAATACAGTGCAGATTTTAATTTTAAATTTAAATAACTTACTATTGTATAGCTTAACATTTGTGCATGTGTACTGTATGTACATACTGTTGATTTCTGTACAGTACTGTAAAGGTTGGTTTGTTAAAATATAACAGTACGTAAAGGGAGGGTCTTAATTTTAATAGTCCTAATACACGTTAAATAAATACTGTAAATATGGTGTCCCTACTTCGCGGATTTTCAGCTATCGCGGTGGGTCTCGGAACCTTTCTACCGCGATAAATACACAAGAATACACAAGGAAGCGAGGAAAATAAAGTAGGTCTACACCCTGCGGGCACATCACGTCGTATCGACGGTGAAAAAAAAACGTGGTTTTAACGTGTTCATGGTTTCCACGCCCCCCCCCTTTCCTGCCGATACAATGTGGTGTGCCCGATGGGCATGTAATTACATTGTTTATGCTATTCCAATTTTGAAGACATTAAATCTAATTTTAATACAGATAAAAATTAAGTGATTTAACGTTTGATTTGCTAACTTTTAGAGTAAATAAAGGTGTTTAGTAAAAGTAGTAAAGTTTCCCGTCGGACCAAATATATCCATGGGGCCGGTGAAACAGCGTTCACCAGTTTCGGTCGCCACGGCATACTAGGTGATGGTGTGGCCAGCACTATGCACAGCCGCCTTTACTTTACCCCAACTAAGGTCAGGTACCCATCAGAGCTGGGTAGACTCTGGGACACCCTCCAGACCCGGGAAAAAATCCTAGCCTGCACCATGGCTTGTACCCAGGACCTTCAGTATGCCAACCGAGAGCGCTTTCGCACGGCAAAGGTGTTTATCAAAAGAACATTTTATATGGATCCATGTAGGCCTTTCTAGATTAGTGAATAGGAGGATAAACTAGACTATATTTTCCTACTTTGTCTTAATGGAAGCCTTTAATTTAGTGTGTGAATGACAAGGATGCATTATCGCAGGGGTCCGCAACCTTTTCATACTAGTGTGCCAAAGTAGGATTACTAATTTATTCAGCGTGCTGACAGCCTACACTTCATCCTGCTCTAGCACATAATTTTTTTGTAGAGGTTCCTTTTCAGGGGTTTCTTCCGCGTGCCATTGAAAAAAATTGATCTGCGTGCCAATATTTTCACGCGTGCCGTATGTTGCCGAGCCCTGCATTATTGCATCTCGCACGTAAGTACCTGATCTCTTAGGTAAGCGTTGAAAGTAATAAGGAAGCAATAAGTCTCCAGTGCGCTCAGGCATCCGGCGTGAAGATGTTCTACAAAACTGTCAGCCTACCAATGAAAAAACAACAGCAACATAACAAAATAACAAGGGAAACAATCAAGCAGACGACATTATTAGATTGTAGCGCTCTGATTGGTTTCAAAATCAAAACTAGGTTTAATATTTGGCTTTTTTTTCTATTCTTTTTCTAACGTTTTATTTATTCGTTTATTGGAATTAACAAGATTATTATTAAAAAGAAATTGAATTGAAGTTAATAGTAGCCCTCAACTCTCTCTCTCTCTCTCTCTCTTATTCTCTCTTTCTGTCTGTCTGTCTCTCTCCCTTACATAGAAACACAACCATATTCCAGAACCACACAGCAGTCAACATATCACAACGAATGTATTTAAATGAAGAATCTATGAAAAGTATTTCTAATGCAGTTAATAGTTTAAATAGAAAAGCTTTTATGTTTTCATCACTTAATCAAGACTTAACCAAGATTTTTCTCCCTTTGTTGTCATATCCATTTTATAGAGAGAAAATAAGAGAGGTTATTATTTTTTGGACAATGTGGGACGCAGTAATGATTGTGTGGCCACAACAAATGGACAACCTCCAATACCTCACCTCACCTCTTTATTTTTAAAAATCCAATATCAGGTCTAAGTCAAAGCTAAACGAATCGTGAGCCCACAAACCTGGGCAGCCAGAATCTTGATTTCTGGCGTGGACCGCCCCCCCCCCCCCCCATCCCGGCGCGTGATTAGAACGCGCTCCGAAAACCGCTTGGGCGTGTCATTACATGTAATCCAGCTGCTACACCAGCTTCAGCTGAGGAGTTTAGTTTATTTAAGAGTTGTGAGCTGGGCAACGTACGTAATCTAAGTGGGGCTGAAAAGTGTTTGACGCTAACTCTTAAGGAGTCATACTCCTAGGACGTCACATTTTAAACAAATGTTTACTCGTTATCATCTTTTGTTTTGTGTTTGTTTTAAAATTCAGTTTGAAAACAGCACCGCCCACACCACACACTCTCTTACACAAAAAAAGGCATATGGGCCCTACATATTTCAACATAAAATGTGTAAACCTGCTTTCAAAACTGAAACAAAAAATTCTAGTCTATAATATATAAGGAATTGAAGAGCACTTTTGTGATTACACGTTATTTTACACGTTGTTGCTGAGAGCTAACAACCTTGCCCCTTTTACAAGTCAGTCAAATAAGTTTGATTTGTATAAGGGGCAAGGGTGTTAACTCTCAGCAGCAATATCTTTACAAGTCAGTCATATAAGTTTGATTTGTATAAGGGGCAAGGGTGTTAACTCTCAGCAGCAATACGGCCCATTAGGATCAAGAGATGAAAAAATGTAAACAAAAGTAATTTCCGAACGAGCACCCCACGTCGCATCGACGGGGAAAAAAACGTGTTTTCCAGTCCTCCCCTCCCCCTTCTGTCGATTCCACGTGGTGTTCCCGCTGGGCTACTGAAGTTACTTTTAATTCATCAATGGAGAATTTTGTTTCTTACGGCTAGTAAGACGTTAGTAAACACAAAAGATAGATCCCCAGCAGACACACCACGTCATATCGTCGGGGAAAAACGTGTGTTTTCCAAGTTTTTTCGTGTTTTCCAAGTTTTTTTCGTGGTTTTCACTTTTTTTTTTCGTGGTTTTCACTTTTTTTTTTCGTGGTTTTTACTTTTTTTTTTCGTGGTTTTTACTTTTGTTTCCCCCGTTGATATGACGTGGTGTGCCCGCTGAGATCTGGATGCTTATTTTATTTTTTTCTAAAATTGAGTGTGCGTGTGTGTGTGATGGTGGGGGGGGGGGGTAAAGGTTCATCAAAAGCAGCCATGGGAGAAAAGGAGAAAGGATATGAACAATGTTGTTTTCTGGACGTCATTTATGGACAAATCTTAAATGAAAGTAATCGCACACAAGTGTCGAGAACTCAATGATGCTAAAGTAAGCTTAATGTTCTTTAATTAGCAAAGAGATCCTCCCCAATATAACTAATCTAAGTTAAGTACCAATCAGAATGATTGTGCTGTTACCTGCATCCGCTTGAAGGCCGCGGCCTCGAGCCTCTTCTTGTGATCAATGATGCAGGCCCTTAGGTTGATCACTTGTGAGCATTCGTCTATGACGGCATCCACCTGTTCAAAATGGACAGGATATGTAAGAGAGAGAGAGAATGCTAGAGAGAGAGTGAGAGAGAGAGAGAGAGAGGAGATGTACTTGTCACACCAAGCATACTTAAGTGGAATAGAAAGTGATTATTTTTTATATTACTTTCTCTTTACTTCTCCCCCCCCCCCTTTTTTTACGAGAGTGTGGCTTTAAGTTAGAGGGATAAAAGAAGGTCGAGTGCAATTTCGTCTTGTAGGTCAGGGACACACGAGCGAGATGTTCTAAGGCGATTGCTCGAGGATTACAACGAGGTTCCTATATCGATTGCTAATGCTAAGTGCTGGAATAGACCAAGAGCCTAGACAGAAGGAAAACGGGACACGTGTAGAATCTACTCGGAAACACGGGAACAAGTACTGAGAACACTATTAGAGTTTTACATTTATCTAATAAGTAAGTAAAATACCCTTTGGACCAAATTGATCATATGGAGCATCGTTCACCAGTTTCTGTGGCCACGGCATACTTAGGGATTGTGTGACCAGCACAGCGCACATCCGCCTTTATCACACCCCAACTAATGTCAGGTACCAATCAGAGCTGGTTCTAAATCTTTTTTCTTTCTTTTCGTGACGCGGAGGCAAGATGGCGCAGAGTTAAACGACACTTAGAAAATGATTCATGAATGTCTGGATCAAACCCCACAACTGTCGGCAAGGGAGCGCACTGAGCGTGGCTAAATGTGATAGCACGGACGAGCCGCGTTATACAACAAATGACCATCATCATTATTTATCCTTATCACAGTTCATGTTCCGCTAACATTTTCCTAGCCTATAAATAGCCCTATCATGTGACAGATATGAGCTTCCACACACTGTATCATATAAATAATATATTGACGTGAATGCTCGTGGCCTACACCTAAAATCTGGTTTAAAAAAAACACAAAAAATATACCGTCAGACCAAACTAATCCATAGGACCGGTGAAGCAGCATTCATCGGTTTCTATTCTATGGCTGAACTTTTACGTGACAAATATTTTCCAAATTTTTAGTGATCTGAATACTTATTTTACAAAAAACTGTTGACATTTTTTTTTTTATTACTAGGAGTTGCATAATTTAATTTTCAAAAGTCGGTAGGGACAAGCACCTAATGCTACACTATAATATACTTAATACATTTAATCTTAGTTTATACCTCCTTCTTCATAGAACTACTAAAAGTACATAATTGACAAGTCTTAATTAGGCGGGATCTTTTGAACTGGTGAGATCGTGAGCTTCCGGTTCTATTTTTAAATGTTTAATTATTTTAGGCATTTCCGTAAACAAAAAAGCATGCTTTTGCTGGTTATTGACAGTTGATTTCAACCTCGACGGCTAGTTGTAGTCTTTTAGAATTATACAAAGGATACAATATTAGTTATGAGGAATCCATTTTTAACATCAAAAGTGAGTAGGCGATAATTAATACTAAGTGTAAGTCGCATGCAGCTTGTTTATAAAATAAATTAGTCAAGAGTTGCGTTTTCTTGGTTATTGAAAAACAAAATTCGTATTCATAAAAACGAATAAAAAAAATTATTTTGCATTAAGCAATAAGTGTTATATTATAAAAAGGTGATTATTCTCTTCTGACTTTCACAATACATCGTTTTCTTTTGTAAACATCTTTTGGAAATGAAAGAAACTTTAATCCCCAACAAATGTTCGTACAACCAGTAACCTAGCACACAGACATGTTTCGAATACAATGATCGAATTCGACCGGAAATGTTTTTTCTTGTGAACTTTTATGCATGCATACACGTTAAGACTTGTCAATTATAATTGTAATTCGCTTTTGGCTGGTCTCTCGGCCTCCTCCCTTCAAAAACTCCAACGTATCCAGAACTGCGCAGCCCGACTAGTTCTCAAGAAGAAGAAGTCAAATGATATCAATCCTCTGCTCCGATCTCTGCACTGGCTACCCATCAACAACCGGATCTCATATAAGCTGGCTTCCCTCTGTTATAGGTGCCTGAATAACTGCGCCCCGGATTATCTTCGCTCTTGTATGGAGCTCTACACCCAGTCCCGCCCACTTCGTTCGGCTTCTGACGCGCTTACTCTGCGGATCCCTCGTGTGAGGCTAGTGTCCGCTGGCGAACGTTCATTTTCCTACGCAGGCCCGTCCGCTTGGAATCACCTCCCTCTACAGCTTCGCCAGAGCCCTAGCTATGACACCTTCAGGAGCCGGCTGAAGACTCACCTATTTCGTCAGCAGAATTAGCGCATAGAACTGTCACCAACGGGATATGCGCTATATAAGCACCGTTATTATTATTATTATTATTATTATTATTAATTATAATTTCCAACTTAAAATGTTTCAATATATTTGTTCGCGCTATTTCCCAATGTGTGTGTGTCACTGTGTGTGTGTGTTGGGGAAAGAGGAGGGGGGGGGACAAATTGATGTTCCCGTCTTTGCTAAATCTTGACCATACACGCGTCGTCCCCACAGTTACCGCCCTAATCCCCTTGGAACCATAACAGATGGGCTTTCAGGTCGTCCCCACAGTTACCGCCCTAATCCCCTTGGAACCATAACAGATGGGCTTTCAGGCATAATGTGATAGTCAGGTGAATCATAATGTATGGCCAGATGAGAGAAAAATTAGTATGATGCTCAGCAATGCCAACTTTCTCTCTTTTTTTTTAAAATTATGAAAAGAGCAAAACGAAAAAAAACTTTGGTTGCTGATCGCTAACGTTTCACTGGCCATGCGAATGTGTGCCGCGTTATTTGAGCCAATTTTTAATTCGCTTATTTTGACCAATTTTTTTTTTCGGCCAATCGTATAATAAACTTTTTTTTTTTTTTAAGAAAACCCGCGGAGCCTGTGATGTAATTTTAAAGAGCAATTATGGATTTAACTGTTGAATCAAAATTAATGACATAATTAATAAACGATGGCAGATTAAACGTTATTTTATCATTAAAGTAATTGTTTAGGTCTATTATTCTTGAATTGTTTAATTATAGAATAATAGAAAATCTATAAAAAAAAAAAAGGATACAAAGACCATAATTCTAAACTAAAACTAAATAATTATAATTGCACTGAACCTAGTCAATGACTGAACTCCCTTAAAGTTAAACTAAAATATATAAAAACTAGACAAATGTTTGTTTTTTTACTTCCACAGTGTCAAACTTAAAAAAAAAAATAACGTTGTCCACTTTTACAAAACATTGACTGACACAGGTGTTGTCATTTTGTTATCACTGGGCCGGCCAAGCCTATTAGTTAGACTCCCCCCCCCCCCTTTTCAAAGAGCCTCTATAATTGCGTTTGTTAAAATTCACTGTATTTATGATGTATAAACATTTTCAGAATGTGTTGGCCCATCTTATTGTATCAAACCCCCTTTGTGGCCCCATCACCAACAATTTGTGCACACCCCTGGTTAATATCACAGTTAAATATCCAGGACAAGTGGCCATGTTGATGAATCCTTCATGGTTTGACCTATTAATTTCCCCCAAAATGACCCATAACTTTTTGTGTTAACCGGTCAAATGATAGATGTGTATTCAGTTTCCAGAATTCTCCCTGTTATCATGATGTAGTCTACCGTGACCAACCAGAATGTATTGAGTTATTACACTTTTGAATACGTTGTAAATGGAGCGGCTAAGTCCACAGCAGCAATCAACAAATAGGGTAACCCACATCGACCACACACCTAAAGCTATCAGGGATTTGTGAACATCAGTAAAGGCGTTAAGTTAGATCAGCTTACGCCATTAAGTACACGCGACAGATGTCGTGATATTAATTGATGCACAGCTGGAGCTCCTGACTATTGATGCCATAGGAAACTGACTTAAGAAACGGACTATTGATGCCATAGGAAACTGACTTAAGAAACGGACTATTGATGCCATAGGAAACTGACTTAAGAAACGGACAATTGATGCCATAGGAAACTGACTTAAGAAACGGACTATTGATGCCATAGGAAACTGACTTAAGAAACGGACTATTGATGCCATAGGAAACTGACTTAAGAAACGGACTATCGATGCCAAAGGAAATTTACTATTGATGATGGCATAGGAAACTGACTTAAGAAACGGACTATCGATGCCAAAGGAAATTTACTATTGATGCCATTGGAAACTGACTTAAGAAACGGACTATTGATGCCATAGGAAACTGACTTAAGAAACGGACTATCGATGCTATAGGAAATTTACTATTGATGATGCCATAGGAAACTGACTTAAGAAACGGACTCTCGATGCCATAGGAAATTTACTATTGATGCCATTGGAAACTGACTATTGATGCCATAGGAAACTGACTATTACTGTATACACATTAAACATCCTTGCTATTTCTTGTATACACATTAAACAGTCTTACAATTATTTATGCCAGAGCCACTCCAGCTCAAACAAACCCATTCACGCCCTATTATAACACTGATTGAAAGGGAATCCATCATTTAGGATAAATAGCTTAGTAGGCCTATAGACCTATGGCATACTAACACGGCACACATACTCACACACGCACAGGACTAATCATTGTTGAACTCTGGTCTTCCATGCTGACAACTGAACAACAAAACAATCATTCTTATTTCCCGCTTTTTTAAAAATTCACAGCCAGACACAGAAACAAACAATAAAATGAACAAAAACATGTTTCGTCTGCTTGTTTTCAAGACAAACTATTAACCCTTCCCGTACCGACCTACTTCTATCTATGCTGCCTTCAGTTCCGCTATATACGCGCCCGGGACTGTAAGGGTTAAGTGTAACTAATGGACTAAAAGCACCCGAACTCTAGTCTAAAGCACCGCTGTTTTCAAGACAAAATGCTCCTTAAATAGTATACAGTATGGTGGTTAGAATAAGTGGGGAGAGGCATTCACGTTAACCTTTACATCTAATCCCGTCGTTTGTTGAACTGTTAAACCTTCAGACGAATTAATCTTGCAGAGGCTGGTATTTTTTTCTAATCCGAGAGAGTATAGTTTATATATTCGCTGAAAAGGAATTTACAGCACACCAATAACTACATACTTGTTAAGTAATCTTGTCTATGAAAACAACACTCTGGGCAGTTTCACAACTACATTAAATAGCCTTCTTCTTTGTTCCAGCGGCTAGACTTAAAATAACAGCAAAAAAAAAGTTATTTAATGGGGTAATTTGCCTGCTATTGAAAATCCCTCTGCGTGCCAAGGCTGGCACACGTACCAGACCACCACCAAAGCAACCCTGGCTAGGTCATTAATGTCAATAAATGTTGACTAAACGATGACAAACTCTGTCCAGCCGTACCTGCTGTTTGATCAGGTTGCCGTCTTTCAGATGGTTGACCAGCTTCTGGACGGCTTGGTATTCACCATCGTTGTAGTTGGGGTGTTTAGGGTTAATCACGTGACTACTGCAAAACAACAACAACATATCATTAGCATACATTAGAATAGTGAATTGTGACTGGAAAACTGTTATATGCATTTACCTCCCTTCAAAATTAACATCTTTTAAAGATTAATGAAAAAACAACAACACAGATTTCTGATAGAAATGTAGACTTATATTCTTCATGTGTTTTAGATCTATCTGTCTATCTCTATATCTATTTATCTACTTAGCTGTTTATCTATCAATCTATCTATCTATTCGTCTGTCTCTCTGTCTGCCAGTGTTTGTGTGTCTGCATCTGTGCATCTCTGTCGTCCGTTCGTCCGTTCGTCCGTCAGTCTCTTTGTGTATCTATTTTGTTCTGACTATATATCTTGTTTTGAATGATCAACTGATTGGCCTGAGATTAAGATTAATTATTTCACGCAATTAGTCACTTAATCCTCTGTAAATCATGTCCCCATATTTAATAAAACAATCCCAGTTAGGTGCACCGAGAAATCAGTTTCCGTCTTAAAGACATCATTGGACTTGCGCTATTTGTGTGTTTGGGAATATGTGACTGTTCTAAATATCAAACTGTATTGATAATCCATATTAAATCTCTGTATCGGTGGTGGATGTTGAGTTGGGGAGAACACATATAGTCATTGTGAAAACATTACATGTGCCGTCTAAGTAGGTGTACTGGATATCAAGCTAATAAATCCTCTAGGATCACGCACACCCGCTTGTCTATGAATATGTATCTATTTATTTATGTATTTATATTATATCGATATGTCTATATATCTATTTATCTATATATTTATCTACCAGTCTATCAATCTATCTATTTATCTATTAACATGTCTTTCTATCTATCTATTTATCTACCAGTCTATCTATATATATATCTATCTATAAACATGTATATCTATCTATTTATCTATTAACATGTCTATCTATCTATCTATCTATCTATTCAGATGTCTATCTATCTATCTATCTATTCAGATGTCTATCTATCTATTTATACACCTATACCTATATAATTTGTACATCTATCTTTACTTTTTTCAGTTAATACAATAGTAAGATTTCAATAACTGTTTTGTAAAGTCTACATGTGTGGCAGTGCGTTCGATTGGTGTATTGAAGGTCCTGGGTTCGAATCGTGGTGAAGGCTAGGCATTTTTTCCCTGGTGATGTGCCCGAGTCTACCCAGTCTGATGGGTACTTGACATTAGTTGGGGTAAAGTAAAGGCCCCTAGGAATTGTGCTGGCCACACATCCCCTAGTAAGCCGTGGCCACTGAAACTGGGGATCGCTGCTTCGCCGGCCCTATGATTATTGTGGTTAATGTGGTCTTACTACATGTGTTTCCTCCGGATCATTGTGGGATAATAGATCAACATCCTACCTACCAGAGAAAACAAACACAAGACTACAGCTAATTATTTAACGTGTCTAATCGACTAACAGTCTATAGTAGTCTATACACAACATCAGTAAAAAGAATATAGTAAACGATATATTATAAAGACATCGTGTTTTGATATTTTAAAAAATAACAAAGACAAGTTTTAATTTCAATTGCAGTCTTTTTTTTTTTGGTATTTAGCTAAGTTTGAATCTAGACAAATGTTCTAAAGGAACTTGATATCTACCGTAATTTAAAACGTAGAGTCTACATGTTTTTATTTTATTGATTTAAAACCCTTGATTCTGTAGTGGACTGGAGGCTTATAATAAATAAAACATTGTGGCATTCTGCATAACTATTATAGGCTAAGTATTTTATTTTGTCTGGTGTATATGTGGTGTGACAACCGTGTGTCTCAGTGTGTCTCAGTGTGTCTGTAGTCTTTGTGTATGTAACTGTACATAGAAAACACATATAGTAGTTCTTTAAAAAACACTAAAAATACTTAGTTTGATCAAAGACTAAATTAAGATGGACCGCTTGCTCTATTTTTAGAGCTTAAATGCTCTTTTTTTCCGTGCGCAACCAATAAAGCTGTCTTAAAAAAACTTCTACGGTCCTGCGTTTGCCTAAAGGTTTCCGCTGCATAAAAATTTCGAATTAAATTTTAATTTTTCATTGAGAAAATCATAGCGACTAAATAAAACCCGTGTACAGTACAAAGGGAATTGGAGATTCCCAAAAGAAGTCATTCGAGTCATCAAATAGCAGAAATATTAAAGCAAGTGATTCTGGGATAAAATCCAAGCTATACCAGGATTCGATCCAAGAACCTTCGGATCGCCAGTCCAACGCACTGCCGATCGACCACCTAGTCAAGATGGTGTTCTTTTAACGCAATATTGATTTAACAATTCTATAAATGATATTCAGAAATTCTTTGGATAGGCCTACAGCCGACAGGTGGGATGTATGGCTTAAGCACTACCCCAAAAATTCTTGCTATTAGTGTCCTTCAGATCTCGATACAATTAGGGGTGCCATTAACAGAAATGAAACAGAAGACCTACGGGACAGCAGTCCTAGGATCTACCGTTAGACCCAATGCTCTCTATACTATTGAAAAACACCGTATTCTTAGTACAATATGCCAGACTTGAAGAAAAATATTGCTTTAAATGTTTTATAGTCAAGGACATGAATGGTAGTTGGCAACTTGTTTGGAAAAGGAAAATTCATTCCAACTGCCCCTTTTACATTTTTAAAAGACAAATGTTACATGACAATATTTAAAGGACAATTTTTACTTGACAGTTTTAACGGGACAATTTTTTACAGACATCCATTACAGAACCATTTTTACAGAACAATTTATATAGGACACTTTATACAGGACAATTTTTACAGGACAACTTTGTACGGGCACTTTTTACAGAACCATTTTTTGCAGGTCAATATTTACAGGACATTTTTTACAGGAGAATTTTAACATTGCATTTCCAAAGACAGCCTCGGTGTAAATAAGTTACTGACCTTTCTTTGACCAGTGTTCCTTTCTTGTGAGCGTACAGGAGGCAGCACATGACCATCATGATGGCTGACCTTCGACCCCCGGAGTGTGATATAAGATAGATAGCAGGGAATGCTGGGTTATTGACGTCCAGGTAGTCCGGTGACTCCTGGGAAGGTAGCAATGAACAAATACTGTAAGACTAATCAAAGATTTTTATTACTCTATTCTCGTGCATTGTGGTATTGTAGAGCACGTGCTATTTGATTGCCCCCGCTTTGCCGGATCTTAGAGTGGACCGTTTGAGTCGAACCTTTATGGTAATATATCAGTGTTGTGTGATACAGTTCGTTCTCCGAGCCATAAGAGAATAATATCGGCTCGCATTCTCTCAAAGATAAGTAGGGTTCAAGTACTGATCTGTGAAAAGAATAGATTGGGCCCAGAAACTATATTCTTAAAGCCAAAATCAAAGGCTGTCACGTGACTTTCACTTATCTATAAAATTATATTTCCTAAACACTGACCTGTAAATACATTTCAAGTGACTTAAACTTCATTTTAATCGTAAGCCTATAGAGCGTTTGCAATGGGCGGAGCTTAAGTTTTTTAGTGACGTCATTTGTAAATAGAAGCCACTATTGAGGAACAAATATGGCATATGGTGAAGTTTCTTATCATGCCAAATTCACATATGAATATTGGCTATCCTACTAAAAAATAAGGAGGTAAATAGTAGTACTGTAGATTAATTGATTAATGTGATTAGGCTAGGGCCAGCTAGACCTATTTACACTTTCAATTTCACTTTTTTAGCCTACACTTTTAATGTTTCGTAGGCTAGGCTAATGGGCTAATGGCTAAGTGATAGTGTTGGTGAATAGGCTATCTAGTCAAGTCACTAATAGGCTCACATCGTCTATGACCTATGTCTATGATAATAATAAAATAGCCTATTTTATTTAACAGACATAATACAGCTTAAATCTTAATAAGACTTAAAACACAAAACATCATTTAAAAAAAGCTCGAGCCTATATGAAACTTTATTAATACAGCGGCCATTGTACCCGTACACCACTACACAAAGTAAACAAAAATCACGTGCTTGCAAACGCCCTATAGATTTGTTCTCACCATAGGAGGCTTATTATTTTAACTCGCTTATATGGATAAGTGAATGGTTTAGTCAATTCTAGCATCAATTTGCGCATAGAAATGTAATATTCTTTTTATAGATCAGTGGGATTCAAGTATGATGCATTGGTTTTATCATAGACTATAATATACATGAACCGCTTGCTTTAGTTTTTTTATGCTATTATCTTCTTTTTTTGCAGTTCCCGATTCTAAATAAAGTAATTGTCATACAAGTTCCGTTATATAAAATATCATGTATTTCGACTTTAAATGAATACTTGTAGGCCTATTCATCCTATTATCATTGACTATAATAAGATGGACCGCCGGCTCTATTTTTAGAGCTTATGTTCTTTTTCCGTGCGCACACAAAACTGATCTATAAATGTTTCCGTTCTGTACAACTTTCGATTTTAATTTTTCATTGAGAAAATCATAGCGATTAAATAAAACGGAACATGTATATCAATAACTTTATTTCCTGTATAGCAATTACTTTATTTAGAATCGGGAATTCCTAAAAACAGTGTTTCAAGTCATCATATAGCAGAAATACTAAAGCAAGCAGTCCATGTATATTATAGTCTATGGTTTTATCATCTAGTTACAATCCCAGCAAGTACACAACGTCGCATCGACGTGGAAAAAACGTGGAAACCGCAAAAACTCGTGGAAGCCACGTTTTTTACCCGTCGATACGACGTGGTGTGGCCGCTGGTACGGTTACACAGATTATATGCTTTAGTTGTTTACGACTTTCTCACTTTATGTTCTTTTATACTATAAACACCACACAAGTCACAAAATGACGCAATGATGAAATTAGACGATGTATTTCAAGAAGTTGATATGTTAAAGGTCAAGGACAATGTGAGAAGGACTAGCTCATTTTTATTTCAAAATCTAATCCGAGTATGTGAATGGAAATCGTATAGTTTCCTCAAACCAAACTGAAAGAAAAATGTAAATTCTAATTTCGCTGGAGAAAAAAAAAAGGAACAGCAAAACCTTTTTTGGATTGTCATTTGTCCAGGTCGGCTGGTCTTGTGGTCAGTACACCGGACTGTCCAACAAAAACGGCCCGGGTTCTAGCCTTGCCGCCGACCAATCACCGCCGACCTGCAGGAGTTTTGGGCCTAGTGGACGTAATAATCTTCTATCTAGAACATAGGTTCTCAACCTTTTTCGGCTCACCGCCCCCTTTTAAATTTTTTTTCCGCTCATCGCCCCCCCCCCCCCAAACTTAATCTTAGCGGAAACATTTGTTAATTAAAGGGAGATAATTAACCCGTTTTATTTGAGGTAATATTTCCATTTTTTTTTCCTTTTATAAAAAACTAAATGGCTTGCATTTATAACTTTGCAATGATATGATAGAACTGTAAAAAAAATATTTGAAAATTGTATAAATATTGTATAACTAAAGAATTTATATGAATATTTTAAAGCATTACAGTAACTACCCAGTTTGTATGATTACTACGTATCTATACCGCACAGCCATTGTGGTTACCTCTTTACGAAAGATTCAAACGCATTAAAGGACATCTCGGTAAAACGAGTAAAATTAGTAAAATATATGAGATTGTACATGTAAAATCTAGAATAAACATATTTGAAAAAAAAAAAAGGACATCTCGGTAAAACAGATCAAAAGAGTAATATTAGCAGATGTTAAGGCGACAGTCCGATGAATCAACCATTAGACGAGACGGCCGCATACCATATTGGCCAAATACTGACCCCTCCCCTACTTAATCGAAAAGTCATTGCGATTCTTATTTGTTCTATAATATGTATGCCTACTGTTGGGGGATATCAGATATTTAGTAGCACTTGCGTTTACATCATATTTCATCCAAAAACTAATCGATTCAAATAGCTGAGGTGTTGAAATTATAGCAGGTACGTTTGTACCGCCCATTTGCCCTTCATCGCCCCCCAATCGCCCCCGGGAATGTTATCGCCCCCCTAAAGCTTCTCATCGCCCCCTGGGGGGCGATATCGCCCCCGTTGAGAACCTATGATCTAGAAGGAACGTCTGTAAAGTCATTTTGTTTCGACCAAACCAGTAATTCACCATGTATTTATGCATTTAATGAAGACATAGTCTTATAAGTCCACTAGGCCCAAAACTGCTGCAGGGCGGCAGGGGTCGGCTGGCGGCAGGGATAGAACCCGCGGAGCGTTGGTTGACAGCCAGGTGAACTCACCGCAGGTCCAGCCGGCTTCTGGCGGTAAGGCTGTTATTAACAGTATCTATTGAAATTTGTAACTTATAAGATAAACGTAGGTAGTTATGAATATGTTACTTTAATATTTACAGATCTTTGTTTTTTTTTTTACACTATCCATGATTAGTATTGTGCAATGATAAGACGTGACTGGGCGTGGCAGGAGGGCAAGCATGTCCGCTCATGGTAAATTTGCAACAATAATTGCCCCACGTTGCTTGCTCGTCCACAGTCGGACATTTGCACACGGGTGTCACGGCTTACCCTGAAATGAGCAAGAAACTGGTCCACTAAATCTTCCGTTGGGATTCCCATTTCCGGCAGACATATCCGGTCATAGCTGAAAAGAAAAAAAGAGAAGGGAATAAAAATGAAACACGATAAGGGGGAGGGGGAGGAATGAGACGCCACATGATCTACATGCATAGTTAATGTCCAGGGAACAAGTCAGGGAACAAGTCGGGGAACAAGTCGGGGAACAAGTCAGCTTAAGACTTTTAGATTGATGTTTACATTATATTTCGAGATACAAGAAACGGCAAATATAATCCATTCAAGAACATGTGATTGTCATGATCTACATAATATAAATAAACAGATAGTCTTCACAAAACAAGCTGAACGTTGTATATGAGAGGGGCGTTGGGAATGAAGGGAATGTGTGGTCAGTCTAATGCTGACTAATATTCTCATAACACCAGGTATACATGATGGGGCTGAAAAATAGTTTTTGATATTTTTTATAAGCTTAAGTATTAGAGTAAGGATTTATCAATTGTTTAATAGTAAACTATTGGTAGTCGTTAGAGGCGATTCTTAGATGAAAAAATAATAGATATAGTTAGGAGGAGGGGGTGGGGTGATACGGGTTTAAGATATCCACTTATCACCACTTATCACATGGTTTCCCACTCGCGGCACCTTTTTAGAAAGTCAAGTTTTCCTATGACAACCCTTCCCTAAGATGTCGAAATTTTACCACATTGAATTGTAAATGACAAAACAAAAATTATGAAAGCCTTGGCAATATTCCTCTGCAACGCTGTAAAGACGAGCCCTAAGCGCCTTTCTTCTTCGGGAACCTGATCTGGGGGTAGTTGAAGTTTAAAAAAAATCTGAAATGAAAAATGATGTTTGGGGATCTCCTGACCTGAGAGAGGGGTTCGAGAAAGCCTCCCTGGCGTAGACCTCGGCTGACAACAGGATGTCCTCCTCGAATTCCACCTTCCGGATGTGTGGCTCGTGCTGTAGCTTCTCAAGGCTGTCGTAAAAATAGAAGACGAACTCGTCCTCTATGGAGGCAAGGGACACAATCTGGGAGAAACCAACAACAACAAACACAATATAAACAGTAATGAAATGTATCGCATTGGGTTAGCGACAGTTGTGTTTGAACAAAATAATATACAAAGTGGCAAACCCATGTTGAAAAAAACAAACATACAAACATATAAAGAAAACAAAACATACACTTAAACATACAAACGAACAAACAAAACAAAAATACAATAAAAACAAACAAATATACAAACAAACAAACAAACATCCAAACAAATATACAAACAAATATACAAAAAAATATACAAAGAAACATACATGCAAAAAAATTTTCAGTATGTGATTTAATATTCAATATGTCTCGCCCGCGAGCGCTTACAAATGGGAAGCAGACGAGTCAGCAGACAAAAACATCCGCCATGTTTCACGCAGGCTTAATAAATCCGATAATTATCCAGACCCAGTCATTGTTCTGCTTAGATCATCCATTATTCATTAAGCGCATTTAAGCTAGATCTTCTCTCTACGCAAAACGATGTTAATACTATACGAAGATCCGAATAAAGGGAACTAATGCGGCACTAATGCCCAGTGTGTGGATTACAGCCTCAGAATCGATTAATATTTTACATGCATCAGTTACACAGGAAAACGTATGCTATGAGGATTGTTTATAAACGACGATGCTTTGCCATCAGTGCTTTCATAACAACGAGATGCCGTCCTATCTCAAGGAACTAATCGAACCCTATGTTCCGCAAAGAACAATCCGTTCTGCCGACTCCTCGCTTATGGAGGAGACCGGTTTCTATCTGACGAGGGTTGGTCTTAGAGCCTTCTTAATATCTGGCCCGAAAGTATGGAATCTACTTCCTATCCAACTCAGGCAAACAAGCTCTATCGTCCCTTTTAAAAAGAAGTTGGACACATATTATTTTAATATTTACCAAGCTAGCTTGCATACTAAACTCCAGCTACTAATCCTATTCTCTTAGTCAAGCCCACACCGCTAACTGCCGTGGGGGCTCCACCTACCTCTTTCCTGATGCAGGACTCTATATGGTCACAGCTGTCCTTGGTGTCCCCCATCATCACCATGTTGTGGATGTTCTCCTGGTGCCGGACAGAGTAAGGGACGTAGTCGTCGTCCACACGTTGGAAGAGGACGGGCTCACTCCTTAAGTTTAGCATCAATATGTCCTACACAACAAGATGGAGATATATACAATGTACAGGTTGAAATATACGTTTTGTTTCATACAGCGACCGTCTTCTGTCACTAAACACTATATACATTGAAGGCATTCATTTCTGTGTCTGCTAGTTCCCAATTGGTCTTCCAACAAACAATCTGATAACATGGTCTGTCTTATAGTTTGTTTTTTTCTTTTGAACGTAGAATCTAACCACAGTTTCCATATAATTTAGATCAGTAAAGAAATCAAATCGCCATTTTGTGTTTGCGGTTGTTTACACCAGACTGCCATGCGTATTTATTTTATGCTTGTTATCTTTTCCAAACTATCGTATTAATTAAACATATTTTTCGCACAATATTTACTTTTTGATAATTAAGTGTGTGTGTATAAAAAAGATAATGGCATTTGAAGACAAAATCACAGAATCTGCGATAGGTGTCTTTTTTAAAGAACGAACTAAAAAAAGCACAACAACTTTAATCTAATCCAGTGTTTCTCAAATGTCAGCTCGCAACCCGGCAAAGTTTCGACAAAAGCTCACAGTAAAAAAAAGAGAAGAAGAATAAATCTAAGTCTGATTATCTCGACCTACTAGCTATAGATCTATAATAATATATTTCGCACCAAAATGACATTTTGTGGTATTCGTACCTTGATATAACTTAATATAAGCAAAAAAAAGTGGAATGATGCCAATACATCAAACAAACACCGTTTGATAAAAACAATGGGTTGCCAGAACAAAACAGGAAAACCAGTAGCCTACTTTATATATATATAAATATATAATAGTAATAATACATAAGCAGTGCTTTTTTTGTGACGGTACTCACCGGTACGGCGTACCGGTACCTTTTTCAATGTGGGGAAAAAATTATAATTTTTCTTGTATTTTAACGTTTATTATTAATTTAATATATTATTAATTTGTTAAAATTGAATTGTTTTAAAATTGCGCGCAAAAATAATTAAAATATAAAATGCAAAACTGCTTTAAAAGTTAGGCAATCCGTCACTGAGTACCGGCACCTATTTCTTTTACAAAAAAAAAAGCACTGCATAAGCATACGGCATTCAACTCTAATTTAGAAAAACAACACAATGACAGCCCCAATGGGCCGTATTGCTGCTGAGAGTTAACACCCTTGCCCCTTATACAAGTCAATCTTATATACCGTAATTGTAAAATGGGCAAGGGTGTTAACTCTCAGCAGCAATACGGCCCATTATATATATATTTATAAATGATAATATAATGTGCATTGAACTTATATTAGCCCATCTTAAATCGGAAAATAAATTTTAAAGATAGGCAGGCCTACGTTGAACATGTCTGGTGAACATATTTTTAAGCCAGCTAGCTAGCTGTGATGGGAAAGACCGAAATTTTAAATTTGATTGCTTTCCAAAAAAGCACGAGCTAACTGGGAAAACCAACAAGAAATGAAGAGAAACTCCCAACACGGAAGGGGAGGAAAAAACAACAACAAAATAAAACCACAAAAAAAATCTAGCAAATCGATGACATCACGATAAGTTTCATTGGTCAGAATCTAGGTCAAAGCCCCTGAATCCAAAACGTGCAAAGCAATTCTCTAAACACAACGCTTACTTCCCCTTTTTTTTTAAAATTGTATTTCTAAGGATCGTAGTTAAAAGAATTGTTTAAAATTTAAAACACAGAACAAATAGAGGCTTACAACAAGGGCGTGAACTGGGCGATAAGGTCAAGAATCAAACGATAAATGGTGTGCATTTTTTTTTTATGTTGGCCTAATTTCCAGCCCTATTCGTTTGTAGTACTGACCCAGTTTCATAGGTGTTTGTATTAATGATTTAATGATCTCAATTCCAAAATTTTTTTCTTCCTAGGCCTAAGCTTATCTAATTTCACATATTTTCTCTTCTGTTTTTATTGTTTCATGTTTGTTCGCATTAATGAACTAGAGTCCTACCCTATAACTGTTTGTGTTGCATATCTAAGGTTCAGCCCCCTGTTGTTTTTTTTTTAGATGGTATTATTATAATTATCCCTACAATTTATTAAGTCCAGAAGCAGTAACTGAAAGGGTGGTAAGTTGAAAGGGGAAAGGGGTAGCATTTGATACTTAGTCAAAGAAAGCAGTAGGATAAAATGTTGAACATAGTCTTAAAAGTCGGAGCAGGGGAGTTATTTTTCATGTATACATTTTCGTCTTTTATTTGTTGTCTGTAGGCCTACTTTGTGAACTATTCCCAACGGGATATGCGCTATACAAGCATTATTATTATTATTATTAAAATGTCGTGTGTCCATCTAAATATCTGTCCATTTATATCTATATGTATGTCTATATATATGTCGATATAAACATCTGTCTCTTCAGCTATTTATGTGTATGTCTGTGTTTATATCTATCATCTATCTCTTTATCAGCTATCAATCTATTCATCTATAAAACGATCTATCTAGTATCTATTAATCCATCTTTCCATCCATCCATTCACCTTTTATCTATCTATTTAACTTTCTATCTATCTGTATGTCTATCTATCTATCCATCTATATATCTATATGTCTATCTATCAATCTATCTAACTATCTATCTATCCACCTATCTAACTATCTATCTATTTATCTATATTTCCATCTATCCATATATCAATAAATCCATATATCTATTTATCTATAAATATATCCATCTATCTATATATCAATCTATCCATCTATCTATCCATCTATCAATCCACCTATCTATCGATCTATATATCTATCTATCCATCCATCTATCTATCTATATACCTATATGTCTATCTATATATCTATCAATCTATATGCCTATCTATTCATATATCCATCTATCTATCTATCCATCAATCTATCTATCTATCTAAACTATCTATCTATCTATTATATATCTATCTATCTATGTGTCTATCTATTTATATGTCTATCTATCTATCTATCTATCTATTTATCTATCTATCTATCTATCTAAATATCTAGCTATCAATATGTCTAACTATCTATCCATCTATCTATCTATATGTCTATCTATCTATCAGTCATCTCAGTTTATCAAACATTAATGACACATGACTCACAGAGTGTCCGTCCGACATGAGGTGTGACATGACTTTGGCCAGGCCTTTCACCGTGGGCTGACCGGAGGCGAAGATGGGCTGGTCGGCCGAGGCCTGGTGGAAGTTTGGAGCTGACGTGTGCCTGTACGTCTGTAGAACGTCATTGACGTCATTAAAGTCTTGAACTATGAAGTATTTCCCCTGTAGATCAAATGAACAAAATGTCACTTGCATGAACCAAGGCAGTGGTAACGGAAAATTATCAAAGCTAATCAACCTGTGTTTTTTCTATATATAGAAGGACATTTACATGAAGTTTGAACATCAAAAAATGTCTACATTGCAAGAAGCCGAAACAAGTCTATATAAAATATTTAAAAAATGCTAAT
Organism: Anisus vortex; assembly: GCA_949126835.1. Taxonomy (NCBI): domain Eukaryota; kingdom Metazoa; phylum Mollusca; class Gastropoda; family Planorbidae; genus Anisus; species Anisus vortex. The sequence goes on along the minus strand of OX421494.1, from coordinate 7,340,251 downwards.
TATATGAACGATTGATATCACTGGCCTTCACATAATACTAGAATGAGTAAGTATTTTTAATGAATCGACCAAAGAAAATAATAAGATGGACCGCTTGATTTAATATGTCTGCTATTTAATGACTCGAATGACTTCTTTTCGGAATTCCCGATTCCCTTTTGTACTGTGCACTTTCGTTTTATTTAATCAATGAAAAATAAAAAATAAAATTGAAAGCTGTATAGGCCTACAGCGGAAACATTTAGGCAAATGTAGGAGCGTAGAAGTCAGCGTTAAGATAGCGTTATTGGATGCGCACTGAAAAAGAACATATAAGCTCTAAGAATAGAGCAAGCGGTCCGTCTTATTATAGTCTTTGAATCGACCAACACAATCCAGTGCTTTTTTTGTGACGGTACGCACCGGTACGGCGTACCGGCATCTTTTTCAATGTGGGGGGAAAATTATAACTTTTCTTGTATTTTTACGTTTATTATTAATGTATTAATCTATATTATTAATTTGTTAAAATTGAATTATTTAAAAATTGCGCGGAATAAGAATTAACATATACCATGCGAAACTGCTTTAAAAGTTAGGCAATCCATCACTGAGTACCGGCACCTATTTTGTTACAAAAAAAGCACTGACACAATCTATATATTTTTACGTAACATGGCATTTGAACTAGCCACACAATTTCCTAATATGCTTTGGCCAACAAACTCCTTTAATCGGCCAAATTATGAACCGTAACGAAAAGCTGTTTTATATTAACATTAAAACAAAACACCTAAACTTCTTCTTGGCTAAGTTAACAAGAAATACTTTATTTTTATAAGACATATGAAGCATGTGATTCATTGTTCATATACTTTATTCTTATAAGACATATGAAGCATGTGATTCATTGTTCATATACTTTATTCTTATAAGACATATGAAGCATGTGATTCATTGTTCATATACTTTATTCTTATAAGACATATGAAGCATGTGATTCATTGTTCATATACTTTATTCTTATAAGACATATGAAGCATGTGATTCATTGTTCAAAGAGAAATAAAGAAAACTAAAAAGGGGGAGGCTATTTCTAGAACAAACAAACCAGCATGCCTAATTTGCTTACTAGAAAGTTATGGCCCTTTACTTTCCTATTCAACAAATTTCTCTTGAGATATCATTCATGTGGTCTGGCAAAGTGGGGCTTTTTTTTTTAAGCCTTTATTTTCACTGAAGTGCTCCTAAAAGCTTTTCCCCTCCTTTTCTTTAAGCGTGGATTGTTGTAGATTTTTTGTAGTAGGTTAATCTAGATTTTATTTACTTGACAGGATATTTAACTCAGTATTTGGGTTATGATGTTTTAATGAGCAGTTGTTTTTTTGTTTTTGTTTTTTTAAACATCGATTCAATATAAGAATTCATACAGTAGTGAAGGCCTGTTATGATTGGCTGAATGGATTTAGATATAGTCTATAAATGTATACAGTCTTTTCATTGGGTGGAAGGATCGATAATGTGATTGATATGAAGAAATACAGAGAGAGGGGGTAGAAAAGGGAAAAGATGGTCAGAATGTTTTAAAGATAAAAGATATAATTGATAGGTGTATGTTTGAAAGTTTAAAAAAATCTTTCTCTATATATAAACATACATGTATGTATACATAGGGTTACATACAGATCGTGAAAGGAAGAAAAAGGAGAGGGAGAAAAGGGGAGAGAGCGTAAGTGAGAGAAATAAATTGAAAGAGGCCGAGAGAGAAAACTGGAAATAGAGAAATAAAGAGAGAGAGAAAGAAAGAGAATAATAGAAAGAGAGAGAAAGCGAGAAAAAGAATGAGAGAGATAAAAACAAAAAGAAAGATAAAGAGAGACATTTAGGGGACAGATAGAAACAGAGAGAGAGAAAGAAAGAATTAGAGAGAAAGAAAGGGAGAAGCAAAAGAGACAGAAAGAAAACATAAAAAGAGAGAGAGAAAGAAGGAGAGAAAATAAGAAAGAAAGAGAGAGAGAAAGAGATAACGAAAGGAGAAAGAGAGAGACAGAAAGAGATAAAGAAAGAAAGAGAAAGAGAGAAAAGAGAGACAGAAAGAAAAAGAGAGAAAGAGAGCGATAAAGAGATTGAAACAGATAACTAGACACCAGAAGGACAGATCGATAGCAAGTAGCAAGTCAGAGAAAACTGACAGAAAGAGAGGGAGGGGTGAAGTTATATGTGGTTATGTTTATGTAAGTACGTCTGTGCCTATCTCTGTTGTATAGACATGTTTGTGTATGTATGTGTGTGTGTGTGTGTATGTGTGTGTGTGTGTATTTTTATGCCAGAGGGCTAGAAAAAAAAAAAAAAAAAGAACCAGACTTGTTCCCACTCAACTGTTCTGAACGTGACAATTTATCAAAATGAAAGAAAGACAAACCATTTCCGTTTCTTTAAAACACTGAACTATATTCAACATGTTATGGCTAAACGAACACAGGAAAGAAGACAATAATGGATCTTCAAAGCTTTGTGTTAAATCTGAAGTGAGTAAAAACCAAATTTTGATCAAATGAAAATAACAACTAAACAGCTTTATTAAACGTTATTAGTGTAGTATTATATAATTTAATTATACATATCAGCAGTGGCGTAGCAAGGGGAGGGGGAGGGGGGGTCCAAATTCGAAAGTCCCCCCGGGCCCCTACTTCAGGGGGGCCCCCAAAGGAGTGTATTTATTTATTTTTCTTATGTTATAATGTCGAATGACAAATGCAGGGGCCCCTAAAGAGGCCAAACCCCCCGGGCCCCCAAATCCTTAGCAACGGCTCTGCATATCAGTCACTCGAACTAAGTATAGGCCTACATTCATTTGTACAATCACTATTGACAAATTAAGAAACGCGGTTAAAAATAAAAGTAGAAATAATAAATAAAGCATTCAATTTTAATTTGTTAATACAACACAAACAGGAACATTTTTTTATTTTATTCCATATGCATACATATACAAACACTGTAATAGTTATTGAAAAAAAAATCTGTCTTCTGTGGTTTGAGTCTAGTCTTGGTGCTCTTCATTGGATCCATAGTCTTGGAAGACGATTAGATTTGCGCTCCTGTGATTTCGCCAGCCTTGCAGCATTGGTTGTGTCTGTGGAGACCTATCCTTGAGAGACGGGCTTTGTCGCATATCTTGGACTTGAAAGCGGGACCGTTGGAATTTGTCAGGGGGGCAGCCTATGTGCTTTACTTTTTTCTCTGCTCTTTTATCCTCCGCGATAAGGCGAAGTCTGCCCTCTGCAGTATTTGTACCGGTGTGTAGGGTACTTCTCCAACTACTTCTGTTCTGAGCCAGGTTCTCCCAGTTTCCGACCTCTACATCTATAGCCTTTATTTCGATCTTGTACTTAAATAATAATTGGGGACGGCCAGTAGCTCTCTTGCCTTCACCCTTCAGTGAGCTCAACATATAGCAGGTATTTTGGGATTCGCCCATCCGCCATCCTGGAAACATGTCCAAGCCATCGCAGACGTCGTAGGCGAAGCAGAGTGATCATGCTAGACATGTCAGCCCGTTGCAAGACCTCGCTATTTGTTATGCGGTCATTCCAAGAGATCCCAAGTATGCACTTATATGGGTTTTAAATGTTTCAATTGTTGATTGTTTTGGCGAGTTCGGGCAGACCATTTCATTGCTAAATGTCACTGGCGTTAATGAGATTTTAAATGAATCAGTCATTACTTGATGCAAACGAAAGAAAACAAGTTTGTCTTGTTATCTCTTTGCCTTTTTGAGTACTAAATAGCGTGCACGTCTATTGTTATTATATCACTGTTATATAAAGTTATATTATAACAATGTACGAGACAGACTATGAAGAATATTCTTTTAGAAAATACTTTGATAATGGGCTGAAAAAAATATTTTAACATCAATTTTACGTTACAAACAAGGTGTTTAAAACAAACTTGTGTTTTTAATATAGTGTTTGAATTTTTAATATGATTGACTTATTGATAGCCTATAGTTCTAAGGATCTTTCGAAACCGCATGCTATTTTCTAAGTATAAATTTAGTCTTCGCCAGTAACTAATTTTATCTAACTAAGCTTAAATAATGAAAAAAATAAAATAAAGTATTAAACTAAAACCATTGACCAAAATGTATTCTTAGCTCTATCGAAAGTCATTCAAAAAGTTGGCATCTGGAACTTCTTTAAAGTTTTCCATTTGATCAACTCCAAGACAGACATGCCTGGCAGCAATTAGAACCAGTGAGAAATTAAGTTAGAAAGAAATTAACATGAACGATTTCTTTTACTCGTGTAATTAAAAAAAAACACAACAATAATTCGTTTACAGTTCCTGAGCAGGGTTTAATTCAAGGGTCGTACACAAACAGGTCACAAACTGTAAGTAAGTAAAGTATCCCATCAGACCAAATTGATCCATTGGGGCCGTTCACCTATTTCTGTGGCCACGGCATACCAATGGATTGTGAGGCTAGCACCATGCCCTGCCGCCTTTACTTCACCTCAACTAAGGTTAAGGTACCCATCAGAGCTGGGTAGACTCAGGGACACTCTGCAGGCCCGAGAACAATTAATTCCTAGCCTTCACCAGGATTCGAACCCGGGACCTTCGGTGCGCCAGCCTAACGCGCTGCCCACCGAGCCCCACCCGCAACAGAGGCGTGTCCAAAACATTCTGCTTTCATCTGACCAGTTCAAGGATTTGTGGATGCAATAGAGGCGTGTCCAAACATTCTGCTTTCATCTGACCAGTTCAAGGATTTGTGGATGCAATAGAGGCGTGTCCAAACATTCTGCTTTCATCTGACCAGTTCAAGGATTTGTGGTTGCAATAGAGGCGTGTCCAAAACATTCTGCTTTCATCTGACCAGTTCAAGGATTTGTAAATGCAATAGAGGCGTGTCCAAAACATTCTGCTTTCATCTGACCAGTTCAATTATTTGTGGATGCAAAGAGGCGTGTCCGAAACATTCTGCTTCCATCTGACCAGTTCAAGGATTTGGGGATGCAATAGAGGCGTGTCCAAAACATTCTGCTTTCATCTGACCAGTTCAATGATTTGAGGATGCAAAGAGGCGTGTCCAAAACATTCTGCTTCCATCTGACCAGTTCAAGGATTTGGGGATGCAATAGAGGCGTGTCCAAAACATTCTGCTTTCATCTGACCAGTTCAAGGAATTGGGGATGCAATAGAGGCGTGTCCAAAACATTCTGCTTTCATCCGACTGTCACGACGTGGCAATTGAGAGGGGGGTAATAATGGCTGGTTGTCTTAGAGGTATGAGGTGCCGATGCTGTGGTTGACCTGGAGTATTTATTTGTTCTCTACTGGCTCGCTTAGATGTTGTTAAACACACACAAACAGACAGTTCTAAGTTAGGCAAGCAAGTTTCTGGTTACGTTTCAGGTGTTTATTTATGATTCAAATTCAACATCCAATGATGAAATACACATACTAACATGCAGGGGAGATACAATGCTTGAGATATATGCACAGGAACGTCTAACACTCAATATACTGTGTTGTTGCGGAATCCAAGTTTAGGCTACGTAACTATAATGAGGGAATTACGATTACTGGCTAAGTATCTGCAAGTCCAAGTAACAATTCGGGAGCTAGACCAAAACGATGTGTCTAGCTCGGGAGCTGGGGGAGATCTGCTCTAGTTTAGTTGGGCGGGCTTTTTCGTGGACACTAATCACCTGACCCAAGGTTAATTTGGTTGGCTTACATTTAATTACATCCTATTTTCATTGGCTAGATTGAATATACATTTGCATAAGAAAAGCTTATTGGAGCCAAAAATGGATTGGGGGTCGGGGTTGCGAGGGCGGAAAGGGGGGGGGGAGAGAGGTCTAGATGAAAGACAATTTATACAGACGTCATGCTGAGTGGGGGAATTTATCTCCCTTTGGTAGAATTTTAAGTAGTTAACTCAAGTGGCTGGGGGGGGGGGTTTCGGACGAGAATTAGTTATATGTGTGCGAACTGGGTTCTTTGGTCAACGCTCAGGGAACGACCGTCTCAAAGCAATTGCATAACATGCCGCTAAGCTGAGGGGATATAAAAGGGGGTGGGGGTGGCGGGGACGCGAAGAGGACGGGGTGAGTGAGGGATCGAGTAATGACTCGCTCAGGGAACGACCGTCTCAAAGCAATTGCATAACGTGCCGCTAAGCTGAGGGGATATAAAGGGGGGGGGATGGCGGGGGCGCGAAGAGGGGGGGGGTGAGTGAGGGATCGAGTAATGACTGTCTACACATGCGTTAAAATAGCACAAGATATAAATACATTAAGACATGATATGAATACATTAATATAGCATAGGATAAAATATATACATTCTAACTAACACATTCGTACCCATTCAACCAAGATGTAGTACCAAGTTGAATCGTATTAGTCAGTAGACTCTGAGTTTGGGCGTAGTACAAGAGTATAGTGAAGGGTAGAGAAACAGGTGAGAAAGAGTGATGGGGAGATGTAATTGCGTAAGGGAGGGAGAAGATAGTGACGTCAGACTAACCTTCTCTCTATTCTAGCTAAACTTAAGCTAATCTAAGGTTCTAGTTATACACTGCTATCTATCTAAGTGCTAATAGTCACTATTAAATCCAGAATTGTGACATCCCTCCGGGCCAATTTGGAATACACTTGAGAGTGGATTCATACCTAATTTACTGAGTCTGAGGCTGGGGTTTGAGTGGTGTCGGTGGGGCCTGAGTCAGGGGCGGGATCTGAGTCAGAGTACCGGGACAGGAAATCTGCGAGATGGTGTTCCTTCCCGGACTGGTAGATGGTCTGGAAGCTGTACTGTGACAGGGTGAGGGAGTACCTCATTAACCTTCTGTTTAGGTTTTTTGCGCATGCGAGAAACGTGAGGGGTTGGTGGTCTGTGTGGAGGATAAAATGGCGACCGTATAGGTATACGTGGAACTTCTCAATTCCAAACACAAGAGCCCAACATTCTAGCTCAGAAGTACTGTAATTCATCTGGGTGGCATTGAGCTTACGCGAGGCATATGCTACGGGAAACAGCATATTATCGTGCTCCGGGTCGGGTTGTAGCAGGGCCGCGCCGACGGCGCGTCCACTAGCGTCGCACTTCACTACGTAGGGGCGGGTCGGGTCAGGCAGACGGAGTATGGGTTTACTAGTGAGAGCAGCCTTCAGCTGGTCGAACGCTAGCTGGCATTCTGTTGACCAGGTGACTTTTTCCGGGAGGTTTTTCCGCGTCAAGTCTGTTAAAGGGGCCGCGATGCTATTGTATTGCGGTATGAACCTTTGGTAATACCCTGTTAGTCCTAGAAGGGACCTTATACCTGATTTGGTGGTGGGCTGAGGGGCTAACTTAATTTTCTCTACTTTGGTTTCGTCTGGCATTATTTTATTCTTTTCGATCATGTGACCTAAGAATTTCAGTTTATTGAAACCTACCATGCATTTCGACGGCCTGGCGGTTAGGCCGGTTTCGCGGAGTCTAGCTAGTAGAGCGGTTATCGTTTCCACATGTTCTGCCCAGGTGGGCGTGGCTATCAAGATGTCATCCACGAAGTGGGTGATCCCAGGTCGGTCAATTGGCTGGATCAGTTTTCGCATCATGTGAGTGAACACGGAGGGGGAATTGTTTAGGCCAAAGGGGACGGTTTGGAATTCGAAGTGGCCTTGGTCGGTGGTAAAGGCGAGGTAAGGGCGGCACTTCTCTTCCACTTCTATTTGGAAGAACCCCTTGCTAAGGTCAAACTTGGAAAAGTATTGAGCGTTGCTAAGTTTTGAAAATAGTAAATCAGGGTCTGGCATGGGCTCGACTTGAAATTCAGTGACTGCGTTTAACCGGCGGAAATCTACGCACATGCGGTGAGATCCGTCTGATTTCTTTACTAATACTATCGGCGCATTGTATGGGGAGGTTGAACTCGCGATGATGTTATGGGCTAACAGATAATTGATTTCTTTCTCAATGACGTCCAGTTTGGCGTGGGGCATAGCATATGGCTTGACCGTAATGGGTCGCGGGTCCGTGACTTTCATGGTGAACGTCTCTAAGTTAGTGCGTCCTGGGGTGTCAGTTAGCACATCTGAGTGTGAGGAAAGTAAGTTTTTGACTGTTTTGATCTGTTCAGGGGTTAAGAGGGGACAGATTCCTACGTCATCCATGGTTTCTCCCTTATGTAGGGGAAACGCGGTCAGTGAGTCATCGGCTTCCGTTTCTTCCGCGATGGCGGTTGCTACCAGGGGCGTATCGTCGAGTGGGCGTTCGAGGTATTGTTTTAGCAGGTTGATGTGGAACATTTTGTCTTTGTTTCCGACTTTGATGAGGTAGTTAGTGCCTGAGAGCTTTTTTGTAACTGGGTAGGGGCCCCTCCATGCTAACTGGAGTTTGTTGTAAGAGGAGGGGAGGTTCAGTAGTGCCTTATAGCCCGGAGCCAGAGAGCGTTCTTTGGCCCGCCGATTGTATAGTTTCTCCTGTTTCTCCCTCTCCTTGGCTAAGTGTTTTGAGGCGATAGTGTGGACAGTGTTAAGCCTAGCCTTTAGGTTGTTGATGTAGGCGTGGACGGAGAGTTCTTCGGGATGCGGGGAAGGATTAGTCCAGGCGCGCTTGAGGAGTTCTAGAGGCCCACGGGGTTGGGAACCGAATAGCATCTCATAGGGAGTGTAGCCTAGAGTAGAATGGGGGGTAGACCGATATGCGAATAAGGCTGTGGGGAGGAGTGTGTCCCACTCATCCAGAGGGCCATCGACGGTTTTCTTTAACAGCCCGATTAAAGTTTGGTTAAAACGTTCGACTAGCCCATTGCATTGAGGGTGGTAGGGGGAGGATCGGATGTGGGTGGTGTTCATTATGTGCAGCGCTTCTCTCATCAGTGTACCGGTGAATTGGGGCCCGTTATCGGAGAGTAGGACTTCGGGAAACCCCACTCTCGTGAAAATGGTAAACAGTGCCTCGGCCACGTGTTTCGCGTCCTCTTTCGGCAACGCTACCGCTTCCGGCCAATTGGTGGCCTGACATATCACGCAGAGTATGAACCTGTTCTTCTTACGTGTTATGGAAAGTGGCCTGACGAGGTCTACTGACACCCGCTGAAAGGGTGTGTCGGTCACCGGGTGTTTACCTAACGGTACTGGTTTAGTGTGGTGGGCCTTGGACATGAGCTGGCATTGGTGGCATGACGCTACAAATCGTTTGATCTCATTGTGTATGCCGGGCCAGTGGAAATAATGGGTGATTTTGTTGATTGTGGACCCTTGCCCTTGGTGACCACCCAGGGTTGAGTCGTGGGCCGCCTCCATTACTTGTCTACGGTAGGGACCGGGAATGATGAGCTGGTCTCTGACCGATCCGTCAGGGAGGCTGGACCGTCGGAACAGTCGTTTCCCTTTTTGAATAAACGAGTGGGGTTTCGGGGGGGTCTGGGTTTTGACCGACCTTAGCGAACAGTGGGGCCAGGGTCGAGTCTTCCTGTTGGGCCCGCAGGAATTCGTGGGCCGTGGGGGATTCCCCGAGAGGGTGGGGAACAGGGTCAGGGTGCGCGCGTGTGGCCACTGAGGCTAGGGGAGGGAGGGGGACATCGGCAAGGTTGACGTATCGTTCCCCCAGGATGACGTCCTAGGGTAATTTGCCTCGGACTGCTAAGGTAGCCGTGCCAGTGTATGGTTGTGACTTGATGTGAACCTTGGCGGTTGGGAGGGACTCAACTTCTCCCGTTACCACTCTATATTGGATTGACTCGCCGGTGTAATCGGAGGGACTCACGAAGGAGGTCTTAGCGAACCCATCGATCTGGCATCCTGAGTCGAGAAGGGCCCTGGCTCTTTTAGAGTTGATCTCTATATTTCTTTCTGTCTTGGTTTCCGGTTTGTCGGAGGGTGTAAGCGGGGGGGGGGGGTGTCGGTTTCTGGGTCTTGCGCCCGGGGGGTGTCCGCAGGGCAAAGGGTGATGGTGTATACTCCTCGGGGGGGTTTCTGGGAGTGATTAGGGCCGGTATGTGCATTAGGCTGTTGCCCAGTGGAGTTACCTTGTCGAGTCGATTGGGTTTGCCCGGTGCCGGTTTGTGCCCTGGTCGGTTGGTATGGTTGGCCCGCACGTCGGGAGTCTTGAGGGGGCGGGGGGGGGGGGGGGTCTGGGTTGGGGTGGACCCGGTCGGGACGACGGGAAGCTGGTTTGACTGATTAGTGGGGGAGGGTTGGTGCGGTGGTTGTCCCAGTTATTCCAGGGTGACTGTGGGTGACCCGGGCGGGACAGATGGCCCGGTGGCCGTGTCGACCTCCCATTTTCCTGTCGGGAAGCGGGATGTGAGAGATATTTCTCCCGGGGGTGGGACGATTCTACCTTGTTGGCTTGCAGAAATCTATCTGCGCTTTGTAGGGAGGAGGGTAACCCTTCGATCCCGTGTTGTATCAGGAAGGCCTTGAGTTTAGGTGTCATTTGTGACTCTACCTGCTCAGTCATTAGGAGGGTGACCATACCGTCGAATGACTGCTCGATATTTCCCAACTCAACCCACTTAAGAAGGTAGGATTGTATTCGTTCTGCGAATCGGGTGTAATTCTCCCCTGGTCGTAGCGTGGACGACCGAAACTTTTTCTGGTAGTGGGACGCGTGCAACTGGTGCCGGTTTAAGAGCGCGTTTTTCAGTGCAGCGCATGACTCCCTGTCTTCTGGGGCCAGTTTACAGTAAGCCTCGTAGTCCTCTCCTCTCAGAGTGGAGACGAGGATCCTACAATGCAATTCTGGGGGGACCTCATTCAACTCCATGCAGTCGCTAAACCGCCGGAGGTAAATGTCAAACTGTTCTAAACGGGGGTCGTGGACGTCGGTCCATAGAGAAGCATGTCTGGGGAGGGGATGGTTGGGGGTGGCTGAACTAAATGATGAGGGGGAGTTTGGGTTGTCGTTGTTATCGGGGGCCCTAACACTTGCTGCTAATTCAGCTAATCTGAATTCGTGTGCCCTGCGTGCTTCCTCGTCTAACCTATTCCTCTCTTCTCTAGCTGATTCTTCTAACCTAAGTTTCTCTCTCTCCTCTCTAGCTAATTGTTCTACTCTAAGCCTATCTTCTCTTTCTAATTGCTTTGCTCTCTCTTCTCTAGCTACCTGTTCTAATCTCTCCTCTCTAGCTACCTGTTCTGCTCTCTCTGTCTTGGCCTCATGGGCCGTACCTGCTCTACTACGTATTTAGTGATGTCTGAGTCAATGTAGCCTATAGCTATAGCCTCTTCTCTCAACTGCTTACGCAATAGTACACCTTCCGCCATGGTAACAGAGTGAGGCGAGATTAAGGTAATAGAGGCGGACAGAGATATAGCGAGATAGGAAAGGAAAATATAGGAGGGGTGTTGGGGTTCAGAGTTTAGCTAACGTAATACAACTCAAAATGGTACTCACCAGACAGCAATTCCAGAATTTTACACACATACACTAACACACGTATATCCAATCATAAAGTTGTCGTTTATATGGCGCTCGGCGCTGTTGGTGCAGATAACTTCGGGCTGGTTAGGAATTCTCTTTCCCCGTGCCGGGACTGGATTAGCGTTTAATGTTAGTGTCTATTTTCCCGGGTTTGGATACCGGGAACTACGGCGGGTTCCTACGGGGAGGTTGACAGGGCAGTTGTCGGGTTCTCGGCGGTCTCTAGTTGTCGGGCAGGCTGATGCGGCGGCGGTGGGTCTCTCTGCTGACGTCTCGGGTGCCGGTACGTTGATGCGGGGCCAGAGGGTGGCGACCTGGCGGTTGGGGCGGCAAATCTGGCGTAATGGGGTGGCAAATTTGGTTGCTGGTGTGTCTGGGGTGACGTAGGCTGGGGTGACGTAGGCGTAGGCTGGGGTGGCGTAAGCGTAGGCTGGGGTGTCGTAGGCGTAGGCTGGGGTGGCGTAAGCGTAGGCAGTGGTGTCGTAGGCGTAGGCTGGGGTGGCGTAAGCGTAGGCTGGGGTGTCGTAGGCGTAGGCTGGGGTGGCGTTAGCGTAGGCTGGGGTGGCGTAGGCTGCGTAAAGTGGCGAGCCTGGTTTGATGGGTTGATGGATCTGGTTGCTGGCGTTGGGATGACGGGTCTGGTTGCTGGCTTAGAGTCTTTGTGTTGTAGAGAGATGAGCCCCCATCCAGGGTCGGTTTCAGAATCGGCGTAGTCCTCGGGTTGTTGCTGTTGACAGTGCGCTGAACGGCTTGAAGTTCAGATAATCCCGGACACGAGGTCCCACTTTGTCACGACGTGGCAAATGAGAGGGGGGTAATAATGGCTGGTTGTCTTAGAGGTATGAGGTGCCGATGCTGTGGTTGATCTGGAGTATTTATTTGTTCTCTACTGGCTCGCTTAGATGTTGTTAAATACACACAAACAGACAGTTCTAAGTTAGGCAAGCAAGTTTCTGGTTACGTTTCAGGTGTTTATTTATGATTCAAATTCAATATCCAATGATGAAATACACATACTAACATGCAGGGGAGATACAATGCTTGAGATATATGCACAGGAACGTCTAACACTCAATATACTGTGTTGTTGCGGAATCCAAGTTTAGGCTACGTAACTATAATGAGGGAATTACGATTACTGGCTAAGTATCTGCAAGTCCAAGTAACAATTCGGGAGCTAGACCAAAACGATGTGTCTAGCTCGGGAGCTGGGGGAGATCTGCTCTAGTTTAGTTGGGCGGGCTTTTTCGTGGACACTAGTCACCTGACCCAAGGTTAATTTGGTTGGCTTACATTTAATTACATCCTATTTTCATTGGCTAGATTGAATATACATTTGCATAAGAAAAGCTTATTGGAGCCAAAAATGGATTGGGGGTCGGGGTTGCGAGGGCGGAAAGGGGGGGGGAGAGAGGTCTAGATGAAAGACAATTTATACAGACGTCATGCTGAGTGGGGGAATTTATCTCCCTTTGGTAGAATTTTAAGTAGTTAACTCAAGTGGCTGGGGGGGGGGGTTTCGGACGAGAATTAGTTATATGTGTGCGAACTGGGTTCTTTGGTCAACGCTCAGGGAACGACCGTCTCAAAGCAATTGCATAACATGCCGCTAAGCTGAGGGGATATAAAAGGGGGTGGGGGTGGCGGGGACGCGAAGAGGAGGGGGTGAGTGAGGGATCGAGTAATGACTCGCTCAGGGAACGACCGTCTCAAAGCAATTGCATAACGTGCCGCTAAGCTGAGGGGATATAAAGGGGGGGGGGATGGCGGGGGCGCGAAGAGGGGGGGTGAGTGAGGGATCGAGTAATGACTGTCTACACATGCGTTAAAATAGCACAAGATATAAATACATTAAGACATGATATGAATACATTAATATAGCATAGGATAAAATATATACATTCTAACTAACACATTCGTACCCATTCAACCAAGATGTAGTACCAAGTTGAATCGTATTAGTCAGTAGACTCTGAGTTTGGGCGTAGTACAAGAGTATAGTGAAGGGTAGAGAAACAGGTGAGAAAGAGTGATGGGGAGATGTAATTGCGTAAGGGAGGGAGAAGATAGTGACGTCAGACTAACCTTCTCTCTATTCTAGCTAAACTTAAGCTAATCTAAGGTTCTAGTTATACACTGCTATCTATCTAAGTGCTAATAGTCACTATTAAATCCAGAATTGTGACACCGACCAGTTCAAGGATTTGGGGATGCAATAGAGGCGTGTCCAAAACATTCTGCTTTCATCTGACCAGTTCAAGGAATTGTGGATGCAATTTTAGTGGCTGTGCGTCCTTTTTATCAATTAGCATAGGGGTCGGCAACCTTTTGCTAATAGTGTGCCAAAATAGGATTTCTAAATGATTCAGCGCGTCAACAGCCTAAATGTTAACCTGCTCAACTTGTTTTCTTTTTTTTCTATAAGACAAAATCGTTAAAGCATTTTAAATTTCATATAAAAATAACGTGTTTGTGATTATCATCCTTTTTATTTGCATTCATACCGAATACAAAATTCATTATGCTGTGGAGACTGTGGAGACCCCGTTATAGCCGAGGAAAAAATCCACAATGTAAGGATATGTTAATTGTGTATTGCTCAGGTATCAAAGTGTGCATTATCAGATAGTTATTTCAATGGTTTAAGGGTCTAAAAAAGAAAATAATACTCATCCACTGGTGAGATTTAGCTTACATTTTTCTTTCTTTTATTCTTGTATTTAAAAATCGTTTTTTTTCCTCTAGGTATCGGTGAACTACGTATATAGGTAATGTCTCTTCAGTGTTTTAAAGAAGTCAACAGGTTTACTTTGATATTGCTGACAAAAGTTTACATTCATCGTCATGATTAATTCGCATGTAACTATGAAATTTCGCTAAATTGCGTACTGTCGGCCACTTCTTGGCCACATGGCCTAGCATTCTGAAAATTGCGTCAAATAGTTAGACCTATTACTTTTTACATAGAAATAAAACAATTCCTTGCAGTGGATGCCGATAAACAAACTAGTTAGTGATCTTGGATCTCATGAAGAATAAACACATTTTCAATGATTTCTATGTGGATCTATCATTGATCTCTTACCAATACACACACGATTAGGGGCCCCGGTTTGTGGTTCCACTGTTTACTAATACTAGCCACCATTTTCTGCTTTTAGATCATTAACTAACAAGCTTGAAATGGTTTGATCCCGTTGGTTGAAAGGTTACATTTAGTACATACCGGTAATAAAAGTTTGAGTACCTACCCCCACCCCCACATTGTACTATTTGCCCCAACTCACTTTATACTATCTGACCTCCCCTCCTCCCCCGACTTGCACTAATGACTCTTACATTGAATTCCTTACATTGAACGCCACTAAATTGGCAAAGTTACATCACGTTACAAATACTAAATCATGCACTAATAAATATACTACTTTTCCCAATCGCTACTTTTTCTCTTTCTGGGAGTAAGTCTACTTTCCCGACATACTATTTCCACATCTCCGACTTGAAACTGTATCAATGTCTTGTTTGACAAATCATAGACCATAATATACATGGCCGCTTGCTTTAGTATTTCTGCTATATGATGACTTGAAACACTGATGATCGGAATTCCCGATTCTAAATAAAGTAATTGCTATACAGGAAATAAAGTTATTGATATCCAAGTTCCGTTTTATTTAATCGCTATGATTTTCTCAATGAAAAATTAAAATCGAAAGTAGTACAGAGCGGAAACATTTATAGATCAGTGTTGTGTGCGCATGGAAAAAGAGCATTATAAGCTCTAAGAATAGAGCAGGCGGTCCATCTTAATATCTTATTATAGTCAATATTATATTAATAGGCCTACAGGTATTCATTTAAAGTCGAAAAAAATGCGATTTAATAAAACGGAACTTGTATAACAATTACTTCATTTAGAATCGGGAATTGCAAAAAAAAAAAAGAAGATAATAGCATAAAAAACTAAAGCCAGCGGTCCATGTATATTATAATCTATGGTCAAAATGATATGAAACATGTTGATTATATACAAATAAAAAGATACTACTAGGCATATATTATATTTATATTATTTAAATACAAGTCTAGTGAGCAAAATAATATAAATGAAAAACTGTAAAGAAAATATTATGTGAAAATTTTTATAAAAAAATCAAATACAAATGTATTGACAGCAGGTGCGAAGCCACAGGGGGAGGGGGGCGCTGAGGGGGGGGGGGAACACATGGCCACCATAAAACATTTTATCACATTCAATTGCCGTCGGCTATTTGCCGTCAATCCGCCGGCTACCTTTTTTCTTTGTAGTTTTAAACACACCTTCTTATCTTATCTTATACATTACAGACGCTCCTTCTATAAAGAAGATTATTGCGTCCTACGCTCATCCGTGGTCCGAGTCTAGTCTTGCATTTTTATTAATGTTTTAAATGATGTTAAGTTACTGGTTTTCCTGGTTTGTTCAGGCAACCTATTCCATTCCCGAATGCCACTCGGAAGAAGGAGTACTTATTTGCATTTGTTCTGGCATAAGGGAGAAGGAAAGTGTTTTTGTCTTAATGTTTATCTGAGCTTTGCAACAGGTTGTTTTTGTGTTGTATTTCTAAATTAGAGTTGAATGCCTTATGTATTATTACTACTTTACTCTTTGCCCTTCTGTCCTCTAGTGTTTCTAGGTTTAGTGATTTGACTAATGGTGTTACTCTTGTTAATTGGGAATATTCACTAGTTATGAACCTTGCAGCTCTTTTTTTTTCCCAAAAAACTGTTAATTTTCTTGCCGGACGTCTGTCAAGTTGTCAAACCCTAGATAGATGTGTCTGGGATTTTATTCATATTCTACAAATATTCTTTTAATGGGTGTAACATCCACTGATTTATATTATAATTATAAAGGTCTAAATTCATGACACTACAGTTTTGACTTCTGCTTATCCAAAATCAATTATTTTTTTTATAGATTTCAACACGTTCTAAGGATCAATGGTCCTTCGTATTATTTTTTTTTAGTATAATCAATGCAAATTTGTCTTTTCCAAACTATAACTTACTTTGCCCGGGGGCGGAGAGTGGGAACCGAAAATGGGTAAAAACATATGATATTTAGAACCGAAAATAGGTTTTGAGAAAAAAAGGATATTAACATCCCTAATGTGAAGTAGAAGACTGAAGTTAATAATAACGGATTATTTAATCACTCCAAAAATGGTCTACTCAAATAGAGTGCCCATAAACTAGTTAATATTACACATAAATGTGCAGTCTTTTGAAATCATTTGTTTCGCATTTTCGGTTTATTGTTCGGTTTCGGCCGAAGTTGAAGTTAAACTTTTGGTTTCGGCTTCGGTTTCGGCCGAAAGTCAATGTATAAATTTCGGTATGGTTTCGTTTTCGGCCGAAACTAAAAATTTATTTTGATTTTTGGGATGGCATCATTTAGCTCTTCAAATTCAAATATAAATTCAGCAATCATGGCTGGAGTTCTTGTAGTGTGTTACTTGAACTTTTCGTGTGTAGTAGTTGTCCTCCCATCAAGCGCCTCCCAGGTGGCGGATCGGGGAACAACCACCTTACTTGTATGGAGTATAATGGAGGGTACCAAGGAAATAAAATACCTGGGGCGGACCAAGGACAACAGCCGTGACCTGGTAGGCTCAAAACAAGAGGGTTGGGCATGAGGCTAGCACCCTCATCCTGTAGAAAATCATTCCGCTACAGAATCGGAAATCAAAGAAAACATTTATAATACGGATGGCCAAGGGAGCGTTCTGATCCAGGAATCTGGTACCATGACAGTTGGGGGCCAAAACCGAGAGGAAGTCCCCAACCCGACAAAGGACCTCCTAAAAACAAAACAGAAAATCTGAATAGGATGTTGGAAGGTCAGGACACTGAACCAAACACTTGCTCAGACAATAGCAGAGATGACCAGATACAAACTCACCTTGTTAGGGGTTACTGAGTCTAGGTGGACAGGGAGCGGGAAACAAAAACTGAACCATGGTGAAACTATCATATTGTCTGGAAGGCAAGACGAAAACCACAAGAAAGGAGTAGTAGCCCTCATTATTAACAAGGAACACGCATGCAGCCTCTTGCAATGAAAACCCATTTAATGAACGTCTTTGCTATGTACGACTGAACTCTGATAGTCACGTATGCCCCAACTGTAGTGTTCCGAGTGTTTTATTATTTATTTCATTATTTAAGTGTAGATAAGCAACAGACAATCGTATTAGTTTTAGACGCCATTTTATTTCTGAATACAAAGGAACGGTGTCGAGCTTTGACAATGCGCCGATACACTTTTACAATACGGTGATATACCACACCAACTGATGGAGCAGACGAAGAAGATCGCTTCTACAGCTTATTTCAATCAGTCCTAGATGACATCCCGAGACATGACGTTCTGCTCATGATAGAGGACTTTAGTGCTAGGGTAGGAAGCAACAACAGAATAGGGAGAGAGTTATAGGTCGACATGGAATAGGCGAAATCACTGACAATGTGTAACTGTGAACACCTCATAATTGGTGGCACACTTATTCAACACAAGAAGATCCACCAACTGACATGGACTTCGCCTGCCGACAAAGCTAGATCCAGATATACCATACAGAAAATGGAAAAGATCCCTACAGGACGTAAGAGTGATGCGACATGCAGATGTAGGAAGTGATCATGACTTGCTGATAGCAAAAATAATTCTCAAATTAAAGACCAAGTGAAGAGGTTTTTCTCAAAGGAACGAGATTTGGAATAGCCTCATACGGCAGTGACGTATCACAAGGAAAATAAATAAATAAAAATAGACGCTATAAATCTATATTTAACCATTTTGTTAAAAATAAGAACCGGGAAAAGATTCAAAACATGTGGCAATAGATTCAAAACACGTGACAATATTCATTTTTCCTAGTCGGAATCCTTTATGTTACGTCACTTTCCTATATTGCCGGAAATAAAAACATCTCAAATGGCTACGAGATTTGGAGTAATCATCCGAAAAACACACACATTTAAGTGCAAATATTGAACTAATTACTTAAAATGTATCTTTGATATTTTGTATAAATGTTTTTTTTAACATTCAGATACTGAAAACACTATTTACTATCAAAATCAAATGTTAACTCAATTTTGATAAAAAGCTCTTCACTTGGTCTTTAAGGAAAACCATAATGGGAGGAAAAAGAAATCAGCGATTCGACGTCAAGCAACTAGAAGACACAGCAACCGAGAACAAACTCAAGCTCGTACTAAAGAATAAATGTGACATCCTTCAAGATAAGACATCAATAAGCATAAACACATTTAATGAAGCTATGACAGAAACAGCAAAAGAGACCATGGGATACAGGAAGAGCGTTAAAGCGGCGTGGATATATGTAGACACATGGAAAGCGATCGAGGAGAGAAGGAAACTAAAGAAGAAACTCCTAGACTCAAAATCACCCAGGATAAAAGAAAGAGCTGCAGCTCGATATAGAGACCAAGACAAACAGGCCAAAAGGTCCGCAAGAAACGACAAGCGCCAGTACATTGAGCGGCTTGCCGAGAAAGCAGAAAAGGCACCTGAACAGAAAGATATGATAACAGTCTACCAAATCACCAGGAAGCTGCGCGGAGACCACGGGAACACTAAGGACGTTCCAATGAAAGCGGCAGATGGCAGATCCATAACAGAAGAGATAGCCAAACTTCGGAGGTGGGGAGAACACTTTAAAGAGATTTTGAACAGAGCAGACCCATCAACACTCGCAAACATTCCTGAAGCTATACACAGTTTTTATAGACGTCGAAAAGGCCTTTGACAGCCTACACAGAGATTTACCGTGGACAATTTTAAGACACTATGGCATCCCACAGAAACTGGTAAAGATCATGCAAACCCTCTACGAAAATTTTGAGTGCAGAGTGATCCACAACAATGAACTCTCAGACACCTTTTATATAAAGACGGGAGTAAAAAAAAAGGTAGGCTCCCTATCACCCACCCTTTTTGCTCTTGCGATAGACTGGCTCCTTCAACAGACCACACAGGGCAAGCGCCAATGCATTCAATGGAATCTTTCCTCAATACTAGAAGACATTGACTACGCAGCAGACATCAAGATATTCAAACAACGGCAAGCAGTCTGAATGTGATAGCAAGCACCATAGGACTCAGGGTAAACAGACAGAAAACATATATAATGAGAAGCAACAAGACTATCAACTCCCATGTCACTATAGGCGAGGAAGAAATAGAGGATGTCAAGGAATTTACCTACCTAGGCAGTAAAATGACAACAAATGGCGACTGTGATCTGGAAATCTAACGCAGAATCAGTAAGACAAAACAGGCCTTTGCACTGCTCAGACCCATATGGAGGACGACGAAACTCAGCCTACACACAAAAACTAAGTATATTTAAGAGCAATGTCCTCAGCGTCCTCCTGTATGGGTCGGGGAGTTGGAAAACCCCAAATACCATAGAAAGAAAACCTGACTAGAGGTGTTCCAGACACAAAGCCTTCGCCGCATCCTCAAGATCTTCTGGCCAAACACGATATCAAATGAGGAACTACGTGAAAAAACAGGAGTAGTCCCGTTAGCAGAGAGCATCTCAGCAAGAAGATGGAGATAGATGGACAACGTCTGCAGAATGTCAGCTGATTCCCTCCACAGGACAGCCCCATGGGAAAAGGTCGAAAGGCAGACCAAAGGAAACATGGCGAAGGCCGGTGGAAAGAGACTTGAAGGCTGGAGGATTGAACCTAGAAACAGCACCTCGAGCTGCAACAGAATGAGATTAATGGAGATAATTGTCTTTCGCCTCATGCGCCAGCCGGCACAGAGATGACTGAGAGAGTGAGAGGTTTCCTGAACTTGGCTTAGAGTTATAATTGATTGTTTGCAGCACGAAGACTTGGTTTCACAGATGTATGGACACTTTCTATAGAGCCAGCTGTCAAAAAAATACTATGCAACTATGATGGAGTCAAATACAAAGAGAGTGAATTTTTCCAACCTAGTTCTCTAAGTTGGATATTTAGTCACTCACTTGTGAGTCTGCCATCAAAAAGAATACCTATACAACTACAACTATGATGGAGTCAAATACAAAGAGAGTGAATTATTCCAACCTAGTTCTCTAAGTTGGATATTTAGTCACTCACTTGTGAGTCTGCCATCAAAAAGAATACTATAACACTACAACTATGATGGAGTCAAACACGAAGCAAGTGAATTTTTCCAACCTAGTTCTCTAAGTTGGATATTTAGTCACTCACTTGTGAGTCTGCCATCAAAAAGAATACCTATACAACTACAACTATGATGGAGTCAAACACGAAGCAAGTGAATTTTTCCAACCTAGTTCTCTAAGTTGGATATTTAGTCACTCACTTGTGAGTCTGCCATCAAAAAGAATACTATAACACTACAACTAAGATGGAGTCAAACACAAAGCAAGTGAATATTTCCAACCTAGTTCTCTAAGTTGGATATTTAGTCACTCACTTGTGAGTCTGCCATCAAAAAGAATACCTATACAACTACAACTATGATGGAGTCAAACACGAAGCAAGTGAATTTTTCCAACCTAGTTCTCTAAGTTGGATATTTAGTCACTCACTTGTGAGTCTTCCATCAAAAAGAATACCTATACAACTACAACTATGATGGAGTCAAATACAAAGAGAGTGAATTTTTCCAACCTAGTTCTCTAAGTTGGATATTTAGTCACTCACTTGTGAGTCTGCCATCAAAAAGAATACTATAACACTACAACTATGATGGAGTCAAACACGAAGCAAGTGAATTTTTCCAACCTAGTTCTCCAAGTTGGATATTTAGTCACTCACTTGTGAGTCTGCCATCAAAAAGAATACCTATACAACTACAACTATGATGGAGTCAAACACGAAGCAAGTGAATTATTCCAACCTAGTTCTCTAAGTTGGATATTTAGTCACTCACTTGTGAGTCTGCCATCAAAAAGAATACTATAACACTACAACTATGATGGAGTCAAACACGAAGCAAGTGAATTTTTCCAACCTAGTTCTCTAAGTTGGATATTTAGTCACTCACTTGTGAGTCTGCCATCAAAAAGAATACCTATACAACTACAACTATGATGGAGTCAAACACGAAGCAAGTGAATTTTTCCAACCTAGTTCTCTAAGTTGGATATTTAGTCACTCACTTGTGAGTCTGCCATCAAAAAGAATACTATAACACTACAACTAAGATGGAGTCAAACACAAAGCAAGTGAATATTTCCAACCTAGTTCTCTAAGTTGGATATTTAGTCACTCACTTGTGAGTCTGCCATCAAAAAGAATACCTATACAACTACAACTATGATGGAGTCAAACACGAAGCAAGTGAATTTTTCCAACCTAGTTCTCTAAGTTGGATATTTAGTCACTCACTTGTGAGTCTTCCATCAAAAAGAATACCTATACAACTACAACTATGATGGAGTCAAACACAAAGCAAGTGAATTTTTCCAACTTAGTTCTCTAAGTTGGATATTTAGTCACTCACTTGTGAGTCTGCCATCAAAAAGAATACTATAACACTACAACTATGATGGAGTCAAACACGAAGCAAGTGAATTTTTCCAACCTAGTTCTCTAAGTTGGATATTTAGTCACTCCCTTGTGAGTCTGCCATCAAAAAGAATACCTATACTACTATGATGGAGTCAAACACAAAGCAAATGAATTTTTCCAACTAGTTCATTAAGTTGGATTTTTAGTCACTCACTTGCCTTCCATCAAAATATGGAAAAAATCTAGGAAGAAAATTTCAGGGTAACTTGACAGGGTAACTTTCTGAAAAGTTTATATTGTAGATTTTTAAAACAACTTTGACATAAAATAGACTATATCTCTTTCTTTACAAGATGTATGTCTACAGTCTTTCGTAGGATCAAATTCTCCATTCTTGAGAAAAAAAAATTTCTCTCATCCTTACAGAGTAACTTTCTCCGAACTTTAATATGTGGAAATATTTTTAATTTCTTGTCGCTATCTATTTCTACTATCTTGACAAGATGAATTTCCCCATTCTTGGCAAGCTGAATTTGCTCCAGTCTTGACAAGATGAATTTATCTATTCTTGACATGGTGAATTAGTCAACAAATGAGTGAATACTCAGTATCATCAAAATGATGATTTGTCGACCACTTCTAGTAGGACTGTCCCAGTAAATCAAAACTATTCTATTATAGATTATGCTCGGACGTCTTAGAAGACTTTCTATATAAATACGCTTCTGATTGAAATCAATCACGATTATCAAAATGTAGCCTACGCCATTTATCTTTTCTCTATATATAAAAAGATCACGTTTGTGTCCCCATTGGTCAATTTGAAATCACGTGAGTTTTCCACACTGACTTATTTAGGCCTAGGCTTATATAGGCTACTGTCTAATAATTTTTCACATCGGACATGTGTCTTCGCTAGCTCAGTGGTTAACGTAGCGGACTGCTATGCGGGCGACCCGGGCTCGATTCTCCAGTTAGACTACACCTTTTTTTCTACAATTTATTTTCAAACTTTTAAAAACAAAAGACATTGTAAAGCTACGTGCAATTTAGATTTTTGTTAAATAAAAATACTTGCCAATTTTTTATCCGATTACAATATTTATTTTAAATTACTTTCCTAAAAGTCTTCAGTAAAAAAAATTATATTTAAATATTAGATTTATAGCTTTCTTTTAATTGTAGTTTATACAATTTTTATCTGCACCTTATATGCCTACAGTCCTGTTTTTTTTTCACCCGGGCAACGGCGGGAAATGTTGCTTGTTGTCACATAATTTTAATTTGTTTCATTTTTTTTGTCTCAGGTATCGGAAGATCTGGCAAAGCATTGGATGCATTGAAGGGGGACTATTGTATGAGGATAAGGGACGAAAAAATGGCAGTGCGGTAGATTTTCTCAGTAAGCTTAGATCTTTGATGCAAGTTTTCGAAGTGTCGACCCGTTAAACTTTTTTTTTTTAAATTTCATTTAATCTCCGAGCAGTGGCGAATCCACTTGTGTGTGTGTGTGTGGGGGGGGGGGTTCTAATAGAAATAAATGAAATATTAATGAAAGCCTAAGTGCAATAATTTCGTTAACAAAAAAAGGACTACAACAACAGGAGCTCAAGTAAAAGACTGGTGGATATCACACATGTTAAATTTAAGTACAATTGCAATCTTACGGACAGCCACTGGTTAACGGGTGTTCCCAAGCTATCGTTTGAATAAACGGCTGCAAACGGCTGATGTGCAATAATCTATTTATATAAAGTTGGATGTTTGTGTCAATTTCGAAACCTACTGGTCAATATCAAGACATGTGACCTCATTGCATTATTAAAGGCCTATTTAACTATCGCGAATGTTTCCTCTCTACATGCGTACTCCTTAATTTATACATTTCTTAGTGTCATTTTAGTACGTCTCATAAACTCAACGCCTGGGGCCCATCTCCCCCGCCTTCCACTGGTTACGCTTTTGCAAACATGTCACAAATCAGGCACTTTCTATAATGCTAACTTCATTTGGTTCCATCAGCTTCATTTAGTAGACTAGAGCAAGGGTCGGCAAACTTTAGATAATAGTGTGCCAAAGTAGCATTTCTAAATCTTTCAGGATGCCAACGGCCTTAATGTCAACCTGCTCTTTTCATGCAGAAGATACTTAAACTTCCTTTTTGGTGCTCTTTGACGTGAAATTTAAAACCGTACTGCGTGTCAAGTCTAGCATGCATTCCGTAGGTTGCCCAGCCCCGGACTAGAGTGTAGTACTACCAATACGGTCATAAAAACAGTGAATATGTTAAGTTTGCCAAATTTACCGTTGCCACTGTTACCGCTTTGATAGTTTTGCCGAATTTACCTTTGCCAAAATTACCTTGCCGAAAATACCGTTGACGAAAATACCGTTGCCAAATTTACAGTGATTCGGTGTTGAATGGTGTTTGGTTGTCAAGATAATGATTGTTCAAACTACCATGGTATATCTATTTTTGAATATAATTAAGCGGAATTGATACGTAGTAATCTTACAAACTGGGTAGATAATGTAATGTTAAAAAAATAGCCATATAATTTTTGAGTCATAAAATATTTATATAATTTTTAACTACTTTTTACAGTTTGGTAATATAAAGTTATAAGTTGTAGACCGTTTATTCTTTTATAATAGAAAAATAAGAAACATAATATTTAATATTAGAAATATAACCGCAAACAAAACGGGCTATTTATCTCCCTTTAATTAAACTAAAGTTTCTAAATTTGATTCAATAGTGATGCCATTAGTTATGTTTTGTAATATAACAAATATTACTAATACTAATAATTATGTATTTATATAAATCCTGCATTATGGTATTCATTACAAGATTTAATTATTATGGGTATAAAATTAATTTACGTTAATCAGCTGTACACATTTCCTGCATTAATTGTTTGTCGATTTAATTTTAAGGAGTTTATCTTTCAAACACTAATAATTACAACAAGTGCACAATATAATGTTATTAAAAAGTCTCTATATTTATTAAAGTAATAAAAGCAAAAAAATGTTTTAGAATTACTTAGGCTATATTTATGTTTAATTAAAGAAGATGCATAAAAACTATTTTAAATATAATTAGTCTATATCAATTAATGAGCGCGTTATCTTGAATGCTCTTCGCTAATTGAATAATGGCAGGTACATATTTAGTCATTTCTGAGTAGTGAAGGGAAAGTGACCACTCTGTATGCTTACCACAGCTTTCATTTGCAATAAATAATGTTCGTACGTATAAGTTGAACCAAAAGCGGAAAGTAGAGTGAATACCTGGGAGTTGAGAATAGCAGATAACTTTCCTAGGCAGCTTCCATCCAGATTTCCCCTCAAATTAGCACATTTCTTGCCCATTTTTTTTTTATGTTTTAAATTAATCTGGCTGCGTTTTAAAATCGCCAATATCCCTCCACTTAAAAAAACAACATCTACCTTACATCTAAGAAGGCTATAGTAAGATCAAGCCAGTAAGGTTTGATGATTCGATGTATGAAAAAATGAGTCCATGAATATGAAAGTCTTGCTTTGTTTAGAAAGCTCTTCTTTGAGTGTTTCGGTGTACTTCTGAAAAAGCCCATCTATCTCGATATATGTCTTTATAAAGGGAAGTACATATAGTTAAATGTTTTGAAATCAATTTCACTCAAGATACGGTATATGCAAATCGATTCCAGTGATCTAACAGCTGAAGTGCTGTTTGACCCCGTCTTTGTAAATGCGTTCAACTCACTGAAATGTGTCGCTCTGTCATTCAGAAACATCGGATTCAACAGTCAGTTTTCCTCATTCAGGAAAACCGGAAAATGATGTGTGTTTTTTTCATCAATAAAAAACAACCCTTGGAGGTCTCTTGCGTGCCACTGAAAGTCGATCTGCGTGCCAAGTTTGGCACGCGTGCCTTGGGTAGACTCAGGAAAACCATCCAGACACGGAAATTATTCTAAGCCTTTACCTAGATTCAAATCCGGGACCTTTGGTACGCTAGCTGATCGCGTTGCCAGTAGGCCACCGTGTCCGTGAAATCGAATGCACTAGATCAGCGATGGCGAACCTATGGCACGCGTGCCACAGCTGGCACGCAGAGCCATTTCTGTGGGCACGCGAGCATTTATCAAACATGGAACAGCTACGTTATGTTAGTTGGTTTTAATTGCTATGTTGGCACGTTGAAAGAAATACGTTGGTCTTGTATTGTACTTTGGGCACGCGGCCTCAAAAAGGTTCGCCATCACTGCAATAGATGAAATGTTGACGCTATACCTAACTATAGGATTGTGCGTATGCGTTGTGTCCTTGTGGTAAAGCGATGGCTTATCATTTAGAGGTTCCCGGAGGAATTTGAATCCTGCTGTATGATGTCAAACGTCAGAGCCAGAAGTTTATTTATGTGGTGATGGAAGACATTAATCTAATTGAAGTAAGCCATGGCGCATTGTGCAGGCCACACAATTTACCTGGGCAATGCAAGTCATCATTGACAATTTCCCAAAATATGTGAATTCTTAAATTGCACCTTTGGGGGATATATCCACCGTGAATAATTTTCAGATTCTTTTGTTTATATCCATCGAACATATTCAGTTATTGTATTAATAATTCTAAAACTGTTTCTTTCTAAATTGATTAGACCTCTGAGTCAGTTTGAACAAAGACAATATATAAGGTGGACCGCTTGCTATATTTTTAGAGCTTATGTGTTCTTTTTTCCATGCGCAGCCAATAACGCTGTCTTAAATGACTCCCGCGGCTGCCTAAATGCTTCCGATGTAAACAACTTTCGATTTTAATTTTTCATTGAGAAAATCATAGCGATTAAATAAAACGCAAGTGTACAATACAAAAGGGAATCGGAAATTCCAAAAAGAAGTCATTCGAGTCTTCAAATAGCAGAAATATTAAAGCAAGCGGTGCATCTAATTATAACCTTTTGGTTTGAACAAATACTGATCTATTTCTGAAGGTTTCAAAGTAAAGCTCTGCAAATGTTCTCCTTATTTTTTTTTTCAGCTTGTCTTATTACTTTGGCAAAAAAATAATCATATTAAATTGTCTTTTCCTCAAAAAACAAATTTGTCTTTGAAGCTTCCATCCAATTCAGAATATGCTGCCTAAATTTATGTGTGTTTTTGTTAAGTTTTTTTTAAATATTGTTCTTGTCTTTTTTTTTTCTAATCCGTGGGAGGAAGGCATTAAAAATATTAGCAAACCCTTAGCCATGTTTAGAACTTCCGGTGCGCGTTTTTATTGAGAGTGCTCTGCCCTTTCGATGTTACCTGTCACATGTGCTAAGATTCTCGCTCGCGCAAACGCTTGCATGTGTGTGTGTGTGTTTATGCGTTTTATGACTCCATTGAAGAATATATTTAAGTTAAGAATAGTTTCGTCTCACCGAGCAGACGCGTAGTTTAAAGTTTTTGTCAACTCAAATCTAGGATTGAATTTAATGTTTGAGACATCTCTCAAACTTTCTGCTTATACCAAAGACTATACTAAGATGTAACGCTCGCTTTGATATTTCTGCTATTTGATAACTTGAAACTCTCTGTTTCGGATTTTCGATTGCACCCTGTCCTCTAGACTTCCGGTTTAGTAATTCGCTATGATTTTCTCAATTAGACTAAGATTAAAATCGAAAGTTGTATACAACGGAAGCCTTTAGACACATGTGGGAGTCATTTAGGACAGTGTTATTGGCTGAGCAAGAAAAGAAGTACACT
The DNA here is from genome assembly GCA_949126835.1 of Anisus vortex. Classification (NCBI taxonomy): domain Eukaryota; kingdom Metazoa; phylum Mollusca; class Gastropoda; family Planorbidae; genus Anisus; species Anisus vortex. The sequence goes on along the minus strand of OX421494.1, from coordinate 7,312,553 downwards.
TGAGCTCTAAAAATAGAGCAAGCGGTCCCAACTTATTATAGTCTTTGCTTATACTAATGCTCTTGGTTAGTATTTCCTCTATATTAATTCATCAATTCACTTTTTCTGTTCCGAGTTTGTACATTTTTCAGTGGTCTAGCGACAAACTACTAGATATTCATCCCAGAGGGTTCGGATTCTAATTCCATCTTTTTTTTTACCGCGATCCGAGGACATCCCCCCCCCCCTAAAGTGTATCCAGTTCATGCGTGATCTCAATAGTCTTCGAGTAAAGATAAGTCGGTTGGTGACCTTGTGTTGGACCCACAATCACATTGTAAGCTACGACCAATGAAACTGATGCGCTCACTATTATCTTTAAAAAAAACGTCAAGATCTAGGTCTTTAATGTAAAAACTTTTACCTTTTTTTTTTCTACAGCTTCATGTTACTGATTAATTTGAGTTCGTTATTTTTTTTTAAGTTCACAAAATATCTTTCAATAGTCAACTCCATTTTCCCCCGTAACTGGGTTCTATTTCGAGACTTAAATTTACATTCATATAAAAAAATTAATCAATTACGTTTTGGATTAGGGAACTCATATTATTTTCTATTTAAAAAAAAACACATGATTACGGAATACCGTAAAAAAGGGTTGCCAATTTAGATTATAAAAATAAGTTAAAATATTATATTGCTAATGTTCTGTTTTATACATATTTCGTGTTAGTTGGCAGCACTATTCTTTTGTACTCGATTCTTCGTGGATGTTTGTTAACGTTCTTTCACTTACCTTATATATTACAGACGCTCTTTCTATAAAGAAGATTATTGCGTTCTACGTTCATCCGTGGTCTGAGTCTAGTCTTGCATTTTGATTAAGTGCTGTAAATTATATTAAGTTACATGTTTTTCCGGGTTGTTCTGGCAACCCATTCCATGCCAGGATGCCACTCGGAAAGAACGAGTACTTGTATGTATTTGTTCTCGCATAGGGGATAAGGAAAGTGTTTTGTCCTTATGTTTATCTGAGTGTTTTAACAGATTGTTATTGTGTTGTATTTCTAAATTAGTTGTGAATATTCGATAGTAATGAACCTTGCAGCTCTTTTTTGAATTTGTTATAGTTTTTTAGTTGATGGGTTCCATACAGAAGATGCATCTTCTAGTATAGGTTTAACGAATGTTAGTTAGCATTTTAGTTTTTTTTTTTTTACAATTGTAAAAGTTTGTGAAGCCTTCTATTTTGTTAGATTTTTTACAATTACTTAATCATTATGTGCATTCTAAGATAGCCATTATTTCATTGTTTTTACCATTTTTTGTTTTAAAATAGTTGGGAGACAATGAAAAAAAATGCATCTCCCCAGAGCAATCAATCAAATAATCAACCAATTAATCAATCGATTAATCAATCAATCAATCAATTATTAGATCAATAAATAAATCAACCAATAGATCAACGGATCAATCAAGCGCTAAATCAATCAATCAAATGATCAATATATCAGTCAATATATCACTTAATCGCTTAAACAATGAATCAAATCAATCAAGTGAATAATCAACCAATAAATCAATCAATCGATCAATGATTCAAATAATTGATCAATCAATCAATAAAATGATCAATTAATCGATTGACTAAATGATCAACCGATCAATCAATCGATCAATCAAAGCTCCTGGTAAAACCTCCACAGGACACAAGGTTAGAACACTGCTCATCCACTTATGCCGCACTTGTGCCGGTCTTTAGATCTCGTTCCGTTTGAACCACCAGAAATTGATTTTCCTTACTTTCCAGGAAAGCTCTTACAGGTGTTGCGCCTGCATGGTCTATTTATCTTCCGGACTTGTGTGTTCTGTTCCAGTGCCTTCAAGTCGTGTTTTCTGAATCCCCTTTCCCCAGTGTGTGTCGAATCCATCTCCATCCATCATCATCCATCTTCATCCATCTCCATTATCTTTTAACCTGCTGCACAAAATTGTCTATTTACACGCAAAAACTTGAGACACACACGGTTAAATAGCTTTTTGTAAACAGGACAAATTCAGTGGGCAACAAGATGTATTAATATAACATTTCAGGGGGCGGGAACGATTGAATCAAGGGGCGGATAATTTGTATTAGAATACACGTGATTGTTTCCCCCTTGCAGGAGAAAAACAACAAACTATTTAAAACACATCAAAAACAAAAACTGTGTGCTGGTCGATGTCCAGATGTGTTGAAAAACAAAATTGAAAATCGATGAAGAGTTTTTAAAGGAAACAAAAACAACGAAAGAAAGAAATTTTTTACAGTAGTCGATGTTTCCATTTCCTGGCTCCAACTGTTCTTGCTTGATGATGTTACTGTTAATGTTGTTCATTGTTGATGTGGTGTGTGTGTGTGCGTGTATAGTAGTGTATATATGTGTGTTTGTGTGTGTGTGTGTGTAGTAGTGCGTGTGTGTGTGTGTGGAGACAGTAGATGGACATCTGCTGAGCTGTTTGTTAATATCGATACCATGCATCAACGCATCAGCATATCGATACCATGCATCAACATATCGATACCATGCATCAACATATCGATACCATGCATCAACATATCGATACTATGCATCAACGCATCAGCATATCGATACCATGCATCAACATATCGATACCATGCATCAACACTTGTAGAGCCTATCTCTGAATCTTCGCCCACAACGTTTTTCGATCAATCAATTGAGGGTGTTTACTGGCTCCTTGTTTCAGCAAAGCATTTCTTATCTTATACATTACAGACGCTCCTTCTATAAAGAAGATTATTGCGTCCTACGCACATCCGTGGTCCGAGTCTAGTCCTGCATCTTTATTAATGTTTTAAATGATGTTAAGTTACTGGTTTTCCTGGTTTGTTCAGGCAACCCATCCCATGCCCGAATGCCACTCGGGAAGAAAGAGTACATGTATGCATTTGTTCTCGCATAAGGGTTAAGGAAAGTGTTTTTGTCCTTATCGTTATCTGAGCATTGCAACAGGTTATTAATGCATTGTATTTCTAAATTAGAGTTTAATGCCTTATGTATTATTACTACTTTACTCTTTGCCCTACTGTCTTCAAGTGTTTCTAGGTTTAGTGATTTGACTAATGGTGTTACTCTTGTCAGTTGTGTATATTTGCTAGTTAAAAACCTTGCAGCTCTTTTCTGAACCTGTTCCAATTTTTTAATGTTTTCTTTAATTGATGGGTTCCATACAGATGATGCATGTTCTAGTATAGGCCTAAGGAATGTAATATATCATTTTAGTTTTACGTTCTTATACCATTTGTAAAAGTACCTTTTTATAACGCCTAATGTTTTGTTTGATTTTTTTAATTACTTCATCAACATATGGATTCCGTGATATTTTATTATTTACAAGCTACATTGCCCGGCGTTGCCCGGGTGAAAAAAAACAGGTTTGTTTGAGGTGCAGATAACACATTTATAAACTACACTTAAAAGAAAGCTATAAATCTTATATTTAAATTATAATTTTTTTACTGAATACTTTTAGGAAAGTAAATAAATATTGTAATCGGGTAAAAAAAAAAGGCAAATATTTGTATTTAACAAAATCTATATTGCCTGTAGATTTACAATGTCTTTTGTTTTAAAAAGTTTGAAAAATTAATTGTCGAAAAAAAAAAGTATAGTCTAACTGGAGAATCGAACGTTTACCACTGAGCTATCGAAGACACATGTCCGATGTGAAAAATTATTAGACGGTATATAGGGCTAGGCCTAGATAGGTCAGTGACACACGTGTTTTCAAATTGACCAATGGGGATCCTCGGGGGGCCTAACACGGTCTTTTTATATATATAGATTATTACTCCTTTACATTTTTAGTTAGTGTTAGGCCTTTTCCTATTTGGTAGGCCGTACTTTTAGATTGCATCAAAAGAAAAAACAACAACATTGAATCCATTGAACTTATGGTGTTGGCCTACAAGGTTTCTTATAACCAATGAACTACGACTTGTACAAATGTTAATTTTTGTTTTGTTTTCAGAGCTTCATTTACATATTCCATTTGCATTTCTAACACGCTAATTTAAAGAAAATAAACAAAGTCGCATTTTGAAAGAAAATATTTGAAAATTTAAATTAAAAATGCTTTATGGATTTTGCGCTGATGCTAAAAATATTGGAATGACTGAGGAACTAGGTTACTAGGTCACTGGGTCGATTAAAAAAAAGGAATCTTCTAGAAGGAACAAAAAATATTGCTTTCTTCAATGGTCGTATGTTGTTTCATGATAATTACCAAACAATGTTAATCTTCTTTAAAAAAACAAACAACAGGCAGCTAAATCCTTCAGAGAAAGGGAAGATGTATAGGCCATACAATTAGAAGATGGATAAGCCACACAATCAGAAGATGGATAAGCCACGCAATCAGAAGATGGATAAGCCACACAATCAGAAGATAGATAAGCCACACAATCAGAAGATGGATAAGCCACACAATCAGACGATAGATAAGCCACACAATCAGAAGATAGATAAGCCACACAATCAGAAGATAGATAAGCCACACAATCAGAAGATCGATATGGTAATAGAGCCAGACAAGCCCTAGAATGCCCCCCCCCCCCCCCCCCAAGGCATATTGCGCAGAGGACGCACAAAAACAGTCTGTGGATGTGCAGCATGCTAGGGTTCAGCCTAAACCTGGAATGAGGACAAGAGGCTAGCAGGAGACTGGGTGTCGTGCAAGGACAGACGGCTTATGTTCCTCAATGGACCGATAGGATAAATGATGATGATCATGCACTATTTGCGCCCCTCCCTTTACAATTCCCTGCTACTCCACTGACTGCTAATACCACTGCTTTTATTGTCTCATGCTGTTCAAAATACTAGTAAACCCTTTTGAAACCTATCATCTTTGTTCTCAAATGACAGCGCCTCTGCCAGACTTTCCCCAGCGGGCACAAAACGTCGTATCGACGGAGAAAAAAAGTGGTTTCCACGTGTTTTCGTGGTATCTACGTTTTTTTTCCCCGTCGATACGACGTGGTGTGCCCGCTGGGTTGCCAGCAGTAAAAAAAACAACTCAAAAACTCTGGAACATTTTCATAACAATCTATCATTCCCTTATTGGGTGTGTGGGAGGGGTGTGGGAGGTGGTCAAGCCCTTACCTTTATCAGTGGATGTTCTGGCATCCCTTCTGCCAGACTTCCGTGGACGATCGGTTCACTGATGTCAAGAAACTGCTGAAACTCTTCCCGACAGTCCTTGATGATAACCGGAGCCACCTTGTTGGTCCGCACAACGCACTGTTTTCCGGAATACATGTCTGAAATAGTCAACCAAAAAAAGGTGATTTTAGAGATCAACCAATAGAAAGCGATATTTAAAATCTTGTGAATTCTCAAAGGATTCACAGAGGATATTTTTAAAAAAATGTTGACGATATTAAGAATTTTCTCATTTAAAAATAAATGAGTCTTGTTTTTGTTGGACTTATGATTTAATCTCTGTACAAAAATTGACTCTATGTGATGGATAAGTACATGTCTTCATTGATAGATACCAGAAGTACATGTCTTCATTGATAGATCCCAGAAGTACATGTCTTCATTTATAGATACCAGAAGTACATGTCTTCATTAATAGATACCAGAAGTACATGTCTTCATTGATAAATACCAGAAGTACATGTCTTCATTGATAAATACCAGAAGTACGTGTCTTCATTGATAGATACCAAACAATCAAGAGATAGACTGAAAAATGTCGGACACACAGGGAAACAAAATACACAGACAACGATATAATGGTAGATACTTACTAGATACACAGATAAACAACAGATATCCTCAAGATATGCATAAAACGAATGGTTAGATAGACATTCTGATAGATAGATAAAAAAATAAGCTAAGTATATTGATAGAAATGTAGATAGATTATATCAGACAGAAAGAAAGACCCTTCTTCGTTTATGTTTAATGTATGAAAATTTCCATTCGAGTAATACAATACAGTAGTCTTCTAGACATTTTAAAGAGAACTAACAAAATCCTTATAGAAGTATACAGTATCTGTTACAGGCATACACGCATGGACTAAAGTCCCATTTTCCAAACTAGACTGTCGATAGACTAGACCATCTCTTGTCTCACTGGTCTGGGGATATGTTCAACTTTGTACACTGAAAGTTTAACACATACACGTTTTCATGACAGGAGTATTTGTAGCTGTGATATATTGTCTAGAGAAATATTAAACTTTGTGCACTAAAAGTTTGACACTAACACGTGTTCATGACTGAGTTATCGTAACTGTGATATATTGCTGTTATAACTTAATCGGTAAACAAAGATATGGGAATATATAGACAGACAGATAACTATATAAACAGATAAGAAAATAAGATGGATAGATAGTTAGACAGAATGTCAGATACATAGATTAGGTAAATGATATGCGACACAAACGGATAGATAAAAGCATGGATGGATAGACCGATGAATAAAAAGATATCTAAATTGATAGATAAAGATAAATCGAACAGCTGGCAAATATAGTGCATCTAAATGTCTGGATGTTTAGAAATTAAAATTAAACATTAACAAAGTCACATGACATAGAGTCTAAGTATTTTTTTTTTAATATTATGTTTAAATTAATATAGACTATAGTATTATGTGACAGCTATATCCTATGCTGACTAAATAATTTTAGTTCACAAGTTGGACTAAAAATAAATCATAAGAAATCAGAAGTCATGGTGCTAAATACCACAACTATGATTCCAGTCAAGGTTGATAATAAAGATCTTCCTAACTCAGAACAATTCCCATACCTAGGAAGCTCACTCACACCAGATGGAGGAAGCAAAGAAGACATTCAGAACAGGCTGAACAAAGCAAGAATTGCATTTTACAACATGACCAACATCTGGAAATCCTGTCAATATAGTACCAGAACGAAAATAAAACTATATAACAGCTGTGTGCTTCCTGTCCTTCTATATGGTGCAGAATGTTGGCGCATGACACAACAGGACCTTGTGAAACTTTCCACTTTCCACACGAAAAACCTCAGGAAGATTTTGAAATTTTTTTGGCCAAAGAAAATAACCAACGAAAAACTTAATGTCCCAATCCAACCACGAAGACATGGGCACTATCATAATGAAAAAGCGTTGGCGATGGATTGGCCATGTGTTGAGAAGAGAGGAAGGGAACATCTGCAAGACAGCACTACACTGGACTCCAGAAGGGAAAAGAAAGAGAGGTCGGCCAAAAGTAACCTGGCGCAGAACTGTAGAGCAGAAATTAAAAGAATTCGGTCACTCCTGGGGTACGATTGGAATTGTCGCACGTGACAGAGAAAGATGGAAGGACTTTGTTGCTGCCCTATGCGCCCACGGCGTTACGGGCAGTAAGTAAGTAAGTATATCCTATGCTAATTTGTTTTTGTTTTAAACAAGGTAAAAAAACTACACATTAACCTTTTAATGCCATTCTAAATTAAACATTTACATTTAAACTCTCTGTAGTTGGTTTCCCTTAAATCCAGGTCGAACCAGACTTTTCTCTACGGCTTGATCAGCTTATTTATAGAACAAGCCAAATCAATTAACCAAAGATGAAGAGAAACGAAAAAAAGAGCAAAAGGTTGTAGTGGCGGCCATGTTGTTCATTTTAAACTTGACAAGTCCAGCCTCTGGCTTACCATCAATGATGCCCCAAGTGTTTGATGTCGACATTTATCTTACAGCTAAACGAAACGAAGCGATTCTTATCTTTGTTATTATTATTATTATTATTGAGGTAGATTGCCATGGAAACCAGCGATTGTGTTTATGTTTTCGTTCTTTAAAATAATTAGCATGCAAACGTCTAATTTTAGCGCATTCATCAAACGCGAACACAAACAACAAACTGCTTAAATGGGGGACTCTGGAATGAATTACCAAGCACAAAGAAGATATATGCCAGTGATGGATTTAAAGCTCCGAGCATGTTTTTTGTTGTTCATTTTACGAGCATGATGTCGAGTGTAATTAATCACAGCCCACACGTGTGTGCACAGGTGCACATTTCCTTGTTACACACAAATCTCCACATGTATTCATAAATAATTTCCAACATTACTCCATTATACCATTAAAATAAAAAAATTAAAAAATTTTTTTTTTCTATATAAGTGGTTCTTTTGATGTTTTAATAATGGTTTATACATCTATGCACGTGTTGGTTGTTATACTGTTGTTGTTGTTCTTGTATCAATAGTTTAGTTACGTTGATCCGTGCATCGCATTGTGCGAGCCAACATTTTGTTTAGAGCTCTTTGTCTGATGCAACCCAATCTACAATTTTCTTATCCCCTATGCGAAAACGCATGCATTTAAATACTCTTTCTTCCCGAGTGGCATTCGGGCATGGAATGGGTTGTTGAAACAAACCAGGAAAACCAGTAACTTAACATCATTTAAAAGATTAATAAAAATGCTAGACTAAACTTGTACCACGGATGAACGTAGGACGCAATAATCTTCTCTATAGCAGGAGCGTCTGTAATATATAAGATAAGATACACTGATGGACTGTAAGTCTCTCTTGCTGGTTGCTCTCCAAGAGATCGTGCGGGGAGTTCTTGTCTCTTTTCATATTCTTCGGTTTCCAACTAAAGGCCACCTTTGGGAGTCTACTTCTTATCATCTGAAGTACACAAACCCTCTCTATCTCAAATCTTCTCCTCTTAATCAGGACTGCCACAATAATTTATGTCGGTCACACTGATGGATGATATCTTCGTTTAAAATGTGAGGTTTTATAGATTATAAATCGTCAGATGAAAAGTCTCTGTAAGCTCACCACAGTAATTAGAGTAATAATACACCGAAGGGCAAGGAGTAAAGTAGTAATAATACACCGAAGGGCAAGGAGTAAAGTAGTAATAATACACAAGGCATTAAATTCTAATTTAGAAATACAACACAATAACAGCCTGTGACAATGGTTATATAAACATAAAGACAAAAACATTTTCCTAATCCCTTATGCGAGATATAATGCATATAAGTACTCTTTCTTCCCGAGTGGCATCCGGGCATGGAATGGGTTGCCTGAGCAAACCAGGAAAACCAGTAACTTAACATCATTTAAAACATAAAACACTAATAGAAATGCAGGACTAGACGCAAACCACGGATGTGCGTAGGACGCAATAATCTGTGTCTGTAATGTATAAGAAGAAATTAAGAATGTTGCAATGTGAAATCTACATTAAAAAGTTGATCCTTTTAAAGATCTTGTAGCCGCCGCTAATTCTCGAGGGACAACGGGTTAGTTTAAAACCAATAGTCCCTGTCAAGAAATTTTTTTTTTCATGGAGATCCCACGATTTATCTTTATCGTATATGTTACAGACGCTCCTTCTACACAGAAGGTTATTGCGTCCTACACTAGTACGTCGATTGAGTCTCGTCTTGCATTTTGTAGTTCTCATAACTCATAACCAAGGAGTAGGCTAGTAGCAACAGAAAGTGACGCAACAGATGGATACGTCCTGCAATTAAAAAAAATGTAAAAAAAATGTATTCAATAATAATTTCGGTTCTTTTACGCTTCTGCGCAAAGATGTGTAAGAGTCTCAACTGGCTTCTGAAAACCAGAATCAGAATATCAACCTGACAAAAAGAAGTCGTACACATAATAGATTGCTGAGGTCGATACAGATTTATCTCCCCTTTCTAGGATAAAACTTATTTAATTGAACATTAAAAAAAATAAAAATAAACGCCGAGTAACTGTCTAATGGCGATAAAAAATACAGGTACAGGTACAGGTATATATTTTTATGTAAGCAGTCGGGAAAAAGTGTAATGAATTTTGTTTAAAAAGAACGAGGAAAAATACTAACATTATTTATTGGACAATCTTGGCAAAGAGAAAACAATGTTTTACTCTATTAACATAGGTGTAGCCAATAGGTGTAGCCAATAGGTGTAGCCACACGATAAGTGAAAGGTGGGGAGGGGGGGGGGAAGGCTGACGCCATCTTGCTTCGCTAGTCTTACATTTTCATCATGATGGTAAATGATTTTAAGTTGTTTAGTTTCTTAACATGGGGCACGGTAGCCGAGCGGCAGCGCGTTCGACTGACGATCCGAAGGTCCTGGGTTCGAATCTTGGTGGAGCCTGGGATTTTTTCCCTGAGTCTACCCAGCTCTGATGGATACCTGTCCTTAGTTGGGGTAAAGTAAAGGCGGCTGTGCATAGTGCTGGCCACACAATCACCTAGTACGCCGTGGCCACAGAAACTGGTGAACTCTGTTTCACCGGACCTATGGATCATTCGGTCCGACGGGTACTTTACTTATTTCGTGACGACTTCATATAACCCATCCAATGCGAAAATGCCATTTGAACGGAAAAATAATTTATTTGAATTTAACTTTGAGAATAAGTTTTGTTGTTTGTTTCCTCTTGTGGTTTCCTGAGTATTTAATTGGATTAATGAGTTATATTTCTAAGTTAGAATTAAATGCTTCACAATTTGTTTAATGAGAAAAAAACAATTGTAATAGGAACCGTGAGATCTTGTTGAAATACAGACGCTAGCTGGAATCAATTTTGTTTCTTCACAATCTAATTGTCTTCTTCAAACTTGGAAGCTAGCACCGAGTCAATTAAGGAATACAAAACAACATCGATTTAATAAAAAAAACAAATTAAAAAAATAAACAAACTCTCTCTCTATCTTTCTCTCTCTCTCTCCCCATCACACTTTTGTCTGGTTAAAAAAAATGTATGACAAAGCTGTAACCAGCTGTAACCAGTGGGAACCAGATTGTCACCTGACACATGTTTATGTTTTTGATTTTTCAAACACACGTCCTCACGGATACATATAAAAGAAACACATACATACGCATACATCGAGCACATCCTTAAGGAAGAATTCCCACTGGAGCCTTGCAGGGCCAATACTACGCTTTGAAGAGTATGCAAGTGGCAAACGAAATACAATGGACCTTAAAGAAGATATTTTTAGGAGAATAGCCCTGAGGACCTGATGTCTGGTGTTACACTGTGTACCGGTACCAGTACACTGGTATTATGACCAGCCAATACATGAGGGCATAACAGAAAGACAGGGCGGGGGGGAGGGAACTGACACAAATCAGCTTCATGAGCTGCCTATAAACTTCATTGCCCCCCTCCCCCTTAAAATTTGTATGGACCACAGGGCAATGGACCAGATGCACCCACTCCCCTACCTACTTGGCACTGGTTAACGTTAGAAACGCACAGCCACACAACAATGCGATGCCAGAAGTCAAAATAATTCCCCCCCCCCCTCCCCAGGACGCATTCACCGTCTCTTGAATCAGAAGGAGCCACTAAGATCAGAATGTGTGCAATTACAAATTTGCGTTATCTAAATTTCTAGATGTATAAAAATAGCCAGCAATATATATATTATATAAAAAACACGTCAGTATTGACTAGGCACATCTTTTGTATTATATATGTTTGTAATTTATTGAATGGCTTGAGGAGGCGGGAGGTGAAGGGAACAGCCTTTAAAGATATTGGACAAAAGGATAGATTGGCATGCTTCGTCCTGTTGCTTTGTAAGGATAGATTGGCATGCTTTGTCCTGTTGCTTTGTAAGACTTCTGACATAAACATGGGAGTCTGTCTGGCTGAAGATATAAGTCTGTGGATTTTCTTTTGTTCTCTTGATTATGTTTGACGTCATCAATGACAAATTCCACGGCTGACGTATTCAACAAACGCAACATGTGTCGTTTATAAATATCCATCAACGCCTATTAGCGAGGTTATCGGTACACCAATCATTGAGGTCGATTAGCGAGGCTATTGGTACAAAGTGTTGTTGATGTCGATTAGCGAGGCTATTGGTACAACGTGTTGTTGATGTCGATTAGCGAGGCTATTGGTACAAAGTGTTGTCTGTGTGTTGCGGTCGATTAATGGGGATAGGCTATTGGTACAACGCGTTGTCAGCGTGTTGAGGTCGATTAGCGAGGCTATTGGTACTTGGTACAACGTGTTTTCCGTGTGTTGAGGTCACTTAGCGAGGCTATTGGTACAACGTGTTGTCGGTGTGTTTAGAGGTCGATTAGCGAGGCTCTTGGTACAACGTGTTGTCGGTGTGTTGAGGTCGCTTAGCGAGGCTATTGGTACAACGTGTTGTCGGTGTGTTTAGAGGTCGATTAGCAAGGCTATTGGTACAACGTGTTGTCGGTGTTTTGAGGTCGCTTAGCGAGGCTATTGGTACAACGTGTTGTCCGTGTGTTGCGGTCGATTAGCGAGGCTATTGGTAGGCCTACATCGAATCTTGACAGAAATAGATTCTAATAACAGAGTGAATCTAAGATAAAAGTCTCTATTTATTTATCGACGAATTTGTTTTCTTCTGACTTTATTTGATTTATGAGACGGGTTGGTTAACAATAGCACTTGAAATTTAAGTTCGAATTCAGTAAAAGAATAATTTTCCCTCTAGGTCTAAAGACGGTACATATTCAACTCTGTCCTAGCAGAGACTTTACAAGCTTATGTGGCGCCCCTGGGCAAAAGTTTCAGCGCCGCCCCCTTGCATACTGTAACTTCTTGTTTAGTGCTATATATGCTATATTTAGACTACATTTGCCGCCCCCCTGGAAGTGTCGCCCCCGGGCATATGCCCCCCTCAGTCCTCCTCTATGTGAGGGCACTGTGTCCTAGCATTAGTTATAGAAAGTAAAGCGGCTGGGAATTGTGTTGACCATACAATCCCCTTGTAAGCAGTGGGTATTTACTGGTGAAGGCGGCTTACCTTGGTCTATGAACCAACATTGGCTTAAGGAGGCAATTGACTTCATTATCTTCTTTTGTATTCTTGTGATAAAAATATTTTTTTTTTTATAATAGCCGGGTTCTTTCAGATTTATCATAATGAACCAGCTGGCCCACAACTTAAATTTGCAAATAAATGGAACTAGCGGTCCTGTAGGCCGTGTTGTAATGATAAATAATTTTTTTTTTTTTTTACATTGCTATGTAAAATCAAAACGATTAAAGCTAAATAGACCTATTTCGTGTCGTATTTTGCATTAGCCACAGTATCCCACAGTATTCTAATGCACAATAAAGACTTGCTACATCTACTTTTGCCTAAATGTTTGCGCTGTTTACAATGTTTCGATTTTAATTTAAACTTTTCATTGAGAAAATCATAGCAATTAAATAAAACGGAAGTCCACAGTGCAAAAGGGAATCGGGAATTCCGAAAAGAAAAAATTCGAATCATGAAACAGCAGAAATATTAAAGCAAGCGGTCCATCTTATTATAGTCTTTGGGAATACCTTCAGAGATGAGTATACTAAAAGTTGCACTTCAACATTCTCGAACTTGTCTATATCACTATCTGAACGTGAGAAATTTGAAGTTTAATGAAACGCTCTGGTCTGCTCTTGCGTCAGAACTTACTCTAGACTAAAAACATCATCAGATCTAGAATTCTCTGCTCCGTGCAATAGACTTTTTTTTTCAGTATTTCAACTTTTTTTAAATTTTAAAATAATATTTATGCTATACACATCGAAAATACTTGATAGTTAGTAAAAAAAACCAGCACCACATTCCTGGGTTTGAAAATAGTGAACCACTTTTGTGGTTTTCTTAATGCAATTTTATTAGAAAGTATGAATATTGTTTTTTTCTTTACCAGAAAATAATTACACTGCTATAAAACCTATATCAGTTGAGTTTTTGTGTTTTTCAAGTTTATTACAACTATGAAGTTTATGTGTTTTTTACCCCTACTTTATTTTTTCTTTCACAAAGATGGGAGATAGCTTAAAATGATTTTGTATGAACTATCAAGGGATAGAGCGTTCTTAGTAGGCGGAGCTTAAGTTTTTTTGTGTACATTTAGTGACGTATTTGTGTAAATATAGAACCCACTTGAGGTACAAACATAACGTGGTGAAAGTAAATTACTTCTTTATCATGCAAAATTCACATCTGAATATTGGCTATCCTACTCAAAAATAAGGAGGTAAATAGTAGTACTGTAGATTAATTGATTAATGTGATTAGGCTAGGGCCTAATTACACTTTAAATTTCACTTTATAGGTCTACACTTTTAATGTTTCGTAGGCTAGGCTACGATGTCAAGTGATAGTGTTGGTGAATAGGCTATCTTAGACTATCTAGTCAAGTCACTAATAGGCTCACATCGTCTATGATCTATGTCTATGATAATAAAAAATAGCCTATTTTATTTAACATACATAATACAGCTTAAATCTTAATAAGACTTAAAACACAACACATTATTTAAAAAAAAGCTCGAGCCTATATGAAACTTTATTAATACAGCGGCCATATTTAATTGTACACCATTACTCAAAGTAAACACAAATCACGTGCTTTTTGTCACGGGATTGCAAACGCCGTATATGATCTGTTTCTATATTCAAACGAGTGTCGTGCAAATAAATTTGCGAATGTTCATGGGAGCGAACTGAGCATGCCAATAATTTGAAAGCATGGGCAGCAGCCACTGAACTATATATACATGGACTGCTCAATCACTTAAAACAAAGCATACAAATGTCGGAGAAATGAAGATTTTTATAAATAGATAAGTTTTACCCTAATAAGATGGCCGATTTGACCCAGACATACATAAAATTTAATAAGTACTTTTGATTTAAACAATTTCCGGAAATGCCTCTATGAAAATTAACTGAACACAATGGTTGTTGATCTTTATCAATTGAATGCGTTGAATGTAAAAAAATATACATATCTTATTTGAGTAAGTATTGTATTATATACACGTAAGCGTGTATTTTAGTTAGTTCATCACTCGGGTTATATTCATGCACGAAACAAATGCCATAAACGAGTAATAATAATAATAATATAGTAGGTTTCAGCCGATCACTAATGTAGATGGCTTTTAATTTTGTTTTATGAATGTCAGTATCAAATCGTCCACCTGACTAGGGTAAAACTTAAACTTATCTATACATAATTCTTCGTTTTCCCGACAAATTTCAGAGGTTGAGCACTCCATGTAAGCTTATAAATAGCTCAGTGGTAGCAGCGCTATATAAATGACCACCATTCAAATTGAATTATAATTGAAAATGTTACATCAAGCAGGGTTTCAGGTTTTTAATGTTTTTATTGCAGTCAGTGAAGATTGCCCATGTGGGGTGTCTCCTGAAAACACAGAACATGTGCTCCAAGCCTGCCCACTTAACGAAACAGCTCGCAAGAGGTTCTGGCCGCAGATGACCTCCACTTACGCCAAACTGTATGGAAAAGAGACAGACATGGAAACCACCGTGCAATTGACCTTAGCTATAGGCCTTGTTGTTTGAACACATCTATTAATTAATATTAATTAATATTGAGAACGAAGAAGAAGAAGAAAAATTATTCACATTATGTGAATTCCAAAAGATTATTATTGCGTCCTACCGTGGTCTAAGTCTGGGATATTTTTTTTAATGATGTTGGATTATCTTGGCTATTAAAAAAAAATGGTCCATAGATACAAAACAAAAATTATTTGGCATTAAGCAATACGTTTTGGAATTTAAAAAAAAATAGGTGATTCTTCACTTCTGACATTCACAATCCATCGTTTACTTTCGGCAACATCTTGTGGAAATGAAATACAATTTAATTCCCTACATCTTTTCCAAGGACGCAGCACACAGACATGTTTTAATAGTAAATGAACGAATAGGACGGAAGTGATGATCTCTTATAACCTGATATGCATGCATAATCATTAAGACTGGTCAATTGAGTACTGGTACAAGAGAAGAACATTTCTTAATTTCTTTATAACTGCTGCTATACCCAGAATACAGTTCGTTATGAATAGTGCTGCACACACTGAAGTTGGTTTCAGGCAGTTTCCGGATTTCCCGATAGGATACAAAGTAAGCTGTTGATGCATTTCTCTTGCATTTTAATTCATGTAATTGTATAGGCCTACGTTTAACTCACTAAGCTAATATTTAAGGTTCAAAACAACTTTGTAATTACGCATGTAATAATGTATTATGCAAAAAATAAATAATAATTCGTAAAATATTCCTAAAATTCAAAAGTTCTGACTATGCTATATAAAAGCCTTCAGGGTCAAACTCCACAGTCATTCAGATCCATGGTCGAGCTACACACACCAGAGAAGGCAGGACCACAGAGTTCTCTGTGGACAGGACAAAATTCATCAACAACTCACGGTACCAAATTAAAAAGAAAAACATTTGCAGCTCTCTCCTACAGCGTCGTGTGGCACCTCTGTGGTGGAACGAGCCACCGAACAAAACAAGTGCCAAACAAGTGGATAATATTGATATTTTTAAAAGAAAGTGTAAAAAAAACACTAATTCGATTTTTAATAACATATGGCAAATGTAAAGCGAATTCGAAGACTAATTGTTATGAATAACGCTATAAAAATGATGTAATTTGTATTTTTTTCTGTGAAATCACCGAGTTGTCACCTTTCTGCCATTACTTTAATGTGTCCAAGAAAAAATATATTCCAGGAACCATACGGATTTAGACTCCCCCCGTCCCCGCTATCCACGCCTCAAGAAGATAATCTTTTTTTTTCATCCGGCTTTCCATATCCCCCCTCCCCCACTTCCCAACACCCACCCCCTCTAAAAAAACAAAGTCCTTAACACACATTGAAAGATGTCCCTTTGAGCGACCAGAAGACTGAAATTTTTCTTTTTATCGTTTTTTTTTCAAAACGGCGCTTATTAAGATTAAAAAAAAATAAATAAATACTAATGATGATGACATTGAGACCATAGTTGTGTTCTTTCTCTGTCTGTGTCTCTCCTCTATCTTTCTTTCTCCTCTATCTCATAAATCAACATCTAAAAGGCACACAAAGGTTCTGTTCATTTTACAAAAGTCTTTTCTGTCAACTCCAACAAAGAAGAGCTTAGAAAAAGATCTCCGGCATCATTAACACCAGGAGTCAATTCCAAGAACGTTAGCGACAACACAGACAAAAATGTCGACCACCAAGAAATGACTTGTGATAGCTTTTCTAAGATTAGATCTCTCTTTTTTTGTATATTCCAGACTTTATAGATGCAGAACTCTGGTGGGGCAGGCTACATTTTTGAGTTCTTCACCTAATCTAAAGCACACAGTCGTGCTCAGACTCAAGATTGGCCATTTTTTTTCATGACAGAAAAGAACCGCGAGAGCTAAGTTTCCCGTCAGTGGGGGTTTAAATCTTTTTACTTTAAGCTCCTCTGAGATTCTACAGAGTATCAGTTTAAAAGAGAACTGCTGGAAGGAATGGCTCACTATGGCTTTAGAGAGGAACAAAAAAAAGAAAAGAAATAGTTTACACAGGCTTGTACTTTGAGGCTTTGAATAAATTTACACCGATAGAGATGAGGACGCATGATTAGAATTTAGAATAGTCAGTCAAGTCGTCTCTCGTTTCCAGTACAAGGACAGATGAAGTCAATTCTAACAATGTACCAAGCTGTGTTTAGCTTTACTGAAGAAAATATGTTACCTTATTATCAATTCATTTTCTTTAAACCGACATAAATATTAAATTTTTAAAAAAGAGTTATATCCCTTTGAGTTTTGACGTCACGCGCTATGAAATTTCCACATCAAGCAAGTCGAAAAGAAAATTAGCATACGATTTGTTGAAAGGTGACGTCACATTATAGAAAACTATCTTTTAAGTAAGTAAATTACCAAATTGATCATAGGTCCGGTGAAGCAGCATTCACCAGTTTCAGTGGCCACTGCATACTTTACCCCCCCCCCCCCCCCCAACTAATGTCAGGTACCCAGCTGGGTAGAATCAGGGACACAACTAGTTGATCTTTATTTTATTTTTTTATATAACAGTTAGGGTTACTGCCCGTCAATAAACTTGGCATTACGCCAATGCTTAAACCAAACTAGCTGCAGAATACTTCATGGGAGATCGGCTTGTTAAACTCTGCAACCTCGGCCGCATGCCTACATAAGCCAGTAAAAAGTAGTTCAAACCCCAAACCTGAAGTGGTAATCCTCTCTGACACAAACAAATGCTCCCTGCTCAGTAAAAACATTTACTTTCATGAAATCAGACAAAGCGTTTAAATACAAATTAACCACCGACGAAAAAAAAGTAGTCAACCACAAAGATGTGGTTAGATATTGTTACAAAAGTAGTTTTATTTCCATAATTATATTGGTTCTATTATTATTAACTAAAGTTAAAAAGAAATAATCTTAAACCCGAAATGTTTCCGTGTTAGGAATAAAACATGTATATGTCTAGACACTACGTCATAGCATTAAAATGCGTCATATGTTAGCACGAGGGTTTGAGACCGTTAGTTTTAGTTCTAGCTTGGGCGCTAATGTGTGAGGACTGATCTTGACCACTTTCTTAAAAGATACGTTATCTCGGTTTAGTACGATATAGAAGAATCTCAACTGATTAAGTTTCATCCTATAATATTGGTATTTGTATTTTGTGTTACTGTTATATTCATCATCTCAACTTGTTGGAATAAAATTTAATCATTCAATCAGGATTGTGGATTTCCTCTATATTAAGGTACAGTTTATCTAATTCACTTCATAAATAGAAAGCACATCATAAGAGCCAAATAAACATCAAATCTACTACAATAACATCAATACTAATTCTTATACAACCTTGTGAGATCCAAAAGGGATGTGAATCAAAAGAATGTATAAATATTACATTTCTAAAAATATCATTATACGTCAGTAGCTGATTTCGCACGTGACAATATAGAATCTACGCCTAGAAAATAGTACCTCGTTTTAGTTTGTTTTTTTCTGAGATATGTTTATGTTATCTTATGGCGTAGCGGGAGGGGGTGGCAGAAATACATTTCCAACAATAAAGACTTCAAAAGGGGGAAGAATCCATTAGTTTAAAGGTAGATAGAAAGAAATAATGGTGTAAAGCCAGAGAGGAAAAGAAGGACAGATCGAACGAAGGTAAAAGAATTTAGATAGCGCAAGTGTAGAGATAATGAGCAGTTGAAAGTAAGAGAGATAGAGTGTGTGTGTTTGAGAGAGAGAGAGCGAGAGAGAGAGAGAGAGAGAGAGAGAGAGAGAGATAGAAAGAGAGAGAGAAAGAGAGATAGAAAGAGAGATAGAAAGAGAGAGAGAAAGAGAGAGAGAAAGAGAGATAAAAAGAGAGAGAGAAAGAGAGAGAGAAAGAGAGATAGAAAGAGAGAGAGAAAGAGAGATAGAAAGAGAGATAGAAAGAGAGAGAGAAAGAGAGAGAGAAAGAGAGATAGAGTGTGTGTGTTTGAGAGAGAGAGAGAGAGAGCGAGAGAGAGAGAGAGAGAGAGAGAGAGAGAGAGAAGAGAGAGAGAAAGAGAGATAGAAAGAGAGATAGAAAGAGAGAGAGAAAGAGAGAGAGAAAGAGAGATAAAAAGAGAGAGAGAAAGAGAGAGAGAAAGAGAGATAGAAAGAGAGAGAGAAAGAGAGATAGAAAGAGAGATAGAAAGAGAGAGAGAAAGAGAGAGAGAAAGAGAGATAGAAAGAGAGATAGAAAGAGAGAGAGAAAGAGAGAGAGAAAGAGAGATAAAAAGAGAGAGAGAAAGAGAGAGAGAAAGAGAGATAGAAAGAGAGATAGAAAGAGAGAGAGAAAGAGAGAGAGAGAGAGAGAAAGAGAGAGAGATAGAGAGAGAGAGAAAGTAGGGCAAAGAAGATAAAAAGAGAGTTGATGTTAGCTGTGAAGTCTTCAAAAATTCCTTAACGCTGACAAGCTTGTTTTATTGATCCAAACAAGTGGATATTAGGACTTGATTTCAAAAGTGGCTTTTTTATCATGTCATAAATAATCATACAAAGAAACTCACGCGCAAAAGACAAGATAAAAAACAAAATAGATTATCATATTTAAAAACTTATGGTTAATTAAACAAGTCACTTAGTGACACTAGACAGTGTGCTCTATTGCAAGGGTCAGCAACCTTTTGATAATAGTGTTGCCAAAGTAGCATGTCTCATTCATTCAACTTTCCAAACAGCTTGAACGTCATTCTGCTCTTTCCTTGTAGAAGAGTCTTGAAATGCCCTTTTTTGGGTTGGGGAGGGGGTGCGGGAGAGGGGGAGGAGGTCTTCCGCATGCAATTGAATATCGCCCTGCGTGCCAAGTCTGGCACGCCGTGCTGTAAGTTTCCGCCTCTTGCTCTACAGACTGTCGGACAGACAAACATTTTTTAACCAATAGTGTCTTTATATTGTATATCTGATTCAACCAACGCACCTTAATTGTATATGCAAGCAAAAGACAACAAAACGCCATACTGTAGAAGGTACATATTGACTAGTGTACAGTCGAAATACTGAAATAAAACTGTTATAGATAATTAAACACTGAAATAATTACTGATAAAACATGGAGAGGGGGAACCAGATAATAGATACAAGCACTTTTGTACCCATGCGCCCCCCGAAGCGGCGAAGCGTAGAAAACACCAGTGCGCTTGCATCAAGAGCGAACCGGTGGGATAACGCATGAGGGACAACACCTGCTGTGCGTTCGAGACTCATTGTACCACCGAAAGGCCCCGAGACTCGGTGGGGAGGAAGCAATGAGAGCAGCGTTTCGCCTCAACCCCGCCCTGGTGCCTGGATGCCCATACCTATTGTGTGGTATTTGCTGTACAGAGGGACATTGCAGATATACGTGCGAGCCACCACGATAACAATCCGAGAGGATTTCCGCAGTGGGAGTAAATAGGGCATGTGGCTGCGTAAGTTACACGGCACGCCAAGGGGCGGCTGGCACCCGGACAGAACCATTGGATTGCCCAACTTGGTTCACCCCTGAACAGCGTTACTCCCTGGAAGGCTCGTCCGGATTTTTCGCGGCAATTATAGCAGTAATAGATAGAAGCATCTTAGAGTAAGACTTTTAACCTAATAGACTTTATTGGCTCATTGTTTGAAATTTTTAACTTTGCATGGTGTTCCTAGGCGACTATTAACTCATCTAATAAAATGTTTACTCCGAATAATGTAACATCTATTTACAGCTAGTGTAAAACTATTGTACCATTATAAATAAAAGATACCGTAGCTTTTGGAAAGATCAATTTGATTAAAGAAAAACATAAAAAAATAATACTTTGAACAAAAATATTACACATGCTTGGAAACTGATCCAGGACTTTTTAAAAACTGTTTTGGCGCCGGACGTTCTGGCGCCATTGAATAAAAAAAATTCAAACTAATAATTATTTTCTGTTCTTTTGTTATTTTTTTTTTTTAAATGCTGGATTTGTCAATTTACAAGTAGGGCCTAACACTCGCTTTGTTAAAAACATTTTCAAAGACTGTTCATTTATTCATGGAAACACACACACAAACTCAGAACTATCACATACACACATACACACTAGGGAATACATGTGCAAGCGTTCGCACGAGAGAATTTAAATTGTGTGGCCAACACCAACGCCCAGCTTATTACCTTTCATCAGAGCTTGAGTACAATCAGGGACGTCAGAGGGGGGGGGGGGGTCAGAAACGAAATCTCGGGCCCTCATCGGACTCAAACTTAAAACCATCTAAATTCTCATCCAATGCTCTTCCTCGACTCTCATTAATACACACACCAGTCACAGTAACAGTACCTTAATGTAAATACATCGCCACTGTGACCCCGGGGGTGGGGGGGGGGGAAGGGAGGGAATAAGTCTCAGACTCCCTATCGGAAACTATTTATTTCCATTTACTTTAGTCCTCTCCTGTCCCCCTCCCCACCTGCCCCCTATCTCCCAAGTTCCGACCCCCCCCCCCCAACCCCCCCCTAGCCGCCGCTAAATTTCATTATTTTCATCCATTCTGCTGGGCTGAATTCTGGAAACATTTTTCCCCAACTACCGCTTATAGCTCCAGGATCGATAGAGCTAAAGGAAGTGAAGGTGAAGGGGTGGGGGCAGGGGGTGGGGACACCAACTTTGACCAGGAAAGAGTCTTAAAAAAACAACAACCTGAAGCCAAAGTCTTATATAGACTTCTTGTAGAGAGACAATATTATTCTTACACTCCAGACTGTGCCAGGAATTTTTTTTATCCCAAAAAGTTAGAGTAACTTGTACTTGTGTGAAATTTCCATATTTCTGTAACACTATCAGGCAAACTAGATTTTACTTTTATCTTTGTCTAAACCTTGGCCAGATTTTTTAAGTATGGTGGGTGAAATACACCTTTTATTTGCTAAAGTACATCAATTCCAACAAAAAAAAAAAAAAAAAAAAAAAAAAAAAAAAAAAAAAAAAAAAAAAAAAAAAAAAAACGGGGAAAGACATACTTCTCGTTCTTGTCAAGAAATATTAGCTCGTTAAGGTTCGTTGACAAAAGAGAAGTAACTTTTGGCATTTTGGTGGCTGTATATATATAGGACTTGAAATCTCACCAACGTCTGACTGATACCCCCGTGGTGCCGAAATATTTGTTGCTGCTCGAGCGCGGTAGGGTGGAAAGGAACTGTATCAGACATATTTTACACACACTCAGATAAAAACAAATTTAAAAAATCAACACGTCGCATTCTTTAATGGGCTTTGAAATAAAAGTCAATGAGCTAATTTTTTTACAAACTAACCCATAAAAACAAAAACACCACGAAAAGTCAACTGGTTGTTTTGTGTTAATCTCTTCTTGGAAAATATAGTCTTAATATAGTCTTAAAATAATGAAATATCCATCACCTCTGTATAATTCAACTCAATGTGGCTCAAGAAAAAAATTAAGAGTTGCTATTATTTAGCGTATTTTTATTTTAACGTTTTAACGTTGTTGTTTTTTTTAAAGACTTTGAAAATATATAACTATACTAAAAGCTAATATAGCACTGTTTCGTATACCGTTGCGTAGAAAGGGGATTGTCTGACCAACACAACTCCCTTCCCTCCACCACCCCCCCCCCCCCCACAATGGCTATCTTATTAACTTTAACTTTTTAACTTTCTTGAAGTCGCATACTTCGACATATTAAATCGAAGACCAGCTAGATTAATTCCAGGCATCTGAGCCCAGACATGTTATGCAATTATCTTTACATCTTCTGCATAGTGTAGAGAGGACAATAAAAGATATCATTCATTCAAGAATTCTATATTCTCAAACTGAGCTTGTTTGGAATTTCAAAAGGTTTAACTCAACAATTAATTTCATTTTCTACATATTCAGTTTAACTCAACAATTAATTTCATTTTCTACATATTCAGTTTAACTCAACAATTAATTTCATTTTCTACATATTCAGTTTAACTCAACAATTAATTTCATTTTCTAAATATTCAGTTTAACTCAACAATTAATTTCATTTTCTACATATTCAGTTTAACTCAACAATTAATTTCATTTTCTAAATATTCAGTTTAACTCAACAATTAATTTCATTTTCTAAATATTCAGTTTAACTCAACAATTAATTTCATTTTGTAAATGTTCAGTTTAATTCGGTACCAAAAGAACTTGTCTCTGTCAGAAATATGTTTCAATGTCTCAAAATTTTTTAATGGTGGCCGACCGGCAGCGCGACCGTCGTACCGAGGGTCCTGGGTTCGAATCCTGGTAAAGGCTATGGATTTATTCAGGGTCTGGAGGGTGTCCCTGAGTCTACCCACCTGTGATCGTTACTGGCATTATTGGGGTTAAGCAAAGGCGTCTGGGCATTGTGCTGGCCACACAATCCCTTAGTACGCCTTGGCCACAGAAACTGGTAAACGCTTCTTCAACGGCCCTATGAATCAATTTGGTCCTACGGGATTCTTTACTTTAATTATTACTTTTATATGTTCAATTATATCTACTGTAGATTTTCAGAGAAAACTTTTCACTTAGAGCCGACTTACAACTTGGTTCCGGCTGCAATTCAGGTTACCAACAGAGGGTAACTGAACATATCAGTTGGAGAAATTAAAGACAGTAGTACATTGTCCTGACCATAAAATCCCCATGCAGGCAGTGGCCATGGAAACTGGTCACCGCTGCTCCTCTAGCTCTAGATTAGGGATCGGCAACCTAAGGGACGCGTGCCAAGAGGTGTTTTTTATTGATGAAAATAAAACAACATTTTCCGGTTCTGAATAAGGAAAACTGAATGTTGAAGTCGATGCTTCTGAATGATAGAGCGACACATTTCAGTGAGTTCAACGCATTTAGAATGAGGGGTAAAACAGGAATTGAACTGTTAGACCACTGATATGGATTTCCATATATCTTGCGGTGAAATCAATTTTAAAACCTTTAACTATATGTAATTCCCTTTATTAAGGCATATATTAAGATAGATAGTTGGGCTTTTTTCAGAGGTACATCGAAGCACGCAAAGCGGAGTTTTCTAAACAAAGGTAAGACTTTCAAATTGATGGACTCATTTTTTCATACCTCATCAAGCCTATCTGGCTTGATCTTACTTCAACCTCTTAGATGTAGATTTTTTTTTAATGGAGGGATATTGACGATTTTAAAACGCAGCCAGTTTAATTTTAAACATCCAACAAAAAAAGAAGTGGGCATCAAAATGTGTCAATTAGCGTGAAAATCTGAATGGAAGATGTTTAGGAAAGTCATGTGCTATTATCAACTGCCAGGCATTCTTTCTTCTAAACTCACCTTTTGGTTAAACTTACACATATGAACACTGTATTTATTGCACATGAAAGCTCTGTTAAGCATTCGAAGAGGTCACTGACACTTCAATACTCAGAAAACAATAAATATGTATCTGCCATGATAAATTAGCGAAAAGCAATCAAGACATGAGTTTTAATGCTCATCTCCTTTAATTAGACATAAATATAAGTAAATATAACTAATTTTATACATCTAATAATTAAATCTTGTAATGAATACTATAATGTTGGATTTATATAAACATATAATATTTAGGCAGTAATATTTGTTATATTACAAAAAAAAATAAAAAAATTGACATCACATTTGAATTAAATTTAGAAAATGTATTTGTATTAAAGGGAGCTAATTAGCCCGTTTTATTTGCGCCAGTATTATTATGTTTCTAATTGTTCTTTTTTAAAAGATTAAATGACCAATAATTTATAATTTCATAATGACCAAACTGTATAACGTAGTTGAAAATTTTATAAATAGTATAGCCTATGATTAAGAACTATATGCACATTTTTTAAACATTGCATTTACTACCCAGTTTGTATGATTACTACGTATCAATTCCGTTTATTCATAACCTTATCATAATTTCAAAATGCGTATACAAATAATAGACAATCTCAGCTTGAGAACAAAATATTATAATCATTAGTAGCAGTAACTTCAGTTACTAGATCCTCTTATTAACAACCAAATTATCGTGTTTATAGTAGTTTATACAATTAATTACCATAAATGTAAAGTTTGGTATTAACTTTTTGTGTTGGGTATAAATGCAAATAAAAAGGATGATAATCACAAACACGTTCATTTTTTTTTATTAAATATAAAATGTTTTGACGATTTTCTCTATAAATTTATTTGCTTTTGACCTTGGAGATAAATTAATTGTCTTATAAAATTAATAAAAACAAGTATAATAAGATAAGAAAAATGGGCATTTCTTATAGCGCTTCTATCCATACTATTAAATTACTGTGCTCAGTGCGCTCTTGATGTGATTTGCAGTGGCAGATGTATAGCCAAAGAAAAAGGTCTTTAAGTTCTTTTTAAAAGATTCTCTTGTCCCAGATTGTCTCAGTGTCTGAGATAAACTGTTCCACAGAGAAGGCGCCACTGATTCAAATTAGCGCACTACCAGGTACTTTTTTCTGTTTCCATCCATACTGGGAGTTTTGAGGAGTGACTGTGTTGAAGAGCGCAGTTCCCTAGATGGCTCATGCCTTGATATAAGCTCTCGAAGATAAGTAGGAGCAATGCCCTTTATGCGTCCGTACGTAATGTACATAATTTTGTGCCCTATTCGCTTTATCACCGGGAGCCAGTGGGATCCTTTAGTGTTGGGGAGATATGATCTTGCCTCCTCACCCCTGAAACAATGCGCGCCGTGGTGTTCTGCTCTCTCTGTAATCTCTGTAATGGAGCAGGTTGACTTTTAGGCTGTTGTCACGCTGAATGATTTAGAAATCCAAGTTTGGCACACTATTAGCAAAATGTTGCCGACCCCTGCTCTAGATCAAGACGGTCTGAAAAAGACAAATTTTACTTCTACAGATGGGACGGGTGACCCACTTTCCACTGTTCTCTACGGAGACTTAGACGTGCGACAGAGTTAACATCTAGTCCTTTAAGCGATTAGTAATTCCAGCTCTCAAACCAATCGGAGTTCAAGTCTGGGCTATATTAAACACCGTCTTCAGACATCTCTGTTCAGAAATAACTCAAAATAATTTGCATTTCTCTATCATCATTAAAAAAAAATATACAGCGCGCCATCTTTTGCTCAGCACCACCCTACAGAAAAACTACTAAAATCATCAATCATAAACCAACTAGTCTGGAAGACTATAGTAGACCTTTTGGTAAAAGGCAAAAGTCACAAACTATCGAAGTCTTTCAAGGGTAAATAGTTAGTTTTAATTTTCTAGTCAAATCATTAAAAGCTCTTTGATTAAGTAGGCCACGAAAGGAAATGACAGAATCCCCAAAGGAAATGCCCGTTTTTTTTCCAGCGGTCTGTCTATTGGTGGTTATTTTAGGTAAACAGAAGACTCGCTCAGAACAAATATGTTATTATCATTACAGCTTCGTCTGTCTCGATACCGGCGAGTTTTTTTTTTAAACAAAAACAAAAAAAGGTTGGTCTGTCCAGGTCGCCTGGCGAAGCTGAAGAATTATTAATTCATGGAAATCTTTCAATAGCATCCAACGCTATCAAATGTGTGTTCGGTGAAAAGGCTAGCGAATATGTCAACAGAGGAAACATTAGTTTTGTATGTTTAGACCTAAAACCATCCCCATCGATACATTTTGGCAACAGCTAGAAGAAAACAAGCAGAACAAAAAGAATTATAATCCAAACTTTGTCCAGACATAACTCGGATAAATATAAATATATATACATTAAGGTAACCGGGGAAGCATATGGCGTCACTGACCTACATTCATGGCAGACTATTTATAAAGTCAGCCATTTTAAAATTATCGAAAGTACTTTAAGTCATGTGATAGTTAGGCTATCGATCGTATTATCTTACTTTAAACAAGGAAACTACATCTACAATACAACCATCTTCAAACTAAGCTTCCGTAATAATATTTTTTTAATTATATTTTGGGTGTAGTGTAGGCCTATTTCGTAAAAAGTATCCCGTCGGACCAAATAGGGTCGGTGAAGCAGCATTCACCAGTTTCTGTGGCCCCGGCATAATAGGCGATTGTGTGGCCTGTACTAGTCAGCACTATGCACAGCCGCCTTTGCTTTACTAAGATTAAGTACCCATCAGAGCTGAGTAGAATAGCCAGCACAAGGATTAGATTCCAGGACCTTCTGTACGCCAGTCGAACTCACTGACGCTCGGCTACTGTGCCCCCCTACTACTTAGTAAAGTTGATATATAGTTGAGTCACTTTAATTTTCAACTTTCGAAGTACGTTTCCCGCTGTATAGCTCAAAAGCATGTAATTTGTTTTTTTCCAGTGAAATCTCAGCCATAATATTATTACGACCGTTTAAGAGTAAGTGTGTGTGTGTGTGTGTGTGTGTGTGTGTGTGTGTGTGTGTGTGTGTGTGTGAATGTGTGTGCGGGAGGGGGGAGGGTTCGTGTCAGCAGAATACAATACATGGATAAGTGGCGAGCTTCTTATAAACAGTAGATCTAAACTTTATGTAAAAAAATTGAATAATATTGATGTGTGTCTGTAAGAAACGTCGTTCATTATAGTATATTATTGTATATCAAATAAAAATATAACACCTAAGTGTAAGAAATGTTTAGCGTGAGGCATATTATATTTTTCAAAGCTATATAATGGATACATTTTTAAATATTGACTGGCTTCACTTATTGACATCATTTCCCCTTTCCATGTTGTTCAACAAGGACACCACCAGTGTCGTAGCTAGGGGAGGGGGAGGGGGGGTCCGAATTCGAAAATCCCCCCCGGGCCCCTACTTGAGGGGGGCCCCCAAAGGAGTGTCCGAATTGTTTTTTCTCATGTCATAATGTCGAATGGCAAAATGCAGGGGCCCCAAAAGAGGCCTAGCCCCCCGGGCCCCCAAATCCCTTGCAACGGCACTGGACACGACTACCACGCCCCAACAGCACGCTCACCAAGCCCCCCCGTATACTCCACCGTTAAGGAAAGAAGAAATATATATTAAAAAAAAACTCATTGAATCTCCTGTTCAACCCCAGTATGGGGGACTATCTGGCCCGGCTTTACTTGATCTCTTAGACCTAACTAGGGGACGATACCCAGGACGGAGATAACACAAAAAGGGGGAAAGTATTTTTGCGGAGGGGAAAAAAAAACTCAAACATAATAATGAAAGGGGGAGACAAAAAGCGTACTTTTCACGAGCGGCAAGGGAAGACAACTGGCTCACGTTCCAAAAGGGGGGGGGGGAAGGGGGAAGAGAAAGTAGGTAGTCCTTTCCCTAAATAATAAGTTTTTTTAAATGTAACAAAAACGAGAAGGGAATTGTTACGAATCTCGGTCATAAATGAATGACGTAGTAAGGCATTGACCTCTTAACAAGTGCGTATCAGAGTCCAAAGCGACCAAGGTTTGACCTTTATGCCCTGAGGGCAGTTTAAATAAAATAATTCGTTCAAATCCCGTGGAAATTGGGGGATAATTCTGGATCGTAGTAATTATAGAGAAAGAGGTTAAAATGCGTATTAAGACCCTGTAGAATCTTCGATGATCGTTTTCTTTGTAAAGTCCCGACCTCCTTAAAGTTAGTTCAGTTTAAACGTTTGTAGAGTGAAGTCGCTATATTCATACATGTACATATAATGCCATTTTATTGATACTTATGTTGCCACCAGTTGATGAAGTTTATTGATCGTTTATATTGAGTCTACAATTTAAATAAAATTGTTTATTCAACAACTGGAGTTGTTTGATCTATCGTTGTTGAGAAAGGTGTTGAAGATAATTATCACGAATATAACTACATTACTGCATAGACCTGTCAGTCAAGGAACCCCTAGCTTGGGCTACAGATTAGCAGAATCTAGAGACTTCTAATAAAGATACAACTATATTCATTGAATCCGATTTAACGAGTCGTAATAATAGTCAAACCTAAAAAGGGCCATAACAGTTTGGGGTCTTCGTCCGATATAGTTGTATAGTGAAGCATATATTCAAGTTGTGTTGTGTTGTGTGTTGGAGCCGTGACCTACTGAGCAAGCCTAATAACGCTGAATTCATTCTTCCGATTGGAAAAACGTAAGTTGGAAATTTACCACTTTATAAATCTCTTAACTAAAGAATGGAATTTATTGAAAATCCAGAAGAAGAAGTTCTGAAAACTTTATCAATAAAGAAGTTAAAAGAGATCGCTGAGATCTTAAAGATAGAAGTTACGGAGACTACACCATCGAGGACTGTGTTGACACAGCAGATAAAAGATGTGTTGATTGCGAGTGGCAAGTTGAAAGTAGAATCAAGAGCGGAGGGATATCAAGTTGAAGGTCAGATGTCTGAACAGTTCCGATTTCAACTAGAAATGAAACGGCTTGAAATAGAAGAAAGACGTCTAGAAATAGAAAGTCAGGAAAGAATAGAACTGGCGAAGATAGGCGCTACTAAAAAGGAATCTCATAGTGATGTAGAGATGGCCAGATGGAAAAAGCTAGTCCCTACCTACATTGATAAAGAAAGTGAAATAGCTAATTTCTTCCAGACCTTTGAAATTTCTTGCAGAGATTTTAAGTTCCCAGAAGATAAATGGGGAATATTAGTCAGAACAGCTTTTACTCAGGGAAGGGCAAGAGATTGTGTTTTATTGTTAAAAGAGGAGCATTTGAATGATTATGAAATCATCAAAGATTCTGTACTGAAAGCCTATAACCAAATACCGGAAAGTTATCGGAAAAGGTTCCGTCAGTACACAATGTCCCCTTACCAAACACACTTAGACTTCCTTAGAGCAGAAGAAAAGTTAATGGATCAGTGGATAAAATCCAGAAATATCTCCACCTTAAAAGAAATGAAAGATATCATTCTCTTAGAAGATTTTATTAACAAAGTGAGGCCGGATATAAGAATGTATTTATCCGAGCGTGATATCACTGACCCACATAAGGCTGCTGATTTAGCTGAACAGTACACATTGTGTCATAGGACAGCTGATGGAAAGAATTTTAATCGGTCACAACGGCCAGCAGAAAACACACAACAACAACATCGTGAAAAAGAGCATTTTGTGAAACAAAATGATGTTAATAAAAAACCTGTCTACAAAAACGGCCAATGTACTTTTTGTAAAAGAACCGGACATAGCATAGAAGACTGTTGGAGTATAAGGAAAGATAAAAGACCTAACAAAGTGGTCATGTGTGCCAGCCATGCACAAATACAGAATGTACAAGAAAGCGAAGATACAAACGAACTGAATTCGAAGAAAGATTCTTCTAAACCAGAAACACTGAGGGTGGATTTGCCTGAGAGCAAAAGTCAGAAGGTAGAGAAATCTACAACTGAAGATAATGAGGATAAATATCCTGATTATAAATACAGAATGGCTACTATTGGATTAATTGTCCAAGTCCACAGAGACGAAAAAGTAGACCAAAGTATTTTTGACTCGGAAAAGAGTCTGAAGTCATCGAAAGATGAAACAACACCCGAAAGTCATGGTCAAGGGAAGAATAAAATTGACACAGAGACCCTGTGCAGTTTTCAACCGTTCATTAGTGAAGGTTGTGTGGCCTTACAAAAGGAAGGACCACTGAAGTCCGTAAGAATATTACGAGACACAGGAGCATCATTAACACTGCTGCTTAAAGATGTATTACCATTAAATGATAATACATTGACAGGACAGACTGTCCTATTGAGAGGTTTTGAATGGAAAGAAGAAATACCTCTACATAGGATATACCTCACATCTGGCTTGGTGACAGGATATGTGACAGTTGGAGTAATATCAAAACTTCCTGTTGAGGGCATATCTGTTATCCTAGCAAATGATTTGGCGAAAGGGAGGGTGAGACCTGAACTGATTGTGAAGGAAAATCCAGACCCTAGTCCTATTGTGGAGACAGGAAAAGAAAAAGAACTTTATCCTGTAGGTGATGTCATAAAGGGTATGACACCACAGAAAAAGAAAGAAGAAACTATCTCACAAGAAAAGAAAAATAAAGAAGAAATTCTCCCACGAGAGAAGAAAGTGGAAGAAGAAGTGGAACTTGATACTACTATTTTCTCCATGATTGAAGATTGTCCGAAAGG
The DNA here is from genome assembly GCA_949126835.1 of Anisus vortex. Classification (NCBI taxonomy): domain Eukaryota; kingdom Metazoa; phylum Mollusca; class Gastropoda; family Planorbidae; genus Anisus; species Anisus vortex. Next base: position 7,281,124 of record OX421494.1, on the reverse strand, counting down.
AAATGAACAATCAAAGAAGTCATCACAAAATGAATTGATTGCTGAACAGAAAGTAGACCCAGAGTTGCTACAGCTGCATGAGAAAGCTGTCGACGAGAAAGAAAATTCTACTACTGATGTCCATGAACAGATAGACCACAGCATAAACAAACAACAATGCAAACCTGCAGTTGCCGGTACAGATGAAGATTGGAGGAGCATCACTGAAGAAACGAGTGCGGAGAGCTGGACCGAAACTACCAAAAGCTATGGGTTACCACAATCCATACCGACGGATCGAAGGACCAACTTCACCTCGGAACTCTTCAATCCAGTCCTAAAGAACTTATGCCTGGAGCAGGAAAGGTCAAATGAATCCCATCCGGAAAGTCGAGGAGCCTATGGACCAATCTTTGGACCCACTGTCCGAGGACCACTCAAACTACTTCCAGAGGAATGGCAGACCGAATTGGATCTCCTTGGGCTGAGCAAGTACCTAGATAAGTACATATATTTTTTGTCTGACATAACTGTGTTTGTTAGAAAAAAATTGTACACTGCTCACATGCAGATGCCATTGTTGTGTGATGAAAGAAAGGCAAAAATATTATATCATTTGAATATGATAAAGCCTTACCTTCTGAAAACAATTGGAATAAGCTTGATGTTGTTAACATTGTTACTCTTATTTGTAAAATTCATGCCTGGAGTACAGGATGAATTGAATGACAAATTCACTGATAGTTAGTTACCAAACTTACTATTTTAAAACTAAATCCCTTACTTGTGAAGAAAAAGGAATGAGTAAAAGTATTGTTAGAGTAAATATCATTATAGTGTGATATTTCTAAACAAACTTGTTAGGTTGAGCATTAAAAATAATTGCTATAAGAGAAAAAGATCAGTTTTATCCGCAGAATTGGTTTCTAAATCAGAGGACATTATAAATGTGGACTGATTATAAGATATGTTTGAGAATCTCTGGAAATGATAATTGAAACATTTAGCAGAGAGGATAATTTGATTGAAAAAGATGTAAATGGTTATAAGAAAAGAGAATTTTTCTATCACTAAAGTATTGAGAAATGTTTATGATTGTACTATGGAAATTTATTTTATCATGTACTGTTGTTGAAATAATTGCACTGAGTCAGTATGCAAATTTCTTCTATGTGAATTTATTCATTTGTAATATTATCATTGAATGTATGATAATGTAGGGTAAAAATAGTTGCAGCAAGGCAGAACTATGACTAACAAGAATTCCAAGAAATGTATTATATATGATTTTTCACTTTTAGGATACTGTTACCTGAAAAGCAGACCAAAAGTAGAAACTAATAAAACTTTGTAATCCTTATGTTGTATAAATTTAGGATATGTGCCACTGATTTGACACTGCAAACCAGAATGATTGAGAATTTCATGGTTGAAAATTTATAATGTTGACACACCAATGTTCAACAAATGTATTATTAATTAAGGATTTCATGTCAAGATTGTAAAACTAATCTATTTTTTTTTTGTATTAGTTAAAATAGATTGAATGAATTGTACCGACAATCAAAAGATTGGGTAGACCTGAACACTGTGAAGTAACAGAGGAACCTAGAATCTATGAATAATGAATAAAACCTTTTGTGGAAAATGGAAAAGAGCAATGTACCCCACTGAAAAGATTGGAAATGGAATGTTTTACCACACCAGTCAAAACAGCAGTTTGTTTTGTACATAAATTGTTACATTGATTTCGCTATGAAAAAAAAAATTAATAGTAGCCTATGCTTAACTCTTTTCTACTTCAATAATATTGTATTTGAAATGTCTTTGATGTAATCTAAAGAAAATAAGTACTTACTGTGTAGTACTAAGATTGTATGAAGATAATATAATCTGCTTTGATTGATAGTTAATTAAGTAAATTAACCAAAATTGTTTCAAGTAAATCCATGATTGTCTGAATGTTTCAATTTAACCTGCTACGATGTGAACTCTTTTAAAAAAGAAAATAAGGACGTCGAAAGGTCATGGTAAAATGAGAAATTGAAATATTTTTAATGATTTTTGCTATAAACTATTTTAATTCGTGAACAGACTATGTTTAATGTTCTCAAAATAATATAAATGAATTTGATTTTGAGATGATAGATGTTAAAGAATGCTCATTTAGTTACGATAACTATTTAATCGCGTAGCAATTTTATTTGACCTCGGCTGTGATGAGGTAAATTTGCATAGCGATGTCAATATTGTTAGAATCAATTGGGAATGAGAGAGAAAAAAAAAGAGGAATAGAGAGAGAGAGTGCGGAATTGACCTCAATTTTTGGGTCACGTCACAGACAGTTGTCTAATGTGTTAGTCGGCCTACCAGCATGTAAAAAAAAAAAAAAAAAAAAAATACTGTCTACACGAGCAATAATTTTTGTAACGTGTAATTAGGTCAGGTCTAGTAGTATTTTTTTCATCAAGAGCGTTTGTTTTTTTCTGCTTATGAAAAAATAAGTCGTGTCTGAATAGACATTAAGTGATTTTTCTTTTGTTGTTTGATTACAAATGTAAAAGATATTAGTTTATAATTAAATGGACGAGAGAGTTTTTATTACAGTGGAATGTTCAATGTAATAGAAGTTATTAACTTGTATTATATTATATCTATTAAGAATGATTATGTATTTTTCTTGTATACAAGATTTAGATAAACAATTTAATTGTCCATTGTTTTGAATTAAAAATTGAATGATTGAATGACTATAGTTAAGCCATTTGATAAGATGAATTTATATTGCATATATTATTATGTTATTGTTATCAGTTCGATTGAATTATTGGGATCGCCAATTGAACTGTATTGTTTTTCCCGGAATATTTTCTTTTATAATTATTCCTTAAAATTAACATTTTTGGTATCTGTAAAATGTAAAAGAAATAATTATAAAGCTTTAGAAGGGGGGGGATGTTACGAATCTCGGTCATAAATGAATGACGTAGTAAGGCATTGACCTCTTAACAAGTGCGTATCAGAGTCCAAAGCGACCAAGGTTTGACCTTTATGCCCTGAGGGCAGTTTAAATAAAATAATTCGTTCAAATCCCGTGGAAATTGGGGGATAATTCTGGATCGTAGTAATTATAGAGAAAGAGGTTAAAATGCGTATTAAGACCCTGTAGAATCTTCGATGATCGTTTTCTTTGTAAAGTCCCGACCTCCTTAAAGTTAGTTCAGTTTAAACGTTTGTAGAGTGAAGTCGCTATATTCATACATGTACATATAATGCCATTTTATTGATACTTATGTTGCCACCAGTTGATGAAGTTTATTGATCGTTTATATTGAGTCTACAATTTAAATAAAATTGTTTATTCAACAACTGGAGTTGTTTGATCTATCGTTGTTGAGAAAGGTGTTGAAGATAATTATCACGAATATAACTACATTACTGCATAGACCTGTCAGTCAAGGAACCCCTAGCTTGGGCTACAGATTAGCAGAATCTAGAGACTTCTAATAAAGATACAACTATATTCATTGAATCCGATTTAACGAGTCGTAATAATAGTCAAACCTAAAAAGGGCCATAACAGAATAAACATTGACTCTTTAAGAGAGGCTTCTGTGGTATAGTATAGTCACAAAGTCACAACAATGATTTTCTAAGGTTTTTTTCTTTTAGGAAAAAGAATCTATCTTCCTAAAACATAGGTGTCAAACTTAAGGTCTGCGGGCCACATCCGGCGCTGTGTAGCCTACATTTAAATCCATAAGGTGAAATAATTTTAAACTAATAATTACTTTCCAATGTCTCGACTTTATCAAACTGAGAATCCAGATTATTATTTACAAAGGCTTATAAGTTCTCCACTGCTCAATGATCGTTTATCTAGTTCAACCTGAAACATCAAGTGCCCTCCCTAAATAAATGTAAAGGCCCAAACACACACACACCCATAGTCCATACCAATGCACATGTGGGCCTACACACAACGTCATCAATGGAGTATCCACGCAAAACAAACACGTGCAGCGTGGGCAGGAGGGGGGCAGGTTTATGTACGTCACTCGAAGTGACGTCTTTATAACGTCACCGTTTCAGCGGTCACAACGACGTTTATAAAAAATAAAGAGGTCAGGAACGTTGTTTAGTGTCAATGTGAGCGGATGGAATTAAAATGGCGGCGAGGGGATATTTGCTTTTCTTTGTGTGTGTGAAGGTTGTAAACAGTTTTATGGTTGGGGGGGGGGGGGGAAGGGAGGGCGGGGCTTCGACAATGTGATTCCTTACAAATCAAATATTATCTCTTGAATAATTGATAATGTTATGACACGTGCATATTTCTAGTGGTGTCGTTACTGAAAAACAACTCGCGTCTGCGCGTATTCGTTTCAATACGAGTATTTTATCTGTAGGATCGCTAAGGTTCAAATATTTATTCGCGTGGTATCGTTGTAAAAGGCTGGTTAATTTAGCTGAGGTATCGTTACAAAACATACAACACATTATTCAATTGCACAAACACAAAAATAATCGACTATGGCAACATAACAATTTAAATTGGGGGAATCAGGGCCGTCAATTTGGAACAAGTCAAATTATAAGATAATCAAATTATAAGATAGTCACATTATGAGATAGTCAAAATATAAGATAGTCAAATTATGAGATAGTCAAATTATAAGATAGTCAAATTATAAGATAGTCTAATTATAAGATAGGGATAAGATTAAAGAAACAAGTCAAATTATAAGACAGGGATAAGATTTAAGAAACAAGTCAAATTATAAGATAGGGATAAGATTAAAGAAACAAGTCAAATTATAAGATAGGGAAAAGATTAAAGAAACAAGTCAAACTATAATATAGGGAAAAGATTTAAGAAACAAGTCAAATTATAAGATAGGGATAAGATTAGAGAAACAAGTCAAATTATAAGATAGGGAAAAGATTTAAGAAACAAGTCAAATTATAAGCTAGCGAAAAGATTTAAGAAACAAGTCAAATTATAAGATAGGGAAAAGATTAAAGAAACAAGTCAAATTATAAGATAGGGAAAAGATTTAAGAAACAAGTCAAATTATAAGATAGGGAAAAGATTTAAGAAACAAGTCAAATTATAAGATAGGGAAAAGATTTAAGAAACAAGTCAAATTATAAGATAGGGAAAAGATTTAAGAAACAAGTCAAATTATAAGATAGGGAAAAGATTTAAGAAACAAGTCAAATTATAAGATAGGGAAAAGATTAAAGAAACAAGTCAAATTATAAGATAGGGAAAAGATTAAAGAAACAAGTCAAATTATAAGATAGGGAAAAGATTTAAGAAACAAGTCAAATTATAAGATAGGGATAAGATTAAAGAAACAAGTCAAATTATAAGATAGGGAAAAGATTTAAGAAACAAGTCAAATTATAAGATAGGGAAAAGATTTTAGAAACAAGTCAAATTATAAGATAGGGAAAAGATTTAAGAAACAAGTCAAATTATAAGATAGGGAAAAGATTTAAGAAACAAGTCAAATTATAAGATAGGGAAAAGATTTAAGAAACAAGTCAAATTATAAGATAGGGAAAAGATTTAAGAAACAAGTCAAATTATAAGATAGGGAAAAGATTTAAGAAACAAGTCAAATTATAAGATAGGGAAAAGATTTAAGAAACAAGTCCAATTATAAGATAGGGAAAAGATTTAAGAACAAGTCAAATTATAAGATAGGGAAAAGATTTAAGAAACAAGTCAAATTATAAGATAGGGAAAAGATTTAAGAAACAAGTCAAATTATAAGATAGGGAAAAGATTTAAGAAACAAGTCAAATTATAAGATAGGGATAAGATTTAAGAAACAAGTCAAATTATAAGATAGGGATAAGATTAAAGAAACAAGTCAAATTATAAGATAGGGAAAAGATTAAAGAAACAAGTCAAATTATAAGATAGGGAAAAGATTTAAGAAACAAGTCAAATTATAAGATAGGGATAAGATTAAAGAAACAAGTCAAATTATAAGATAGGGAAAAGATTTAAGAAACAAGTCAAATTATAAGATAGGGAAAAGATTTAAGAAACAAGTCAAATTATAAGATAGGGAAAAGATTAAAGAAACAATTCAAATTATAAGATAGGGAAAAGATTTAAGAAACAAGTCAAATTATAAGATAGGGAAAAGATTTAAGAAACAAGTCAAATTATAAGATAGGGAAAAGATTTAAGAAACAAGTCAAATTATAAGATAGGGAAAAGATTTAAGAAACAAGTCAAATTATAAGATAGGGAAAAGATTTAAGAAACAAGTCAAATTATAAGATAGGGAAAAGATTAAAGAAACAAGTCAAATTATAAGATAGGAAAAAGATTAAAGAAACAAGTCAAATTATAAGATAGGGAAAAGATTTAAGAAACAAGTCAAATTATAAGATAGGGATAAGATTAAAGAAACAAGTCAAATTATAAGATAGGGAAAAGATTTAAGAAACAAGTCAAATTATAAGATAGGGAAAAGATTTAAGAAACAAGTCAAATTATAAGATAGGGAAAAGATTTAAGAAACAAGTCAAATTATAAGATAGGGAAAAGATTTAAGAAACAAGTCAAATTATAAGATAGGGAAAAGATTTAAGAAACAAGTCAAATTATAAGATAGGGAAAAGATTTAAGAAACAAGTCAAATTATAAGATAGGGAAAAGATTTAAGAAACAAGTCAAATTATAAGATAGGGAAAAGATTTAAGAAACAAGTCCAATTATAAGATAGGGAAAAGATTTAAGAACAAGTCAAATTATAAGATAGGGAAAAGATTTAAGAAACAAGTCAAATTATAAGATAGGGAAAAGATTTAAGAAACAAGTCAAATTATAAGATAGGGAAAAGATTTAAGAAACAAGTCAAATTATAAGATAGGGATAAGATTTAAGAAACAAGTCAAATTATAAGATAGGGATAAGATTAAAGAAACAAGTCAAATTATAAGATAGGGAAAAGATTAAAGAAACAAGTCAAATTATAAGATAGGGATAAGATTAAAGAAACAAGTCAAATTATAAGATAGGGATAAGATTAAAGAAACAAGTCAAATTATAAGATAGGGATTAGATTAAAGAAACAAGTCAAATTATAAGATAGGGATGAAATTAAAGAAACAAGTCAAATTATAAGATAGGGATAAGACTAAAGAAACAAGTCAAATTATAAGATAGGGATAAGATTTAAGAAACAAGTCAAATAATAAGATAGGGATAAGATTAAAGAAACAAGTCAAATTATAAGATAGGGATAAGATTAAAGAAACACTTTAGAAGCCATCAAATTGAGAGAAAAAGTAACAAAATAAAATGTTGACATGCTCCTGACACAATCAAGATTTCCTTTGGTGTGACCTATTTTGAATCTGCGGCTTCTACAATTTGCTACAGCTTGTTTCAGACACTGAGGCATTCTGAGACATAGATCTAGTCCTTTAAGAAGAGCTTAGAGACCTTTTTTTTCTATTTAATTAGTGTTTTGTGTGCCTTCCCCATCACCGAAATCTGGAACTGAAGTGTGGAAATAAAGCGCGCTGAGCATAATAAATTTAATACCATGGAGAGATGCGTTATATCAACAGGGCGATGATAATCACTATCCAGATCTTCTATATTTGTATTCGCCCGTTTCAAACTGAGTAAATATAACTTGTAGATTATAAGCACATTAATCTTGTACAGCTCAGATCCATCTCTACATCGTCCCAAATCATCTCAGTCTGGGTCTGCCTTTAGGTCGTTTTCCTATGGGGGTTCTGTCTGTCTGATACCTTTACTCCTCTGATATTCGGCATTTGTTCCAGGTGGCCTGTCAAGCGCATTCTCTGCCCAACTTTATCTCAGCCACCATTGTAGGATCTGCATATAACTCATATAATTCACAGACCTCTTTATTGGTGCGCACCTTCCATCCGTTATCAACTTTTGTTGGTCTTAAAATTGTCAACATAATACGTTGCTAAAATAAATACAACACACTTAGCTTGTCCTTGGGCTATTTAGAAAATGTATGGCCATTGTAAAGTGAATCTTTCATTCTGACAGCTGTGAACAAGAAGAGGAGTCTCTGATGACCATATTACACTCAACACTATCCATCCAAGATTTTATTGATCTAGTGGATAATGCAGGAGTGGGGGGGGGGGGGTGAAAAGATCTAGTGGCGATCAATAGTGGAGGTGTGGAGGGGGGGGGGGGAGGGAGAGAATTAGACTGGGCAGTTAACCCCCAGCCCCATTCCTTCATAGAGTTTTGCCAGGCTGGAGAATACATTTATGGAATAGAAACTTTGTTAAAATGCTTGGGTAAATTTTGAGGATAAAAGTTTTTTTTTTTTTTTTTTCACTTGCTGATCAAGTATGTGTGAGAAGCCTGCACAGGCAAATTATATCTAATTATCTGATTGTCTAAAGTCTAAAAGAAAATACGGAATAATTCAAGTCTACCGTAACAAATATGTAGCAGTTCTAACAGTTCTATTGAACAGAATCACACTGGCGATCACATACATTGTATGTATCGGTCTCGAAAAACATACAACTTAAATTGTACACAATATTGATAGATTGTTCTAAATCAAATAACATCGTGCATTCCAGAGAATGAAGAAATCTATTGGCTCTTTAGATGGACTAAAGTTATACAATAATTTAATATTATTTGTTTATGTTAAAGTTATAGAGAACCCAATATTAGTTGAATTAAAGTTATCAATAGTCTAATGTATATTTCTGTGCTTGTATACAAATTACAAATAATTATTTTATTTTGTTTAAAATATGCTGAAGGACAAAACATCTGTAATCAAGACAAATTTCCATTTGTTTGGATCAATAAAGAAATCTTATCTTATCTTATCTTATGTTACTAGGATTAAAGTTATACGAGATTCTAATGTTACTTGTTTATGTTCAAGTTATAGAGAACTCACTATTAGTTGGATTACAGTTATCAGTAACCTAATGTTTGTTGGTCTAAGATAATACAATATCTTATGTTACAAGGCCTACGTTATAGAAAAAGAAAACGATGTAACTTTGATTCAAGTTATACAATAACCTTTAAGTTATGTAATTATCTAAATGTTAATTGGCTTGCGTTATAGATAACCCAAATGTTAGTTGGATTAAATATATATCTAATGTTACTTTAAAAATGGTTGTACAATAACCCAATTTTTGTTGGATTGAGGCCATACAACAATTTAAAGGTCGTAAACGCTCGCAGTTAAGGGGGTGGGGGTCCGGAGGTAATGGCGACACACGCTTTCTGAATATTTTATTGTTAAATTTTAATTCACTAAAATTTTCATAACTTGATGACGAACTTAAAAAGGTGACATTTAAAAGCAATGTATTATGAATGCTTTGCAAATGTTGTGAAAAGGCACAATAACAACAATATAAAACTAATATTCCACAAACTAAAAATTATAAAATGTAGCATGTGTGTATGTGGACAACCAATGGAGTGTCTATGTGTCTAAGAAAACCATTCGTGTGTCGCTGTGTCTGCATGCAATCATTCGTGTGTCGATTTGTCTGCAGACAACCATTCGTGTGTCGATGTGTCTGCATACAATCATTCGTGTGTCGATTTGTCTGCAGACAACCATTCGTGTGTCGATGTGTCTGCAGACTTCATTCGGGTGTCTGAGTGTATGTGGACTGTGGACAACCAATTATTTGACATTTATTTAAAAAAAAGGACTATTGCTGGTTTGTAGAACGCCATTTCAACGCAGAGATGGCGGGTGAATTGTTAATGCATGGAAAAGCTTTGTGCCACGTTGTCATTTGAAAGCGAGCCTGAATTTTGATAATTGTTGCATGCCCTAAATCGATAATTTTAAAAAAAAATAATTAAATATAAGAAAATAACAATCAATAAAATAAAGTGACACAGTTTGTGTGTGACATGTCACATGGGATAAAATACATTTTTTGGGACATGAATATTCAATGATGTGTCAAACGTCACAACGAGATTTTTTGTAATGTTTTTTTTTCCGTGGTAAAGTTCATTTTGAAATTAGTTTTTTTTTTATTGTCTGGAGTTTCAAGGTCTGTGGTGGAAGAGGATTAAGGGGAGGTGGGGAGGGGAGGGAAGTGTGTGGAAAGTTCCAGCAACGAAAAAAAAAAAAAATTGGTCTTGGGCTGCTGACAGATTACTGGGCCATATAATTGCACTGTTCACAATAAAGCATTCTTCTATTCTCTTATATTTTAATCTAGTTTTCCACACCACCCCTTAGATTTAATCTGATTTATTCCACAAGATCTAACTTCATCGAGATCATTTACTTTTCTATTTGACTATAGGGCCCGACACTAAAGTTCTAAATACGCATTTAATAAACGCAGCCTAAACACTATGCCTAAAAATGGAAGGTCTGAAAATAAGATCTAAAAAAAGCCGCTTCTGGAAATCTAGATCTAAAGGCAACATCAAATCTGAGCATTTCACCTAAAAACATATAGGCCGCCTGATAAAAAAAAAAACGAGAGCAGCTTTGAAGAGCGGCAACTCGTTCAGCTGGCGTACCGAAGATTCTTGGTTCGAACCCTGACTAGGATTTGTTCCCGGGACTGATGAGTGTCCTCGAGTTTACCCAGTTCTGATGGGTACATGGCAATAGTTGGGGGTGAAGTAAAGGCGGCTGGGCATTGGACTGGCCACACACTCCCCATAGTATGCCGTGGCCACATAAACTGGTGAACGCTGCCTCACCGGCCCCACTGATCAATTCGGTCCGAAGGGTAGGTACTTTACTTTATTTTTCTTTAAGAACCATATTTAAAAAATAAATAATAACAAAACAGTTATACAAACAGATCTTTAAAATATCTTTGAAAACAGATCTTAAAATCCAGATATACAAATTCACAATACAGTATTGAGTCATTATTGACATCTAAACATCCAGATACAATAATAATAAAAATCAGATCTAAACTATCATGAGCTAAGATTCCAGATAAAAAAAAGAGATTTGAAACTAACTCTAAATAAGATATTCCATGTGCCAAAAAAGAGGATAAATAAGTTGAATGGACAAGTCTTAATGAGGCGTGAACTTTTGAACCCGAATGTTCGTGAACTTCCTGTTCTATTTTTAAACTAATAACAAAAAAAGCATGCTTTTGCTGGTGTTTGACAATTGATTTCAACCTCGACGGCCAGTTCTAGTTTTTTAGAATTATACAAGGGATACAATATTAGTTATGAGGAATCCGTTTTTAACATCAAAAGTGAACAGGCGATCATTAATACTCAAGTGTTAGTCGCGTGACGTTAAATTTTTATTTGTTTACAAAATAAATGAGTCAAGAGTTGCGTTTTCTTGGTTATTGAAAAACAAAATGCGTAAATTCATAAAAACGAATAACAAAAATTCTTTTGCATTAAGCAATAAGTTTGATATTTTAAAAAGGTGACTATTCCCTTCTGACTTTCACAATACATTGTTTTGCTTTGTAAACATCTATTGGAAATGAAATAAATTTTAATCCCCAACAAATTTGAGTACAACCAGTAAAGTAGCACACAGACATTGTTTCGAATAAAATGATCGAATAAGAACGGAAATGCTTTTGCACGTGACCTTTTATGCATGCATACACGTTAAGACTTGTCCATTAATATGCTGAAAGACAAAACATCTGTAATCAAGACAATTTCCATTTGCTTGGATTAATAAAGAAATCTTATCTTATAATGATACTTTGTTATACATTTTATTTTCTGCTGTTTTTTTTATGCAGCTTTTATTTTTTTAAACCGTTAAAGCCTATCGTTTCAGCATCCCTATCTTATCTTATACATTACAGACGCTCCTTGTATAAAGAAGATTATTGCGCCCGACGCTCATCCGTATTCCGAGTCTAGTCACGTATTTCTATAAGTGTTTTAAAAATGCTAAGTTACTGATTTTCCTGGTTTGTTCAGACAACCCATTCCATTCCCGGATGCCACTCGAGAGAAGAAAGAGTACTTAAATGCATTCGTTTTCGCATAAAGGATAAAGTAAGTGTTTTTTGTAATTAATGTTTATCTGAGCATTGTAAGAGATTGTAATTGTGTTGTATTTCTAAATTCTAAATTAGAAATTCTTTCTCACTATCCGCATCCCCCCCCCACATCTCTTTGTACGTCACATGGTCTTTCTTTCTATCTACCAACATCCATGTCTTACTCCAATCGCCCTTTCTCTCAACCCCCCCCCCTTCCCACTCACCAGATTGTAGTCAAGAGAATCAAAGTCCTTACCTTGGGTTGTCGCCACATGCTTGTGTTTCTTGGAGCACAGCAGACTGGACATGGTCGTTTTCTTACTGGCGCTCCTCATCTGGGCCTTCCACGTGACCACAGCGGCGGGGGGAAAGCAGAGACTTTCAGGGGCAGCGCGTGGTGTGAATTCTAGATGGGGTCGCTGCGTGATAATCGCATGCCTAAGAGCGCCCCTGTCCCTTTAAACGTTTGTCCAGTGTCTTGAGTTATTCCAAATTAATATTTTTTGTGTTTACAATATTCTGGATATTTTTCACGGAAAAAAGTGCGTTTAAAACAGTAATGTTTTACATGAATTAACTAGACCAATGATAAACAGTGTAAGAAAACATACACAAATGTTATAACTAACGGTATACAGCGGAATCGAAGGAGTCATGATTTAAACACAAGGGTTGTTTCGGGTAACGTCACAGATCGGAAGACGTCACCGTCTATTTTTAGATATGTGCAAAACATGGCGGAATTATCAGTGTAAGATCCCCGTATTAAAATAAAATGTAAGTTCATTACTTTTCACACCGAACAGGTGTAAGAGTTTGAAACAGAAATCCTAAGTCCGTGCAACATATCCTAACCTTTAACCCCAAAAATCAACATAAGGATTAACCAATCGTGGAGCACTCAACTCATACAAATTAATCTCAGCACAAGAGGAGAACAAAAGAACACACCAGAAAACTTCCGATTCGTCACAAAATGACCTTGAAAGAAAATTTAAAAAAATCAACAACATCGTTTTAAATTCTTCTAAAAGACAAAGATGGTCAGAAATTTGAGAACCGGACTATTCCAATTCGTTTCTTTCTTCTTTCCATTTTGTCTTAGAATACGTTTACAGGCTAAATTTATCTGTCTGTCTCTCCATGTCTTCCCTTACACAAAATCGATCCCATCAAATTCTTCATTTTGTTTTTTTTTTTGTTTTTCTTTAGTTTTCTGTTCTTTCTGTTTTGGATCTAAGCCTGTGGAGACGAAATGTTTTTTTTTTTGTTTTTCTTGTCACGTGCCATGAAGGTTTTGTTATTTCTAAACTTTTATTTTTTTCTCCAAGAATCTTGAATAACTTATTACGGTGAATAATGAATATACACAATGTAGGGTTAATAATATAAAAACAATGCAAATAGGCATATCTATCTAACAAATACGAGGAAACAAAAATCATTGTATATATCACTGCATCTATCTGATCTATCTTCAAATCTAGCTAATCTTAAATACTATAATAAGATGGAACGTTTTCTCTCAAAAATAAAGGAATAGCAAAATTGCTACCACACATTATAGTTTTTATGGATGGCTGGTTAGCAAAGTCGACAGCGAGCTCGACTCACAAGCGCCGCATCACGGGTTCGACCCTCGGTGCAGACAGCTATAAACCCACCGCCGACTTGGAGAGGAGATGGGCGCCGACAAGTCTACCAAGCCCAAGAGAGGACCAATGGACACCCAGTGTCCACTGGCTCCCCCTCCCACAAACGACCGTCAAGGTTAAGGGACGTATAAAAAAGAGCAGTTCAAAAGTGAAACAGAGATCTCACATTTGAATGACCACAGCATACAATGGGATTGTGGTGGCCAGCAAAGTGCCCAGGCAGGTTCCCAGACTATCTCCAACCAATGTCAGTCAATCATCAGAGCCAGGTAGATTCAGGGCATAACCTCAAGACCCGGAGAGATCAAACACCTGGCGTAAACCTGGATCGAGCCTTACGACAATCCAAGCGCGCTCCTTGCTAGATCGCCACGCCTCACTATAATATTTACACGTAATTTGACCAAAGTATCTTTTGAAACCCGATAGTTGTTTCAAGATGCCAAAGTCTACGCTGGGATTGTGTGGTTAGCACAATGGAGAGAAAAATGAATTTGAAAAGCCCAACTTCCCTTGACTAACTTTGCCATGCTACACATTCGGAATTATTTCTGTATTGATTCCTTGTAGAAAAAAACATAAACCACGATTCGAACCCAATACTCTATGGCTGGCGATTGTGCGCTCTACCATAAATTAAAACCCAATTTACAATTAAACACTGGGGGCACGGTGGCCGCGCGGCAGCGCGATCGGCAAGGTTCGAATCCTGGTGCAGGCTAGGATTTTTGTCCCAGGGTCTGGAGAGTGTCCCTGAGTCTACCCAGCTCTGATGGGTACCTGACCTTAATTGGGATAAGGTAAAGGCGGCTGTGCATAGTGCTGACCACACCATCACCTAGTATGTCTTGGTCACAGAAGCTGCTGAAAGATGCTTCACCGGCCCTATTTTAAACAAAAGTATCACAGCAACATGTGTATGCCAATTCCACCACTATGTTGACGTCAATCAAAATAATTATTTCTATTTCAATTGACTTCAGAACAAAAATAGAATAATTCTGTTTCCTGTCAGATAGATGAAGCAAAAACTTTAATAAAAAACCACAGTAAAAGAACAGTAACAACATAATATCATCTAATTTTCTTTCCACAAACTGTTTGTGGATATTACAGTATCGAGCAGGCACACGCGGTATCGATTTGGGCTATTCATTTTAACGTCCAGAAGACGGGACGAGTAGCCTCTTCCCCTACACCCCCCACCCCTCTTACGTTCGGAATATAACACTCTGAGAGGGAAAGGGGGGAGGAGGTGATGGGAGGGGATTAGCTTCCTGACGTCCACATCCAGAGTAAGACGTGTTTTTGTTCTATAAGGACAGTGGAGTGGGACCGGGGGGGGAGGGGGAGGGAGGGGGCATTATTTACGTGTAAGTTTCCGATTTCTATGATTACATTGAGAAATATGCCCCGGGTAAATAGCCTGCGCCTCCATCAAATTAGATGTAAGTAAAGAAAGTGGGGCTATTTATACACCGAACGGGTTTTCCCCCAATGCTGGAAAAGTTATACATTATATATATATATATATATACATATATATATATATAGATAGATATGTGTGTGTTTGTCATCGAATATAGGACCTGACTGTGAGTCGGTGTTGCTAATATGCCAAATATAGAAACAAGTGAAACATCCACTATTTTCACAACAGAATTTCAATCATATAGAATGAAGAACTGTCTGTCTATCTATCCATCCATTTATCTATCTCTCTCTTTATCTATCCATCTTTATATCTATCCATCTTGATATCTATCCATCTTTATATCTATCCATCTTTATATCTATCCATCTTTATATCTATCTCTCTATATCTATCCATCTTTATATCTATCCATCTTTATATCTATCCATCTTTATATCTATCCATCTTTATATCTATCTCTCTCTATATCTATCCATCTTTATATCTATCCATCTTTATATCTATCCATCTTTATATCTATCCATCTTGATATCTATCCATCTTTATATCTATCCATCTTTATATCTATCTCTCTCTATATCTATCCATCTTTATATCTATCCATCTTTATATCTATCCATCTTTATATCTATCTCTCTCTATATCTATCCATCTTTATATCTATCCATCTTTATATCTATCCATCTTTATATCTATCTCTCTCTATATCTATCCATCTTTATATCTATCCATCTTTATATCTATCCATCTTTATATCTATCTATCTCTATATCTATCCATCTTTATATCTATCCATCTTTATATCTATCCATCTTTATATCTATCCATCTTTATATCTATCCATCTTTATATCTATCCATCTTATATCTATCCATCTTTATATCTATCCATCTTTATATCTATCCATCTTATATCTATCCATCTTTATATCTATCCATCTTTATATCTATCCATCTTTATATCTATCCATCTTTATATCTATCCATCTTTATATCTATCCATTTTGATATATATTTTGATATCTGTCTTTCTATTTTTTATTTCTATCTTGATATCTACAAATCCAGCTATATATCTATCAATCCAGCTTTTTATCTATCGAGTTATTAATCCAGTTATATATGTATTGACCTTTTTATTTAGATATTTATCTAGCCATTTATTTATCTAGACATTTATCTAACGATCTATTTATCTACCCAGCTTTTTTTATCACTTCAACTTACTATCTATCTAACCAGTTATCTAACAATCTATCTTTTTAACTATCAGCTATCAACTATCCAGCAATTAATTGAAAAACTTTACACATATATTATATTGATAGTATTGATAGAAATCGTACGTTTTTTTAAAGATATAGAATATAGAAGGAAAAAATGGTGATGTGTAATTAAATGAGAGTAGCCTACTGCAGAGAAACGCTCATAACAGTTAGGGGTGTGTCAGGGGAGAAAATAATTAATTTTTTGCGTGTGTTCAATGTAATCTTCCAGAATTAAAACTATAAAAGAAACGTTCTCCTCTTTGTGCAAATCATGTCTTTACACGAGAAGCTTTACTAGCGAGTAAATCAAATTACTTTGTTTCAAATTGAATGTACGGGAAATCCTCTAAAGTTTCAACAGGGGCACGTCAGTTGTGGCATGTTGTTAACATGAAGCACAGGGAAAAAAACGGTTGAGGAGATGGGGCGGGGAGGGGTTAAGGAGAACAGGTGGCTGGGAAGAACACATGCATGTCTTGTCATCACAAAGCAAGCCGCAGTTCAAATTCTATTTGAAATTCTTTATTATTATTTTTTTGCAATACATTTTTATAAGGGTTGATGAAAGGGTTAATGAAATGGTTAATGAAAGGGCAAATGAAAGAGAAGTGAATAAAAGAGAAGAGTGGAGGACATTGGATGAGGAAAGCCGATTTTAAGAAAATACAGTAGGCCTACTGCTTATACTAGACATAGGCAAATATGTCTAGGGCAACAAGGCCGTATTGTAAGCTCTTATATCTAGCTACTAGCCGCTTATAGATAACAATTCTAATAAATCTAGTTGTATAGCGCTGCCACCAAACATAATGTAAGCTCAGAACGCATTTAACATTTATATAGCGCTGCCAACAAACATAATGTAAGCTCAGAGCGCATTTAGCATTTGTATAGCGCTGCCAACAAACATAATGTAAGCTCAGAACGCATTTAACATTTGTATAGCGCTGCCAACAAACATAATGTAAGCTCAGAGCGCATTTAGCATTTGTATAGCGCTGCCAACAAACATAATGTAAGCTTAGAACGCATTTAACATTTGTATAGCGCTGCCAACAAACATAATGTAAGCTCAGAGCGCATTTAGCATTTGTATAGCGCTGCCAACAAACATAATGTAAGCTCAGAACGCATTTAACATTTGTATAGCGCTGCCAACAAACATAATGTAAGCTCAGAGCGCATTTAGCATTTGTATAGCGCTGCCAACAAACATAATGTAAGCTCAGAACGCATTTAACATTTGTATAGCGCTGCTACCAAACATAATGTAAGCTCAGAGCGCATTTAGCATTTGTATAGCGCTGCCAACAAACATAATGTAAGCTCAGAACGCATTTAACATTTGTATAGCGCTGCTACCAAACATAATGTAAGCTCAGAGCGCATTTAGCATTTGTATAGCGCTGCCAACAAACATAATGTAAGCTCAGAACGCATTTAACATTTGTATAGCGCTGCCAACAAACATAATGTAAGCTCAGAACGCATTTTACATTTGTATAGCGCTGCTACCAAACATAATGTAAGCTCAGAACGCATTTAACATTTGTATAGCGCTGCTACCAAACATAATGTAAGCTCAGAACGCATTTAACATTGAGCAACAAACAAGCAAAAACGCGGATATAAGTCTCTATGCTAAAAAAATATAAGTTAATCAATAATCTTCTCAATTTACAAACATAGGACAAATCAAATAAATGTAGCATCAAACAAACAGATGGACACATCAAATAAATGTAGCATCAAACGACCTGATATACAAGTAAAACAGTAGTATCTATAATGAATTTCACTGCTATTTTTATATTCGCTGAGAAGTTCTTTGTAGTCCTCTATAACGAGTGGTATTTGGGGCAAGAAATGGGTCGCCAGAACTAGTCAAGAAAAAAACCAAACATCAAATTATCCTCTTTTGAGAACTTTATCTAAAATTCAAGATAAACCACGGATTAGCTTGGGACGCAATAATCTTCAGCGCCAGTGTATTAATCCTAAGATTATTCTGTCGTGCTGTGTGTGACCACATGGGCCTGCCCGGATGTACGTCACATGGCCATAACAACGGTCTCGGGCTAAATCTTCAACATGTTTCGTCACACAGTGTGCCTCCCAGCACTCGAAGGGTACGCAACATAAGCTGGGGATAAGTGTGACGATGGCGTTGTGCCTGCCACACAATCATACACGTCGTTGTGGGGCACGTTGGTCGAGATGGCAGCGCGTTCGGGTTCCAGTTCTGGTGAAGGCTAGGATTGGTTCCCGGGTCTAGAGGGTGTCCCTGAGTCTACCCGGATCTGATGGGTACCTGGCTTTAGTTGTGGTAAAGTAAAGGGGGCTGGGCATTGTACTGACCACACAATCCCCTAGTATGCAGTGACCAGGGCAACTGGTGAACGCTGCTCCACCGGCCCTGTAGATCAATTTGGTCCGACGAGGATACATGTGGCAGCGGAAATTCTGAGCTCAGCAACACAAGCCCCGTGTACAATGTACCAACGTACCCTGTACTATATCTTTACACAGCTCTGATGGGGTGATCGTTAGCAGCTGAGGCAAAATTAAAGATTTATGAGCATGCTGCTACCCATAATATTTTTTATATCTTTATATATCCTTATATATTTTTATATATCTTTATATTTCTTTATATATCCTTATATATCTTTATATATCTTTATATTTTTTGATATAACGTTATATATCCCTTGGCCATTGTCAGCTTCACCGAATTAAAAAAAATGTCTATTTTAAAATCCAGAGAGGCCAGACTCCGGCCCTTGGGTCCGCGGGACATAACGAGAAAGGGGGTGGGTTCAAGACCTTTTTTCTGATGTACATGCGGCATGCCGTTGGCGCATATTGGGTTTCTATTAGACAAACACACAGACTCAACATCTCACCCATCCCCTTTAGATCATAAACGAGGCGGCATTAAATCGCGTATAACGATTTATAATGTCTTATTAAAGAAAAAACAACCGGATGAGACTTCCGGCTCTTATATTCAGGGCAACGATATAAAGTTAGAGATCAAGGAATGGGGGCATAACATGATCCTGTCCGAGACTAGCCACCCCGCGGTGGAACATAACATGATCCTGTCCGAGACTAGCCACCCCGCGGTGGGACATAACAAGATCCTGTCCGAGACTAGCCACCCCGCGGTGGGACATAACAAGATCCTGTCCGAGACTAGCCACCCCGCGGTGGGACATAACAAGATCCTGTCCGAGACTAGCCACCCCGCGGTGGAACATAACAAGATCCTGTCCGAGACTAGCCACCCCGCGGTGGAACATAACATGATCCTGTCCGAGACTAGCCACCCCGCGGTGGGACATAACAAGATCCTGTCCGAGACTAGCCACCCCGCGGTGGGACATAACATGATCCTGTCCGAGACTAGCCACCCCGCGGTGGGACATAACAAGATCCTGTCCGAGACTAGCCACCCCGCGGTGGAACATAACAAGATCCTGTCCGAGACTAGCCACCCCGCGGTGGAACATAACAAGATCCTGTCCGAGACTAGCCACCCCGCGGTGGAACATAACATGATCCTGTCCGAGACTAGCCACCCCGCGGTGGAACATAACAAGATCCTGTCCGAGACTAGCCACTCTGCGGTGGAACATAACATGATCCTGTCCGAGACTAGCCACCCCGCGGTGGAACATAACAAGATCCTGTCCGAGACTAGCCACCCCGCGGTGGAACATAACATGATCCTGTCCGAGACTAGCCACCCCGCGGTGGAACATAACAAGATCCTGTCCGAGACTAGCCACCCCGCGGTGGAACATAACAAGATCCTGTCCGAGACTAGCCACTCCGCGGTGGAACATAACAAGATCCTGTCCGAGACTAGCCACTCCGCGGTGGAACATAACATGATCCTGTCCGAGACTAGCCACCCCGCGGTGGAACATAACAAGATCCTGTCCGAGACTAGCCACCCCGCGGTGGAACATAACAAGATCCTGTCCGAGACTAGCCACTCCGCGGTGGAACATAACAAGATCCTGTCCGAGACTAGCCACCCCGCGGTGGAACATAACATGATCCTGTCCGAGACTAGCCACTCCGCGGTGGAACATAACATGATCCTGTCCGAGACTAGCCACTCCGCGTCGGAACATAACAAGATCCTGTCCGAGACTAGCCACTCCGCGGTGGAACATAACAAGATCCTGTCCGAGACTAGCCACTCCGCGGTGGAACACAACAAGATCCTGTCCGAGACTAGCCACCCCGCGGTGGAACATAACATGATCCTGTCCGAGACTAGCCACTCCGCGGTGGAACATAACAAGATCCTGTCCGAGACTAGCCACTCCGCGGTGGAACATAACAAGATCCTGTCCGAGACTAGCCACCCCGCGGTGGAACATAACATGATCCTGTCCGAGACTAGCCACCCCGCGGTGGAACATAACAAGATCCTGTCCGAGACTAGCCACTCCGCGGTGGAACATAACAAGATCCTGTCCGAGACTAGCCACCCCGCGGTGGAACATAACAAGATCCTGTCCGAGACTAGCCACCCCGCGGTGGAACATAACAAGATCCTGTCCGAGACTAGCCACCCCGCGGTGGAACATAACATGATCCTGTCCGAGACTAGCCACCCCGCGGTGGAACATAACAAGATCCTGTCCGAGACTAGCCACCCCACGGTGGAACATAACAAGATCCTGTCCGAGACTAGCCACCCCGCGGTGGGACATTTACTCTTTGCATAGCATACAGCAAGTCAGCAACAGCATAGTTTCCATAATTTTACGTTTTTGTTCTACAAGGCCTCGTAACGTCTATAAAGTTAGTGAATCAAGGCAAAGACTATAATAAGATGGACCGCTTGCTCTATTTTTAGAGCTTATATGTTCTTTTTTCCGTGCGCATCCAATAACGCTGTCTTATATGACTTCTACGCTCCTAAGTTTGCCTAAATGTTTCCACTGTATACAACTTTCGATTTTAATTTTTCATTGGGAAAATCATAGCGATTAAATGAAACGGAAGTGTGCAGTGCCAAAGGGAATTGGGAATTCCGAAGTCATTCGAGTCATCAAATAGCAGAAATATTAATTAAACCAAGCGGTCCATCTTATTATAGTCTTTGATCAAGGTTAACCAGTTCAATTTTGCCATGGGTCACTAGTAACAGCCCGTTACCCTTACACCAAACGTGATAACCCCTTTAGAAAACATTTTGTTCTTCATACACTCTGACAAGAAAGACATTGACTTGTTATTCATAATATTCATGAAACTATTTCTCGGGCAATTTAACGTAATCTAGTTAAACAAATGACAATATCACAATTTTCTGACGACTTGCATTCAATCTACGGAAGACTTTAGTATATAATAAAAACAACAACACAAAACTTTTTACTAAATCGATTCGCACGATATAGGCAGATATAGTAACATTCATAGCCGGCATCCACCGAGTCTTATAAGCTGTCTAGCTATTGAAATGCATACGGACCGCTTAGCTAGCACCGCAGCAACCCCCCAACCCTCGCACCGTAACTACCACAGTGATATATCAAAGATCTAATGCCGCGTAAATTGTTTCACTATTTCAATGATTGTAAACAAAAAATGGAGTTAACAATAGTGAAGTTGAGGAGTCCAAGAAACGAATGAAACTCACTAAACAGTTTCTTTATATAGGAAACACAGACACGGAATACTGGAATTAAAAACAGAAACAAAAGCTAAAAAAAAAACAACGTTTTTTTTCCCTTGAACTAAATAGAAACGAAAAAAAATAAAAAAATAAACTACGCGATAATGTCACATCAAACTCATTGTTGTCACTGACCTATACACTGTAGAGAAAAATAATCCAAAGCGCCACGCTCGAATTCGTTATACACAATCAGCCAAAACAAAATGGCGGGCGTAAAGTGTGTAAGAATGAGAAAGAAAAAAGAAGCGTGTTGTTGTTTTGTTTGTTACACTATTGTTCCGATGACACAATACTTCTGACAATGTAAAAATGCACACAGTGTCCTGACCTCAACTTCAAGTCCTTGGACAGGAAGCTCTAGAAATGGCCGACGTGACCCGCCTCCCGGTGTTGCTAAAACAAGTGTTTTATGGGAGGGGGGGGGGTCGAGTCCATGACTTCCCCCTCCTCTTCATCTTCATTCCCTGCGGCCTGGGTACGTCCATCTGTAAGTTCTCTCTCTCTCTCCCTCATTCGCGCGACACCGTGCGACTCTTCGCGCGCCCATCGCGTTGTCTACCCTCACTAGCTGGCAACATGGCGGCTTTTGGCATTAAGCAGACACGTGCTTATTCTTCCTCCCTTTCTTTTCCAACACAAGAAAATTGGAAGAAAAGGGCACACAACTAGACTAGTACATTTTTCAAAGTTATCTCCCTTTTCTGTAAGTTTTTGTATCGTTTCTTTTTAATTGTCTCCCTTTACTCTACCCCCATCACCTCTTTATCTCTCTCGCTCTCTCTCTCTCTCTCTCTCTCGCGCGCTCTCTCTCTCTCTCTCTCTCTCTCTCTCTCTTCTCTCTCTCTCTCTCTCTCTCTCTCTCTCTCTCTCTCTCTCTCTCTCATCAACAAACAAACGAAAAATGATGAATGTAGTTTCCAAATAAATAAAATAAAAGATACGGATTTATTTTTTTATAAATATCTTCCAATTTATTTCTCAACACACCGTCGTGGTCTAAGGAGAGATAATTTTATGTCCATTCCTAGTGGGGAAAATCCGATAAAGCCCAATTATTGTCAGGCAAGGTTCCGAAAGAGTTCCTAGGTTTGATTGGGGTTGGAAAATTGATTGAGATAAGTAAACATCGAACTCAACACACAATCCTCCTGATACGCAGTGGCTAATGAGAACTGGTGAGCTAACACATACTGATCCTCATGGACCTACTGTATAAACTTTTATTCGTGTTTGGCATTTGACTCTTTCTGTGCTAAGCATTTAAACAATTTGCACAAAGCATAGCGAATACTTTTAATACTTGTGAAAGCCATTGTAGAATTTGTTCCCCGGGTCTGGGGGGTGTCTCTGAGTCTACCCAGCTCTGATACGTACCTAGTACCTACCTGACTTTAGTTGGGGTAAAGTAAAGGCGGCTGGGCATTGTGCTGGCCACACAACGCCCATAGTATGCCGTGATTACAGAAACTGGTGACGGCTGCCGGCCCCATGGATCAATAAGTTTAGATGATGGTCTAAATACACATAATGATGATTTAACGTCTCAAAGGTAATTTTGTAAAATCTTATGAAACAAATTACTGTTTAAAACAAAATACAGACATTTTACTTAATCTTTTCTTTAAAATGTATAACGTTTATAATGAAACAGAATCATTCAATTAAAACGCTGGCCATTCTGCTAAGCATTATCCTAGATTTATCCATTCGTTATTTTGTAAATTTTAGGCTTCAAACATCGACCCTTAAGTTTTATGAAAATTAATTAATTATGATTTTTTTCCTCTCATGTTCTAAATCAAAAGATCTTTTGATATCTCGTCTTAGTCTAACGGCTAACGTTATCGCGTTGCTTGACCGAGATTTCAATTCGTCACCAAGGGAGTGTTAACATTACGTTTTTTATAGCCAGTGTTTATTTTGTTTTAGTCAGCCAAGGGACATAATCATATCTCTAGCTTTCTTTTCATATTCTTCATCGATTATTCATTGAGTTGTTTTCCTTGATTATTTATTTATTTATGTTTGATTCTTGTAGTGACTAGGTCGTCTGGGCTTAGTTTTTTTCTAAAGTAAATTAATAATATTTTTTTAGGGAGTGGAGAGGGGTTAATGATGCAAGGTGCTAACCACCGGAAGAAAGTATTTAACCAGGCCATTTTATCAATAAAGATGATTGTCTTAATGTTACATAAAAAAATAATTAAAATACTATTAAAACTATTAGTGTCAATTTTCTTTAAGTTTTGTAAAATCTAAATAATTGTCTTGTATCCTTTTTTAGTAACGTTTATAAATTTTAACTTGTATTACATGTTATAAAATAGCTATTGTACATGCAGTGCCTGATTTCTGCCTAGGCCTACAAGGTCCCGTCCTAGGGGCTCAGCCGGCCTATGGCCCCCGGTGGCGGAATCTTTACATAAGCTCAAAAGCCTGGCTTGCCTTACCGAAAATAATATTATAATAAATATTTTTATTACATTTTGGAAAAACGAGTGTCTGCAACCGGCAAGCTCTTTTGTCGTCGAATGATGAAGGTATGGAGTTATCGTCTCTGAAGCTATACAAATACTTATCGGGAAAAAAGGCTTTTTGGACATTTATCTAAAGTTAATCTAAACGTAGGAATTGCGCTCCGAATGCTGTTGTGTACACCAGCGTCTAACATGCTCAGCAGAATGTTGGTTTTCAGAGCTGAAGAGAGGAAAAATTTACTTAAGATCTAACATAGGAGAGAACAGGCTCAATTCACTCTCTGTAATGTACATAGAGTCAGAAATAATGTTGTCAATTTACTATGATGACGTCAGTCGTTCTTTTGCACAGAAGACAGTTCGTCGTATGATTCTATAAATTTTATAGAATAACGTACCTATAGTAACATAGACTGTATTATTCTGATTTTATTAAAGTGATTAAAGTCGACGAAAAATTATATGTTCTGTACTAGTGCATTTAATTTGCTAAAATTCCAAAATAGCTTCGAGATGGGGGGGGGGGCAAGTGTCAATTGCCTAGGGGCCCTGGGTCTCTAAGTCCGGGCCTGTCTCCATGCATTTATGGCAAATAAACTTCTTTAATAAAAAAAACAAAAGACAAATAATTTCTTGACGGATTCCAAACATTAAAAACGTTTCCTGATAGACAGAAGAAAGGATGATAAATCTGTTGAGATGAAGAAAAACAAGGAGGTTTGTTGCATTCGATTCTTCTACGCGCTTGTCATTCAAGGACAGAGAAAAGGCAGTAGATATAAAGCTAACACAGTCCCAACATTCAATTTTGGCAGAGAAGAGTTAAAGTTAATAATTTGTTAATAAAATTATATACTTTAATAAAAAAAAAAAAAAAAAAAAAAATAAAAAAATAAAAAAAATCGTTAACATCAAAACGAATGTTATTTAAGATGACACTATAAAGTAAGTAGATTATTGATCGAAAAGAAATTTGTAATAATTGAAATACAAGAATTAAAAGATTATGCATAGTTGTTTTAAAAACGACTTAACGGAAAACCCTTTTCATTAAAATAGATGTAGGCTACATATGTTGGTGCTGTTTATGTTAAGGCCATATTACTATTAACTTGCGATAAAATGAAAATCGATGAACAGAAAAAGAGAAAGGATGAGCCTACGTTTAAAACATAAAAGTAAAAAAAAATAAAGTAACATTCGGACCAAATCAATCATAGGGCCGGTGAGCAGTTTCTGTGGCCATGGCATACTAGGTGATTGTGGGGCCAGCACGATGCACAGCCTCCTCTACTTTACTCCACCTAAGGTCAGGTACCCATAAGAGCTGGGTAGACTCAGGACACTCTCCAGACCCGGGGAAATAATCCTAGTCTTCACCAGGATTCGAACCCGGGACATTCAGTAGGCCAGTCGAACGCGCCCACTGTCATATGTATGCCTATAGACACAGGAGAATACCGACCCGAATATTCACGAGACATTACATTCATTAGTGATGCCTTAAATATTGAAGTATAAAAAAGTTCATACAATTTCAATTTCTTCTATTTAAAAAAAAAAAAGAACAATAATTATTATTTTTTCGCTCCACTAAATAAGAAAAGGACTTCTTTTATCAGCTTCCTAGTAAATAGCAGGTCACGTAACCATTGATTGAAATCAATAATATTTACATGGAGTGAGCGTGCATCTATTTATAAAGTTTAATTTCAGATGGTAACCATTTATTTGGCCAACATCAATATTTATTTTCTGAGTAAGATATCAATCACTGACCTTTAAAAAGAATAAAGTAACATTCTTGGAACCAAAATAAATAGGGTCTCACGTGACTTTCACTTTTCTATAAAATTATATTTCCTAAACACTGACCTGTAAATACATTTCAAGTGACTTTATCGCATTAATTTGTTCTAATTATTGATGGTTTATTCCTATTACTCGCTTATATCGATAAATGAATAGGGCGTTTGCAATCACGTGACAAAAAGCACGTGATTTTTTTTTACTTTGAGTAATGGTGTACAAGTAACAATGGCCGCTGTATTAATAAAGTTTCATATAGGCTCGAGCTTTTTTAAAATGATGTTTTGTGTTTTAAGACTTGTTAAGATTTAAGCTGTATTATGTCGGTTAAATATAATAGGCTATTTTATTATTATCATAGACATAGATCATAGACGATGTGAGCATATTAGTGACTTGACTAGATAGCCTATTCACCAACACTATCACTTGGCATCCCTATTAGCAACTATTAGCCATTAGCCTAGCCTACGAAACATTAAAAGTGTAGGCCTATAAAGTGAAATTGAAAGTGTAAATAGGTCTAGCCGGCCCTAGCCTAATCACATTAATCAATTAATCTACAGTACTACTATTTACCTCCTTATTTTTGATTAGGATAGCCAATATTCAGATGTGAATTTTGCATGATAAAGAAGTACATCACCATTTTTGTACATCAATAGTGGCTTCTATCTACACAAATACGTCACTAAAAAACCTAAGCCACGCCCATTGGGAACGCTCTATAGGGCGTTTGCAATCCCGTGACAAAAAGCACGTGATTTGTGTTTACTTTGAGTAATGGTGAACAAGTAAATATGGCCGCTGTATTAATAAAGTTTCATATAGGCTCGAGCTTTTTTTAAATGATGTGTTGTGTTTTAAGTCTTATTAAGATGTTAGCTGTATTATGTATGTTAAATAAAATAGGCAATTTTATTATTATCATAGACATAGATCATAGACGATGTGAGCCTAATAGTGACTTGACTAGATAGCCTATTCACCAACAATATCACTTGACATCGTAGCCTAGCCTACGAAACATTAAAAGTGTAGGCCTATAAAGTGAAATTGAAAGTGTAAATAGGTCTAGCCGGCCCTAGCCTAATCACATTAATCAATTAATCTACATTATTACTATTTACCTCCTTATTTTTGAGTAGGATAGCCAATATTCATATGTGAATTTTGTATGATAAAGAATTACTTCACTTTCACCACGTTACATTTGTACCTCAATTGGGTTCTTTATTTACACAAATACGTCACTAAAAACCTAAGCCACGCCCACTAAGAACGCTCTATAGTGTGAATGGTGTAAGCAATTCTGGCTTCAATTTGCGCAAGCAAATTTAATACGGAGGCGAATGCCCGAGACTATTTTCGGTAAGGTTTCTATTTGAAATTTGCTATAAATGAAAAAACAACACCAGAACTGATATCAAACTGAGACAAAAATTGACACAGACAGAAGAAAAAACGAAATAAAATTCAATCTGTTATTGAATACTTGACAAATTAAAAACCATGTTGACATTCTGTCTAACACGCCGTAGAAATTAAATTATTCGTAGAACTAAGCCGTCAAAATGGCAAAAACAACATAGATTGGCCTTTAAATTAAAGCAATATAATACCGAGATTTAAAAAAGCCTATATTTATAAAAGTCTGGCATTATAAATTTCAGATTGAGTGGCTAGACGGTTAGACTTTTAAAATCTGTTGGTGATGTTGCAAAACCTTTCAAATATAAGAAAACAAAAAACAACAAGATTCCGGAATGATCGCGACTAATGGCTAAATCAGACGTCTAAAGTTCAAATCATGGCCTGGCATTCTCAAACTTGGGAGGGGGAATGTGCCATTTTATCACTTAAGAGATGTGACAAGGGTCGCATGCCCTCCCCACAACAACCCGACCCTAGAAAACAAAAAAAAACACACATCATACATCTTAACTCATTTTACTACTTATCACTAATAATTTATAATAGGTGTGTTACGTATATTAAATTAACAATAAAATTTGATGATGTATCAGTACTAGCTGTCTGAATTTTACAAAGAGAACATTTTTGCAAGCTTACTAGCGGGACACAAAAATCCACTTGGTGGTCCGCGTGTATGAGGCCCACTGCTCTAGCTGGTCCACCGTCTACCAGAACCGCAACCAAATGCTCCATTTAAATTTCACATACGGCTTTGTCAGCTCGACTGGTAAAAAAAAAAGAACAGTAAAACTGTCCGCCCTAATGAAAACCGATGGTCTCCCTTTCGTGGCTCTGGCCAATCGAGTTCTGGCCCTCGTTAAGCAAACAGGGGCAGACAAATAAGGCATTTATTTTCATGACTTTCTCTTGGCGGTCTGGGTCTACCCCCCGCTCCAGGCCTTTTCTTTTTTTTTCTTTTTTTTAAATACAAGGGAAGCAACTCCTTTAATGATTACCGCTCTTCTGGGTTATAAATTCTTCATTCGTTTCCCCCCAAATAATACTCGAGAAATGTTTTGACTGGAATAGACGTTGACCAGTTTGTATTTATTTCTGTATAAAACATATTGACATTATTTCACAGGGACTGCAAATGAGTTCCACTGATATTATGTAAAAGATCAATGTAAGGGAGAAAACAAAAGTAGTTAAAAATACGCGCATCTTTGTGTTTTTTTTTAATTCTTTCAAACCATGTCAGACAGCGGGATTGTTTTGAAGTAAACAATTATTTAACAAACGTGGCGTTGCAATTTCGTACTTTTGCTATTAACATCTCACTTATTGGTAAAGAGGTTGTTTTTTTATTAATATATAACACCAACTGCTACTATTAGTTATAGTTAGCGTAATGGTTACTGGTCAGGCAAATTGACGACCTCCATCGTTGCTTTACCAAAGGCCAAACTTTGCAAATATTTTACATCCTAACTAGTTACATATACTGTATCCCATACTAATAGCTTACTCGTCTATTGCACAAAATTACAAAACTTACATCGCGTATTTTATCTTATATATTACAGACGCCCCTTCTATAAAGAAGATTATTGCGTCCTACGCTTATCCGTGGTCCGAGTCTAATCTTTATTAATGTTTTAAATGATGTTAAGTTACTGGTTTTCTGGTTTGTTCAGGCAACACATTCCATGCCAGAATGCCACTCGGGAAGAAAGAGTACTTATATGCGTTTGTTCTCGCTTAATGGATAAGGAAAGTGTTTTTGTCTTCATGTTTATCTGAACATTGCAACAGGTTGTTATTGGTTTGTATTTCTAAATTAGAGTTTAATGCCTTATGTATTATTACTACTTTACTCTTTGGCCTTCTGTCCTCTAGTGTTTCTAGGTTTAGTGATTTGACTATTGGTGTTACTCTTGTAAGTTGTGAATATTCGCTAGCAATGAACCTTGCAGCTCTTTTCAGAATTTGTTCTAATTTTTTTATGTTCTTTAGTTGATGGATCCCATACACATGTATGCCACACAAACGAACGTCACACATTACGGGCCCAGCACAAATAAATGACATTGGTCACATATTCCAAAACAAATGAACACTGGAAATTAAATAACCCACACGAATGAGCATTGGACATCCTACACAAATTCACACCTTACATAAGACATACAAGCAAAGTGACATCATGTTTCACACCTTACATAAGAGATACAAGCAAAGTGACGTCATGTTTCACACCTTACATAAGACATACAAGCAAAGTGACATCATGTTTCACACCTTACATAAGACATACAAGCAAAGTGACATCATGTTTCACACCTTACATAAGAGATACAAGCAAAGTGACGTCATGTTTCACACCTTACATAAGAGATACAAGCAAAGTGACGTCATGTTCACACCTTACATAAGAGATACAAGCAAAGTGACGTCATGTTTCACACCTTACATAAGAGATACAAGCAAAGTGACGTCATGTTTCACACCTTACATAAGACATACAAGCAAAGTGACATCATGTTCACACCTTACATAAAGCATACAAGCAAAGTGACGTCATGTTTCACACCTTACATAAGACATACAAGCAAAGTGACATCATGTTTCACACCTTACATAAGAGATACAAGCAAAGTGACATCATGTTCACACCTTACATAAAGCATACAAGCAAAGTGACGTCATGTTTCACACCTTACATAAGACATACAAGCAAAGTGACATCATGTTTCACACCTTACATAAGACATACAAGCAAAGTGACGTCATGTTCACACCTTACATAAGAGATACAAGCAAAGTGACATCATGTTTCACACCTTACATAAGACATACAAGGAAAGTGACATCATGTTTCACACCTTACATAAGAGATACAAGCAAAGTGACATCATGTTCACACCTTACATAAAGCATACAAGCAAAGTGACGTCATGTTTCACACCTTACATAAGACATACAAGCAAAGTGACATCATGTTTCACACCTTACATAAGACATACAAGCAAAGTGACGTCATGTTCACACCTTACATAAGAGATACAAGCAAAGTGACATCATGTTTCACACCTTACATAAGACATACAAGCAAAGTGACATCATGTTCACACCTTACATAAAGCATACAAGCAAAGTGACGTCATGTTTCACACCTTACATAAGACATACAAGCAAAGTGACATCATGTTTCACACCTTACATAAGAGATACAAGCAAAGTGACATCATGTTCACACCTTACATAAAGCATACAAGCAAAGTGACGTCATGTTTCACACCTTACATAAGACATACAAGCAAAGTGACATCATGTTTCACACCTTACATAAGACATACAAGCAAAGTGACGTCATGTTCACACCTTACATAAGAGATACAAGCAAAGTGACATCATGTTTCACACCTTACATAAGAGATACAAGCAAAGTGACGTCATGTTCACACCTTACATAAAACATACAAGCAAAGTGACATCATGTTTCACACCTTACATAAGAGATACAAGCAAAGTGACGTCATGTTCACACCTTACATAAGACATACAAGCAAAGTGACATCATGTTCACACCTTACATAAAGCATACAAGCAAAGTGACATCATGTTTCACACCTTACATAAGACATACAAGCAAAGTGACATCATGTTTCACACCTTACATAAGAGATACAAGCAAAGTGACATCATGTTTAACACATTACATAAGACATACAAGCAAAGTGACATCATGTTTCACACCTTACATAAGAGATACAAGCAAAGTGACATCATGTTTCACAACTTACATAAGACATACAAGCAAAGTGACATCATGTTCACACCTTACATAAAGCATACAAGCAAAGTGACATCATGTTCACACCTTACATAAAGCATACAAGCAAAGTGACGTCATGTTTCACACCTTACATAAGACATACAAGCAAAGTGACATCATGTTTCACACCTTACATAAGAGATACAAGCAAAGTGACATCATGTTCACACCTTACATAAAGCATACAAGCAAAGTGACGTCATGTTTCACACCTTACATAAGACATACAAGCAAAGTGACATCATGTTTCACACCTTACATAAGACATACAAGCAAAGTGACGTCATGTTCACACCTTACATAAGATATACAAGCAAAGTGACATCATGTTTCACACCTTACATAAGACATACAAGGAAAGTGACATCATGTTTCACACCTTACATAAGAGATACAAGCAAAGTGACATCATGTTCACACCTTACATAAAGCATACAAGCAAAGTGACGTCATGTTTCACACCTTACATAAGACATACAAGCAAAGTGACATCATGTTTCACACCTTACATAAGACATACAAGCAAAGTGACGTCATGTTCACACCTTACATAAGAGATACAAGCAAAGTGACATCATGTTTCACACCTTACATAAGACATACAAGCAAAGTGACATCATGTTCACACCTTACATAAAGCATACAAGCAAAGTGACGTCATGTTTCACACCTTAAATAAGACATACAAGCAAAGTGACATCATGTTTCACACCTTATATAAGAGATACAAGCAAAGTGACATCATGTTCACACCTTACATAAAGCATACAAGCAAAGTGACGTCATGTTTCACACCTTACATAAGACATACAAGCAAAGTGACATCATGTTTCACACCTTACATAAGACATACAAGCAAAGTGACGTCATGTTCACACCTTACATAAGAGATACAAGCAAAGTGACATCATGTTTCACACCTTACATAAGACATACAAGCAAAGTGACGTCATGTTCACACCTTACATAAGACATACAAGCAAAGTGACATCATGTTTCACACCTTACATAAGACATACAAGCAAAGTGACATCATGTTTCACACCTTACATAAGACATACAAGCAAAGTGACGTCATGTTCACACCTTACATAAGATATACAAGCAAAGTGACATCATGTTTCACACCTTACATAAGACATACAAGGAAAGTGACATCATGTTTCACACCTTACATAAGAGATACAAGCAAAGTGACATCATGTTCACACCTTACATAAAGCATACAAGCAAAGTGACGTCATGTTTCACACCTTACATAAGACATACAAGCAAAGTGACATCATGTTTCACACCTTACATAAGACATACAAGCAAAGTGACGTCATGTTCACACCTTACATAAGAGATACAAGCAAAGTGACATCATGTTTCACACCTTACATAAGACATACAAGCAAAGTGACATCATGTTCACACCTTACATAAAGCATACAAGCAAAGTGACGTCATGTTTCACACCTTAAATAAGACATACAAGCAAAGTGACATCATGTTTCACACCTTACATAAGAGATACAAGCAAAGTGACATCATGTTCACACCTTACATAAAGCATACAAGCAAAGTGACGTCATGTTTCACACCTTACATAAGACATACAAGCAAAGTGACATCATGTTTCACACCTTACATAAGACATACAAGCAAAGTGACGTCATGTTCACACCTTACATAAGAGATACAAGCAAAGTGACATCATGTTTCACACCTTACATAAGACATACAAGCAAAGTGACGTCATGTTCACACCTTACATAAGACATACAAGCAAAGTGACATCATGTTTCACACCTTACATAAGAGATACAAGCAAAGTGACGTCATGTTCACACCTTACATAAGACATACAAGCAAAGTGACATCATGTTCACACCTTACATAAAGCATACAAGCAAAGTGACATCATGTTTCACACCTTACATAAGACATACAAGCAAAGTGACATCATGTTTCACACCTTACATAAGAGATACAAGCAAAGTGACATCATGTTTAACACATTACATAAGACATACAAGCAAAGTGACATCATGTTTCACACCTTACATAAGAGATACAAGCAAAGTGACATCATGTTTCACAACTTACATAAGACATACAAGCAAAGTGACATCATGTTTCACACCTTACATAAAGCATACAAGCAAAGTGACATCATGTTTCACACCTTACATAAGACATACAAGCAAAGTGACGTCATGTTCACATTTTACATAAGACATACAAGCAAAGTGACATCATGTTTCACACCTTACATAAGACATACAAGCAAAGTGACATCATGTTTCACACCTTACATAAGACATACAAGCAAAGTGACATCATGTTTCACACCTTACATAAGAGATACAAGCAAAGTGACATCATGTTTCACACCTTACATAAGAGATACAAGCAAAGTGACATCATGTTTCACACCTTACATAAGAGATACAAGCAAAGTGACGTCATGTTCACACCTTACATAAGACATACAAGCAAAGTGACATCATGTTTCACACCTTACATAAGACATAC
Organism: Anisus vortex; assembly: GCA_949126835.1. NCBI lineage: Eukaryota > Metazoa > Mollusca > Gastropoda > Planorbidae > Anisus > Anisus vortex. The sequence continues at coordinate 7,246,994 of OX421494.1, read as the reverse complement.
AAGCAAAGTGACGTCATGTTCACACCTTACATAAGACATACAAGCAAAGTGACGTCATGTTCACACCTTACATAAGACATACAAGCAAAGTGACATCATGTTTCACACCTTACATAAGACATACAAGCAAAGTGACATCATGTTTCACACCTTACATAAGACATACAAGCAAAGTGACATCATGTTTCACACCTTACATAAGAGATACAAGCAAAGTGACGTCATGTTCACACCTTACATAAGACATACAAGAAAAGTGACATCATGTTTCACACCTTACATAAGAGATACAAGCAAAGTGACGTCATGATCACACCTTACATAAGACATACAAGCAAAGTGACATCATGTTTCACACCTTACATAAGAGATACAAGCAAAGTGACGTCATGTTCACACCTTACATAAGACATACAAGCAAAGTGACATCATGTTTCACACCTTACATAAGACATACAAGCAAAGTGACGTCATGTTCACACCTTACATAAGACATACAAGCAAAGTGACATCATGTTTCACACCTTACATAAGACATACAAGCAAAATGACGTCATGTTTCACACCTTACATAAGACATACAAGCAAAGTGACGTCATGTTCACACCTTACATAAGACATACAAGCAAAGTGACATCATTTTCACACCTTACATAAGACATACAAGCAAAGTGACGTCATGTTCACACCTTACATAAGACATACAAGCAAAGTGACATCATGTTTCACACCTTACATAAGAGATACAAGCAAAGTGACGTCATGTTCACACCTTACATAAGACATACAAGCAAAGTGACATCATGTTTCACACCTTACATAAGACATACAAGCAAAGTGACGTCATGTTCACACCTTACATAAGACATACAAGCAAAGTGACATCATGTTTCACACCTTACATAAGACATACAAGCAAAGTGACGTCATGTTTCACACCTTACATAAGACATACAAGCAAAGTGACGTCATGTTTCACACCTTACATAAGACATACAAGCAAAGTGACGTCATTTTCACACCTTACATAAGACATACAAGCAAAGTGACATCATGTTTCACACCTTACATAAGACATACAAGCAAAGTGACGTCATGTTCACACCTTACATAAGACATACAAGCAAAGTGACATCATGTTTCACACCTTACATAAGAGATACAAGCAAAGTGACGTCATGTTCACACCTTACATAAGACATACAAGCAAAGTGACATCATGTTTCACACCTTACATAAGACATACAAGCAAAGTGACGTCATGTTCACACCTTACATAAGACATACAAGCAAAGTGACATCATGTTTCACACCTTACATAAGACATACAAGCAAAGTGACGTCATGTTCACACCTTACATAAGACATACAAGCAAAGTGACATCATGTTTCACACCTTACATAAGACATACAAGCAAAGTGACGTCATGTTCACACCTTACATAAGACATACAAACAAAGTGACATCATGTTTCACACCTTACATAAGACATACAAGCAAAGTGACGTCATGTTTCACACCTTACATAAGAGATACAAGCAAAGTGACATCATGTTTCACACCTTACATAAGACATACAAGCAAAGTGACATCATGTTTCACACCTTACATCAGACATACAAGCAAAGTGACGTCATGTTCACACCTTACATAAGACATACAAGCAAAGTGACATCATGTTTCACACCTTACATCAGACATACAAGCAAAGTGACATCATGTTTCACACCTTACATAAGAGATACAAGCAAAGTGACGTCATGTTCACACCTTACATAAAGCATACAAGCAAAGTGACATCATGTTTCACACCTTACATAAGACATACAAGCAAAGTGACGTCATGTTCACACCTTACATAAGATATACAAGCAAAGTGACATCATGTTTCACACCTTACATAAGACATACAAGGAAAGTGACATCATGTTTCACACCTTACATAAGAGATACAAGCAAAGTGACATCATGTTCACACCTTACATAAAGCATACAAGCAAAGTGACGTCATGTTTCACACCTTACATAAGACATACAAGCAAAGTGACATCATGTTTCACACCTTACATAAGACATACAAGCAAAGTGACGTCATGTTCACACCTTACATAAGAGATACAAGCAAAGTGACATCATGTTTCACACCTTACATAAGACATACAAGCAAAGTGACATCATGTTCACACCTTACATAAAGCATACAAGCAAAGTGACGTCATGTTTCACACCTTAAATAAGACATACAAGCAAAGTGACATCATGTTTCACACCTTACATAAGAGATACAAGCAAAGTGACATCATGTTCACACCTTACATAAAGCATACAAGCAAAGTGACGTCATGTTTCACACCTTACATAAGACATACAAGCAAAGTGACATCATGTTTCACACCTTACATAAGACATACAAGCAAAGTGACGTCATGTTCACACCTTACATAAGAGATACAAGCAAAGTGACATCATGTTTCACACCTTACATAAGACATACAAGCAAAGTGACGTCATGTTCACACCTTACATAAGACATACAAGCAAAGTGACATCATGTTTCACACCTTACATAAGAGATACAAGCAAAGTGACGTCATGTTCACACCTTACATAAGACATACAAGCAAAGTGACATCATGTTCACACCTTACATAAAGCATACAAGCAAAGTGACATCATGTTTCACACCTTACATAAGACATACAAGCAAAGTGACATCATGTTTCACACCTTACATAAGAGATACAAGCAAAGTGACATCATGTTTAACACATTACATAAGACATACAAGCAAAGTGACATCATGTTTCACACCTTACATAAGAGATACAAGCAAAGTGACATCATGTTTCACAACTTACATAAGACATACAAGCAAAGTGACATCATGTTTCACACCTTACATAAAGCATACAAGCAAAGTGACATCATGTTTCACACCTTACATAAGACATACAAGCAAAGTGACGTCATGTTCACATTTTACATAAGACATACAAGCAAAGTGACATCATGTTTCACACCTTACATAAGACATACAAGCAAAGTGACATCATGTTTCACACCTTACATAAGACATACAAGCAAAGTGACATCATGTTTCACACCTTACATAAGAGATACAAGCAAAGTGACATCATGTTTCACACCTTACATAAGAGATACAAGCAAAGTGACATCATGTTTCACACCTTACATAAGAGATACAAGCAAAGTGACGTCATGTTCACACCTTACATAAGACATACAAGCAAAGTGACATCATGTTTCACACCTTACATAAGACATACAAGCAAAGTGACGTCATGTTCACACCTTACATAAGACATACAAGCAAAGTGACGTCATGTTCACACCTTACATAAGACATACAAGCAAAGTGACATCATGTTTCACACCTTACATAAGACATACAAGCAAAGTGACATCATGTTTCACACCTTACATAAGACATACAAGCAAAGTGACATCATGTTTCACACCTTACATAAGAGATACAAGCAAAGTGACGTCATGTTCACACCTTACATAAGACATACAAGAAAAGTGACATCATGTTTCACACCTTACATAAGAGATACAAGCAAAGTGACGTCATGATCACACCTTACATAAGACATACAAGCAAAGTGACATCATGTTTCACACCTTACATAAGAGATACAAGCAAAGTGACGTCATGTTCACACCTTACATAAGACATACAAGCAAAGTGACATCATGTTTCACACCTTACATAAGACATACAAGCAAAGTGACGTCATGTTCACACCTTACATAAGACATACAAGCAAAGTGACATCATGTTTCACACCTTACATAAGACATACAAGCAAAATGACGTCATGTTTCACACCTTACATAAGACATACAAGCAAAGTGACGTCATGTTCACACCTTACATAAGACATACAAGCAAAGTGACATCATTTTCACACCTTACATAAGACATACAAGCAAAGTGACGTCATGTTCACACCTTACATAAGACATACAAGCAAAGTGACATCATGTTTCACACCTTACATAAGAGATACAAGCAAAGTGACGTCATGTTCACACCTTACATAAGACATACAAGCAAAGTGACATCATGTTTCACACCTTACATAAGACATACAAGCAAAGTGACGTCATGTTCACACCTTACATAAGACATACAAGCAAAGTGACATCATGTTTCACACCTTACATAAGACATACAAGCAAAGTGACGTCATGTTTCACACCTTACATAAGACATACAAGCAAAGTGACGTCATGTTTCACACCTTACATAAGACATACAAGCAAAGTGACGTCATTTTCACACCTTACATAAGACATACAAGCAAAGTGACATCATGTTTCACACCTTACATAAGACATACAAGCAAAGTGACGTCATGTTCACACCTTACATAAGACATACAAGCAAAGTGACATCATGTTTCACACCTTACATAAGAGATACAAGCAAAGTGACGTCATGTTCACACCTTACATAAGACATACAAGCAAAGTGACATCATGTTTCACACCTTACATAAGACATACAAGCAAAGTGACGTCATGTTCACACCTTACATAAGACATACAAGCAAAGTGACATCATGTTTCACACCTTACATAAGACATACAAGCAAAGTGACGTCATGTTCACACCTTACATAAGACATACAAGCAAAGTGACATCATGTTTCACACCTTACATAAGACATACAAGCAAAGTGACGTCATGTTCACACCTTACATAAGACATACAAACAAAGTGACATCATGTTTCACACCTTACATAAGACATACAAGCAAAGTGACGTCATGTTTCACACCTTACATAAGAGATACAAGCAAAGTGACATCATGTTTCACACCTTACATAAGACATACAAGCAAAGTGACATCATGTTTCACACCTTACATCAGACATACAAGCAAAGTGACGTCATGTTCACACCTTACATAAGACATACAAGCAAAGTGACATCATGTTTCACACCTTACATCAGACATACAAGCAAAGTGACATCATGTTTCACACCTTACATAAGAGATACAAGCAAAGTGACGTCATGTTCACACCTTACATAAAGCATACAAGCAAAGTGACATCATGTTTCACACCTTACATCAGACATACAAGCAAAGTGACATCATGTTTTACACCTTACATAAGACATACAAGCAAAGTGACGTCATGTTTCCAGCCAACACCACATCAGTGTTTTTCCGAGAATTTTCGGTAAAAATTACCTCACCATGGAATTCGACTTTGACGGCACACCGCATCAACGTAAAGCTCCACATTTCTACCCCCACCCCCCTTTCTTTGATGAGATCCCCCTCTCTCCTTCCCACTACCCTCCCCCCTCTTCAGCTCCCCCTCTCCCACTGCAGCCATTACCCCCACTGTCCGGCTAGCTATTGATTTCTGAGATCGTCAGTTCCTCCATCTTACCGATTCATTGAGCCAACAAGCCCCCTTTTCCTTCTTTTCTTTCTTTTTTTCTTTGCCGACCCTGTTTCTTTACTCCAAATTCCTTCTTTCTGTGGCTATTTGAGACACTTTTAAATGTCCAATTTCCTTTACTTCAAGACAATCTTCTTTGATCTTTTTTAATACCAAGACTCTCAAATAATCCTTTAAAGCTATTTGTTTGTATATCAAAGCGACATAGACGGCCATAATCCATGTCTAACATTACATACATTTAATTTCCTTACGATTTAAAAAATGGGCGAATAAGTTTATAGTAAACATACATTATAATACGTCAACAGTGTGAATGTTATATAAAGTTATTTAAAAAGCAGGATTAAATGAAAAGAAAACTAAATAGAACAAAATGAGTTAAAGACTTTTCTGTCAGTTTCATAAACATTTTATTAATATAATACAATAATCAATAAAGAAATCGTGCCTGCGACATATAATATCAGATTATGATAATAATAATAATGATTTTATTTATATAGCGCCAACAACAAAGATAATGTAATCCCAGAACGTATTTAACATTGAGCAACAAAAACATGCATAGAGCACGGATACAATTCTCTTGGTTAATGCATCAAAGGATACAGAAATAATTATAATTGATAATTTCAAAACTATAGGAAAACAGAGCAAAAGAATGCAGTATTTACTGACTTAATTTAGAAAGGAAAACAGTAGGGGTCTAAACATGTTTAGCGAAGGTAAATATTAAAATAATGAGATTTTAAAGCATTTTTTTAAAAGCATTTTAAGAACTTTTCTGCCTGAGCTGTAGTGAGCTGTAGTGGTAGCGAATCCCAGATTTTTGGCCCAAAATGTTGTGAAGGCTCTCAGGCCAGCGGTCGTCACGGAGAAACGGGGGCACCTCCAGATGCGAAGATTCAGCAGAACGGAGTGACCTTTGCGGAACATACGGTTCGATTATTCCCTTGAGATAAGACAACATTCAATCGGATTAACAATAACAATAGTTATGTTTACAAAGAAAAAGAGAAAGTTATATTTTTTGATCATTTGGAGCCACGATGATTCGGGGCAATGTTTGCCCATTTCTCTGGCCTGGACATACAAGGGCATTGTCTAATGAGCACACTTCTAGGCAGCTTTTGCTTTGCCCTAATTGTGGCACCCATGGAGTGGTGACACGACGGTCTAGCTGCATCCCGTTCAAATGCCAATACTGAAGTTTCCTGGTTCAAATCTAAGTTTTGTTTTCATTGTTCTAGAGCAGGGGTCGGGAACCTATGGCTCGCAAGCCAGATGTGGCTCTATTGATGGCTGCATCTGGCTTGCAGACAAATGTTCGATTTAAAAAACTGTTTCCTTAGACTCCTTTGATCTACATATTAATTGCATATCAATATTTCATTCTACAAATGAACTAGTCTATTGCAGCTCAGCATCAGAAGTGGTAAAGGAGATAAACTCCACTGAACTAAAAGACAGAAAAATAGCAACCTTGCATTCATTGTAATTAAAGGGAAATAACTCTTGCTCACATTTACTTAAATTTTTAGTTTTAAACATAATGTATGGCTCTCACAGAATTACTTTTCAAAATATGTGGTGTCCATGGCTCTCTCAGACAAAAAGGTTCCCGACCCTTGTTCTAGATTCTAGAGGGTGCCTCTGAGTCTATCCAGCACATTGCGGGTGCCAGACATTAGTTTGGAAAGTAAATGTGGCTGGGTATTGAACTCGTCACGCAAATTTCCTGTGTTTTTTGTGGCCGTGGAAACTAGTAGTGAACGCCTTACATTTTATAAACGATTTAGCAAAACGGATCAGAGTCTCACTTCTTCCTACAACAAAGTTTTTTCACTCCACGTACCACACACAGACATACACACACATAACACGGATACACCTTTTTCATTCAACTTCTGATTCAGAGATCTCATTGGACGAGACCGTCACGTGACTATTATCGTTGCCGCTCGGCTATTTCCTGTTCACTCGGAGCCACGACGTACTGGGCGGAATAATGAAGCCGAACTCGGAATAAGAAAAAAAAAAGCCGAACCAAAAAAGTGTCCGCGTCCTTGATTTTCGAATGTCCTACATTGACTGACCGTCGACCTTGGAATGCTAATGTCCAACATTGACCATCGGCCTTGTGGTCACCCAGCTCACCCTTTGAAGCGTCTCTCTCGAACATTCTTAATAATTGGATTCTTTGAACAGTCCTTGATATAGCATTTAAGCAAAAACAAACAAGTCGAATGTTAGAAATACAGAAATGCTGTGGTCAGGGTATTTTTGTGGGTCGCGTATGGCTATGGTCAGCTTATTTATTTGGGCCGCATATTGCTGTGGTCAGCGTATTTATGTGGGCTGCGTATTGTCGTGGTCAGCGTATTTATGTGGGACGCGTATTGCTGTGGTCAGGGAAATAATGTGGGCTGCGTATTGCTGTGGTCAGTGTATTTATGTGGGCTGCGTATTGCTGTGGTCAGGGAAATAATGTGGGCTGCGTATTGCTGTGGTCAGCGTATTTATGTGGGCTGCGTATTGCTGTGGTCAGCGTATTTATGTGGGCTGCATATTGCCGCGGTCAGCGTATTTATGTGGGACGCGTATTGCTGTGGTCAGGGAAATAATGTGGGCTGCGTATTGCTGTGGTCAGCGTATTTATGTGGGCTGCGTATTGCTGTGGTCAGCGTATTTATGTGGGCTGCGTATTGCCGCGGTCAGCGTATTTATGTGGGCTGCGTATTGTTGTGGTCAGCATACTTATGTGGGCCGCGTATTGCTGTGGTCAGCGTTTGGCTGTGTTCCGTGTACTTCTGTGATCAGCGTTCTTTTGTGGTCCGCGTATTTTTTTTAGGTCCGCTTATTTATGAGACACACGTACTGCTGTGGTCCGCGAACTTATGTGGTCAGCATACTGCTGTGGTCCGCCTGCTGCTTTGGTAAACGTTAAACTGTCGTCCGAGTATTAATGTCTTCCAAGTAAAGCTCTGGTTCACGTACCCCTGAGTATCTCTGGACCGGAGTGTGGGAACGTACAGAGATAAAACGAGGAACATGAAAACCAACTGCAGATTGGTGAACTTAGGAAAGGTCGGTCGAACTTAAACATGAAATACCGTTTCAGGTTGCTGCCTTCAGACACAACACAAAGGTACTGTGTATATAGCCACTGGCCCACATACTCCACTAAGTACTTTGCCTAACTACTGGTCCACAGACTTAACACAGCTACAATAAGCACTGGCCCATAGATTAAACACAGCTGCACTCACTAAGCTCTGGCCCATAGACTAAACACAGCTGCACTCACTAAGCTCTGGCCCATAGACTAAACACAGCTGCACTCACTAAGCACTGGCCCATAGATTAAACACAGCTGCACGAACTAAGCACTGGTCCATAGACTAAACACAGCTGCACGAACTAAGCTCTGGCCCATAGACTAAACACAGCTGCACTCACTAAGCTCTGGCCCATAGACTAAACACAGCTGCACTCACTAAGCACTGGCCCATAGACTAAACACAGCTGCACTCACTAAGCACTGGCCCATAGATTAAACACAGCTGCACGAACTAAGCACTGGTCCATAGACTAAACACAGCTGCACGAACTAAGCTCTGGCCCATAGACTAAACACAGCTGCACTCACTAAGCTCTGGCCCATAGACTAAACACAGCTGCACTCACTAAGCACTGGCCCATAGACTAAACACAGCTGCACTCACTAAGCACTGGCCCATAGACTAAACACAGCTGCACTCACTAAGCACTGGCCCATAGATTAAACACAGCTGCACGAACTAAGCACTGGTCCATAGACTAAACACAGCTGCACGAACTAAGCTCTGGCCCATAGACTAAACACAGCTGCACTCACTAAGCACTGGCCCATAGATTAAACACAGCTGCACTCACTAAGCACTGGCCCATAGACTAAACACAGCTGCACGAACTAAGCACTGGTCCATAGACTAAACACAGCTGCACGAACTAAGCTCTGGCCCATAGACTAAACACAGCTGCACTCACTAAGCACTGGCCCATAGACTAAACACAGCTGCACTCACTAAGCACTGGCCCATAGACTAAACACAGCTGCACTCACTAAGCACTGGCCCATAGACTAAACACAGCTGCACTCACTAAGCACTGGTCCATAGACTAAACACAGCTGCACGAACTAAGCTCTGGCCCATAGACTAAACACAGCTGCACGAACTAAGCACTGGTCCATAGACTAAACACAGCTGCACGAACTAAGCTCTGGCCCATAGACTAAACACAGCTGCACTAACTAAGCACCGACCCATAGACTAAACACAGCTGCGCTAAAAACCGAAACATAGACTAAACACAGCTGCACTAACTAAGCACCGACCCATAGACTAAACACAGCTGCGCTAAAAACCGAAACATAGACTAAACACAGCTGCGCTAAAAACCGAAACATAGACTAAACATGGCTGCGCTAAGCACCTACCCATATACTAAACACGGCTGCGCTAAGCACCGACCCATAGACTAAACACAGCCTGCACTAATCACAGACCCATAGACTAAACACAGCTGCACTTAGTGTTTAACAAAAACATAAGAAACGAATTGCCAGGCATACATTCCCCCCCCCCTCACTCCTAAAACGTCGGCGTGAAATTGATTTTTCCCACTCCCACTTCTGCCTCACGAGAATCGCAGCTTTCTGAAGTAATGACTTATTCAGGAGCCTTTTATGACAGATCGAGCATTAGGAAAAATGACAACACGTCTACATGATAAGAGCAAGATTTAACAAAATGCGAGCAAATTTTAGCCAGATACGAACAAGTTTGGGCAAAATGCCCGAAATGTTCGGTGAAATAAGAAATAGTTTTGGCAAAATGCAAGCAATATTTGGACTAAATAGTAGCGAGTTATGGCAAAAAAGACTTGGAATGTTTAAATAATGTTTTGTCGAAATAAGAACACTTTTGGCGAAATATAGGCGAATTTCTGTAAAACACAACTAGTTTACTGGCCAAAATACCAGCAATTTATGTGAAAATAAGTTTTGAGAAATTACGTGCAGGTTTTTGCAAAATACGAGCGAAATTTGGCAAAATACGAGCAAAATTTGGCAAAATACGTGAAGGTTTTTTTTGCGAAATCCGTGCACGTTTGACAGATGCATCTTTGTGTGTATCAAGTAATCGGTGGATTAAAAGTAGTTAGAAGATTCATTAAATATGTTAATACTTAACATAATTGGAAAAGCTGTAATGCAACATACATTTTAAAGAAATGGTTAAAATGATTCATATATAGGATATATTTGATTATAAAATTCAGTAATATAAATATGATTATATTTAATTTTAAGCATATTTTGGCATAATTTAAATATGCTCTATTTTAGGAAATTTAATTCTAAATAAAAACAGCGCTTTGTTTGACGTCGTAGTTAAAATTATATTTATTATATTTCAGAAAAACTTGAAAAAGAATAGGATCAATTTATCTGCACACAGAAAGGCTATAAACTTTAACATTTTGAAAACTAAAGACACTTAATAGCAAGTGAAATATATTTATTAAATGCCCTATTCTAAAATTTAAAACAATGAAATAAACTTTATGTTTTAGCAGCTCTTATTACTGACAATAGGCCAGCTAGTTAATAATTAATCATATAAAAAATATTATTTGTATAGCGCTGCCAACAAACTTAATGTAATCTCAGAGCGCATTTAACATACAACATAGAAAACGGAAATGATCTATAGGCTAAGAATAAAGCTAATGAGGTCTATGCAGAATGATTTCCCGGTCACGTGATGCTGATTAAATACACTTGTATACATTAACAATGGCTTACTGCGCTGCTGTTGGGTGCGCAAATTCTACCTCTAAATTATCATGTAAATAATCTACAATGTTTTCATCGATTTCCTTTGAAAGATCAACGAATAGGTGTCGTCCTTTAATAATTGTATGTCTATAATCATTGTTGCATCCGTGAGCATCATTTATAATATCACAATATTCAAGGATATGTTAAAAATTACCATTTTTAATAAGCATAGGGTGCCATTAAGATCAATGTAAAATCAGCCTTTTTTTTTTAGTTTAAAAAGCATCACGTGATCGATTTTCTGTCTCTAAGGAATTGTGCATAGACCTCATTGATGATTTAAAACTTTACAAACATTGGACAAATCAAATAAATGAAGCATTAACCGACCTAACATATAAGTGAGACAGTAGTGGTCTAAAGGGTAGTTGTCCGTTTTACAAATAGTGTTACTGCTAATGAACAGTATGACTTCTGTTCATACACACAAACGAAATAATACAGTGTAATGATTAACTAGCCTCTGCAGTAGTAAATAATCAATCTACTTACAATTTTCTTTTCCCTATTTCTTAGAATTTAAAGTAAACTTTCTACATAATGACGTCATTAAACAATGCAAATAATCTCTAATCTTTATTTCTGTACACAACCCCTACCACGTGGCAAGCTCGTGACGCAAGAATATAAAATGGCCAATAGCCCGTTCTTCTTCCAATAATTTAAACATTTCAATACAAAAATGCAATAGGCCTAACTGCGTACTTTAAGAAGAGGCTGTATATGTTACACACAGATAAGCAATCTTTTGTAAACAAGAGCATTCCGTAGGATTTATGGACACCACTGGCATTTATATCATATGTCTACTTTTGTTTTCTAGTTAAACGGAAATTCCCAGTGCTAGAAGTTGATGTATTGCAATTTTATATTTAAAGCATTGGCGATGCTCAGGGTGTCATACTATGTTCTAACGGGTGGTTGGGTAAGAATGCGAGCATTTCTGATCTACGGCCCAATGAATTGAAAAAACTAAAAATTAAATTTTAAACTCCATTTTCTGTGTAATTTTTACTTCTTTATTTTTGTAGTTAGTGGGGGAAAGGTAGGTGTTTATCGATGGTTGATAGTTGTCTAGTACCTGAGATTTTAATAGCGTGCCAGCAAGGAACTCATACGAATATGCGTCCAATGTCATCTTAAGCTACGCAAAAGAAAAGGTTACGATAAATTTGAGCTGTGTAGATTTATGTGGAGAGTGTGGGAAAAAAAGAGAGAGAGGAAGATAGAGAGAGGAAAGAGATAGAGAGAAAAGATACCAACGGCTTAGAGAAATAGACATAAATAAAGAAAAATAGTAAGATAGTTAAATGGTATTAATATGAGTGAGAAAAAGAAGAGAAACATAAAAAGAGAGACAGAGAATGAGGAAGTGAAAGAGAAAGATTCAGAGAGAGAAAAAGAGAGAAAGAAATGGAAAAGAGAAAGAGAGAAGGAGCGAAAGAGAGAGAACTATATGGAAAGAGCAACACAGAGAGAGAAATGGAGAGATAAACAATATATAGGTAGAAAGAAATAGAGAGTGAAATAAAGAAAGATAGGAAGGAAGATAAACTAGAGTCATTGAGAAAGAGAAACATAGACAAAGAGAGAGAGAGAGAGAGAGAGAGAGAGAGAGAGATAAAGAGAGAGAACGAGTGGGGAGTGAAAGAAGGCAGAATGACGCAGGACAGAGTGTATGGATGATCACAGTAGTAACTAATTTCTCGTTCTATTGTAATTCTAATGAAATATTCAGCACTTCACTTTCTGTGAGTGACTCTGGAACTAAAAGAGATGTTGGCGCCATTGGGGAAAAGAAACAAAATTAGAATACCCACGGACCTACTACTGTTGATAATGTTTAGTTGATAGTTGATAGTGTTTATATTGCATTAATACTAGATGTTTAGTGGTCTAAGATACATAGACAGATAAATGGATATATATATATTTTATTTATATATATATATATATATATATATATATATATATATATATATATATATATATATATATATATATATATAAGCAGACAAATAGACTTACAAACTGAAAGACTTATAAGTCTTGCAGACGTCCCTTGTAGATTCCTTGAAGATTATTACAACATAGGCCCCAAAATTCCTGCAATGCGGCGGCTGGGATTGGTCGGCGGCAGTGCTAGAACCCAAGGTCATTTTCTTGACAGTCCGGTGTACTAACCGCAGGACAAACAGACATGCAGACAAACAGACATGCAGACAAACAGACATGCAGACAAACAGACATGCAGACAAACAGACATGCAGACAAACAGACATGCAGACAAACAGACATGCAGACAAACAGACATGCAGACAAACAGACATGCAGACAAACAGACATGCAGACAAACAGACATGCAGACAAACAGACATGCAGACAAACAGACATGCAGACAAACAGACATGCAGACAAACAGACATGCAGACAAACAGACATGCAGACAAACAGACATGCAGACAAACAGACATGCAGACAAACAGACATGCAGACAAACAGACATGCAGACAAACAGACATGCAGACAAACAGACATGCAGACAAACAGACATGCAGACAAACAGACTAGATAGATTAGACAGAAATTAATATAGAAAGAAACAAAATATCTAGAGATATTTTTTTTCAAAAAACATTTAAATTTGATTCTTTAGATCTACAAAGGAAAAAATTCAAAAGCACTTAAATTCTGATAAGGCGTTGTTTGCCCGCTTCATTTCGCTCGGACCCCAGCCCCCTCCCCACTCAACCTATATAAAAAAAATCATCCAAATGTCTTACAGAGCGCAATGAAGTTTACATGATGCTGAAAGACAAGAAGAAAAGCCTTTTTTTTTAAGTAAACATTAACAGAAAACAAAAAACAACAACACAACATCATCTCAGAAAGCTGTTTTTAAGCTGTTCCCGCTGTCCGCTGTATTATAATTCCACACAAGTAAACAGGCTTTTAGGTGAGTTGAAGCAAACGAAATGATTGGCTGGCAGCTACAATTGGTGGATGGCGTGCAGTGAGTGGGAGGGGATGCAGCAGCCAAAAAACATTATAAATATAAAACAAACAATGAGTTTATACTCCAGTTAGTACACAAGAGGTGAATACAAAATCTGTTGAGGTTTGATATATTTTTTATAGCAAAACACGAACATTGGTTTTTGCCTAGGGACATGTTTCAAAACGGAGATGTTTTCACTTATATTTGTTTACTTCAAATTTGATTTGTTTTGATAAATGTTCCAGTTTCTAAATGTCAATTGACAAAAATATTTTTCATATTTTTATTATGAGAGAGAGAGAGAGAGGGAGACACACACACACTGAGACAGAGGGAGAGAGAGGGAGAGTAAGAATGAGATAGAGAAGGAGAACGATAAAGGGAGAAAGAGACATGGCCAGAGAGAGAGAGAGAAAAAGATTAAGAGAGTCTAGCGAGAGGGATTTTAGAGACACGGAGCGAGAAGTGAGAGAAATGAGGTAGAGCATCAATTAGAAAGAGGGCGAGAGGGTGAAAAGAGAAGAAAGCTAAGGAGAAAGGAAAGAAAAACAACAACAAAGAGAAAGGAAAGAAAAACAACAACAAAGAGAATGGAAAGAGAAATAATAAAAGAGATAGAGCAAGAGAAAAAAAAGTTGACAGTTGAATCGAGGAAAATACAATAAGAGAGAGAGAGAGAGAGAGAAAGAGAGAAAGAGAGAGAGAGAAAGAGAGAGAGAGAAAGAGAGAGAGAGAAAGAGAGAGAGAGACATAGAACAGGAGAGAAGGAAATAAAGGAGGAAAAAGAAAGGGGCAAGAGAAATAGAATAATAGAAAGAGAAATCATGGAGAGATCAGTTTCATTTCATCTCAATGTCATTCCAGGCACATTCTAATGAACTCGTGTGTTATTTTTTTATTTATAAAAGATTTTTTTGTTCATGACTTCACTAAGTGATAATGAAATGAACAGGTTTTAGCGACCCTGTCTCTGCATCGTATTTTATATAATGTAAATCAACATTACACGGGGCAAGGCGGTCGAGCTGGCAACACGTTCGGCTGGCGTATCGAAGGCCCTGGGTTTGAATCCTGGTGAAATCTAATGAGTTTGTCTGGAACAGAATATCCTCAGTTGCAAGCCCTCAAGAAACCATTATGGCAACAATCAAACGGTGCAAACTGGCATGGTTCGGTCATGTGTTGCGCTAAATAACCTTCCAAAAACCATCCTTCAAGGCACTGTAGAACGTGGACATCGGAGAGGCCGACAGCGGAAATGATGGTTCTACAACATTAAAGATTGGACAGGGCTGCACTACTGCAGTTAACTCAACTATTGACAGTCGCTCAAGATGGGCAAAAATGGAAAAATGACTGTTGAGGTGTCCATTCGCTCCCCCCCCCCTCTCCGACAACCATAAGGGTCAAAGGATTGATGATGATGATGATCAAATCTACTATTTGTAGTAAGCCGTGGCCACAGAAACTGGTGAACGCTGCTTCACCGGTCCAATGGATCACTTTGGTCAGACATGAAATTTTTTTTATCAACCCAACACTTGCAAATATCCGAACTGTCGTTAATCGGCGTCAGAAAGGTTCGAGCCTACTTTAAAAAAACATGACACATGACAAATATACGGACATTGTATGACTGCCTTTCCTCATAAAAAATTGTCACCCAAAATTGAATGCCATATTATATCCATTGTAAAATATCTATATCTAGTGTAACTTCTTACTAAAACATGCTTCATTGATAGTTTAAATATTAAAGAATGATATTTTGCTAAGGAGAAAAAGATTAATTTGGTATAAAATGCTGAGCCCCATGGCGAGTGCACTTTTTAGGCAGAGTTTTATTATTAGATTATTATTTTTTTGCATGCTATTTTTTTCCTCTCAGGCTAAATCAGATATTTTAATTTCATAAACAGCCAAGCCATCCTCTATGATTGGAACTGTCATCTTGTCATTCTCACAATTTTCCGGAAGCCAGAGATGATCACGTGATAAACTGTATAAATGAACGTGATAATTGAATGGGGAATAAAAATAATATCGTATTGAATCAATGGTATTTGATAAAAGGGTCCTTGTAGAAAACTGTTGATCGGATCGACTTGCTAAGTTATCGGAGACAACAGCAAGCTGAATGATTGTGTGGCCAGCACAAAAAGGCCAGAATTATTTCTTAATTTTTACAATGGAGCTGGCCAATGACAAGACATGAAAACGTTTATTTTGGTGGAATGTTTTCGCCAAGCCTTCGAGGAGGAGCGTATCGTGTTTTACGGTCTAGCACTCTGCCTCAAGGCCACGCCACATCTTTGATCAGCCTGTATCGATTAAGCCAATCAATGGTCTTCTACTCCTGACAGCGACTTGAGATAGACGAGAATGTTCGATCTTATTTTGGCAAATGTCCATGAACTTTGAAATGTCTCGCTCTCGTTAATCTAAATGCTGACTGGGGAATAGTGGAGGTGGGGCGTTGGGTGGGGATGGCATTTAGAAAGTCCATTTTCGCTGACACTAAGTTGTTGTTATGTCTCTTTCAATTGATTTGTCCTTCATTACTGTCATTGCCACTATTGTTGTTGTTGTTGCGACAGATGTGACATCGTTGTAATTATTAGAGAGCCGTATTTCATATCTTTTAAACAATAATAATTCTCTCAAAGAGGGCTTATAGCAAGCAGTTTATCATTCATTGACAAAACAAGTAGTAAACAGATACTTGGATCTACATTAATGTTATCTCACTTCACGTTCCATGAATCACGTCATCTATTTTAACATTCTATACATTTCTATACATATCTCTAGCATCGCATTTCTTGTACTCTCTGAATAACTCTCTTCCTGACCGCCCGTCACACCTTCATGACCCCTCGTTACACATCCCTGGTCATCCGTGCTGACCTCTTCCGTGTTGATAGACAATCTGTTTTTGGTGTTGCCACCTTATGCTATTTATTTGTTAGTGACAATTACGAATCTAAAAGTACGTGTATGTGTTTTTTTATGCCCATATGTATCTGAGGAGGTGTGTGTATGTTTGAGGAGTTAGGGAAGGTGGCGTTACGGCACAATAACCAATAATAAGAAATCAAGAAAATTAATTTTTTAAAAATATAAATAATAATCTAGGAAGGTGTAGTCATAGCAACCATTCGCCCTGCTCAGATATATCATTTCTCCTCACAATCGTCACCAATCTCAAGATCCGATTTTTTAAAGATGTTTTCACTACTGACTTTGTCAGGATAGCATATCTCCTGCCCATCCCCCAGTAATCTATCTTCTTGTCAGTATAAGAGATCGATAAGCACCGTGACACTTTATCTATGTATGCAACCGTTAATGGTTATTCCAATAAATCTGGAGCTATGTGTCCTGGTTTTCCAAGGAATCTAACAAGATACTTCAAATTCTTTGGGAAAAGTTAAGGGCAGCTTGACAAAAAGAAAAGGATTAACTATACTTCACAACAACTCAAGGCCCTGCACGCCTGGAAGATAATCGTTTCAAGGCCTTACACGCCTGGAAGATAATCGTTTCAAGGCCTTACATGTCTGTAAGATCATCGTTTCAAGGCCTTACATGTCTGGAAGATAATCGTTTCAAGGCCTTACATGTCTGGAAGATAATCGTTTCAAGGCCTTACACGCCTGGAAGATAATCGTTTCAAGGCCTTACATGTCTGGAAGATAATCGTTTCAAGACCTTACACGCCTGGAAGATAATCGTTTCAAGGCCTTACACGCCTGGAAGATAATCGTTTTAAGGCCTTACACGCCTGGAAGATAATCGTTTCAAGGCCTTACACGCCTGGAAGATAATCGTTTCAGTCTCTGTATCTATAAGTATACCTTCTCCACAAAACAATTATTAACCCTTCCCGTACCGACCTACTTTCTATCTATGCTACCTTCAGTCCCGCTATATACGCACCCGGGACTGTAAGGGTTAAGAAACTGCAGATAATTATCAAAAGAACATTTTAAAAGTATGGATTGAAATAGATCTCTGTGGCTGTAAGCTATAAACAATCAACTTGGACAATAAAACCCGCTAACACTTAGATACAAGTCACGGCTTATGTATATAGTTAACTCTAAAGCGTTTATTTATATATGGGGATCTCTCGATCGATTTTGTTAATGTCTGGGTGTATGTTACTTGAACTATTCTTGAATTATCACAATGATGCAATATTTCGGAAGGCAGCCTTTCTTTTGTATGCATAACTCTGGCCGTACTAAACTCATGTCCATTTCAAGTGGCCATATATATGATTCTACTCAAACGTGACGGAATAATCGGACGATCTCTCCGGGACCGAGCCGTGCTATGAGGCTGTGGCTGTATCAGGGGGTCTGGGAACCCTAAAAGGTGCAGAGGGGAGGGGCGTCGTACGTATTCTAAATAAATAGGCCTACAATTTAAACGTTTAAGGGGAACTTCGAAGACTTCCATCACATGGAGAAAATCTTCCGCACCTTCCTGAATTTGTAAATATATAGAGTTTGATGAACCATTGTTTAAATTAATTTCCACAGTTAATACAATATTTCAGAAGGCACCTTCGTTTTCGTTTAAAATAATACGTTTGACGTTTCACGTCCATTTTATATTAACCAGTATTAAAACGTTTCGGATAAGGTAATAGAATGTATAGCTACATTTACTTTGTCTAAAACATCAACATTCAACATACAGGATTAGAAGAAACAAAACAGGACTTCAAAAATTACAACTGGTATATTTTCCCATTTTAAAAAATGTGAGTGATCGCCCCTTCAACGTTGACGCCTCTTAATGTCACTGAGAAAATTTTGAAAAATTGGTTCTTAACAAGAACATGAAGTTGTTTATTTTTTAAGCCCGAAACCTAATTGGGGCCTCGGTTAATGGGTTCCCTAATGTGCATTACTGGCCGGTCTGGAATCCATTTAAAACCTGGGATTAAAGCGTGTGAAGAGGAGCCAATGAAAATGTTTTCAGTAATACAAAAAATTTTGCTTTTTAACATCCCGAAAAGAGAAAAAGAAGAACAAGGTATAAAGTGACATTTAAAATACTGGGATAGAATTTCGGCTTTGAGAGAAAATGGCTTTCGAACTTTACTTTGTATAAGAGAAAATGGCTTCCACAAGAGACTTTGCACAAGAGAAAATGGCTTTCACAAATGCTACATTTATTTGCTTTGTCCGAAGACTATAATAAAATGGACCTCTTGCTCTATTTTAGAGATGAAATGTTAGTTTGCACATGTGCGGAATTCAATAACTCTGCAAGTTTTCCGGTGCACCTCAAAGACTATAATGAGCTGAACCGCTTGCTCTATTTTTAGAGCACACTATCTTTAATGACTCCTAAACTTCCCTAAAGACATCCACTGTATACAACTTTTGATTTTAATATTACTTTTCCATTGATAAAAACTTATCGATTACAGACGCTCCTTCTATAAAGAAGATTATTGCGTCCTACGCTCAGCCGTGGTCCGAGTCTAGTCTTGCATCTTTATCAATGTCTTAAATGATGTTAAGTTACTGGTTTTCCTGGTTTGTTCAGGCAACCCATTCCATGCCCGAATGCCATTTGGGAAGAAAGAGTTCTTTTATGCATTTGTTCTCGCATAGGGGATAAGGAAAGTGTTTTTGTCTTTACGTTTATCTGAGCACTGCAACAGGTTGTCATTGGGCTGTATTTCTAAATTAGAGTTTAATGCCTTATTTATTATTACTACTTTACTCCCTTGCAGTCAATGCCAGACAAACAAATTTATATGTCTTTTATACCTGCGCTGTGTTGTTATCGAGTGTGATGCTAATGGAGGGTTGAGAGGGGGCAATAATGTATGTCTTGAGTCGGAGGTGCAAGACAGAAAGGAAGGAAAATAGAAGTTGGAGGAAAGAAAAGAAGAAAGGAGTAAAGGAAAAAGGCCTTAACTCTTTCCATACGTAAAATCAAGCCGAGCCATAACGATACGCCATACAGTATGGCAAAACGTAAAGAAAGAGTTAAAGCTTTTTAAAAAAGGAAAAAATAATATATGTGGAAAAATATTTTTACAGCATTAAGAAGCTAATATTGAATTTGTAGTCGAAATATTCCAAAGGGCACACTCTGGTCTTCTCGCGTTCATTCTCTCTCTCTCTCTCTCTCTCTATCTGTCTCTCTCTTACTCTCCTGAACAAAATCTAATTTGCTGCTGCCGATACCAAAAATCACATCACCGGTGAAAATGCAGACACGATCGATTTCCTTAAAAAAAAAAATTGGTTTATAATCGAACTCAAGCCGTCTCTATAGCAACCGCAAATAGCGCGCGCGCGCACACACACACGTAAAAGGTCACGTGATGAAGAGGTCACGCTATCATCACCTTGATGTAAGACAACAGAGTCTAAGCTTTGGATTAGGATTTGTCGAGAAAAGGACTTGTTATCTCTTCTAACCGTATCCGAAGAGCAGTGCTGCAAAATGGGATGCAAGAAATGTCCGCTTCTGTTGTTTTTTTTTTTATAGATATTGTTTTATGTGTACATTACTCTTTCTCCCCGAGTGGCATCCGGCTTAGAATGGGTTGCCTGAACAAACCGGGAAAACCAGTAACTTATCATCATTTAAAACATTATACAAATGCAACACTAGACTCAGACCACGGATAAGCGTAGGACGCAATAATTCTTTTTATAGAAGCAGTGTCTGTAATATATAAGATACAATAATGTAAGTTTAAATAGTTTTCATATTGTATTTAGCATTGTCTCGATAATTCATTTAATTTAGAGTTATTCATTTTTTTTAAATTATGGCGTCGAGATTATTTGTGTACAATTGTATAGATTGTTATTTATGATGACGTAATAACACCAAAATGTGTTCTCGTAGTCTCTAAAAGTTTCCTACACATCTGCTTTTGCATTCTGAAAACTTCATGGAAAAGTCCACTCTTGCACTTTCTG
The DNA here is from genome assembly GCA_949126835.1 of Anisus vortex. Classification (NCBI taxonomy): domain Eukaryota; kingdom Metazoa; phylum Mollusca; class Gastropoda; family Planorbidae; genus Anisus; species Anisus vortex. The sequence continues at coordinate 7,225,697 of OX421494.1, read as the reverse complement.
CACCAGAATCTATATAAGGCAAGCAGCTGTTAAGTTGGGTTGTTGTTTCGCATAGCGATAAAGAAGCTCTTAATTACTGACCAGTAAAGTTGAATGTTATTATTGTACATAAGTTCAAGCATTAAATTCTTCTTTAAACGTTCATCGAGTGGCTTGAGTGTATTATTTTATAGTGAATCAGACTTTAGATATCACATATAATAATTACCGTGAGTTTGTTTATTTAGATGTTTGTTTGTTTGTTTCTTCTCTATAGGCTCCCAAGTCGTTTGACCAATCGGGTCAAAAGTTAAATGTATAAAAAAATTGGACACGTCCTCCAAAAGATAATTTTATTTTATCAACAATATTGCTTAATTCGTTAATCTATTTTTTTAAATAAACTTAGACCTATTACTAATCACCGTAAGTTAAGGCTCTAAACTAATCTCCCCTGGAACGTTCACTTACTATTTCCCAATAATTCCCCTTGCATAAAGTTGTTTATTTATCACCGCTTACGGAATTCATTGGTTTGACCTTCAGAGGGAAAGGGAAGGGGGGGGGGGAGAGATATATACAGTCTAGGCTACTTTGGTTTGGTTATATTTGTATTACTTCCGGTTTCTAAGTTTTCGATAAAAAAAAAGAACAAAAACTAATCTAAATACCGAAATAAATTTTCTCTCTGCAGTTTTTGTTGCTATTTTTTTTCTTCTCTCTTAACAAAACACATTGTATACATTCGTTACTCCGTCATTTTGACGGGAATAACCACTAGTAACAATATATTTGTCCAAATATGAATAAAGAGTCCACATTTTTTGTGTGTATTTGGATTATTGTGTAATAGGTCAGATTAATATTTTTTGATACACTCATAGTTTTATTTTATAGGCAACGTTCGGGATAGATAGATTAGATAGATTAGATAGATTAGATAGATTAGATAGATTAGATAGATTAGATAGATTAGATAGATTAGATAAATTAGATAGGCCTAATCAACAATCATTAAGCAATTTCGGTGGCCAGGGCTTACGAGGGTATTGTGTGACCATCACAATGTCCAGCCACCATTAAATTCCCCAACAACATGTTCAAACGTAGAAAAAAAAACATTACGTGGTCACAGAACCACAGATCTGTGTTGAAAAAACACATGGACACAAAAACTGGTTTTTTATTATCAGAAAATCGATGTTATAATAAAAGGGAAAGCAGAAAAGTCCAGCAGACACTTTCGATGACCTTCTAATTAGGTCTATTCATTCCGTCTGGTGACCTTACAGTGAAAACTTCATCCCTCGAGGGAGTTTCCTGGTGTTATAATTATACTGTCAATAAAAAGCCCTTCTTATGGAAACGGATGGGTGGGGGAGAGGAGGTGGGGATCGTCACTCAATTAACAGAAAATGTATTTATTTCTAGTAAGTAAACGAACAGTAATCAATAGTACTGATATACCATTATATTCTGTTTGCTATTTTTTTCTTTTATTAGTTCATTCTGTTATCAGTTTATTCTGTTATCAGTTTTTCTCAATTATTTCCTCGCGCCAAAACGTCCTGCGCCAAAACGGCTGCGCCAAAACGTCCGTCGCGCCAAAACGGTCGCGCCAAAACGGTCGCGCCAAAACGGCTGCGCCCAAACGTCCTGCTTCGGTTTATTCTGTTATCAGTTTATTCTGTTATCAGTTTATTCTGTTATCCGTTTATTATGTCATTAGTTATTTTTGTCATTAGTATTTTCTGTCATTAGTATTTTCTGTCATTAGTATTTTATGTCATTAGTTATTTTTGTCATTAGTATTTTCTGTCATTAGTATTTTCTGTCATTAGTATTTTCTGTCATTAGTTATTTTTGTCATTAGTATTTTCTGTCATTAGTATTTTCTGTCATTAGTATTTTCTGTCATTAGTATTTTTTGTCATTAGTATTTTCTGTCATTAGTATTTTCTGTCATTAGTATTTTTTGTCATTAGTATTTTCTGTCATTAGTATTTTCTGTCATTAGTATTTTCTGTCATTAGTATTTTCTGTCATTAGTATTTTTTGTCATTAGTATTTTCTGTCATTAGTATTTTCTGTCATTAGTATTTTTTGTCATTAGTATTTTCTGTCATTAGTATTTTCTGTCATTAGTATTTTTTGTCATTAGTATTTTCTGTCATTAGTATTTTCTGTCATTAGTATTTTCTGTCATTAGTATTTTCTGTCATTAGTATTTTTTGTCATTAGTATTTTCTGTCATTAGTATTTTCTGTCATTCGTATTTTCTGTCATTAGTATTTTCTGTCATTAGTATTTTTTGTCATTAGTATTTTCTGTCATTAGTATTTTCTGTCATTAGTATTTTCTGTCATTAGTATTTTCTGTCATTAGTATTTTCTGTTATTAGTATTCTCTGTCATTAGTTATTTCTGTCATTAGTATTTTCTGTCATTAGTATTTTTTGTCATTAGTACTTTCTGTCATTAGTATTTTTCGTCATTAGTATTTTCTGTCATTAGTATTTTCTGTCATTAGTATTTTCTGTCATTAGTATTTTCTGTCATTAGTTATTTTTGTCATTAGTATTTTCTGTCATTAGTATTTTCTGTCATTAGTATTTTCTGTCATTAGTATTTTTTGTCATTAGTATTTTCTGTCATTAGTATTTTCTGTCATTAGTATTTTTTGTCATTAGTATTTTCTGTCATTAGTATTTTTTGTCATTAGTATTTTCTGTCATTAGTATTTTCTGTCATTAGTATTTTCTGTCATTAGTATTTTCTGTCATTAGTATTTTTTGTCATTCGTATTTTCTGTCATTAGTATTTTCTGTCATTCGTATTTTCTGTCATTAGTATTTTTTGTCATTAGTATTTTTTGTCATTAGTATTTTCTGTCATTAGTATTTTCTGTCATTAGTATTTTCTGTCATTAGTATTTTCTGTCATTAGAATTTTCTGTCATTAGTATTTTTTGTCATTAGTATTTTCTGTCATTAGTATTTTCTGTCATTAGTATTTTCTGTCATTAGTATTTTCTGTTATTAGTATTCTCTGTCATTAGTTATTTCTGTCATTAGTTGTATTTTTTTGCTTGCAGTTTGTTCTTTTTATAGTTTTTTCGTTTATAGTTTATTATGTTTATAGTTTTTTCTGTTTATATATTTAACATATAAACAAACTCACGATAATTATATGTATTGATAATTAGTATATTTTGTCTCTTCCCCATCACAACAATCCCGACTGAACTCTGACAATAGAGCGCACAGAGGCATGCTAAAAGCTATATTATAGCATGGAGAGAAATATTGCATTACAGATTATTATTTTTTTTAAATTATGTTTTGTTTTTGTTTTTAAACTAATCATCCCGTAATCTAGAGAGACAATAATCTGTATATGGAATACAACAATTAGATAACACGTCAACCACAATAATACTTCTCTATAAATAATACCGTCAGTATCAATAATATGTCTATATCAATAATACCGTCTGGGGAATTAAGGTAAAAAAAAAATTCCCTGCAATATGATAATAACAACTGACCGGGGCTAGAAGGAAAATCTATCAAATCAACTTGAGTTGGTTTCTCTCTATGCTTAGGACCAAAAAGTGACTTCGTCTTTATTTTGCCTTTTTTTCACGTGAAAAAAACAAATTGGATTATACTATTTATAGAGATGAAATATTTAAGGTATAAAGGTTTTGTTGTGGTAAACCAAAGACTATAATAAGTTGGTCCGCTTGCTTTAATATTTCTGCTATTTGATGACTCGAATGACTTCTTTTCGGAATTCCCGATTCCCTTTTGCACTGTACACTTCCGTTTTATTTAATCGCTATGATTTTCTCAATGAAAAATTAAAATTAAAATCGAAAATACAGCAGAAACATTTAGGCAAACGTAGTAGCGTAGAAGTCATTTAAGACAGCGTTATTGGATGCGCACGGAAAAAAGAACATATACGCTCTAAAAATAGAGCAAGCGGTCCATCTTATTATAGTCTTTGGGTAAATCTAAGATATTAGTGTTATTGTTATGGTTGTCACGTAAACCTGGGACATCAAAAGGGTTTTTATGGTGAACTTTGGGCAGTGGTTGCTGTGACTTCCTTTGGCATTAGTAGGCCTACTTGTTGAAGTTGTTTTAAATAATCTACAAACTGTTTCTGTATGTTTTGTTTCAGGATAATAACGTCGTGAAGTACTAATAGCCACTAGCCACTGTGTTGTGCTATTTCCACTGGTTAATCCGAGGCCCAGTTCATTCATTACATCTTGTGTTTTTTTTTAAAGACAGTCCTTAGTGGAAATAACCCAGACTCAGAGTGTTATATATGTGGATGCTATTGACATTTCAGAGGCGGCGCTCTTTGTCCACTTTATCTAGGGGTGCCCAATGTCAGTTCGTTTGTTTTAGTTTGCTTTATCTTAGAATTTGGGGATTTGTCTAAAAAACCGAGCATGAAACACAAAATAAAAACAGGAACTGAATAACTTTGAAATTTTAAAAATCCAGAAGTTATTTCATGCTAGGAAATCTCTGGAACTTTCTCAAGAGGCCAAAGTCTAGTTGGTCAGGCTTTCACGTTTATTTGAAAACATTTCTACGAGGGGGAAAGTGGAGACAGTACAAAACTACGAAGTGATCTTAGTCGCTTAGTCGTCATAGTAGGGATTCTAAGATAGGTCGGGTGGGAGGGGGGGAATGAAGGGCAAATAGTTCTATATAAAACGGGAGGGGGGGGGGGGTAAACGGTGCAACAAAGTAGGGTTAGGGCAAATAGTGAAGATATAAAGGCGATAGTAAAGGAAATTCTGAAAAGGTGCATAGTTACGTCATAAACTATTTAGAAACTGATATCCTTCTTTTTTACTTTTACAGTTTATATAATAAAGTTATCAACATATCCTCCCATTCCAGAACAGGTTCTTTAGAGCCCCACTCCTGGCTACGCTCCTGGGAATCTTACAAAATTTTACAAATATATTTTTGAACCCTAAACAATTTCAAATACAGGCAGGCATTACATTGTTTAAAAAAGTAATTCATGGCTTTTTTGTATACAGAAAATCTACTATCTAACAGAAAGTCTTCGTTGTGACTAACATGCTTGTTTCATGTCAACAGTTCATTTGTATAACCCCGAGCACCGAGCGTGAGTTCAGTACATTCAGCGTGTTAAGTTACTAATTTGGGATCCATCGATCTCAGTGGAATCACAGCCGCTGGAACCCCCCAAAAAATGGGGGGAATTTTGAAACGGTGGGCTTGATGTGTAGAAATTTAAAACAACAATAATTAAACACCAACAAAACACCGGGGACTGAACGGAAGAAGTCCTATCAGAGTAAAGGACGATTTTTTGTTCGGACGGGAAAGTAGTATTTTTTCAAACTGTGAAGTAAGATGTCTGGGGTGATAAGTAGAACAGCTTGAAGGGAAGAAGTGAGAAGATGTTCAGCGGAATGGGGATAATGGATTGTGGGACGTGGGCGTAGGAGAGTGGATGTATACGTTTATTGAGTGAAGATTGTAGATCATGGACTATTGGTGTGGTTTATGAAAGTGTGAACGGTGAGATGTTGGGAAACGGAATGTCGGTGTGAATACTGGAATGTTAATAGTGTGTTGTGGATAATGTGATATGGATGTGGGTGATGCAATGTAAATAGTGGTATGTGGATAAAAATAGTAAAGTATCCGCCGAACAAAATTAATCATAGGGCCGGCAAAGCAGCGTTCACCAGTTTCTGTGGCCACGCCATACTAGGAGATGTAGGGGATGTGTGGCCAGCACAATGCCCAGCCGCCTTTACTTGATCCCAACTAGTAGGTACCCATCAGAGCTGGGCAGACTAATGGACACCTTCACCAGGATTCGAACCCAGGACCTTCGGTAAGTATGTGGATAATTGAATATAAATGTGAATACTGGAATGTAAATAGTTGAATGCGGCGAGGCTATCGGACTGTGGATGTGGACATGCATAGAGTGGATTAATGGATTTAGCAAGGTGTATAGTGGAATGTCAATGTGGAACTGTTTTGGGTATAATATTGATTTGGAGATGTGTATAATGGACTGTTGCATTAGTAATGAATTTAGTGGAATCAAATACTATAATAAGATGGACCGCTTGCTTTGAATTTCTGCTATTTGATAACTTGAAACACTCAGTTTCGGAAATTCCGATCGCACTAAGTCCTCCAGACTTCCGGTTTTGTAATTCGCTATGATTTTCTCAATGGAAATTTAAAGATTAAAATCGAAAGTTGCATGCAACGGAAACCTTAAAATGCAATCGTAGGAGCGGGGAAGTTACTCAAGACAGCCTTATTGGTTGCGCACGGGGAAAAAAAGAACGTGTAAGCCCTAAAAATAGTGCAAGCGGTCCATCTTATTATAGTTTTTGGCGGAATATGGAACTGTGTTGGGTGGGATTATGGTTTGTGGACATGCATTTATTGGAAGATGGATGTGACAATTTGTCGGCTGGAATGTGCATTTTGAAATGTGTATAGTGGAATGTGTATGTAAAAATGTGTATAATAAAATGTTGAATATGGAATTTGAATGTGTAGCAGTGTATAAAGGGATACGCACTATTTACTGCGGATGATAAACAGTGTTAAGTGGTTGTGGGTAGGGATATTATTAAACAAAAACCAGAAAAGCAACATGCGATTGGGCAACTTTTAAAAAATAACTTTACAGCACATGTAAGGTTTTTTTCAAAAAACTGCTCATTCTTTTCTTGTTGGACGTCTGGCAACCCTAGATAGAGTCTGGACTCTATATGTGTCTGGGATTTTATTCATATCATACAAATATTCCTTTAATGTGTGCATCTGTAACATCCACTGATCTATATTAAAATTATGTAAATTCTAAATTTTTGACACTACAGTTTTTGACTTCTCACAATCCGAAATCAACAAGTTTTTTTTAAAGATTTCACCACGTTCAAAGAATCTATGGTCCTTCCTGTTGATTTGCTTAATGAAATTATTTAATTTTTAAGTATAATTAATGCAAATTAGTTTTTTTCTGACCTATAACTTACTTTGCCCGGGGGCGGGAGGATGGGCGTTGAGAGACCGAATATCGCTGTTAAGAAGAAATCGTTATTAACATCCTCAGTTGTGACTAATGGAATGCGACTTGGTGCTTAAGGATTATTATATAACAAGATTAGAATGTGATAGTACTTTTTATCGGTGTGCTGTGGATAGTGAAATAACGACAGATGAAGAGACGAACTGACGATGATGTTGTACCTGCGGTGTACATCTTATCTATCACAGACGCTCCTTCTATAAAGAAAAGATTGTTGCGTCCTACGCTCATCCATGGTCCGAGTCTAGTCTTGCATTTTTGTTAATATTTTAAATTATGTTAAGTTAATGGTTGTCCTGGTTTGTTCAGGCAACCCATTTCATGCCCGAATGCCTCTCGGGTAGAAAGAGTGTGTTTGTGTACACAGACTATGATGAGTGCTCAAGCGTGAGTAGTCCCTGCGCTGGAGACCGGTGCACTAGTGAATGCCACCAGTGACAAGTGACAACTGAATGGGCTGTGACAGAGGTGTAGGGTTTGGGGAGGAGGTTATGGGAGTCGGTGTAAAGTTCTCAACAATAAAACAAATAATCGATTTGAAACGAACATCGGATGAACTGTTGCAGCACACACGAAATACAAAAACGCCACGCAGCAATTTTAAACTAATGTGGTATCAATGACTGGTGAAGAATTTTTTTAACCAGTATCATTGGCTACAAGGGGATTATGTGGCCAGGGCAGACCCCTATAGTTTCTCCCGCTTATTGTCGTAACCATCAGGGTAGGCTCATAGACATTCCCCCCCCTCCCCTTAGGATCTAATGGAAAATACTATTGAAAATAATCCTGGCTTTTTTTAAAAAATGAATTTGAACTCAAATACTTAGAATGACAAAGCAACACACTGCCAGAAAAACGTGTCGACTTGTTTGAATACAAGTACAATATCACTGCAGGTCAAGTTAGTTCAAATGGCTAAAGTATCAATGTCCACAACCATGTCTTCACATAATGCCTTGACACTTTACACGCATGTCCACTTAGTGCTGGAGGACAAACAGTGTAATACAATCATGCTGGAGGACATACAGTCTAACACAATCATGTTGGAGGACATACAGTGTATCACAATTATGCTGGAGGACATACAGTGTATCACAATCATGCTGAAGGATATACAGTGTATCACAATCATGTTGGAGGACATACAGTGTATCACAATTATGCTGGAGGACATACAGTCTAACACAATCATGTTGGAGGACATACAGTGTATCACAATTATGCTGGAGGACATACAGTGTATCACAATCATGCTGGAGGATATACAGTGTATCACAATCATGTTGGAGGACATACAGTCTAACACAATCATGTTGGAGGATATACAGTGTATCACAATTATGCTGGAGGACATACAGTGTATCACAATCATGCTGGAGGATATACAGTGTATCACAATCATGTTGGAGGACATACAGTCGAACACAATCATGTTTGGAGGATATACAGTGTATCACAATCATGTTGGAGGACATACAGTCTAACACAATCATGTTGGAGGACATACAGTGTATCACAATCATGCTGGAGGACATACAGTGTATCACAATCATGCTGGAGGATATACAGTGTATCACCATCATGCTGGAGGACATACAGTCTAACACAATCATGTTGGAGGACATACAGTGTATCACAATTATGCTGGAGGACATACAGTGTATCACAATCATGTTGGAGGACATACAGTGTATCACAATCATGCTGGAGGATATACAGTGTATCACAATCATGTTGGACGACATTCAGTGTAACACAATCATGTTGGAGGACATTCATTGTAACACAATCATGTTGGAGGACATACAGTGTAACACAATCATGTTGGAGGACATACAGTGTATCACAATCATGCTGGAGGACACACAGTGTATCACAATCATGTTGGAGGACATACAGTGTATCACAATCATGCTGGAGGACATACAGTGTATCACAATCATGTTGGAGGACATACAGTGTATCACAATCATGTTGGAAGACATACAGTGTAACACAATCATGCTGGATGACATACAGTGTAACACAATCATGTTGGAGGACATACAGTGTATCACAATCATGTTTATCATAATTATGTTGGAGGACATACAGTGTATCACAATCATGCTGGAGGACATACAGTGTATCACAATCATGTTGGAGGACATACAGTGTATAACAATCATGTTGGAGGACATACAGTGTATCACAATCATGTTGGAGGACATACAGTGTATCACAATTATGTTGGAGGACATACAGTGTATCACAATCATGTTGGAGGACATTCAGTGTAACACAATCATGTTGGAGGACATTCAGTGTAACACAACCATGTTGGAAGACATACAGTGTATCACAATCATGTTGGAGGACATACAGTGTATCACAATCATGTTGGAGGACATACAGTGTATCACAATCATGCTGGAGGACATACAGTGTATCACAATCATGTTTATCATAATTATGTTGGAGGACATACAGTGTATCACAATCATGCTGGAGGACATACAGTGTATCACAATCATGTTGGAGGACATACAGTGTATAACAATCATGTTGGAGGACATACAGTGTATCACAATCATGTTGGAGGACATACAGTGTATCACAATTATGTTGGAGGACATACAGTGTATCACAATCATGTTGGAGGACATTCAGTGTAACACAATCATGTTGGAGGACATTCAGTGTAACACAATCATGTTGGAAGACATACAGTGTATCACAATCATGTTGGAGGACATACAGTGTATCACAATCATGTTGGAGGACATACAGTGTATCACAATCATGCTGGAGGACATACAGTGTATCACAATCATGTTGGAGGACATAAAGTGTATCACAATCATGCTGGATGACATACAGTGTAACACAATCATGTTGGAGGACATACAGTGTATCACAATCATGCTGGAGGACATACAGTGTATCACAATCATGTTGGAAGACATACAGTGTATCACAATCATGTTGGAGGACATACAGTGTATCACAATCATGTTGGAGGACATACAGTGTATCACAATCATGTTGGAGGACATACAGTGTATCACAATCATGTTGGAGGACATTCAGTGTAACACAATCATGTTGGAGGACATTCAGTGTAAAACAATCATGTTGGAGGGCATACAGTGTATCACAATCATGTTGGAGGACATACAGTGTATCACAATCATGTTGGAGGACATACAGTGTATCACAATTATGCTGGAGGACATACAGTGTATCACAATCATGTTGGAGGACATACAGTGTCTCACAATCATGTTGGAGGACATATGGTGTATCACAATCATGTTGGAGGACATTCGGTGTAACACAATCATGTTGGAGGACATACAGTGTATCACAATCATGTTGGAGGACATACAGTGTATCACAATCATGCTGGAGGACATACAGTGTATCACAATCATGTTGGATGACATACAGTGTATAACAATCATGTTGGAGGACATTCAGTGTATCCCAATCATGTTGGAGGACATACAGTGTATCACAAACATTTTGGAGGAAATACAGTGTATCACAATCATGCTGAAGGACATACAGTGTATCACAATCATGTTGGTGGACAAACAGTGTATCACAATCATTTTCTATTTCTCAGCGCTCCCCAAAAACCGTTTTCTGCTCTCCTATGTTTAGATCTAGCATAAACGCGTTCCTAATCGCCGTACTGTACGGTACGTGTTCGAATTCAGGTTAACTGCAGTATATTCCATGTTCTAGAGCAGGGGTCGGCAACCTTTTGATAGCCGCGTGCCAAAGTAGAATTTCTAACTCACTCGGCGTGCCAACAACCAAATAGTCAAACTCTGTCATATTTATTGGAATCACCTCCCACTACAGCTTCGCCAGAGCCCTAGCTATGACATCTTCAGGAGCCAGCTGAAGACTCACCTATTTCATCAGCAGAATTAGCGTATTACTACATATTTCGTTGTCTGTCTGTATTATGTAACTGTCGTCTGCGCATAGAACTGTCACCAACGGGATATGCGCTATATAAGCACCGTTATTATTATTATTATTATTTTTATCATTATTATTTTTAAACAAAAATTATTAAATTTTAATGTATGTAGCACGATAAAAAAGAAAAGGCGCTTCACTAATAAACCAGACAAAATTCAACACAGATTACTCACATATTGCGATAAATACAACAATTACGTAATATAAGCTTAATGCTCGCAAATCTACGATTAAGCTGTTGTTTATTTAAAGTTAAAACTAATAAATTTGATCTCGAATTATTTTGTGTGCTTATTTAAAGAAGATTAAAACGTTTGAATGCAATTAGTCTGTATCAATTAATGTGAACCTTGTCCTTGCACTCTTTGCGATAAATGTTCAAAATATCAGGTACATATTTAGTAAATTTAAGCTTCACACAGGTGTGTATTCAAGAGGCGACTTCCTTGTGGGCTAAAAAAATTTATTGTATGAGAAAATCTGTTATGATAAAATCAGTTTACAAGTGTAAGTTGAGCCAATAGATGAAAGTAAAGCAAATGCAACTTTTTCAAAAAATGAAAGGTTTAAGTATAGCTGACGACCTTTCTAAGCTTTATTCCAGATTTTTTCGCCATTTGGCAAATTTTGATGTCCATAAATGGGGTGTTTTAAATTAAATTTGCTGCATTTCAAAATAGACTTCTGCCAGAAAACTCCTTTTTGAGAGCTTCAATGTACTTCTTAAGCTCATCTATGTGTAATGTATATAGAGCTGAATGACCTTTAACATTGGGAAGTACTTAAATGTGTTAGAGTTAATATTAAGGATAAAATTAAATATGTCTAGTTTCAAGCCAAATTATTTCCAGTAACCAAGCAGTTCAAGAATTGTTTGATCATGTCCTTGTAAACACAAGTTCAACATTTAAATGAGTCGTTATGTCTGTCAAACACATCAGTTTCATCAGGCATTCTTCATCATTCAATTCTGAAAAATGTTGTTTCATCAAGAAACATCGTATACTGCTTCCAGACACGAAACGAATCTATTGAACACTTAACCTTGACTAAGCCAGCGAAAACTGCTATGCAACAGCTGATCTCCATATTCACTTTCAATTTCTTGTAGTAAAGATTCAAATTGCCGGTGAATCAACGAAGAGTAAAAAAACTATAAAGTTGACTATTTTGAAAACAGTTTCCGTTACTGAGCGCAAGTCCAATCAAGAGATCTTTGCACACAAACTTTCATGGTGTATAATGCAATGGAAGCTTAACAGTTGACGCCCAATGCGGATTACAAGAAGTTTGACAAATCTTTTTTTTGCCAACCATCGCAACAGCGTACCGCAATTGTAACACATAATACTTTATTTAAATCAGTGATCTGAATTTTTAAATACCCTACGGACGCACTCATAATGTCATCTGCTTTGGTTGTTTCACGAAGAGCTAACAACACAACAACTCTTCATAATCACCTTTTTTCACAATATCGACGATAGTTAGACTAGACGTGCGAATTTATTTACGTCAATGCTTTCACCAAGAGCATCTTCTTTTAATCATGTCGTTTGCTTACTGTTAAATCTTCAGCCTAATCAGTTATACGCCTTTAAATTTAATTGTGCAGAAGAAGGTACTTCTCGAATTCTAGAGTAAATAGTTTCTTTATTTGGTTAATCACTGAAAAGAATTTCAGAACTGCTTATAAATATTTCTTTAAGAAAATCTACAGCCCAATAAAAGGCGTGCCTTTTAATGCCACACACTGATCAATATTGAATTTCGTAATTACATTCCGTAAGCCTAATTCTTCAATCCAACAGATGGAAGCAAAATACTCGTTCACTTTTTGAATCCCGAAGGAGACATTTAGATGACTTCAATTTTTTTTCTGGAGTTGTTAAATTTTGATTTGTTTGGTTTCAAAATGTCTTTGTACACTGGACATACGACATACAACACTTTCAACAGAAAGCACGTACAGCACTATCCATTTTCTTTTGTTCAAATTTTTCTTTATAGGCCTACAGATATGTAATTATAAATAATTAAATTATAATAATTAGAAAGGATATCCTCTTGTTAAGATAAATCTAAATATCAAATCGGAAATCCGAAATCGATCAATTTTGTTTTGTTTTTGGGGGCACAGGGGGGGGGGGAGTTTTTTTTATTACGGTGGCACACTATTTTTTTTACTACGTTCAATTGAAGTAAATACCTGAAAAAAAAAAAAAATTCAGTTAATGGTTTGCAGATACTAGACTCTAATTATTTGTATTGGATTTTTTGGGGGGGCTTGCGATAAAATACAAACAAAACCAAACAAATGTAAAGTAGTCGGCACATTCTTTTGATGTATGCACAGGAGACGCAAAGACTAGTTTTTATCCGCTGAAACTGAACGCTTTAGAACAGGCAAACGACAGAATGAAATGTCTGTGCTTTGATTTATTTAAAAGAAATTGTACTTCTTTTTTAATTAAATTATATTTAGAGTCTGGCCAGCGAGAGCTAATGAAAAAAAATTGATATGGCACGCAGAAGCCATTAAAAACACTTTTTTTTCGGGGAGTACTCGGCATGCCAGTGAAAAGGGCTCCGCATGCCAATTAGGTTGCCGACCCCTGTTCTAGAGGGCGTCCCTGAGCCAACCCAGCTCTGTTGGGTACCTGATATTGTTTAGGGAAATTATAGGTGACTGGACATTGTGCTGGCCATCTATTCCCTTCGCATGCCGTGGCTACAGACACCAGTGACAATGGTCTGAAAGGAGGACTAATAATCAACTATTAATTTCTTTTTTCGTATTTGCGTTTTCCCATTCATCCTTAACCTATTTGTAATAATTTCAATTTTATTAATCAATAGGCCTACTGCATCTTTACATGTTCTCTTTGTTCAAAGACAGCGTCTTATCTATATCTTTCCGAGTGACATCAGGGGGGTTGGAATAGATCGCCTAAACCAAGCTTTCTGCAACCTACGGCACGCGTGTCAGGCCTGGCACGCAAAACGAATTTTCAATGGCACGCAAAAGACACACACACAAAAAGTTCAATTCAAGTATTTTCTACAAGAAATTGATTGGTGGCGCTGGTTGACACTTTCTCTGGCTGTTGGCACGCTGAATGAATTAGAAATCCCCGCCTCAGGCACACTATTGACAAAACTGTTGCCGACCATTGACCTAAACTAGTCAGTTGAAAATAAACCCAACGAAATAACATCATACCTGTTATAAAATATTGAAGACTAGACCACGGTTAAGCTACGATTCAATAGTCTGTATTCGTCTGTAAAATAATATAATAAGATTAGATTACCAATGCTATTTTAGTGTTCAGCTGAATACCTCCAAGGGGAGTAACCCCCAAATAGCAGACAAATCTGCTATACATTGTATTCTCTCTCAATACGTTAGTTAGAACTTCACAAAGTTTTGAGTTATAGTCTCATTGGATATAACACTGTTGCCAACCTCGAAACTCTGAAAAAGCAAACCTCAGAGAAAAATAAAAACCTATACAATTGAAAAGTAAAGTACCCATCGGACCAAACTGATCATAGGGCAAGTGAAGCAGCGTTCACCAGTTTCTGTGGCCACGGCATACGAGGGCCAGTACAATGCACAGCCGCCTTTACTTGTCAGGTACCCCATCAGAGCTGGGTAGACTCAGGGACACCCTCAAGTTCCGGGAAAAAAATACTTGCCTGCACCAGGCTTCGAAGCCAGAACCTTCGGATCGCCAGTCGAACGCGCTGCTGCTCAGTCATCGTGATCCATAATACAATTGTCACATGCACTTATGGATAGACAGAGCGGTGCGCAAAATAATACACATAATTGAACAGAAATTGAAAGCAGGCGAACTGTGACATATGAATGTAATTGGAAGTTACTAGGGCGGTTATAATAAGAAAACGGTCTCTTGGGTATGGTTGTCATCCGTTATGGACCTTCCATGTAACTGTGTTCTAAATTCAAAACAAATATATTAAATCATTTTTGACTTCATTTCTACACCCACATCTCATTGTCCCGACGAGGTCCCAGCTAGATATGTCAACCCTACTCTTGGGTAATGAGGATGAAAAATCGTTGATTCCGTCGTATTTGTCAGATGATATAATTTAAGTAGCTTGTGTGACGTAACTGGTTGTTATATAACTAATCACGAGATAGCCTACTATGCTGTAAATAACTTTAATAATAAAATGTATTAAAATATTATTTCAGAGTCAATTTATTGATTATTATTAAGCAAGCCTGATCAAACCAGAAAAACCAGTAACTTAACAGCATTTAAAAACACTAGACTCAGACCACGGATGAGCGTAGGACGCAATAATCTTCTTTATAGAAGGAGGGTCTGTAATATATAAGATAGACAAGGCTGAAGGAGTCTTAGTCAGAAAAAATGAAGATAGACTGAGCAATAGAATCAAATAGAAATAGAAATGAGTCGTAACAATAATATTTAAAAAAAAACGTTCTAAAGCCATTCTACGTGATCTTGCAAGGAACGTTAAATAAATCGTCAACTAACAACAAGATATAAATATAGCCTAAAAGCTTTTAACTAATTACATATTAGTAAATAAAATATAAATATGGAACAGTGGTAACTGATCTACTTTTCGCATGTCCTTGTTTGCCAGATATTTCTCACATTTCATTCCCTTAAATAAATTAGAAGTCACGCAAACATTTTGAAGCAATAAACTGATTTTCTTTTTTTTTCTTTTTTTTTAACATGATTGGATGAAAGTGTATTTTATAGTGATGTGTTACACGCTTGTTACATTTTCGTCAAATGTTTCTTTGTTTGTTACGAAGTAACAATGGTATATCTAAGGATTTCGTGTATCTAGTTTTTCGTAAAGGGCACTTTAGAAAAACAACACTTAAATTTACAGGACGTCATTGAATGATGGGCATCCACATACACACTCACCGTTGCACATCCACATACGTCAGCTTAACACAAACGTACACACACACTCACAAACCAGCACCCAGGCAACACATCTATCCATTGTCTTGGGGCATACTATCTGGCGTGTCAGACAGCCAATAAGCAAGTTGATTGAAAAGGCTTGTCGGTATGAACGGACACACTCGTTAACACATACACGGACACACACATTTACACGGTCACACACACACTCACACATACACACAATCACACACACCAACAACACTGCATGATCTAGACAGGAGTAAACAGTCTATATTTCAACTTCTTTAGTGGGTTTAACTTCAACATAATATAATTGTATATTTCAATAAGTGCACTGTGTTCAACTTTTAACACCCCCACACACTCACAAACACACATACACGGTTAACACACACACACACACATACACACACACACCAGCAGACTTGCTCGATCTATACACAAGTTTAAAAACACATATAATTTTCATCGTAATTCTTAAATGAGTTCAAAATGCTAACATAATATTCATTATCTATTGGTGCGCTGTGTTCAACTTTCAACATCCCCTATCCCCCTACACACGCAAACACACCCTCTCACACACTCAAGCTATTGGTGGAAGGATTAGACTTTTAGATTTGTTTTAATCCTAGCGTGTTTTCATCTCTGTAATATTTACGTTGTGAGATTAATTGAAATGTAACCGTGTCTATGCACAAATTATGCTGTCGCATCAAAAATTCACGGACGATTACCTACAAAAACCTAGACAGTTATCTCGATAAGCTAAGATGTTGCAAAGTGATATGATGTAATATCAAAAGTAAAGAAGTTGTTAGCTACAAAGCTATAACGGAAATTCAACTATGCTGACTCAAAATGTCATAATGTGATATAAAAATTTTCTTCTATTACTCACCGTTATATGACACAAAAAAAGTGTAATAGCGTTGTATGAAAGAGCTTAAATAATAAATATTAAAATAGGTTCAGGATGTTACATCAGTGTGCTATAAAGTTACATAAGTGTGCTATGATGTTACCTAAATGTACTATGATGATGATGTTACCTAAATGTGCTTTCATGATGATGTTACCTAAATGTGCTATGATGTTACCTAAATGTACTATGATGATGATGTTACCTAAATGTGCTATGATGTTACCAAAATGTGCTATGATCTTACCTAAATGTGCTATCATGATGATGTTACATAAATGTGCTATCATGATGATGTTACCTGAATGTGCCATGATTTTACCTAAATTTACTATGATATTGCCTAAATGTGCTATCATGATGATGTTACCTAAATGTGCTATCATAATGATGTTATCTAAATGTGCTATCATGATGATGTTACCTAAATGTGCTATGATGTTACCAAAATGTGCTATGATCTTACCTAAATGTGCTATCATGATGATGTTACATAAATGTGCTATCATGATGATGTTACCTGAATGTGCCATGATTTTACCTAAATTTACTATGATATTGCCTAAATGTGATTTGATGTTGCCTAAATGTGATATCATGATGATGTTACCTAAATGTGCTATCATGACGATGTTACCTAAATGTGCTATGATGTCACTAAATGTGCGATGATGTTATCTAAACGTACTATGATTTCGCCTAAATGTGCTATGATGTTGCCTAAATGTGCTATGATGATGATTTTACCTAAATGTACTATGATGTTACCTAAATGTGCTATGATGATGGTGTTACCTATTTGTGCTAAGATGTTACCTAAATGTGCTATGATGTCACAGCAATGTACCATAATGTTACCTCAATGGGTAATGATGTTAACACAATGAGCTAAGATGTTACATAAAATAGCAATCACAATACCTAAATATATGCCATAATCCTAACTCAATTTTCAATGATGTCTACCAAGAAAGCTTTTCTACCACTTGAAGTATTTTAGTTGATGTGCGTATTTTAAAGCACTGGAGAATTTCAGTACTGTTACAGTACACGTTATAGGCTCTAATAACTATAATGTATGACTCGCAGAGAAGAGTTAGCACTCAGATTATTCTTATACATTTTTGTCCATAGCATTGAGTAGGCCTATATTTATTTAGTAGTACTGTGTAATAGCACACTAGCACATAGTGCAGGTTCGTAAAATGCCGAGAAAATATTTTTTCTCATGACATCATTACAGCCAAGACACTATGTCTCGTCAGTTGAGAGAAATGTGACGTTCAATAATTGAAAGATGACTATCTGTGATGGATGTCGGCATTGAACCCTGCCAGCTGAGAGCTGAATCGTTTCTCTCTCATACTTCTCTTCAACATACATAGAAAGACCAGCTGTAATGTCATTATGACATTACGGTCTTAGAATAGAATTTTTATCAATGTCATTATGACATTACGGTCTGAGACAATAATTTTTATCAATGTCATTATGACATTACGGTCTTAGAAAATAATTGTTATCAATGTCATTATGAAATTACAGTCTTAGAAAATAATTGTTATCAATGTCATTATGACATTACGGTCTTAGAAAATAATTGTTATCAATGTCATTATGACATTACGGTCTTAGAAAATAATTGTTATCAATGTCATTATGACATTACGGTCTTAGACAATAATTGATATCAATGTCATTACGTCTTAGAATAGTATTGACAACAATGTGATTATGACATTACGGTCTAGAATGGAATTGTAAACAATGAGATTTTAACCCTTAACAAACCTAGGTACCAGAAGAAATCGCTTCACATATTCTTACATTTTGTCTTTGAATTATTTTGGCTTAGTGGCGTAAAGAAATATATCTTGCAGAAACAGTTTTAGCAATTTATATTCAAGAATATATGATGCTAAAAATATACTCATTATAGGAAATTGATTATGAGACTGGTTAGATATAAGATTGGGTGGTTGTTGGAGGGTTAGTCTAATAATGACACAAGTAACAATCAGAAAGTTGCTCAAGACATGAAAATCTTTCAAATATTTTGAAACTCAGCCCGTTTAAGCTATTTGAGAAACCTGATTGTCAGCAGTCTTAAAACATGTACGCATATAAATGCAATCAAAATTATAGGTTCTTTTTTAAAACACAGTGTATTTTTTTTTAATTGGCACACATTAAGTTTTAAACTGCAGTATATTGTAAATTAAGATAAATAAGTTCCATGTTTGTGTTCAAGAAGTCAAGGGTTGGGACACAAAGGGAGATAATAAATAGTTTGTTTACCAATAAATGTACGTGTTGAATAGAATGTGTGTGTGTGTGTGACTTTAAATGTCATAATAAATGTGTCATTAGATTTAAAAATTATTTTCACATTTAACTTTAATTAGTTCTAAGAAATTTTTGTTTTATCACTTGATTAAATTTGCTACGAGGGAATCTTTAGCAATCAGTTACTCAGCGAAAGTAATTCATCTCTATTTCATCTATCTATCAATGTCAATTGTTACTCTAATGATGAAAAATAGGGCCTACCTGAACCTGTGAGAGTCTGTTGAGAGCACCGATTGTCCAGCGTCGAGTGAGAAAGAGTGCTCACGGCTCGTAGATAGATGGGCGGTTGGCGAACACTGCCGGCCGAGGCCGACGACAAAACTCTTGCACCGTCCGTTGGCGCATGCGCCGAGACGACCGTGCCCTGCCAGACGCGACCTGGCGGTGACGAAGGAGGGGAGACGGTGCTGGCACTGCTTCCCATGGTGGGCCTGAGGGAGGAAATGGCATCAGATGGACTCTTGGTGAAAAATGTACGTATGGGCGGATCTGGGGGTGTTCTCTGAAGGGTGTCTTTTAAACTACCAGGAGCCTATTAGGCGAGGTCACTTCTGGTTCCATGCCTGTGAAACGAGAAATCAATTAAATGTAAATACGTTTGCTTTAAGTTACATATGGTTCAATGACATTGTGAAAAGAAAAAAAAATTCCATCTAATGTTTACAAAATAGTCAAATCCTAATATTATGTGTACTAACGTAAAAAAGTTGACAAATTCTGATACTATGATATTTGATCTTATGTTTTTGTTACAGGCGCTTCTTCTGTAAAAAAGATACTATTCTTCTATGGATACAAATGTAAGAACATTTAATTTTGTCTTCATAAAAAAAAGTTGGCATTTCAAAAACATTTAATTATTAATAATAATTTTTTAAAAATATGAAAAGAAATTTTGAAAAAAACTAAAATATGATGGTAACTTTTGAAATAGAAGCACGATCTTATTGTTTCAACAAGTAAACCAGGCACTTTGGTGAAAGGTCATTTATCGACCCAGAGGGATTGACAAATGTCTAAATGTTTAAAGTATAGGTTGACTATGACTGTCAATATATATAAAGACGATATAGTTGAATTGTGAAATGAAATTATAGCCTTCTATATTACAAAGCACAATAGTTGCTATATGACATGACAAAAGTATTCATCTATGACATAGCAATATGACTGCTATGTGACATAGCTATATAGTTGACATATGACATGACAAATGTGCTGATATATGACAAGACAATATATTGTCGATATAAAACGGCCAAGTTGGCAGGCAAAGTGTTGTATATGTGTAGATTAGATATCAAGGTCACTGTGAGTGGAAATGTATTTAGTTATAAACACACAAACAGGAAGAGTAACTCCAATATAATCGATTTCCTATAAAGTTTGACAACGTTTTAGATGGAGACAACTCTTCCACTATGTAAAAAAAGAAAAGAAAAGTGTTTGTATCCCGTGTGAAATGTGTCAATTATTTCGTATGATTGCTGTCGGCGTGGCCGGTAGTTCAATCCCGAAGAAAATAGACACTGTCCAGTAGAGGGGTGAACAGGATGATTAGAAAAGGATGTGGAATTGGGTGGTGGCGGGGGAGGCGGAGAGTTCTAGCCCTCTATTATGCCAATTCTCTTATTTAATTTGTCGCTGAGTGTGTTTGTGTGAGAGTCACAGTGTGTGTATATATGTGTGCGTGTCTGTGTGTCTGTTTGTGTATAGTATAATATATGTTTCAGCGCGTGTGTGTATACATGTATGTAAGATGTGTGTATTTGTAAATGTGGTTGCCTTTGTGTGAGAGCCATGTGTAAACTAAAGTAGTATGTATGTAGCAAAGTATATGTGTGTGTCTGTGAGAGATGGATGAACAGAAGGACAAACGGACAGACTGACAGGACGAATTGACCACCGGATAGATGGCTGGGTAAAAAAAGGTAAAGTACCCTTCAGATCAAACTGATCATAGGGCTGGTGAAGCAGCGTTCACCAGCTTCTGTGGACACGGCACAATAGGGGGATGTGTGGCCAGCACAATGCCCAGAGATGGCCGGATAGATCGATAGATATATATACATATATAAAGCGAGAGAGAAAGAGACAGAGAGAGAGAGAGAGAGAGACAGAGAGAGACAGAGAGAGAGGGACAAAGAGACCAACACATTGAAAGATAGATTGATAGATGGATAGATAAATAGATAGATAGTTAAAGATAGAGTGATAGATAGATGGTCAAATAGATGGCAGGATAGTTAGAATGGATAGGTAGATAAATATTTAAATAAACAAATAACTATATAAAAAGATAGATAGATGAATAGATTGATAGATAAATGGATAGATAAATCAATAGATAAATAGATGGATGGATAGATATTGCAAAAACGTACATACTTAGGCTATAGCTAATCGTCCTTTGTTTTATTGTCCTTAATAATGTCACAGCTAATTGTAATGCTGGTTTAATGTGTTAACAAGCACTAACAACAACCACTTCATTTTTGTCTCCTAAACAAACGAATTCTATAGGTAAACTTTGGGCAAGGAGTTGACCAAACCAATAAACAAACACACACACACACTGTCACTCACTCACACAACAACGCCAACATAGCAACATAGCAACATACTTGACATATTCTACATACCAAACGGAATTATCGTCCGTTTTATTGTCACATGATCAGTGAAAAGAAATTTCGCACTGCTGTTTTATAATTAATGACGTTGTAATAATATACCATAGTGTAAGGCGCACTTATAGTCACACTTTTCTATCAATACTATCTTTTGTTTTCTAAGAATTAACAGGTAAATTTCTAAGAATTAACAGGTAAATTTCTAAGAAT
Source organism: Anisus vortex (assembly GCA_949126835.1). Classification (NCBI taxonomy): domain Eukaryota; kingdom Metazoa; phylum Mollusca; class Gastropoda; family Planorbidae; genus Anisus; species Anisus vortex. The sequence goes on along the minus strand of OX421494.1, from coordinate 7,203,550 downwards.
TAACCGGTAATTACAAAGAATTTAGATAAGTCTTGTTTTTTCAGTGCATGTTTAAAACTCAATCAAAAATATCAAAATACAACAATATATTATAGTAAAATAGGGATGTACTAGCGATCACATAAAAAGGTGTATGTCGGGGGAGCGAGAGGTGAGGAGAAGATTTTTTTGTTATATTTGAATCCTTGTGGATGGACAGACGGAGAGACTGACAGATATACGACAGGACGGACGGACGTACGGATAGATGTGGCTGGATAGATAGATATTATAAATACAGATATCGATTGGTTATATATATATATATGTTGGCTTCCATTAGTCTCGTGAGACGACGGAATTTAGTGTGCCCTTGGGGAATGTGCGGAATGTGCGCTCCCGGCCCCGCATATACGTATATATATATATATATATATATATATATATATATAAGCTAAATTCCAAGGCGTTGCCCGGGGGGAGGGGAATAAAAAAAGGCTTGTATAAGTTACAGATGAAAAAATAAAAAAAATGCAATAAACATTAAGTTATAGATCTAATAATTGAAAAAAAAATAATTCCACTGAAGACTTTTAGGAAAATAATTTCAAATAAATATTGTAATCGGGTAAAAAATGTGCAAGTCTTTTTATTTAAAAAACAAAACAACTTCAGATTATCCCTTGGAACACTGGTCGCCAGCATGTCTAAAATATAAGTGTTAGTATTATAAGTGTTAGTATTATAAGTGTTAGTATTATAAGTGTTAGTATTATAAGTGTTAGTATTATAAGTGTTAATATTATAAGTGTTAGTATTATAAGTGTTAGTATTATAAGTGTTAGTAATATAAGTGTTAGTATTATAAGTGTTAGTATTATAAGTGTTAGTATTATAAGTGTTAGTATTATAAGTGTTAGTATTATAAGTGTTAATATTATAAGTGTTAGTAATATAAGTGTTAGTATTATAAGTGTTAGTATTATAAGTGTTAGTATTATAAGTGTTAGTATTATAAGTGTTAGTATTATAAGTGTTAGTATTATAAGTGTTAGTATTATAAGTGTTAGTATTATAAGTGTTAGTATTATAAGACTTTACTTACTGAAAACCTTTTAGGAAAGCTTTAGGTCCCGAAATTCTTTACAATCTTTAAAAAAAATATATTAATAGATTTTTTCAAAAGTTGCCTAGATCTACCTATATTGCTATTACAGAAAAAAAAAAAGAAAAAAAAGGTTTCCACTGTTGAATAGAACCCAGGTCGTCCGCATGGCAGTCAGGGACGCTAACCACTCAGCAAGGGAGGACACATGGAGACAGCGAGATCGCAAAAGTAAAATAATATGAGGCAATAATGTCACGTGTCTTAACCAATTGGAATCGGAATTCACACACACATCCTACTTTATACACATATAGATAATGCAAGGAATTAAAATGGAAAGGAATCCACACACAATTTTCATACATGACGTTATGCAATGGCGGCTGTACTTAAAGGTTCATATCATCACAAAATGGCCGCTCTCGACATAGACTGTTATAAGTGATCGCTTGAACATCACTGTATTTAGTGTATTGTGACCTGGTTTACTGACTTTTTTTCTCATTTTTTTATACGACAGGGTAATTTAACTTTCGTCGCCCGGTACCGGGTCATGACCCTGCATTTGGTCCAAATTCTGATTTAAATAATGTCAAATTTAAGGTCCGACTAACTATGTGAGTTATCCCCCCTTCCCCTATGATATTTCTGCACTAAGGGTAAGTAACTCTCAGATAAATCCCCTCGATTCCGTACAAATATTTCTATAATTGATGAGCTGGTAGACACACTATTGATCTAACCCTGAGTTTATTTATCACCCTTGGGTTCAGCAATAATGGAGTGCTTTCCCCTCCCCCTTTTTTTTTCTCTCTTTCTCCGTGTTCTCATAATTTAGTTTTTCCTACAGAGAGAGAGAGACAGAGAGAGAGAGAGAGAGAGAGAAAGATTACCGAAGTAACGGCATAGCTTTTAATGAGTTCGCGATACTATGAAGCATACCATCCTTTTTAACTGGTGGTGAACGTTCTACTAGGGCCACTAGGGGATTGTGTGAACACGTAAGTATTTACGCTGTGAAATAGACAAATTAATTGTCGTAGAGTAATTCTGGCAGAAATTGAACCAAGTACCAAGGGACACAAAACCAACAATTTAGCTACGGACCACGATGCCTCTTTTAGCGAATAGGCATAATGGACTATTATTTTTAAGAATGTGTATTTTAAAAAAACACATTTATATTCCAATCGTTAAGAGTGTGTTTTTTAACTTATATATTACAGACGCTCCTACTATTCAGAAGATCGTTGCGTCCTACGGTTCTCTGTGATTTGAGTCTAATGTTTAATTTAGAGTTTTAAATGATATTTAGTTAATTTAGTTGTGTTTTTTTTTTCAGGTAGCCCATTCCAGGTCCGGATGCCACTCGGAAAGAATTATTTTATATGAGTTTGTTCTTACATATGGAAAATAAAAAGTATTTTTTTTTATCTATCCTTAGGTCTTAGATCTGTAATGGATTTTTGTGTTATATTTTAAAGTTAAAATTCAATGCTTTGTAAATGATTTCTACTACGCGTCTTTTAAATAGCAGACGTGTGTGGGCTACGCTTATCCGTGGTTCAACAGGTTTCCGTTGTTTAACACTTATCAATGGTTTAACACTTATCCATTGTTTAACACTTATCTTTGGTTTAACACTTATCTATGGTGTAACACGTATCATTCGTTTAACACTTATCTATTGTTTAACACTTATCCATGGTTTAACACTTATCCTAGGTTTAAAACGTATCTATGGTTTAACGCTTATCCATGGTTTAAGTCTAGACATAGGGCGTTAGGGCATGGCTATGGCATTTAAGACAGCGTACGTTTTCTGTGTCTGTCAGTGTGTCTGTGTGAGTGTGTATGTGTGAGTGTGTCTGTGTCAGTGTGTGTGTGTGTGTGAGAGAGTGAGTGTGTGCGAGTGTATGTGTGTGTGAGTGATTGTGTGTGAGAGTGTGAGTTTCCTAGCCCACGAAGCTTAGCCTGCCCTAGTCCTACAAAATATAATCAGACTTAGAACCTAAATGCTATTGATTACTTCACCATCTCCCTAGTATCGATAAACTTAAACAAAAAAACAATAACTCATTTCTGGGTAATAGAAATATTGTTGTTGTTTTTTTTTATTATCTGGACAAGGGAAGCCATCCCAAAGCTTTCAATCCTTCTATTGAGTTAGTGGTCTTGATAGATCTTAGCTCTATACAAATGTCGTAATCACCAATCTATTGGTCAGACTATTGGCTTTCTGTTTTCCTTACTTTGTCATAACAAATAATCATATTTCAGTATTTGTTTGTGTAATATACAAATTCTTTATAGAAATAATTTTTTTTAGGGTTGTTATTGCCTTTTTATCTTAGTAGTGATAGATTGCAAGTCAGGGATTGGGATAAGCGTTTTTTGGTTGTCATAGCGTTTTGTCTGTCTTCGTTGTAGTGCAAGGTTCAGCAACCTACGGCACGCGTGCCAGACTTGGCACGGGAAGCAATTTTCAGCGGCCCGCGGAAGACTACCAAAGAAAGGCAATTCGAGGACTTCTACAGGGAGTTGACTGCTAAAGCAGGATGACCTTTAGGCTTTTGGCACGCTTAATGAATTAGAAATCCTACTTTGGCACACCGTTATCAAAAGGTTGCCGACCGCTGTTGTAGTGATTTACGAGGGAGACTATCTTATTATCTTATTACAACCCACACGTAACAACACACTGTAACGTCATTTATATCAACATGATAATATGAAACACTTTCAAAACATCAAAAATGGCTGTCATTTTCCCTTTCAAACTCGCTATATTCATTTGCTGATAATTTTAAATCTTTGTCCTTTTCCAAATGTAAAGAATGCCTACATATAAACACATGACGCTCTAACGAATTAACATAAACGTATACAATACAGACAAGTTAAAAAAAACTATAATATTTTTTATTGTATTCTATTTAAAAAAAAGCCCACATAGACAAAACGCTAGGATATTCTTTTAGTTTCGTTTCGCTTTTTTTCTGTGGCTTTGTGTGTTTTTTTATGGACAGACAACTCTTGTACAGAGAAAGGCAATAATCTCCCCCTGATACCATGTTTTCTGAATAATTCCCATTTCTCTGAGGCTGATAGAATAAGTCCAACAGATAAGAGCTGTGGAAAAACAACTAGATCTGTGAGACGGAATTTCAGTAGCGATGTTAGTACGGAGAGAAATGTTATTTGTGTACGAAATGTCAAAGAAAAGCAAATCACTGAAGATGAACAAGAAAAGGCATAAATAAATATAAAAAAATAGAATACTAACATATTATGTTACTGAGAAATTTTTCTTTCACGGGAAATCCCTCTTTCTGGGTACCACTTCACGCGTTATTCTCGGGCAATAACAAGGTGATCCGCGAGAGCCGAATGAATGAATTTTTCTGGAACTGCCAGAAAACGTCTTGCTAAAATCAGAGAAAGAGAGACAGAGACAGAGAGGGAGAAATGACGAAACGACAATCAACGTTTATTTTAAAATGTATGCAGCTCTTTTTGTGTTGCACGATAGCCGAGCGACATTGCGTTCCCTGGCGTACCGAAGGTCCTGGGTTCGAATCCTGGTGAAGGCTAGGATTTGTTCCCGGGTCTTGAGGGTGTCCCTGAGTCTACCCAGCTCTGATGACTCCTGACTTTAGTTGGGGTAAAGTAAAGGCGGCCGGTAATTGTACTGACCCCTCAATCCCATAGTTAGCAAAACGTAAAACTCTTTGGAATTGAAGTAAAATCTAAAACTCTTCGGAATTCAAGCAAAATCTAAAACGCTTTTAAGCATTAATCAAAGTACAAGGCCTGATTGGAATTTCAAGGAAAATCTAAACTTTTCAGACATTGAAGCAAAGTAGATTACTCTTAGAAAATTTTCACAAAATCTAAAAATTCTTCGGAATCGAATCAAAATCTATAACATTTTGGGAATTCAACCAAACACCCAAAATTATTTGGAATTCGAATTTTCAAAAAAAATCAAAACGTTTATAAAATTCCAATAAATGCTTGATATATTTCCTGGACTAAATCCACCGATGCCATAAATATGCGGTGAAATTCATTATTGTGGGCGTGGTAAAGGCCACGCATTCGCAGTAGTCAATCGTTTTTCCTCGTGAAGACGTATTGGAACGACTATTATAAAGTTAGTGTTTCTAATATTACAATGTTAAAGTCATCCTATTTCAACCTATTTGTTAATAAGCGGTTGATTCTTATATTCTGCTGATCCCAATACGCGTCGCCTGATGCAGTAGCCTAGTAATGAAAGGCGAATGTTTTAAGAAATTGTGCGTTTTATAATGAGCTTCGGATAATTGGATTCTAATATGGTTTTATTTGACATGAAAACAATGAGCCATGGAAACGATAACTCTATCAAGGAGCAAATACTAACGAGATTCCATTTAAGGAAACACGACACAGGGATATTTAAAGTTTGGGTTGGCTTTGTGTACTAGAATAATTTTATATGAAATTTGGCTTTCCCCACAGAACATTGCCTTTTAAAAAACAAGTCTAATTGCATGAACCATTAACAAAAATACATTTTTTTTTCATTTTTGGGAAACTTTAGATAAAATCACGCATTAAGGTACATTGGGAAACATTAGATAAAACTACGCATTAAGGTACATTAAGATAAATTGGGAAACATTAGATAAAACCACGCATTTCGGTACATTAAGATAAATTGGGAAAAATTAGATAAAACCACGCATTTCGGTACATTAAGATAAATTGGTAAATATTAGACTAAACCACGCATTAAGGTACATTATGATACATTGGTAAATATTAGACTAAACCAGGCATTTTGGTACATTAAGATACATTGGTAAATATTAGACTAAACCACGCATTTCGGTACATTAAGATAAATTGGTAAATGTTAGACTAGACCAGGCATTTCGGTACATTAAGATACATTGGTAAATATTAGACTAAACCAGGCATTTCGGTACATTAAGATACATTGGTAAATATTAGACTAAACCAGGCATTTCGGTACATTAAGATACATTGGTAAATATTAGACTAAACCACGCATTTCGGTACATTAAGATACATTGGTAAATATTAGACTAAACACGCATTTCGGCACATTAAGATACATTGGTAAATATTAGACTAAGCTACGCATTTCGGTACATTAAGAGACATTTAATAAAAACACGCATTTCGGTATAGACTATTTCTTGAAAACTTTAGAGTAAACCACGCATTACGATGCATTGTGAAAATTTAGATTAAATCTCATATTTCGGTCAATTGACAAGTCTTACTTAGGCGTGACCTTTTCCAATGGAAGAGACCACAACTTCCGGTTCTATTTTTAAATTAGTAAACAAAAAAGCATGCTTTTGCTAGTGTTTCACATTTGATTTCAACCTCGACGGCCAGTTCTAGTCTTTTGGAATTATACAAAGGATACAATATTAGTTATGAGGAATCCGTTTTTAACATCAAAAGTGAGTAGGCGATAATTAATACTCAAAGTGTTAGTCGCTTAAGGTTAAATGTATCTATTTTTACAAAATAAATTAGTCAAGAGTTGCGTTTCTTGGTTATTAAAAAACACAATGCGTAGTTTCATAAAAACAAATACCGAAAATTCTTTTCCATTAAGCAATAAGTTTAATATTATAAAAAGGTGAAATTTCACTTCTGACTTTCACAATCTATCGTTTTCTTTTGGCAACATTTTTTTGGAAATGAAATAAAATTTAATCTCCTACAGTTTTTGGTACAATCAGTAACACGTTGTTTTTAATTAAATGATCGAATAAGACTGGAAATGTCTTTGTATGCGACATTTTATGCATGCATATTTGTTACGACTTGTTAATTGGGAAACATTAGATTGAACCTCGAAAAACTTTAGCTAGATTAAACCACTAATTTATGTACATTGGAAAACGGTACTTTTAAACATGTATTTTGGTACATCCGAAAATATAAGATGAATCGCTTACACTTTGATACATCCAAAAAAAGATATTTATTAAAACCCAAAAAGTTTTGTACATACTCAAACCAGTCTACATCAGAACAAGTAATTTAGCGAATACCTATGCTCTATAAGCCAATGGGTATATAGATAGAAAAAAACAGTATATGGTTTATCCATGTAGTTAACCGCTAACTTAATTTTGACCAAACTATTTGAAACATTTGGATGTAGGCTATATAAAATATACATTTGTTCGACGAGCCGATAATGCCCGCATTTTTTATATTGTTTTAGAGAGCCCACGACAGTTGTGAAAATAGTACTACATCCATTGACTGCGTGCTCTTCATCTGAGAGTACACAGCGGTCAATTTGATCTAGGCCAACTCGAGGCCGAATGGTAGCGGTCAATAAGAATGCCTCTTCCCCCCCTCCCCCCACCCCCCGTACCACACCCACTGGCCAAATCATAAAATGTGAATAAACAGATTAGGGCCTTAGTGTCAGTGTCTATAACAGTAGACAAGTAGACTATTGACAAAACAGATCGAACGTGTCAGCCCCTATTTCATCTGCTGGCGGCCATTTATTGGGTCATGGCGAAATAAGATCAGTGCACGAACCGTCCAAGTTTATACCTTTGGGATTTCGACTTCTAAATAAAGAGACTTTATTAAAGGACCAATAGGCTCTTTAACAAAACAAAAGAATGATATTTAAGGACCAATAGGCTCTTTAACAAACCAAAAGAATGATATTTAAGGACCAATAGGCTATTTAACAAACCAAAAGAAGGATACAATTAGCAAAAACAAAAGCTAATGAAAAAAAAACACACAAATTAAACATAATAAAATATACAAATAATGATATCGCGCATGTTTCGTGTGCTTTTTAGAATAATTCAGTTGCTGATGTTAAGGTGGGCCAGGCACCAAAACAATTATTAAAAATGGTCTTTAAGCTCCTATAAAAAAGACTCTTTTGTCTCAGAATGTCACAGTGTCTGCAGAACTGTAGTCAACGGTTCCCCATACAGCCAACATTATTTAGACCAGTCTCAAATATAATGCATATATAAACATTTTCAAAGTGCATGCAATTTTATTTGTAATGGGTCTACAGAAATATTATATATTTCCTTTCAACATTAAATTGGGAAAGCAAAAAGAGGGCTAAAAAAGCAATGAATAATGTCATAATGCATAAAATATTATATTAAAATTATGTATAAAAACTGAAAAAGTGATTAAAGTTATATTTCTTTCCGAGTGGTATTCTAACATGGAATGGGTTGCTAGAAGTAGTCAGTGAACCAACCAACTAAACGTAGTTAACAAACCTTGCCAACAGCCTGAAAGTCAACCTATTCAACTATATCTTTTATATTTATAAGACAATTTATTTAGTTCCGTAGCAAGACAAAGGCCAAAAGAAAAGGAGCGTTATTAGAGAAAAGCATTAACGTGTTTTATATTTATTAACAAATTAACTAATCAGTGGTTATCATCTTTCTTGTTTTATTCATTCATAGCAAATACAATATTTCATGAATCATTACTGAACTTTTACACCAAAGTTTAATGTCTAAACTCTAAAAACAATTAAATTCTCATTCTAGCACCTGCTAATATTGCCTTTAAGTTTCATCTCAACTCTCAACCTAAATGAGAGTAGTGGTAGTATTGTTATGTAATTTTAAATGTACACCATTTACAAGTACTTGTTAACCCTTTAGCACTTAACCTAATTTCCTATGCGTAGCGCTGAAATCTTAAGCAAAGGGGCGTAACTCCTCACCAAAACACAATATATGTTAGAAAAAAATTCATAACAAATTAAATAATTGACCAAAATTAATAATAATTTATTCTTAAATAGAAATATGGATGCTGAACAGAAAGAAATGAATAATTTTGACATAGTATGAAGCGATGACACACAAAACGTTAAAATAATGACATTGTTTACATTATTTTTACACATATACCCATACACAGATGGATACAATTTAGAATATTGCAGTATTTATCTGTAAAACCTTTTAATTTAATGAGGAATATAATAACCAATAAATTTAAAATGTTATATGTTTAAGAAAAATTTGAGAAAACCATTAATAATAAAACAAAATGTTAGTAATAAAAGTTGTTCTTCGACGTATTCTAAGTTGCAAAAAAAAAAAAAAACAACAAATAACAAAATATTCAAATGTTCGTTTAATAATTTGAGAAATCTCAAGTACAACACAATACAAGTTAATAAAATACTTAACCAATAAAAATATATACAACAAACATTATAATTACAACCTTTAGACAATAAAAATGAGAAAACCATTTCTCTTATTTCATAGGACTATGTAATAAAACACACTATTAACATGGAGTATGCATCTTCTGTATGGGACAAACCAACTAAAAAAAATACAAATTACATTTAGAACAACTTCAAAAATTGGTGCAAAGCTCATTATATGGCATCCTTCCATCCTCAAGGGACGATGGCGCAGTCTCCTTTTTCTTTGTCCCTCGCCTTACTCCTGGCTCGCTTCTCTTCACTCCTTTCTGTAAGGTGGCTTCTGCGGTTTGAGTGCCCTCGCGCACCTTGGACCACCAGAAGGTGCGTTCCTCAAGCAAGGTCGTCCCACTTTTTGTGGTCAATGTGTGCCAGTAGCAAGTCTTTTTTTTTTACAGACGTCTTTAAAACGTAGGTAAGCGCAACCTCTTTATATTGTTCCTTACTGCCAGATTTCCATATAGCAGGGCTTTTGGGATACGATCCGGACCCATCCCGTGGACATGGCCTATCCATCACATGTACCTCTCACTCAGGATTGAGTTCATACTCAGCATGTGTATAATTTCCTACGCAAGCATCGCAGGTGAAAGCTATTGAGCTGCTTCATTTGCTTAGCGTATGGGGCACGGTAGTCGAGCGGCAGCACGTTCGACTGGAGATCCGAAGGTCCTGGATCTGAATCCTGGTGGCGCCAGGATTTTTTCCCAGGACTTGAGGGTGAGTCTACTCAGCTCTGATGGATACCTTACACTAGTTGGGGTAAAGTAAAGCCGGCTGGGCGGCATTGTGCTGGCCACAGAAACTGGTGAACGCTGCTTCACTAGCCCTATGATCACTTTGGTCCGAAGGGTACTTTACTACTTTACTTATTTGCTTAGCGTATCTAGCCCAGGTCTCACTTCCATAGAGCACGAATGCCTGGTAGACAGAGGTTCATATTACAAGAGAATATTCACAACTAACAAGAGTAACACCAATGTTAAATCACTAAACCTAGAAAGACTAGGTCTAGAGCAAAGAAAATCAAAGTGTAAAATACTAATAATGCATAAGGAATTTTATTCCAACTTGAATTTGAAAATACAACACAATAACAATATGTTATAATGCTCATACAAACATAAAGGCAAAAACCTTTTTTTATCCCATAAGCAAGAACAAATGCATATAAGCAATAATTTTTCCCGTATACACTCAAGAAATGGAATACTTTGCATGTACAAGCCAAAAAAAAACAACATCATTTAAAACACTACATAATAAAAATGCAAAGGTAAGCTCAAACGATAGATGTTTCATCACTCAAATGAAATAATATTTTATAATATTCAAAACACACTACAAGTATAATAATTTCACACAAAATACAATTCTTAGCTCTGCCTCTCGCTACTGTGTATCGCTGGATGAACAGACTTCCGAGAGTCTATTTGGACACCTTTATATATATCCTCATAAAAAGGATTATGAAATCGAACAAAGTTAGATAGATTTTTTATAAAAAAAACTGGTATCATGGTCATTGTAGTGGAAGGTTATGGGACCATCAGGCCCAGCATAAGTAAGGCAACGGTTTAAAAACTAACGGCAAGTGTGACGTACACGAAAGGGTCAACCTGCTGTGAGAATAAAAAAAAGAAGGGATTGATAAATAAGTTAAAATGTAACACACGCAAGCACAGCAGTACGGTACTTGGACGTTAGACGGAATACTAAACCGAGCTGTATAATTACAATAACGTTACCGACCCCGATACCAGCATACTACAGAACAAACATGAACAAACGTGAAAGAGAGCTGGACGAATTACAATGCTGCTGTACGAAGCTTAAAGGGGAACAAGTATCCTACGATTGACAACATTCTTGCTGAACTTTTGAAACATGCAGGTGTAGCGGTAACAAAATCATTTACAGCAATCTGCAAGTATATACGAGAAAAAAGAATGCCCCAAGGAATAGACCCAGTCACTCATAATAACACTGCCCAAAAAAAGGCACTATAAAACAATGCCACAACTACAGGACAAGCAGTCTTATCAGCCATCCTAGCAAGGTAATACTAACAGTTATACCCGAAAGATTTAAACATGTGGTTAAGTATTTACTGGCAGTAGAACATGAAGGTTTCATACCAGGTAGAAGCATAATTGAGTAGATTTGTTACTGTCGATTGCTGATAGAAAAACAATTACAACCCCACCGCGCACTCCATCATAAGTTCATGGACTTCAAGAAAGCCTTTGATCATGTATAGCACGAGGGACTATGGCAAGTAATGAGACGGTACAACATTGAAGAAGGCCTGGTACAGGCAATCGAAACTCGAAACACTCTACAATCAGGCGAGCAGTGCAGTTCAACTCAATGTTTGTGTAGTTGACTTATTCAAGATGTCAAGATTGAGTCTGGCAAGGTTGCATTTTATTACCAATCTTGTTCAATATCTGCATAGAAAAAAACCATGCAAAAACCACTCGATGATTATCATACATCCATCTCCATTGGTGGAAGACCCCTTTGCAACCTAAGATTTGAAGGTGATATTGACCTGTTGGTTGGGAGCAGCAAAGAACTACAAGAGCTAAAATGCAAGTTTGCAGATAGAGCAAAGGGCATACGGAATGAAAATCAGATAAGAATAAAGCAAATAATGATCAAAACCACAGATGCCATAAGTGCAAACATTACAATGATCCAACAATCAATAGAAGAAGTAAAGAATTTCAAAAATCTAGGAACAATGCTGTCCTTAGACGTAAGCTGTGAGACAGAAATTCGATCCATGATTGGGTAAGCAATGACTATAGAAAACAGAATCTGACCCTGCAAAAACATTAGTCTCCAAAGAAAACTTAGTCTTTACAGAGCACTTGTGAAAACCGTTGTTCTGTATGGATTTGACAACTGGACACTGTTAGCAGCCACTGAAAACAAGTTCCAGGAATTCGAAAATAAATGCATGAGAAAAATCATTCGAATCTCCTACCTAGAACACAGGACTAATGAGTATGTCTGGGACATAATATCCCTAATTGCGGGATCTCAAGAAACCACTATAACAACAATCAAACGGCGCACATTGACATTGTTCAGTCATGTGTTGCGGCATAAAAACCTGACAAAAACTATCCTCCAAGGCACCGTAGAAGGTCAGAGGCCGTGAGAGGAAATGCTGGTTCGACAATATAAAAGATTTGACATGGCTGCAGATGACTGAACTATTGACGGCCGCTCAAGATAGGCAAAAATATAACAGCTGATTCGCTCTCCTTGACAGCAACAACGGGCAAGGGTTTGATGATGATGACACACACATAACAATATATTAAAGACAGACAAACTGCAGATTTAAAAATTCAAATTCTTGACTAAACATATTTTTTTAATTGATCATTAAATTTTGGCAAAGCAAAGTCCTTTACACAACCTTATAACAAAATCCTTTTTCTTAGAACAATAGTGGCAGGAATGTATTCTTGCATGCATCCTATTTGCTGGTGCTCATTCAGATTGATAGTTGCAGAACCATGATATTGTCCTTAATGACAGCAAGATCAAGGCCGGTGGCCAGGAACATGAGCATTTGGAAAAAGGCGGACTTTGATACCATCAAGAAATTCACAGTAGCATTCAGTGACGCTTTCACAAGTCACACATACCTACCCGAGTATCCAAGACCACTTAACCACAATGACAAGTAAACAGGTCCCAAAGATCCATCAACAACCACGTGCCCTGGATAAACAACAAGCTCATGAAGATCTCGAGACCCAAGTAACGAGCTTGGCGGAAAGCAAAAACTTCCAACAAAGCTTCATACTGGGAGCGCTTCAAAAACATCAAGAAAGAAAGCCAAATGAACTAATCGACAGAGCTACCAGAACTATGTTAGCAAGATCGATGAAGCAGATTCAAACAAAAACCTATGGTGACTTATAAAAAAACAAGCGAAGTGATCCGATGTGCATATAACCCTTAATGAGGAATGGACTGACGTTCAGCGACAGTAAGGCTAAAGCTTTTATCCTAAATAATCTTGTCTGCATCGCATTTACCAGAGAAGATCTAAGCGCCTTACCCAAGCTGGATGAAAGCCCCATCCAGATATGCCTGATATAATCATCATTAGTAATGGAGTACAGAAGCTGTAATCAAATATTACCCCCCCCCCCCAAAAAAAAAAAAAAAAAAAAAAAAAAAAAAAAAAAAAAAAACACAGCGGGTCCAGACAATATTCGATACCGTCTTCTCAAGGAATTGGCCTCATTGACTCTTCTCTTCAAGAAACCACTGGCAACATTTCTACAATCTAGAAACACGCCCTCGCGCAGCCATTCTTTAAGACAGGGGATATAAACTAGCCAGCCAACTACATGTCAATCTCACTGACTTGTGTGTGCTGCAAGCTCATCGAACACATCGTCACGTCGGAGATCACTAGCCACCTGGATAGGAACAACATCATTACTGGTGCCCAACACGGGTTCACAAAAAAGAGATCCTACGAGTCACAGCTAATCCTCACATTTGATGATCTAGCAGCGGTAATCGACAAGGCTAGCCAAACTGACATCATCCTACCGGGCTTTTCCAAGGTCTTTGATAAAGTCCTTCACCAGCGGCTCCTCCTAAAGCTAGATTGATACGGCATTAGAGGTAAAACCAAGTGATGGGTTGAAAATTTCCTCTTTGATCAAACTAAAGAAGTCGTCTTAGAAGGTGAGATTTCCTGTATTGGGCCAGTCACATCTGGTGATCCTCAAGGCTCAGTATTTGGGCCCACACTGTTCTTGATATTCATCAATGACTTGGGCTACGGGATCCACGCCAAGTTATGACTCTTTGAAGATGATACCATCCTATATTCTCAGTTCACAATTCCTAATGAAACGATCCATCTACAGAACGACGTAAAGAAGTTGGCGTTTTGGAAATCTAAATGGCGAAATGCGTTCAACGTTGATATGTGCTACCTCCTCTCTATTGAAAAAAAGAAGACCACGAATCCCACTAACTGCACCTTAAACGATCACACTCTTGAGAGGTTACTTGAAGCCAAGTATCTAGGAGTGCATATCACAGAAAACCTCCACCGAGGCACACATGTCAAATATATTGTTGTCAAAGCTAACAAAGCCTGAGCCTTCGCTCACAGGAACCTCAAGGTATGCTACTCAAGGATCCAGCCCTATTGCTGTAAGTGTTTAGCTCGACCCATCCTGGATTACGCAGCGACGATGTGGGATCTCCACCAACAAGACCTGATATCCACATTGGAGATAACACAACGACGCGCAGCACGTCGCACCCTGCAGGACGACATCCTCAAAACAGCCACTACAGTACCGCAGAGTGTTAGACAAAGGCACCCTGATGTACATGATCATAAATGGTCACGTGCACATGTTCACACAGTCAGGTCTTATCAAGTGTCCCTCTCTACCAGAGGTCATCAGCTCAAACTGCCCGTCCCACACGCACGTACCGGTGTTCATAAATATTATTTTATTCCATCGGCTATTAAACTGTGGAACACATTGTACCAAGCCTCCACCACTGCCCCCTCTGTGCCGGCTTTTAAATCTTCACTAAAAAAATTTGACCAAAGACTTGGATAGCTATAAGTTGTAGATACACAAACTGGAATTCCGGTGCATTAATAGCAAATCATAAAAAAATTGTGAACTGATTTTTTTGGGGTCTAACGGGGTATCCACCAGGGGCGAAGCCAGAAAATTTTTCTGGAGGGGGGGGGGTAAATTTCGAGAGACAAACCTTTTTATTTTTTTGCGAATTTAGTAAATATTTTGTTAAAAAGCTGTTGAAAAAATATTTTTTAAAGCCCCCCCTCAGCCCCCCTTCCATGTGGCTTCGCCCCTGGTATCCTCAGGATATCAATAGATCATTACTTAGGTCTATATCGCTTTCTGAATCATTTTCCTCTCTTAAATTAATGCCCAAAGGAACATTACTGGGCCCAGGCACACCCATATCATAAAAAATCAATAAAACATTTCATCGTTTGGTCAAGAAAATGTCTGTAACTAAACAATTAATAAAAAATCTTCTGCTTGACCAATTTTTATCAAAAAAATATGTAAATAAACCTTATTTTATCCTGTCACGTAATCAACATCTCCTAGGCTACGATATTTCAGTTATCAGCAGTAAAAAACGGAAATAAACAATGGATGTGAAGAAAGCATTTCCGGCGGCTTTCGGCCGCTTTAGGTGTTAACGATAGAAGCGTCTTTCGGCGGCTCTAGGCATTAAAGCCTTAAACTACAGATTAGTAGAATTGATACGTAGTAATTATATAAAATGTGTACTTAATGTAATGTTTAACAATGTATATATAAATTTTTTATTCATAGAATATTTATACAAATTTCAACTATCTTTTGTAGTTTGATAATTTTAAAGGTATAGATTATAAGTTACTTAATATGTAAAAAAAAAACAAGAAGAAACGTATTAGAAATTATAACTCAATGAAAACGGGTTAATTATCTCCCTTTAAAAAATTAATGTCTCCAAATTTAATGCTAGCGATGCCATATAAGTCTAGTTTTGTAATATAACTAATATTTTTTTATTAATTATTATTTATTTTTACAAATACGGCCTTTCAAGATGTAGTTAGAGATATACAATTAATAGACGTTAAATGGTCGTAAATAAACATTTCCTGCATTAATTATTTAAGTCGATTTAAGTATTTTTTTAAACATTAAAAATAACAACAGTTACAAAATATAGTGTTAGTATATACGCCTCTTATATTTATAGAATTAATTATATACATGCTGAATTAAGTATGATGAACATAAAAACTCTTTTGACTGTAATTAGTCTGTATTAATTACTGAGCACCTTGTCTTGAATTCTCTTAGCTAATTTTAAAATGTCCGTAAAATATAAGATAAGATAAGATAAGATAAGATTGCTTTATTGATCCAAATGAATGGAAAATTGACTTGATTACATAAATTCCGTTTTTCAGCATACCTAAAACAATATTAAAGAACCATTTGTACTCAAACACAATAGACATTCACGCACACGATCATACCATTTATCATACAAGAAAAAAGTAGGCCTATTATTTAGGAGTCAGCTATTGAGCCATTGTATTTCCTGGCTGAAAGATGATTCTTTTGAAAGAGTCTTACTGACAGTGGAACAAAAGAGTTCTTATTTAGTCACCCCTGAGTGGTCAAGTGTTATGTGACCTCTTTGAATGCTTAAAACAGCTTTCATGTGCGATAAAATCTATTGACAATTGTAAGGTAAACCAAAAGCTGAAAGTATAGCAAATACCTCGCAGTTGACAATAGCTGATGATATTCCTAATCAGCTTCTTTCCGCAAATTCGGCAAATATTGATGCCCATGTTTCGGATGTTTAAAATAAAAACAAGAAAACCGTAAAAACGAAGTTTTAATTATACTCCCTTTATTTGCAAACTTAGTTTACCATCAGGTAATGAAATAATTTAGAAGAAATATTTTTGTTTAGTCTTCTTAGGTAGGGCCTATTGGATATTATTGGCTCACTACAAAACTAAAATTTCGAATCGGTAATGTCGGCAAATACATATCTAACTATAACGATTGCGCATTTTTTTTTAAATGTGTGAAGCATAATTTTTTTTTCCTACCTTTGCGCCGAAAAACTATAAAAAGTTGCACAGGCATATCTCTTATACTTTCCTTTTAAGAAATGAATATTGTCATAAGTGTAGTATTATTAAGTTGTTTTAACTGAAAATTTGATAGGATGTATTATTAGGCGCCTCAAGCCTGCTGTCCAAATTTCAGCTCGATCGGACCACGGCAAGTGGTCGAAAAATCGAAGCCAACTTTTGCACCATTGCAGACAGACAGAAAGACAGACAGAATGTGCAACTTAAAATAAAGAGAGTAGCAAGAAAACCATAAAAACGAAGTTTTTATTATACTCCCTTTATTTGCAAACTAAGTTTACCATCATGTAATTAAATAAATGATTGACTACTGCAAATGAAACGTACAGAAAAAATATCTGTGTCGCAAATCTCAAAAATATCTCCTTACTCCGTATGAATTGTTCTAAAAATAATCGTAGCGCATAATTTTTTTTCTAGCATTGCGCCGAAAAAGTATAAAAAGTTACACAGGCATTTTTAACGCGAAATCAAAATTTTTCTTATACTTTCCTTTTAAGAAATGAATATTGTCATAAGTGTAGTATTATTAAGTTGTTTTAACTGAAAATTTGATAGGATGTATTGTTAGGCGCCTCAAATCTGCTGTCCAAATTTCAGCTCAATCGGACCACGGGAAGTGGTCGAAAAATCGAAGCCAATTTTTGCACCATTGCAGACAGACAGAAAATGCAACTTAAAATAAAGGGAGTAATAAAAACGCACCCATTAATTATGCTGACGTGAGTTGTTTTGACAGTAAAAAAAAATCTCCTTCTTGGAGGTCTCTCGCGTGCCACTGAAGATCTCTCCGCGCGCCATGTGTGTCACGCTGTCTCTTAGTTGCCGACCCCTGCTATAGTCAATAGAATATTAAACTTTTAGAAAGTTAGAATGATAGATAACATTTAAGTGTAGGGTGGAACGTTTTCAAGCGTCTTCTGATTGTAGTGTTCCGGGAATGAGTCATTAGCTAAACTCTCAAACGCAAATACAAATCATAATACTAGACAAGATTATATAATAGAATGTACTATTAAATATACTACATACTTAATACTACATAATTTATGCTATGTAAAACCAAATTATATATCAAAAGCGTTATATAGTTTAGGCCTGTTATAAACTTAGTACTTTATACCATACCTTATTGTTTAACACATAGGGGTCTCATATATTTATATACTGTACTTTATACCGTATGTTACAAAGGCTATGCTATTTACTCTTCTATAGCCTATAGTATATATCAAATGTGGGCAATCATGGGGTCAATAAGAGCCGCGGTCCGGGTATTAAGTGTTAGAACGATATACACCCCCCCCCCACACACACACACTCATATTGCTAACTAAGCACATTTAGATTTAATGTTTTTCATAAACTTACATATTCTACACACACGCTTTAAGTATTGTATGTCAAGTAGTGATGAACTCTTCTACAAATATAAGTATACAGAAGGAAGATAGACAAAAATAGTATTTCAAAATTGTTCAGCCTACGCCACGGGTAGCTCTATGGGCGCCGCCCTTTTTACTCAACGAAGAGCCGCTTTCACCTATGACTGGTATTAACTAAACTATATACTGTACCATACTATTTTCAATATGAATAGCCGTAGAACACTATTTCCCTCTACAGATAATATAAGCCGGTGGTGCTAATTGTTTTAATGATTAGTATGAACCATTTCTCTTATCAATATTTGATGACCAACACTGGACCACAATGGTTAAATATACTCTCTGTTCAAGTGCGTACTTAACTTTTCAAAACGTTTCAACAAAACTTCCATTCGTCATTGTCTTACATAGTATTTAGGATACTGTGAATCTATACAAGGAAGAAATCTAAATACAATCTTATCTTATACATTACAGACCACCCTTCTATAAAGAAGATTATTGCGTCCTACGCTTATCCGTGGTCTGAGTCTAGTCCTGCATTTCTACTAGTGTTTTAAATGATGTTAAGTTACTAGTTTGCCTGGTTTGTTCAAGCAACCCATTCCATGCCCGAATGCCACTCGGGAAGAAATAGTACTTATAAGCATTTTTTATCGCATAAAGCATAAGAAAAGTGCTTTTGTGCTTGTGTTTATATGAGCATTGCAACAGGTTGTTATTGCGTTGTATTTCAAAATTATAATTCAATGCTTATCTATTTTTACTACTTTACTCTTTGCCCTTCTGTCCTCTAGTGTTTCTAGGTTTAGTAATTTGGCTAATGGTGTTACTCTTGGTAGTTGTAAATATTCAATGTAAAGAAAAGAGCGATACCCTACATTTGATGAATTATAACATACACACTCACACACCTACACACACAAACATACACAAACATACAAATTAAACATGTTAAAACGAGACATGTAAAAAGAAACATATAAAACCTTACCAGTTAAATAAATTATCCTCTAACTCACTCTGGTTTATTCGAAAGCAATACAATTTTAAAATGTCCTAGGCATAAACAACACAATTCGAAGTGTTGTAAGCAATGACACTGTAAGTGTTGTATAACTACTATGGAAAGCGTCAACAAGTTCCTGTTGACTAACAAGCCGTTGGGCTTATATCAAAAGCAAATGAGTAGTTGATGGGGGAAATGTGAATGAGGCCAAAGTGTAATAATTAGTACAGTACATAACTGGCTTAGTCAATCATTCACACATTGGGGATTCACAACATACCAGGCTAAGCTGTGGGGGGAGGAGGTGGGGGGGAGGTTTGTAGACCGTTAAACCAGGTTAGTGGTTCTCAAACATTAACAAATCGTATACCTCATCGGACCAAATTGATCCATAGGGCCGGTGGCCACGGCATACTGGGGGATTTTGTGGCCAGCACAAAGCACAGCCGACATTTGTTTTACCATAGCTAACGTCAGGCACTCATCAGAGCTGGGTAGACTCAGGGGCAACCTCCATTCCGGGAACAAATCCTAGCCTTCACCGGGATTTGAACCAATAATCTTTGGTACGTCCGCCGAACGCGCTGCCGCTCGGCCACCGTGCCAACTAGTGTGGCTCTTTTTAAAGTAAACATAGGTCTACCTTTCTCTATGTCAGCGCCCCTAGCTGTCGTATTTTTAAAGTAAACATAGGTCTACCTTTCTCTATGTCAGCGCCCCTAGCTGTCGTATTTTTAAAGTAAACATAGGTCTACCTTTCTCTATGTCAGCGCCCCTAGCTGTCGTATTTTTAAAGTAAACATAGGTCTACCTTTCTCTATGTCAGCGCCCCTAGCTGTCGTATTTTTAAAGTAAACATAGGTCTACCTTTCTCTATGTCAGCGCCCCTAGCTGTCGTATTTTTAAAGTAAACATAGGTCTACCTTTCTCTATGTCAGCGCCCCTAGCTGTCGTATTTTTAAAGTAAACATAGGTCTACCTTTCTCTATGTCAGCGCCCTAGCTGTCGTATTTTTAAAGTAAACATAGGTCTACCTTTCTCTATGTCAGCGCCCCTAGCTGTCGTATTTTTAAAGTAAACATAGGTCTACCTTTCTCTATGTCAGCGCCCCTAGCTGTCGTATTTTTAAAGTAAACATAGGTCTACCTTTCTCTATGTCAGCGCCCCTAGCTGTCGTATTTTTAAAGTAAACATAGGTCTACCTTTCTCTATGTCAGCGCCCCTAGCTGTCGTATTTTTAAAGTAAACATAGGTCTACCTTTCTCTATGTCAGCGCCCCTAGCTGTCGTATTTTTAAAGTAAACATAGGTCTACCTTTCTCTATGTCAGCGCCCCTAGCTGTCGTATTTTTAAAGTAAACATAGGTCTACCTTTCTCTATGTCAGCGCCCCTAGCTGTCGTATTTTTAAAGTAAACATAGGTCTACCTTTCTCTATGTCAGCGCCCCTAGCTGTCGTATTTTTAAAGTAAACATAGGTCTACCTTTCTCTATGTCAGCGCCCCTAGCTGTCGTATTTTTAAAGTAAACATAGGTCTACCTTTCTCTATGTCAGCGCCCCTAGCTGTCGTATTTTTAAAGTAAACATAGGTCTACCTTTCTCTATGTCAGCACCCCTAGCTGTCGTATTTTTAAAGTAAACCTAGGTCTACCTTTCTCTATGTCAGCGCCCCTAGCTGTCGTATTTTTAAAGTAAACATAGGTCCACCTTTCTCTATGTCAGCGCCCCTAGCTGTCGTATTTTTAAAGTAAACATAGGTCTACCTTTCTCTATGTCAGCGCCCCTAGCTGTCGTATTTTTAAAGTAAACATAGGTCTACCTTTCTCTATGTCAGCGCCCCTAGCTGTCGTATTTTTAAAGTAAACATAGGTCCACCTTTCTCTATGTCAGCGCCCCTAGCTGTCGTATTTTTAAAGTAAACATAGGTCTACCTTTCTCTATGTCAGCGCCCCTAGCTGTCGTATTTTTAAAGTAAACATAGGTCTACCTTTCTCTATGTCAGCGCCCCTAGCTGTCGTATTTTTAAAGTAAACATAGGTCCACCTTTCTCTATGTCAGCGTCCCTAGCTGTCGTATTTTTAAAATAAACATAGGTCTACCTTTCTCTATGTCAGCGCCCCTAGCTGTCGTATTTTTAAAGTAAACATAGGTCCACCTTTCTCTATGTCAGCGCCCCTAGCTGTCGTATTTTTAAAGTAAACATAGGTCCACCTTTCTCTATGTCAGCGCCCCTATCTGTCGTATTTTTAAAGTAAACATAGGTCTACCTTTCTCTATGTCAGCGCCCCTAGCTGTCGTATTTTTAAAGTAAACATAGGTCAACCTTTCTCTATGTCAGCGCCCTAGCTGTCGTATTTTTAAAGTAAACATAGGTCTACCTTTCTCTATGTCAGCGCCCCTAGCTGTCGTATTTTTAAAGTAAACATAGGTCAACCTTTCTCTATGTCAGCGCCCTAGCTGTCGTATTTTTAAAGTAAACATAGGTCCACCTTTCTCTATGTCAGCGCCCTAGCTGTCGTATTTTTAAAGTAAACATAGGTCTACCTTTCTCTATGTCAGCGCCCCTAGCTGTCGTATTTTTAAAGTAAACATAGGTCTACCTTTCTCTATGTCAGCGCCGCTAGCTGTCGTATTTTTAAAGTAAACATAGGTCCACCTTTCTCTATGTCAGCGCCCCTATCTGTCGTATTTTTAAAGTAAACATAGGTCTACCTTTCTCTATGTCAGCGCCCCTAGCTGTCGTATTTTTAAAGTAAACATAGGTCAACCTTTCTCTATGTCAGCGCCCTAGCTGTCGTATTTTTAAAGTAAACATAGGTCTACCTTTCTCTATGTCAGCGCCCCTAGCTGTCGTATTTTTAAAGTAAACATAGGTCAACCTTTCTCTATGTCAGCGCCCTAGCTGTCGTATTTTTAAAGTAAACATAGGTCCACCTTTCTCTATGTCAGCGCCCTAGCTGTCGTATTTTTAAAGTAAACATAGGTCTACCTTTCTCTATGTCAGCGCCCCTAGCTGTCGTATTTTTAAAGTAAACATAGGTCTACCTTTCTCTATGTCAGCGCCCCTAGCTGTCGTATTTTTAAAGTAAACATAGGTCTACCTTTCTCTATGTCAGCGCCCCTAGCTGTCGTATTTTTAAAGTAAACATAGGTCTACCTTTCTCTATGTCAGCGCCCCTAGCTGTCGTATTTTTAAAGTAAACATAGGTCTACCTTTCTCTATGTCAGCGCCCCTAGCTGTCGTATTTTTAAAGTAAACATAGGTCTACCTTTCTCTATGTCAGCGCCCCTAGCTGTCGTATTTTTAAAGTAAACATAGGTCTACCTTTCTCTATGTCAGCGCCCCTAGCTGTCGTATTTTTAAAGTAAACATAGGTCTACCTTTCTCTATGTCAGCGCCCCTAGCTGTCGTATTTTTAAAGTAAACATAGGTCTACCTTTCTCTATGTCAGCGCCCCTAGCTGTCGTATTTTTAAAGTAAACATAGGTCTACCTTTCTCTATGTCAGCGCCCCTAGCTGTCGTATTTTTAAAGTAAACATAGGTCTACCTTTCTCTATGTCAGCGCCCCTAGCTGTCGTATTTTTAAAGTAAACATAGGTCTACCTTTCTCTATGTCAGCGCCCCTAGCTGTCGTATTTTTAAAGTAAACATAGGTCTACCTTTCTCTATGTCAGCGCCCCTAGCTGTCGTATTTTTAAAGTAAACATAGGTCTACCTTTCTCTATGTCAGCGCCCCTAGCTGTCGTATTTTTAAAGTAAACATAGGTCTACCTTTCTCTATGTCAGCGCCCCTAGCTGTCGTATTTTTAAAGTAAACATAGGTCTACCTTTCTCTATGTCAGCGCCCCTAGCTGTCGTATTTTTAAAGTAAACATAGGTCTACCTTTCTCTATGTCAGCGCCCCTAGCTGTCGTATTTTTAAAGTAAACATAGGTCTACCTTTCTCTATGTCAGCGCCCCTAGCTGTCGTATTTTTAAAGTAAACATAGGTCTACCTTTCTCTATGTCAGCGCCCCTAGCTGTCGTATTTTTAAAGTAAACATAGGTCTACCTTTCTCTATGTCAGCGCCCCTAGCTGTCGTATTTTTAAAGTAAACATAGGTCTACCTTTCTCTATGTCAGCGCCCCTAGCTGTCGTATTTTTAAAGTAAACATAGGTCTACCTTTCTCTATGTCAGCGCCCCTAGCTGTCGTATTTTTAAAGTAAACATAGGTCTACCTTTCTCTATGTCAGCGCCCCTAGCTGTCGTATTTTTAAAGTAAACATAGGTCTACCTTTCTCTATGTCAGCGCCCCTAGCTGTCGTATTTTTAAAGTAAACATAGGTCCACCTTTCTCTATGTCAGCGCCCCTAGCTGTCGTATTTTTAAAGTAAACATAGGTCTACCTTTCTCTATGTCAGCGCCCCTAGCTGTCGTATTTTTAAAGTAAACATAGGTCTACCTTTCTCTATGTCAGCGCCCCTAGCTGTCGTATTTTTAAAGTAAACATAGGTCTACCTTTCTCTATGTCAGCGCCCCTAGCTGTCGTATTTTTTAAAGTAAACATAGGTCCACCTTTCTCTATGTCAGCGCCCCTAGCTGTCGTATTTTTAAAGTAAACATAGGTCCACCTTTCTCTATGTCAGCGCCCCTAGCTGTCGTATTTTTAAAGTAAACCTAGGTCTACCTTTCTCTATGTCAGCGCCCCTAGCTGTCGTATTTTTAAAGTAAACCTAGGTCTACCTTTCTCTATGTCAGCGCCCCTAGCTGTCGTATTTTTAAAGTAAACCTAGGTCTACCTTTCTCTATGTCAGCGCCCCTAGCTGTCGTATTTTTAAAGTAAACATAGGTCTACCTTTCTCTATATCAGCGCCCTAGCTGTCGTATTTTTAAAGTAAACATAGGTCTACCTTTCTCTATGTCAGCGCCCCTAGCTGTCGTATTTTTAAAGTAAACATAGGTCTACCTTTCTCTATGTCAGCGCCCCTAGCTGTCGTATTTTTAAAGTAAACATAGGTCTACCTTTCTCTATGTCAGCGCCCCTAGCTGTCGTATTTTTAAAGTAAACATAGGTCTACCTTTCTCTATGTCAGCGCCCCTAGCTGTCGTATTTTTAAAGTAAACATAGGTCTACCTTTCTCTATGTCAGCGCCCCTAGCTGTCGTATTTTTAAAGTAAACATAGGTCTACCTTTCTCTATGTCAGCGCCCCTAGCTGTCGTATTTTTAAAGTAAACATAGGTCTACCTTTCTCTATGTCAGCACCCCTAGCTGTCGTATTTTTAAAGTAAACATAGGTCTACCTTTCTCTATGTCAGCGCCCCTAGCTGTCGTATTTTTAAAGTAAACATAGGTCTACCTTTCTCTATGTCAGCGCCCCTAGCTGTCGTATTTTTAAAGTAAACATAGGTCTACCTTTCTCTATGTCAGCGCCCCTAGCTGTCGTATTTTTAAAGTAAACATAGGTCTACCTTTCTCTATGTCAGCGCCCCTAGCTGTCGTATTTTTAAAGTAAACATAGGTCTACCTTTCTCTATGTCAGCGCCCCTAGCTGTCGTATTTTTAAAGTAAACATAGGTCTACCTTTCTCTATGTCAGCGCCCCTAGCTGTCGTATTTTTAAAGTAAACATAGGTCTACCTTTCTCTATGTCAGCGCCCCTAGCTGTCGTATTTTTAAAGTAAACATAGGTCTACCTTTCTCTATGTCAGCGCCCCTAGCTGTCGTATTTTTAAAGTAAACATAGGTCTACCTTTCTCTATGTCAGCGCCCCTAGCTGTCGTATTTTTAAAGTAAACATAGGTCTACCTTTCTCTATGTCAGCGCCCCTAGCTGTCGTATTTTTAAAGTAAACATAGGTCTACCTTTCTCTATGTCAGCGCCCCTAGCTGTCGTATTTTTAAAGTAAACATAGGTCTACCTTTCTCTATGTCATCGCCCCTAGCTGTCGTATTTTTAAAGTAAACATAGGTCCACTTTTCTCTATGTCAGCGCCCCTAGCTGTCGTATTTTACAACATTGAATGGAAAAACAAGAGTAATAACTGTGAAAGCCAGTGAGATAGTCCCCGGCGTCCCATCCCCTTCCGTGAAGACTCCTTGGCACCGACGTAGGCTTTGTGGCAAACACTTTGAGAACCATTGTACTATAGCTATAGCGGGAGGCCGGGCTTGGGGACTGGAGATTTAGTTATGTCCATATTGAATAATGTGGTGAAATTAAGCGTTCGAATAACCTTTAAGTGGCTTAACGCATTGCGCGTCCATCGGTCCACGCCTTCCCTCGTGTAGTTTTGTTTTTGTGTTATATAAACATTTGGGCTTCTTTTTTTCCTTATCCCGACTCCCCAGGGACAAGTTTTACACAGACAAGTGCACGCCCATTCTATACCCCTCACCCCCCCCCACACACACCCACTGGAATATATTTGGTGGAACTAGAGACCGACCGATATTCGGTTTCGGCTTCGTTTTCGGCGCCGAAAATAGGCAAAAAAAACTTTTTTTTGCGTCTTTTCGGTTTCGGCCGAAGACAAAAGGTTAGTTTTCGGTTTGCTTAAGGTTTCGGCCGAAACTGATATTGACTTTCGGTCATCAGCCGAATATCTATTTTAACATTCAAAATTCATAATGCTACGCTATTGCTGCATCTATTACTCTGCTTATTGATACTTTCATTTAGTTAAACTGTTGTGAATTAATCTGTGTGAGCTAGGGATGTTAAACGAAAACCGGATTTCGGGACTAAATCATTCATAACTGTGTCCCACGAATTGTTTATCTTTTTATCTAAAGAAATATTTTTAAACCCTGTTTGATTAGCGCTAAACAATTTCTTAACATAATATTCCTTGCAAACACTCGTTTGTCAGAGGCGAATTATAGATCTTGTTGGTGTTTTTTTTTTGTATTTTTTTTCAAATTCTGAATATTGATTGTAAATTTGCGATACAAGCACATACAACAGCAAATGCAGATGTTAACGCTATGTATTCGAAAAGAAAAAAAAACGGAATTTCCCCACTGATGCTGAACGCTTTTTTAAAAGACAGACCGATAGACGTAAGGTTGCGAGATACTTGGACTTCAAAAGAGGACATGGAGAGACAAAAGAATGACATATTTAGTGTTTCACAATCCACAATCAGTTCAGTTTTATTACATTAGCTGTCAATAATTGTATATTAGTAAAACTGACCCAACATTTTATTTAATGTAGATTGAGAAGCTACTTGGGCAATTAAAAAAACAACTTTGCAGCGCATGTAAGGTTCTTTTTAAAAACGGTTAATTTTCTTGCCGGACGTCTATCAACCCTAGATAGATGAGTCTGCGATTTTATTCATACTCTACAAATATTCTTTTAATGTGTGTAACATATAGATCTAACATCCACTAATTTATATTATAATTATAAAGGTCTAAATTCATGACACTACAGCTTTTGACTTCTGCTAATCCAAAATCAACTTTTTTAAAAAAAGATTTCACCACGTTCAAAGGATTAATGGTCCTTCGTATTATTTTTTTAGTATAATCAATGCAAATTTGTCTTTTCCAAACTATAACTTACTTTGCCCGGGGGCGGAGAGGGGGAACCGAAAATTGGTTTAAAAAAAATGATATTTAGAGCCGAACATAGGTTTTGAGAAAGAAAAGTGTATTAACATCCCTAATGTGAAGTAGGAGACTAAAGTTAATAATAACGGATGATTTAATCCCTCCAAAGAATGGTTTACTCAAATAGAGTTAATATTACACATAAATGTGCAGTCTTTTGAAATCATTTGTTTCGCATTTTCGGTTTATTCTACGGTTTCGGACGAAGTTGTAGTTAATTTTTGGTTTTGGCTTCGGTTTCGGCCGAAAGTAAATGTATAATATTCGGTATGGTTTCGTTTTCGGCCGAAACTAAAAATTTGGTTTCGGTCGGTCTCTAGGTGGAACACTCGGCTTAAAGAACTAGTTTAGGCCTATTGACACAAATGAATTTTTTGTAAAGCAAGAACT
This sequence comes from Anisus vortex, assembly GCA_949126835.1. Taxonomy (NCBI): domain Eukaryota; kingdom Metazoa; phylum Mollusca; class Gastropoda; family Planorbidae; genus Anisus; species Anisus vortex. The sequence continues at coordinate 7,176,103 of OX421494.1, read as the reverse complement.
AACGCAACAGACGCCCCTTTTCTACAGAGGATTTCTGAGTCTTACGCTTATCCTTTGAGTATTTAGTCTTGCATTTCCTTAAGAATTATAGATGTTGTGAAGTTGTTGGTTTTTTTTAAAAGTTCAAGCAACCTATTTAGTTCTAATTTGTCACTCGTGAATGAAAGTGCATGTGTATGAAAGTGCCCATGGTGCCAAACTACCTCTGTCTTTGTGAGTATTTTATTACGATGATATTTTTCATTTCAGACCTGAATACAGACCTGCAGACAGACATGCAGATAAATGCAGACAGATATGAAGACAGACATGTAGACAGTATACAGACCGACATGCGGACAAGCATACAGACAAACGTGTAGACAGACACGCAGATAGACATACAGATAGACATACAGACACACATACAGACACGCAGACATACATGTAGACAGACATGCAGACAGACATGCAGACAGACATGTAGACCAGGTGTCGGCAACCTAAGGCATGCGTGCCAAACTTGGCACGCAGAACAATTTTCAATGGCACGCGAGAGACCTTCAATAGGTGTCTTTTTATTGCTAAACAACAACAAAAAAAAAAGCTGAAGACGGTGTTTCTGAATGACACAGTGACACATTTCAGTGAGTTGAACTTGCATTTACAAGAACCATTGGAATGGATTTTCATTTAAACTGAATATTTCTGCCGTGAAATCAATTTCAAAACATTTAACAACATGTGCATCCCTATATTAAGGCATACATTAAGATAGACAGTTTGACCATTTTAAAAGTACATTGAAACACTCAAAAGTGGAGTTTTCTAATCAAAGGCAAGTCTTTCAAATAGAGTAGCTAATTTTTTCATACCACATCCAAGCCTAACTGGTTTTCATATTACTACAACCTTCTTAGATGTATAACTTTTTAAAGTGGAGAGATATTGGCGATTTTAAAATGCAGCATGTTGAATTTTAAACATTTAAAAAATGCTCATCCAAAAGTGCACATTTGAGGAAAAAATCTGGAAGGAAGCTGCTAGGCATTCGCTCTTTTACTTTCAGCTTTTGTTTCAACTTACACCTGTGAACAGATTTTAGCGCACATGAAAGCAGTTTTAAGCATACAAAGAGGTCACCTGCACTTGACCACTCATTAATTGATATAGACTAATTAAAGTCAAAAGAGTTTTTATGCTCATCTTCTTTAATTAAACATAAATATACGTAATTCTTAAACAAATGTATTTGTATTATTAATTTAATAAATATTGATATAATAAATTTAATAAATATATCTCTATACAGGGGCGAAGCCAGAAATTTTTTCCAGGGGGGGGCTGAACTTTCGCGTGACAAATATTTACCAAATACCAGGGGGGGGCTAAACTTTCGCGCGACATAGATTTACAAATCTTTTTGCGAATTTAGTGCATATTTAAAAAAATCAGTTGAAAAAAATATTTTGTTTAAATTCCAGGAAGGGGTTAGCCCCCCTCAGCCCCCCCCTGTGGCTTCGCCCCTGTCTCTATATCATGTAATTTCTGTAATTATAAATGTTTAAAATATAAACTCATGAAATTAATGCAGGAAATGTTTATTTACAACTGTTTAACATAAATTATTTTAATCCTCTAATAATTAAGTCTTGTAATGAATACCATAATGTTGAATTTATATAAAGAAATAATAATTAGTCAGTAATATTCGTTATATTACAAAACATAACTTGTTTGGCATCACTATTGACTCGAATGTGGACACATATTTTAATTAAAGGGAGCTAATATTTATATTGTTTGTTTTTTTTTTCTTTTCTAAAAATTAGTAAAAGAACAAATTGATTACAATTTATAACTTTAAAATGATCAAACTGTAAAAATTATTTGAAAATTATATAAATATTATCATCATCATCATTGGCTCCATAGTCTCGAAAGACGATTAGATTTGCGCTCCTGTATAAATATTATATGACTAAATATTTATATGTATAATTTCAACCACTACATTATCTACCCAGATTGTATGATTACTACGTATCTATTCCGCTTTACGATATAATAGACGTATTTCTAGTTTGTCCAATAAAAATACTTAATTACAATAACGGACATCTCAGTATAATTAACACCGGCATGTATTAGATCCTCATCTTGACTAACAAATTATTATAATGAGTGGACAATATTTAGCGTGACCGCTTAATAATAAAGTATTGTATTTGATATAAATGCAAAAAATACAAAGTATGATAATCACAAACACGTTAATTAAATATAAAACACTTTAACGATTTTCTCTATAAATAATCTCCTTTGCTTTTGGCCTTGGTCTTGTTGCGGAGTTAAATTAATTGTTCTATAAAAAAATAATTTAAAAAGTATAATAGAGCAGGTTAACTTTCAAGCTGTTTGCACTCTGAATGATTTAGAAATCCTAGTTTGGCATACTGTTAACAACAAGTTGCCGAATTCTGATATAGACATACATGTAGGTAGACAGACATGCATACAAACATAAAGACAAACATAAAGCCAAACATACAGACAAACATGTAGACAGACACGCAGACAGACAGACATACACACAGACAGGCATGCAGTCAGACAGACAGACGGACATATTGGAAGATCGAATGATTGATGGGCTGAATTTAAGCTATAGATAATAATATGATAGTAAAAGATATCTTTCAGAATGGTATCAGAAACAAGAAACTAATTTATGAAACCCCCACTGGTTTCTCGGTACACCTATGGAGTGAGTTATAGTTGACCAGGTCAAGTCCATCAACTAATCATCGCCCCAAGGCCAGCGTTGTCACTGCCAGTGCTGGGCCTCGAGGTCCTGTAAACCTAATTAGTCGCGGACATCAGCACCCATTTGGCTCCCAGCGAATGGCTGACCCCGTCACGACCTGGCTGAAAGAAAACATGGCCGGGAAGGTGGCCGGTGGCCGTTTAGTTGATGGGGGAGGTCAAGCACCATCTAGTTATGGCCGTTCTCTAGTTCCGATACAGCGCCCTTGCCCGTTTATTCACTTCTATACGAAACGGATTGGATGAAATAGCCTAGGACGCAGTGGATGTTTACTGGTCTGCGAACACATCACTACATAAAGGTGGAACAGCCGTGTCATTGAAATATAGAGCATTCAGGGGTTCTGGTGTAATTTGACCACGATAACCCAGTTTCGAACTAAGAATTGTCCGACAGCGGGCCTACTTTAGAAGGTTAAGGGCCCATCTTGAATCGCGGTTTCGAAACTGCATGGAAGCAGATAGATAGACAGATAGATACATAAATAGATAAACAGGCAAATAGATAGATACATAAATAGATAAACAGACAAATAGATAGAATAATAAATTGATAGATAGACAAAAAGCTATATAAATAGATAGATAAATAGATATATAAGTAAATAAATAGATATAGTGATAAATAGATTATAATACTAATGGACAGATAGACTAATAAATGGATAGATAGATAAATACAAAGACAACTATAGTTGGATGGATAGATAGATAGATATATAGATAGATAGATATATAGATAGATAGATAGATAGATAGATAGATAGATAGATAGATAGATAGATAGATAGATAGATAGATAGATAGATAGATAGACATATATCTTTAATAAAAACTCCAAAGCGAGCGCTGGAGCCTGTGGCTATTTGAAGGCCCGGTCTATTTGTCCCAGCGATTTCATCTTAAACTTACCGATATAGATGTAAATTCAACTCCCTTGCGGCTATAGGAAAAGACAACCCACTTTCTCTCGGTATTATGAGTGTCTAGGCCATACATTCAAACAAAACCATTGCTACAGTCTGCCTTTCTATTGGTTACGTCTGCTATTACATTTCTTCACTATGTCATTCTATTGATTGAGTATGATAGTTAAGAGAGTATGCTATTTATATTTAGGCCTACACATTGCTGCGTTTGTAAACAGAGAAGAATTTTTACATGGAAAGGGAGATAACTGGAGTATTGTATCGATAATTTTTGTCAAGACATTGTAAACTAAAGTTGTTTGTTTTTAAATAAACTAAACCATTGGGAATTGTTTAAATAAAAAAAATGTCTTGCAACATATTTTATTATTACTTAATTCTAGCTTCACACAATATAAAATATATTTTTTTCATTTGTTATACACTGGCGCAGCTAATGTAAGTAGAGATAAGGAACATAAATTAACTGAAGATTCGATTACATAGTTAGTGTATAAGTTGTTGTAATCGGTCTTAAGGTTAAGGCCAAGGGCGTATTGGAAAAATGAAATCTGTATCCTTTTATCACTTAAGAGATGTGTCAAGGTCAGCACCCCCCCCCCAATCAACAACCCATATAGTAAACAAAAAACATTTCATATCTCTTTACTCATTTTACTACTTATCACTAATAATAGGTCTGTTACGTATATAATTTCCCGAATAGTACATTTTTTGTAAGCTTACTGGCGGGACACAAAAAATCCACTTGGTGAGCCGCATGCGGTACGTTGGCCGCGTGTTTGAGACCCCTGATGTAGATTCCTGTATACTAACTGGCTATTATGTCCCATGGCTTTAAATATACTATTGACTGAGACCTTGGCCTCTTTAGGTAGAGTTCCCGAACCGCACTGGACACAAGAGCTTGCTCTGTTCTCTTGTTTCCTCTTATTTTATGTTAGGGGTCGGACAATACGGGGAAATCTACGCTCGACTCTTATACTTCATAACAATTCGAGTGAATGTGCAGACGGCAAAACATGCTGTACCACGACTGATCGCGACATTCTCTATTCGTGTATTGGAGTTCAACCTAAGTTGGCGACCATGAGAAACAAAACGGTGGAGCGGGATGACGAGGTCGAAAGGCTTCAGGGCAAGACCAAAGTAAATAATTAAATACTTATAATGGTTGTGGTTAGACGCCTCGTATACAATTTAAAAAAAAACAATAACATTATATATTAAACGCTAATAATAGTAATAACCTCCCGCAATGCATATTCTGATATCATAAAGAAAATGTCGCAAGTCACAATTCTTTCAATTTGGTTTAGCTGTAGCTTACCTGAAATAGATCTATCCCCCTAATAGTCTGATAATTAGATCACCGACGAATCCCTAAATTAAATTTAATGTACCTCTATATTAAATCCTTGAACTAGATTAACCACCTGTTGAATCTCTGAATAAAATCTACATCTCTAACAAATCCTTGAATTAGATCAAATCCTTTGACGAATCCCTGAATAAGCTCTACATCTCTAACAAATCCTTGAATTAGATCAAATCCTTTGACGAATCCCTGAATAAGCTCTACATCTTTAACAAATCCTTGAATTAGATCAAATCCTTTGACGAATCCCTGAATAAGATCTACATCTCTAACAAATCCTTGAATTAGATCAAATCCTTTGACGAATCCCTGAATAATCTCTACATCTCTAACAAATCCTTGAATTAGATCAAATCCTTTGACGAATCCCTGAATAATCTCTACATCTCTAACAAATCCTTGAATTAGATCAAATCCTTTGACGAATCCCTGAATAAGATCTACATCTCTAACAAATCCTTGAATTAGATCAAATCCTTTGACGAATCCCTGAATAAGCTCTACATCTCTAACAAATCCTTGAATTAGATCAAATCCTTTGACGAATCCCTGAATAATCTCTACATCTCTAACAAATCCTTGAATTAGATCAAATCCTTTGACGAATCCCTGAATAAGATCTACATCTCTAACAAATCCTTGAATTAGATCAAATCCTTTGACGAATCCCTGAATAAGCTCTACATCTCTAACAAATCCTTGAATTAGATCAAATCCTTTGACGAATCCCTGAATAAAATCTACATCTCTAACAAATCCTTGAATTAGATCAAATCCTTTGTCGAATCTCTGAATAAGCTCTACCTCTCTAACAAATCCTTGAATTAGATCAAATCCTTTGACGAATCCCTGAATAAGATCTACATCTCTAACAAATCCTTGAATTAGATCAAATCCCTTGACGAATCCCTGAATAAGCTCTACATCTTTAACAAATCCTTGAATTAGATCAAATCCTTTGACGAATCCATGAATAAGATTTACCTCTCTAACAAATCCTTGAATTAGATCAAATCCTTTGACGAGTTCCTGAATAAGATCTACCTCTGTATTAGAACCTTTAAAAAGATTAACCCACTAACAAATTCCTGAATTAAATTGCCAAACTAATTTCTTACATCATAAAAAACAGATGTAGGCTAGTAGTTATGACAAATCAATAACCAAAACTTAACGTTATTAACATACATGCCAAAAAGCCACGAGAATTTTAGTTTTTACAATAAAAAAAAAGTACAAACTTTATTTATGTTAAGAAATTTTTAGAAAAAAAATAAAAAAATTGACTTTTTGTATACGACTTGAATGGCATTAAAATACCTCAGTCATGTATACAATCGTGTTCAGACAAAGCGGAGAAATTGAGTCATAAGTTGTTAAATGATTTTGGGGGCAATCAAGTGCTAAGCTCATAACTCTATAAATTAGCTACTATGTCATATGTTCCTGAATATGTTCTTCTTAATTATTCAGTTCAGTTATTGAGTTTATAACGCCATATAAAACATACAGACAGGGATTGGGGTATATTGCGTTTGTTTTTATTTTGACCTACATTTGGCTTGATACATTCACCATTCGATAATTTATAGCCGTGTCATGACAGAGGTCATTACATCCCCCCCCCCCTTCCTCGCTGTCTGGCCTTCATCTTCACAGCATCATGAGCAGCCTCCCGCTCCCCCCTTCTCTTTCAAGCCACAACCGTCCCTTCTTTCCCACCATTTCAAAGAAAGCTCTCACATCAAGATATCAATCAGAGAGATGGCATGGTGTGGAACGCTAGAACAATTGGGAACTTCTTCTGGAGTCTTAGAACCACATTGGTCATGGTCTTACACATTACAATCAAACAGTTTACACTTTCAATATAAGAAAACAAAGGTCTACTTTAGAAAACGTGTTGAATAACAACAAATACATCTATATCACTTTGGATTATCGAGAATAAATGAAGCCTAAGTAAATTTTGTGTCTGCCTGTTCAATATTGGACATCCCTAGTGTCTGTATTATCATAGACTATAATATACATGGACCGCTTGCTTTAGTATTTCTGCTATATGATGACTTGAAACACTGATGTTCGGAATCCCCGATTCTAAATAAAGTAATTGCTATACCGGAAATAAAGTTATTGATATACTAGTTTCGTTTTATTTAATCGCTATGATTTTCTCAATGAAAAATTAAAATGGAAAGTTTTACAGAGGCTATGGTATAATGTTCAATTTGGAAATTTCGGGTGAGAAATCCTAAAGGATTCTAGGATACACAAAAATGTCATATTGTCAATCACACATGCTATATCACACATGCAATATCACACATTGTATATCACACATGCTATATCACAATGCTATATCACAATGCTATATCACACATGTTATATCACACATGCTATATCATAATGCTATATCACACATGTTATATCACACATGCTATATCATAATGCTATATCACACATGTTATATCACACATGCTATATCATAATGCTATATCACACATGTTATATCACACATGCTATATCATAATGCTATATCACACATGTTATATCACACATGCTATATCATAATGCTATATCACACATGCTATATCACACATGCTATATCATAATGCTATATCACACATGCTATATCACACATGCTATATCACACATGTTATATCACACATGCTATATCACACATGCTATATCATAATGCTATATCACACATGCTATATCACACATGCTATATCACACATGTTATATCACACATGCTATATCACACATGTTATATCACACATGCTATATCACACATGTTATATCACACATGTTATATCACACATGCTGTATCACACATGCTATATCACACATGTTATATCACACATGTTATATCACACATGCTATATCATAATGCTATATCACACATGCTATATCACACATGTTATATCACACATGTTATATCACACATGTTATATCACACATGCTATATCACACATGCTATATCACACATGCTATATCACACATGTTATATCACACATGCTATATCACACATGCTATATCACACATGCTGTATCATAATGCTATATCACACATGTTATATCACACATGCTATATCACAATGCTATATCATAATGCTATATCACACATGTTATATCACACATGTTATATCACACATGTTATATCACACATGTTATATCACACATGCTATATCACACATGTTATATCACACATATTATATCACACATGCTATATCACACATGCTATATCACACATGTTATATCACACATGTTATATCACACATGCTATATCACACATGTTATATCACACATGTTATATCACACATGTTATATCACACATGCTATATCATAATGCTATATCACACATGCTATATCACACATGTTATATCACACATGTTATATCACACATGTTATATCACACATGCTATATCACACATGCTATATCACACATGCTGTATCATAATGCTATATCACACATGTTATATCACACATGCTATATCACAATGCTATATCATAATGCTATATCACACATGTTATATCACACATGTTATATCACACATGTTATATCACACATGTTATATCACACATGCTATATCACACATGTTATATCACACATGTTATATCACACATGCTATATCACACATGCTATATCACACATGTTATATCACACATGTTATATCACACATGCTATATCACACATGTTATATCACACATGTTATATCACACATGTTATATCACACATGCTATATCATAATGCTATATCACACATGCTATATCACACATGTTATATCACACATGTTATATCACACATGTTATATCACACATGCTATATCACACATGCTATATCACACATGCTATATCACACATGTTATATCACACATGCTATATCACACATGCTATATCACACATGCTGTATCATAATGCTATATCACACATGTTATATCACACATGCTATATCACAATGCTATATCATAATGCTATATCACACATGTTATATCACACATGTTATATCACACATGTTATATCACACATGTTATATCACACATGCTATATCACACATGTTATATCACACATGTTATATCACACATGCTATATCACACATGCTATATCACACATGTTATATCACACATGTTATATCACACATGCTATATCACACATGTTATATCACACATGTTATATCACACATGTTATATCACACATGTTATATCACACATGTTATATCACACATGCTATATCACACATGCTATATCACACATGTTATATCACACATGTTATATCACACATGCTATATCACACATGCTATATCACACATGTTATATCACACATGTTATATCACACATGTTATATCACACATGTTATATCACACATGCTATATCACACATGTTATATCACACATGTTATATCACACATGTTATATCACACATGCTATATCACACATGCTATATCACACATGTTATATCACACATGTTATATCACACATGCTATATCACACATGTTATATCACACATGTTATATCACACATGTTATATCACACATGCTATATCACACATGTTATATCACACATGCTATATCACACATGTTATATCACACATGCTATATCACACATGCTATATCACACATGTTATATCACACATGCTATATCACACATGCTATATCACACATGCTGTATCATAATGCTATATCACACATGTTATATCACACATGCTATATCACAATGCTATATCATAATGCTATATCACACATGTTATATCACACATGTTATATCACACATGTTATATCACACATGTTATATCACACATGCTATATCACACATGTTATATCACACATGCTATATCACACATGTTATATCACACATGTTATATCACACATGTTATATCACACATGCTATATCACACATGCTATATCACACATGTTATATCACACATGTTATATCACACATGCTATATCACACATGTTATATCACACATGTTATATCACACATGTTATATCACACATGCTATATCACACATGTTATATCACACATGCTATATCACACATGTTATATCACACATGCTATATCACACATGCTATATCACACATGTTATATCACACATGCTATATCACACATGCTATATCACACATGCTGTATCATAATGCTATATCACACATGTTATATCACACATGCTATATCACAATGCTATATCATAATGCTATATCACACATGTTATATCACACATGTTATATCACACATGTTATATCACACATGTTATATCACACATGCTATATCACACATGTTATATCACACATGTTATATCACACATGCTATATCACACATGCTATATCACACATGTTATATCACACATGTTATATCACACATGCTATATCACACATGTTATATCACACATGTTATATCACACATGTTATATCACACATGCTATATCATAATGCTATATCACACATGCTATATCACACATGTTATATCACACATGTTATATCACACATGTTATATCACACATGCTATATCACACATGCTATATCACACATGCTATATCACACATGTTATATCACACATGCTATATCACACATGCTATATCACACATGCTGTATCATAATGCTATATCACACATGTTATATCACACATGCTATATCACAATGCTATATCATAATGCTATATCACACATGTTATATCACACATGTTATATCACACATGTTATATCACACATGTTATATCACACATGCTATATCACACATGTTATATCACACATGTTATATCACACATGCTATATCACACATGCTATATCACACATGTTATATCACACATGTTATATCACACATGCTATATCACACATGTTATATCACACATGTTATATCACACATGTTATATCACACATGTTATATCACACATGTTATATCACACATGCTATATCACACATGCTATATCACACATGTTATATCACACATGTTATATCACACATGCTATATCACACATGCTATATCACACATGTTATATCACACATGTTATATCACACATGTTATATCACACATGTTATATCACACATGCTATATCACACATGTTATATCACACATGTTATATCACACATGTTATATCACACATGCTATATCACACATGCTATATCACACATGTTATATCACACATGTTATATCACACATGCTATATCACACATGTTATATCACACATGTTATATCACACATGTTATATCACACATGCTATATCACACATGTTATATCACACATGTTATATCACACATGTTATATCACACATGCTATATCACACATGTTATATCACACATGCTATATCACACATGTTATATCACACATGTTATATCACACATGTTATATCACACATGCTATATCACACATGTTATATCACACATGTTATATCACACATGTTATATCACACATGCTATATCACACATGCTATATCACACATGTTATATCACACATGTTATATCACACATGTTATATCACACATGCTATATCACACATGCTATATCACACATGTTATATCACACATGTTATATCACACATGCTATATCACACATGTTATATCACACATGTTATATCACACATGTTATATCACACATGTTATATCACACATGCTATATCACACATGTTATATCACACATGTTATATCACACATGTTATATCACACATGCTATATCACAAATGCTATATCACACATGTTATATCACACATGCTATATCACACATGTTATATCACACATGTTATATCACACATGTTATATCACACATGTTATATCACACATGTTATATCACACATGCTATATCACACATGTTATATCACACATGTTATATCACACATGTTATATCACACATGTTATATCACACATGTTATATCACACATGTTATATCACACATGTTATATCACACATGTTATATCACACATGCTATATCACACATGTTATATCACACATGTTATATCACACATGCTATATCACACATGTTATATCACACATGTTATATCACACATGTTATATCACACATGCTATATCACACATGTTATATCACACATGTTATATCACACATGTTATATCACACATGCTATATCACACATGTTATATCACACATGTTATATCACACATGTTATATCACACATGCTATATCACACATGCTATATCACACATGTTATATCACACATGTTATATCACACATGTTATATCACACATGTTATATCACACATGCTATATCACACATGTTATATCACACATGTTATATCACACATGCTATATCACACATGTTATATCACACATGTTATATATCACATGTTATATCACACATGTTATATCACACATGCTATATCACACATGTTATATCACACATGTTATATCACACATGCTATATCACACATGTTATATCACACATGTTATATCACACATGTTATATCACACATGCTATATCACACATGCTATATCACACATGTTATATCACACATGTTATATCACACATGCTATATCACACATGTTATATCACACATGTTATATCACACATGTTATATCACACATGCTATATCACACATGTTATATCACACATGTTATATCACACATGTTATATCACACATGTTATATCACACATGTTATATCACACATGTTATATCACACATGCTATATCACACATGCTATATCACACATGTTATATCACACATGTTATATCACACATGCTATATCACACATGTTATATCACACATGTTATATCACACATGTTATATCACACATGCTATATCACACATGTTATATCACACATGTTATATCACACATGTTATATCACACATGTTATATCACACATGCTATATCACACATGTTATATCACACATGTTATATCACACATGTTATATCACACATGCTATATCACACATGCTATATCACACATGTTATATCACACATGTTATATCACACATGCTATATCACACATGTTATATCACACATGTTATATCACACATGTTATATCACACATGCTATATCACACATGTTATATCACACATGTTATATCACACATGTTATATCACACATGCTATATCACACATGTTATATCACACATGTTATATCACACATGTTATATCACACATGCTATATCACACATGCTATTTCACACATGTTATATCACACATGTTATATCACACATGTTATATCACACATGCTATATCACACATGCTATATCACACATGTTATATCACACATGCTATATCACACATGTTATATCACACATGCTATATCACACATGTTATATCACACATGCTATATCACACTTGCTATATCACACATGCTATATCACACATGCTATATCACACATGTTATATCACACATGTTATATCACACATGTTATATCACACATGCTATATCACACATGCTATATCACACATGCTATATCACACATGTTATATCACACATGTTATATCACACATGTTATATCACACATGTTATATCACACATGCTATATCACACATGCTATATCACACATGTTATATCACACATGTTATATCACACATGTTATATCACACATGCTATATCACACATGTTATATCACACATGTTATATCACACATGTTATATCACACATGCTATATCACACATGCTATATCACACATGTTATATCACACATGTTATATCACACATGTTATATCACACATGCTATATCACAAATGCTATATCACACATGTTATATCACACATGTTATATCACACATGTTATATCACACATGTTATATCACACATGCTATATCACACATGCTATATCACACATGCTATATCACACATGCTATATCACACATGCTATATCACACATGCTATATCACACATGTTATATCACACATGTTATATCACACATGTTATATCACACATGCTATATCACACATGTTATATCACACATCTTATATCACACATGTTATATCACACATGTTATATCACACATGTTATATCACACATGCTATATCACACATGCTATATCACACATGCTATATCACACATGCTATATCACACATGTTACATCACACATGCTATATCACACATCTTATATCACACATGCTATATCACACATGTTATATCACACATGCTATATCACACATGTTATATCACACATGTTATATCACACATGTTATATCACACATGTTATATCACACATGCTATATCACACATGTTATATCACACATGTTATATCACACATGCTATATCACACATGTTATATCACACATGTTATATCACACATGCTATATCACACATGCTATATCACACATGTTATATCACACATGCTATATCACACATGTTATATCACACATGTTATATCACACATGCTATATCACACATGTTATATCACACATGTTATATCACACATGTTATATCACACATGCTATATCACACATGCTATATCACACATGCTATATCACTTATGTTATATCACACATGTTATATCACACATGCTATATCACACATGTTATATCACACATGTTATATCACACATGTTATATCACACATGCTATATCACACATGTTATATCACACATGCTATATCACACATGCTATATCACACATGCTATATCACACATGCTATATCACACATGCTATATCACACATGCTATATCACACATGCTATATCACACATGTTATATCACACATGCTATATCACACATGCTATATCACACATGCTATATCACACATGCTATATCACACATGCTATATCACACATGCTATATCACACATGCTATATCACACATGCAATATCACACATACTATATCACACATGCTATATCACACATGCTATATCACACATGCAATATCACACATACTATGTAGATATATCAACTGGCTAGTATGTATATCTAATACAGTCTTTAACAAAGTGGTGATTCTTTTATTTGTACCGCCTATAATAGTAGAGTAAAGTATCACCGTCAGCCCAATTTGATCACTCGGACTTGTGAAGCAACGATCACATCTTTCTGAGGCCACGTATTACTGGGAGATTGTGTGGCCAGCACAAAGCTCAGCCACCTTTATTTTTTCTCCCCCCTGTTGTCAGGTACATCTGTGACGATGTGTTCTACTAATTAGAATAATATTAATTAGTCTGAGACCCCAATTTAATCATTTCTACGTTTTAAAATAAATACATATATATCCGTTTTGTGTGGAGAGTTTTTGGGCATATCTTTAACATTTAGTAAGTGGACTGTCGTGGTTGATTCTTAAGATTTTATATTTAGCTGTGAGTGATAGTCATCGTGAGGCCATTACCAATGTAAAGTTATATCTCAGTGATTAAAGTAAATGTGAACTTAGCTGTACTATAGAAAGAAACTTGTTTGTACCAGTAAACGGAACCATCTACTTTTATGAACAGAGCATCTATGTGAGTTATTTTACTGTGTCTGTGCATCGTGAGTATTAATAGAACTAACTGCATCCACAAATACAAATATCATGCTACCGGGGTCAAAGTTTTGCTATCATATTCCATAGATAAACATGCTAGTGTTTGGTGGGTAAAGAGGGCCCACAGAGAGAGTGCCACGTTCCGGAGTTTTCACGAGTAGACGTGCACCCTGCTGGCCACACAATCTTCTGCCATCACACCATCAGAGCTGACTAGACTCAGGGAACCACCCAGACCAGGAAGCAAACCCTAGCCTACACCCTTTCGGTACGCTAGCCGAACGTGCTGGCGCTAGGCCAGTTTATCCCATGCTGCCTAAGACGATGTTATAAAATTTGGACAATGGAAAGACCGAATTCATGGTGACACTTTCCTCTTTCACTTCACTCAGGGTTTCTAAATATTGATAGAGTGCACCGTTAAGGCTAAGGTAAAGTTAATTGTTCAGTTGTATACACTCAGGGGTCGGCAACCTAAAGCACGCGTGCCAAACTTGGCACGCAGAGCGATTTTCAATGGCACACGAGAGACCTTCAATATGCGTTTTTTATTGATTTGATAAAAAAAAAAACGAGAGACCTTCAATATGCGTTTTTTATTGATTTGATGAAAAAAAAACATCATTTTCCGGTTTTGAATGAGTTAAACTGACCGTTGAAACGATGTTTCTGAATGACAGAGCGACACATTTCAGTGAGTTAAACGCATTTACAAAGACGAGGTCAAACATCGCTTGAACTGTTAGACCACACTGGAATGGATTTGCATATATCTTGATTGAAATCAATTTCAAAACATTGAACTAAAGCACATTGAAGCAATCAAAGCGAAGTTTTCTAAACAAAGGCAAGACTTTCAAATTCATGGAGTCATTTTTCCATACCTCATCAAGACTAACTGGCTTGATCTTAATACAGCTTGCTTAGAATACTTAGATGTAGATGTGTTCTTGTTTTTAATTTTTAAGTGGAGTTTGGCAATTTTAAAACGCAGTCAAAATTTAAAAATAAAAAAAAATATGGCATCGAAATGTGAGAAAATCTTGATGGAAGCTGTTTAGGAAAATCATCTGCTATTCTCAACTGCTAGGAATTCAAAGTGTTCACTTACACTTCACTACTCAGAAACGACTAAATATGTATTTGCCATTATAAATTAGTGAAGAAAATTCAAGATAAGGCGCTCATTAATTGATACAAAGAGTTACCGAGTTGATCCATAGGTCCGATGAAGCAGCGTTCACCAGTTGCTGTGGCCACGACATACTAGGGAATTGAGCGGCCAGCACTATGCACAGCCGCCTTTACTTTGCCTCAACTAAGGTCAGGTACCCATCAGAGCTGGGTAGACTCAGGGACACCCTCCAGACCCGGGAAAAAATCCTAGCCTGCACCAGGATTCGAACCCGGGACCTTCGGCTCGCCAGTCGAACGCGCTGCCTGCCACTTGGCTACCTTGTACGCTAAACATAAATAAATCTTATAGCTTATATCCTAAGTAATTCTAAAAACAAATGTTTGTTTTTATTACTTTAATATATAAGAGACTTTTTAAAACTCCTAAATTAAGATTAAATGGACAAAACAAGTAATGAAGGAAATGTTTATTTACAGCTCATTAACGTAAATTAATTTTATACCTATAATAATACAATCTTGTAATGAATACCATAATGCTGGATTTATATAAATAAATAATTATTAGTCAGTAATATTTATTATATTACAAAACATAACTTGTTTGGCAAAACTATTGAATCCAATTTATAAACTTGTTTTTAATAAAAGGGAGATAAATAGCCCATTTTATTTGCGGTTATATTTCTAATATTAAATATTATGTGTCTTTTTTTTTCCTTTATAAAAGAATAAACGGTCTAAAACTTAAAACTTTGTAATGACCACACTGTAAAAAGTAGTTGGAAATTATATAATTATGTTATGACTCAAAAATTATATGCACATTTTTTAAACATTACATTAGCTACCCAGTTTGTAAGATTACTACGTATCAATTCTGCTTAATGATAGTGATGTGCAAAATAGTATTTTTCTGGTCTAGCTTAAACAAATTAATAAAACTCAGATCTAACTGAGAACAAAATATTATAATCAATATTAGCAGTTGCTAGATCCTTATCTTGACAACCAAATGATAATGTTTACAAAATAGTTACGAAAAATGTGAAAATTTGATATTAAAATTTTGAATTCGGTATAGATTCTAAATGCAAATAAAAATGATGATAATCACAAACACGCAATAATTTTTTATTAAATATAAAACGTTTTAACGATTTTATCTCTATAAATTTCCTTTGCTTTTGCTCTATCGTCTATCTCTATAATATTATAGTATATCTAGTTTTCTATCAATCTATAGTGCAATCAACTAATTATACGGCTAATATAAAAGTAGTCTGTGCAACAAGACGTAACGTCTATTTTTAAATGTTTCCAAGACTCGAGGAATGACTTCACGATTCAATTTAACAGAACACTAAATTCATTATCAGACATATACTCTAATCGATTTCTTAATTTAAACCTAACACGCAGAATAAAATACAAAAATTAGCATTCATGCACATTCACAATAAGAATTCATTACGTTTAGAGATTTGTGGAAAGGGGGTGTGGGGAGTGGATTTAATTTAGTACAAATCACGATTCAACGAAGTACAGATTCGCCAATTAAGTAGTTGATCCCATTTTCCACCTGCTTGGAGATATTGGGAAAAGCCCGGATCTGCCGTTTCATTATAATTACTATGATATTGATGTATCGATTCGAAATAATCGCCAGTAAAAAAAAAAGGATACAGAAAATGTTCTTAAGTGTTTCGTCTAGTTCCCGCGTTTGTGTAGATGTGTGTGTGCGCGCATGCGCAAATGAGTAGGTCTATAAAATGTCTTTGAATGTGCTGGTTTTGTTTGAATATACCGTATATACTCGCGTATAAGTCGCACTTTTTTTACCGAAAATTTCGACGAAAAGTAGGGGTGCGACTTATACACCCGACATGGTTTTTAAAAAATTCGAAAAACATCACTACTCTGTCATAAAGTTTCCTTAATAACCCATAGGCCTATAGATGATTGAAATGCTGAATATTTTAGTGTTTTTCTGACACCCCTCCTCCCACACACACACACACTTTCCTTTTGAACTTTCGGACCAATTTTGTTTTGCCGAAAGGTGGCATAAGTTATTTAAGGCGGCGTTTTTTTTTCATAGGCCTATTAAATGCAAATTACAGTACGGAAGGAATCGTAAATGTGTACAAAACTGTCTAGACCTAGGCTACAGCGTAGCTTAAGATGCATTTTATTTAGGACCTATTGCCTCTGACTATACGTTATAGCCTACTAATAAGGCAGTGTGTAGCATTCCTGGGGAAAACCGCGCTATGATTCCAAAACTACAATTGGCCGGCCGATCGACTCATTTCATTAAATTTCGGAAAAATTCTGCACTCAAACCTTTTTTTTTATCTATATAGAAATAATGCGTAAAATGTCAATAGTATGTTTCATTTTTCATTAGTTGCATGTAAGAGTTGAAAAAAAAACACAGCTTATTGTCGGTCGCAGTGGCGTTTGTAATTATTACAATGTTAATGGGAATTGGGACACTTGTATAACGCGTGGTTAATACCGGCGCCGCTCAGTCTGAAATAGCGCACTTTTGTAGGCCTATTGAACTCAAATTACATTATGGAAAGAATCGTAAATGTGTAAAAGCCTCTCTAGTCCTATAATATAGGTATAAGCTTGTACACTAGTAGCTTAAGATTAGGACCGAGAAAACCGCGCGCGCCATGTCCGCATGTCCTAGAAATGTATCCAATCGGCCGATCAACACTTTTCAAGACATTTCGAAAACCTTCTTCACTTAAACTTTTTTTTTCAAATCTTTATGAAAAAATGCGTGAAATGTCAATAAAGTGTGTCATTGTTCCTTAGTTGCATGTATGAATTGAAAAAACACAGCTTATTGTCGATGGCGAAGCCAGCACACCCTCCGAGAAGCCACCATCACTCCCCCCTTTTAAAATATTGTTTGTGCAGTTGCTTTGAAATCATTACAAACAATGTTAATGGTAATTAGGTCATCACTTGTATAGCGCAACTATGAATACCGGCGCCACTCAGTCTAGGCTAATAATGCACATCAAAAGATTTTTTGTGTGTGTGGACCCACAATATAGTGTGACTATAGGATAGTATTTTGAGTAGGGACATGGACTTGATGAAGAAACAGATACCTTACTTTCCCATATGACTAATGACTGTATTGATAGGTTTTTCAAAATAAATGAAGCGCTGCCTTTATTTGATTATGTTTGCATTATGCCTGATTGAAACTATTTTTTAAGGAAAGTTTCCAAATTACGGTGAATATTAGTAACTTTTGTTGTTTAAGGGTATGCATTTTTTGAGAAGTTAAAAGGCAGTGTAACCCCTGAAAGTCAGGGTGCGACTTATACGCGGGTCAATGACAACATATAAGAAAAAAATCCTAAACTAGGGGTGCGACTTATACACCGGTGCGACTTATACGCGAGTATATACGGTAAGTTATATATTTTATGAGAGTGGGGGCTAAGTTAGGACTTTTTGGGCTTTTTTGTGTTTAAGCTTTCTTTATTACTATACAGTTTATTGGACAGTAAATAAAAAAAATGGACTGACAGACAGCCCAGAAGACAAATAAACGTATGGCCCAAGAAATAATAAGTTAAATATATCTATTTAAATATAAAGTTAGATGTTTGTGTCGATCCTGATGCCCATTGGTCAATATAAAAACACTTTGCCGTAGTGTAGTGGCTAGAATCCCCCCCTTACACGCGGATGAACTGAGATCCATTCTCCGATCCGAAGGTTATTTATTTATTTTTGTTTGTTTATGTAATTAGAATGTTTGCTAATTATTACCCCGTACAACGATGGGCGATTTTGCTAGTATATTTATATTATATATATATATATATATATATATATATATATATATATATATATATATATACAAGCTACATTGCCCGGCGTTGCCCGGGTGAAGAAAAAAAACAGCACTGAATAAGGTGCAGATAAAAATTGTATAAGCTACAATTAAAAGAAAGCTATAAATCTAATATTTAAATTACTATTTTTTACTGAAGACTTTTAGGAAAGTAATTTAAAATAAATATCGTAATCGGGTAAAAAAAATAGGCAAGTATTTTTATTTCACAAAAGTGTAAATTGCCTGAACATTTACAATGTCTTTTGTTTTTAAAACTTTGAAAAAAAAAAATTTGTAGAAAAAAAAAAGAGGTATAGTCTAACTGGAGAATCGAACCCGGGTCGCCCGAATAGCAGTCCGCTACGTTAACCACTGCGCTAACAAAGACACGTGCCCTATGTGCAAAAGTTATTAGATACTATATATGCCTAGGCCTAAATAGGTCAGTGACACAAACTCACGTGATTTCAAATTGACCAATGGAGATCCGTATGGGAACAAACAGTCTCATTATATATATATAGAGATATATAATGTGATAAAAAAAGAAACTTGTACATTTAATGCTGGAAAGAAATACCATAAAATTTATTTTTTTAAACACAGACGATGCACGTAGGCTGTGCTAAAAATAATATGGCAAAGTGTTCGCTGTACCTGTAGACAGAACTTAACAAGCAATCAACAACACACCAGTGGCGGTACATACAGGCAGTGCTGAACAATAAATAAATGACACACCACTGGCGGGTAGCCTACCCGTAGGCAGAACTAAGCAATAAATTTACGACACACCACTGGCGGGTACCCGTAGGCAGTACTGAACAATAAATCAACGACACACCACTGGCGGGTACCCGTAGACAGTGCTAAACAATAAACAAATGACACACCACTGGCGGGTACCCGTAGACAGTGCTAAACAATTAGTCAGCGACACCAACACTGACAGTTACCTGTAGGCAGTACTAAAGTTATTTTTTTCCTTCTCGTCGCTTTTACACCCTAAGAGATCCGAAGAAGAAATAATTTCCTAAACTAGTGTTACAACGCGATGCACCACTGGGAGGGCGCCACATGTATCTCTGCCACCACCCTACCGCTATCACAACTTGTCACACAATGGCGTATGGTTGAGGGCGTTGGGGGGGGGGGACTGGACTGGCTAGATGAAGGCGTGAGGGGCCAGTGGGGGAGGGAAATCTCCGGTCTGGTGTAATGAGGAGCAAGTTATTTTTTGTTGAGAGAAAAAAAGAGCGAGGGAGGGGGGGGGGGGAGAGAGAGAGAGAGAGAGGTAGGGAGAGAAAGAGGGAGGGAGAGAGAGAGGTATGTGTGTTTGTGTTGTGTCTGAGTTTGCGATATGAACTTTGCCCGTTTCCCAGTTCGCATAGCATTGACACGATCAATGAGATTTACCACACAGACACATACACACACTTACACACGAGCATACTCACCAGCACATGCACACACACACACACGGGAAAAACTGACATCACGACGACGACACCTGACTTCCTTTCCCCCCCCCCCCCACCTACCCTCCCTCCCCTCGAATCATATCATTCTCTCATCGCCATTTTTCTTTTTTTTTTTTTATTCTTTTCCGTCTTGGTTTCTATGACAACGAGAAACGAAATGACGAAATAGCTGAAACAATTACTCGGTTTTCTTTTCTTTTTATATCAGTGAAGCGATCAAACGGATGATTAAACTTGAAACACAAAGTAAACGATAAATACAAATACAATTTATGTATAGGCTAGGACTTAAACAAAAATTAATTTGTGTCTTTCGATAGATCTTTCGTTTCTTTGTATGAAATGTAAACACATTTATTCAACTAATTACTCGCTAAGACATTCACTCGTAATTTGTTTAAACTTGATAATATAATAGCAAAGATCTCCACTGACTTAGTAGATGACTCCCGCCCCTGCCCCCAACAAAGCCGAACAAAATTATTGTCCGGCTACTATAACTGCTTTGCATTTTGTTAAAACTAATGTAGGCCCCTCTTAATCTGTTGTTTAATTTCGATAAAAGTCGTATAGAAAAAATATTACGTCAATGTCACAAATGTTGGTTGTTTTTCAGTTTTGCAGTCCTCTTTTTACTCCCTATCTTTTAACTCGTACTGTCTGTCTGTCTGTCTGTCTCCTTGGTTGTTAGCAAAACTTTGCATCGATTTTTCGACTATTTCCCGTCGTCCAATCGAGTTGAAACTTGGGCAGCAGACTTGTCCCGACTAACAATACATTCCATCAAATTTTCAGCATCATAGCGTTTGGAAAAGTCACGAATTCATTCGACCAATCTGCGAATCGAGGAACATGGCTGCCTCTACCGGAAGAGACGAAAGTAAATAAACTTTTCGGATATGTTAGATTTACGAAATAAATAGAATGAAAACGAATGTAGCCGAAACAAAGCGAGTTATCTTTTTATGTTTTTCTGCGGGCCAGAGCTTTTTTTTTAAGAAAAAGGATGCGCAAAATTTTAGTGTGGAAATTCATAAGGTATGATATCACCATAGACTATAATATACATGGACCTCTTACTTTAGTTTTTTATGCTCTTATCTTCTTGTTTTGCAATTCCCGATTCTAAATGAAGTAATTGCTATACAAGTTCCGTTTTATTAAATCGCATTTTTTCTACTTTAAATAAATACTTGTAGGCCTATTAATCCTATTATTATTGACTATAATAAGATGGACCGCCTGCTTTATTTTTAGAGCTTATATTCTTTTTCGGTGCGCACACAACACTGATCTATAAATGTTTCCGCTCTGTACAACTTTTGATTTCAATTTTTCATTGAGAAAATCATAGCGATTAAATAAAACGGAAGTTGTATATCAATAACTTTATTTCCTGTATAGCAATTACGTTATTTAGAATCGGGAATTCAGAACATCAGTGTTTCAAGTCATCGTATAGCAGAAATACTAAAGCAATCGGTCCCTTTATATTATAGTCTATGATATCACTTAGATCTATATTTATTTTAATCTATAAAATATAAATTAAATATAAACTTAGTTTACAAAGAAAGGGAGTATTATAAAAACTTAGTTTGTATGGGTTAGTTTTTTGATACATTAATTACATTTAGGAGTCTATATAAGGCTATAAGGCAGGGCGATGGACAAGCTTATAATATCGATGGTCCCCGGTTCGAATCCCGGTGAAGGGTCTATAGGGTGTCCCTTAGTTTACTTATTAGCTCTGATGGGTACCTGACAATAGGGCAAAGTAAAGGCGGCTGGGCATTGTGCTGCCCAAACGATCCC
The DNA here is from genome assembly GCA_949126835.1 of Anisus vortex. Classification (NCBI taxonomy): domain Eukaryota; kingdom Metazoa; phylum Mollusca; class Gastropoda; family Planorbidae; genus Anisus; species Anisus vortex. The sequence goes on along the minus strand of OX421494.1, from coordinate 7,152,310 downwards.
CTAGTAGGCCTATACGGGCCTATATTATTATAATGGCATGGCCACGGAGACTTGGGAACGCTGCACTACCGGCGCTGTGGCCCTTATTGATATGTGAAAAGTCAAACTCCTCAACTATAGAACTATTTTATTTTATAAGACGATTTATCTAGTGCCGTAACAAGACCAAGACCAAAAGAAAAGGAGCGTCATAAAGAAAATCATTAAAGCTGTTTGTTATTATCATCTTTGAAAAAAAAAATCCTTTCATAGCTAATACACAATTTCATTACTCAACTCACACATTCATGGTTATCGACATTTCAAATTAGTTGTCAAGATATTTTTCTAGTAATAGCTATAGGCCTAAATTCTTTTTAGATTGATCTCAGCATAACTGAGTTTTTTAAATTATTACAAATAAAACATTGATGAACAAAAGGTAGTATAACACCACAGTTAAGCGGATTCGATACATAGCAATCATACGAACTGTGTAGTTAATGTAATGTTTAGAAAAGTACATATACATTCTTTAGTCATAAAATATTTATTTAACTTTCAACTATCTCTTATAGTTGGATCATTTTAAATTTATAAATTGTAAGCTATTCTTTGAAAAAAGAAAACAAAATCAAAAACATATTAGAAATATTTATTAAACGGATTAATTATCTCCCTTTAATTATATTCTTCAAATTGTATGGTAGTGATGCCAAACGAGTTAGTTGTTTGAATATAACTAGTGTATGCCTACTTCTGAAAACGCTCATCTATCTATTTTGCCTTACATTGGGGAAAGAGTAAGATATCTAAATGTTTTGAAATTGATTTCACGGCAAGATATGTCCAGTTTCAATACAAATCAATTCCAGTGGTCCAACACTTCAAGTGCTTTTCGAACCCATCCTTGTAAATGCAAGTTCAACTCACTGAAACGTGTCGCCATGTCATTCAGCAACATCGGCTTCAACAGTCAGTTCTCTTCATTCAATACGGAAATGTTTTTTTTTTCTTTCATTAAGACGCGGAAGATCCCATATTATCAAAAGGTTGCCGACCTGTTTTAAAATGATGTTAAGTTACTGGTTTTTCACAGTTTCCTTTTTATTGGTGTTATATATAACTTAACATCATGACATCTTATCTTCTTATATGTGTTAGTGACGCGCCTTCTATGAAGAAGATTATTGCCTCCAGCGCTTTTTCGTGATTAGCGTCTAGTTTTGCATTTTGATAAACATGAAGACAAAAACCCTTTCCTTATCCCTCATGCGAGAACAAATGCATATAAGTAGCCTAATCTTTCTTCCCGAGTGGCATTCGGGCATGGAATGGGTTGCCTGAACAAACCAGAAAAACGAGTAACTAATCAGCATTTTAAATGATAAAAATGCAAGACTAGACTATATACACGTTGCTCTGTATGCTGTCGTTGCAATTACTTGCATTAACGTCTTTGGTTCATGACCTATATTCCTATATATATATATTCTATTATATTTTACAGAGGCAAGATTATTGCGTCCTACGCTTTATCGTGGTTTGAGTTTGAGTCTACTCTTGCATTTTGATTAGTGTTTTAAATGATGTTAAGGGTATGCCACTTATACTATACATTTGAATTGCGCTGGAACCTCAATAGGTTTTATAGAAAACAAACGTGCCTATTTATTCAATTAACTAACACTTACCGTATGTGTCCTTGACTCTCTGTAAAACTCACAAACATCACACATAAATCACAGACTAATTGATAATGGAATGTGTAAAATATCTTTAGGTCTGATGTTGTAGACTATTATAGGTAGTCTACATGAACTAAATAAAGTTTTTAAACTTGATAAAGAAAAATAACTTTCAAAAGATACCCGAGGACTCTAACATTTGTTTACGTTTTGAAAATAAGTATTTGTGCATGTTAAAGTATTTGTGCATGTTCCTTTGTCCCTTGTATAAAAACTTACACTTTCCCAAACCTTGGCCAATTTATTCCTAAACTTTTAACCAGTTTGGGGCTTGGTGACAGCGTGTTTGCCTGGCGTAACAAAGGTACTGGGTTCGAATCCTGGTGAAGGCTAGGAATTTTGTCTGGGGTCTGGAGGGTATACCTGACCTACGCAGCTCTTTTTTTGTTAGACACAGTTTTTGGGCCCCAGAGCATTTCTTGCTTGGTGGCTTCCCCAGAACATTTCTTGCTTGGTGGCTTCCCCAGAACATTTCTTGCTTGGTGGCTTCCCCAGAACATTTCTTGCTTGGTGGCTTCCCCAGAACATTTCTTGCTTGGTGGCTTCCCCAGAACATTTCTTGCTTGGTGACTTCCCCAGAACATTTCTTGCTTGGTGGCTTCCCCAGAACATTTCTTGCTTGGTGGCTTCCCCAGAACATTTCTTGCTTGGTGGCTTCCTTGATGTTTCAGGCCTTTGTGTGGAGTGAGCACTGGATGTGCTCTGGATTTTGTGGATTCCAGTTCCACATGGGCACTCGGAAGGGGAAGGAGTATGACTTAGTCAATACAGTGCTGAATGTCAACCATGAGTTCGTACAATCCCATCTCCAACAATTGACAAGTCTTAATTAGGCGTAACCTTTCCAAATGCAACAGATCATGCACTTCCAGGTCTATTTTTAGATATGTTTATTATTTAAGGCATTTCCGTAAAAAAAAAACAACATGCTTTTACTGGTGTTTGACAATTGATTTCAACCTCGACGGACAGTTCTGGTCCTTTACAAGTATGAAAAGGCTACAAGATTAGTTATGAGGAATCCGTTTTTAACATCAAAAGTGATTAGGCGATAATTAAAATACTCAAAGTGTTAGTCGTGTTAAGTTAAATTTAGATTTCTTTATAAAATAAATTAGTCAAGAGTTGCGTTTCTTGGTTACTAAAAGACACAATTTGTAGATTCATAAAAACAAAAACAAAATTCTTTTGCATTAGGCAATAAGTTTGATATTATAAAAATGGTGAAATTTTACTTCTGGCTTTCACAATCCATTATTTTCTTTAGGCAACATATTTTAAACTGAAATAAAATGTAATCTCCTATATAGTTTGGTACAACCAGTAACGTAGCACACAGACATGTTTTTTTTTAATTAAATGATCGAATAAGACCAGAAATGTCTTACTTTGCGACCTTTTGTGCATGCATATTTGTTAAGGCTTGTCAATGATTCCATGAGTTCGTACACTCCCATCCCCAACAATGATTCCATCTATTCAAAGCATTTCAAACATCAAATCAAAACCAACTGTTTTTTACTTTTGTTGTAATTTATTCAAAGCACAATCTCAAGAAGAGATTTAAAAAAACTGTAAGCAAAATATTGAAAAAAAATTAAACAATTACAAAAGCGGCTGACGCTTTCAGCCAAGAAAGAACATGGACTTAACAACGAATGCCTCGTATTCATATGTAATTCCAGTGAACAGTCAAGTGATACGTTTCCTACAATTAAACTGTTGTAGTTCCATGTTATTGTACTGCAGAAACTGTGTGGCTTTCATCATCTTTACAATAGCAAGCAATCATTTCTGTACGGTACTGTTGATAGTTGTAAGCAAAAAGTCCAAAATGAGACAATGTCTTTACTTATTGTAACAAAAAACAAAATGTTCCAGAGTTTCTATTGCTATCAGGAATCAGGATTTTGATATAATCAAACAGGTAGGCACACAATCAGTCAATTTCAATGTCTGTAATATCCAGTATCATTATAAGTGATAAAACCAACAGCAAAGTGAATAAATATTAAAAGCACACTAATCACTCAGCACACTAATCACTCAGTTTTAGAGAAACACTAATCACTCAGCACACTAATCACTCAGTTTTAGAGAAACACTAATCACTCAGCACACTAATCACTCAGTTTTAGAGAAACACTAATCACTCAGCACACTAATCACTCAGTTTTAGAGAAACACTAATCACTCAGCACACTAATCACTCAGTTTTAGAGAAACACTAATCACTCAGCACACTAATCACTCAGTTTTAGAGAAACACTAATCACTCAGCACACTAATCACTCAGTTTTAGAGAAACACTAATCACTCAGTTTTAGAGAAACACTAATCACTCAGTTTTAGAGAAACACTAATCACTCAGTTTTAGAGAAACACTAATCACTCAGTTTTAGAGAAACACTAATCACTCAGTTTTAGAGAAACACTAATCACTCAGTTTTAGAGAAACACTAATCACTCAGTTTTAGAGAAACACTAATCACTCAGTTTTAGAGAAACACTAATCACTCAGTTTTAGAGAAACACTAATCACTCAGTTTTAGAGAAACACTAATCACTCAGTTTTAGAGAAACACTAATCACTCAGTTTTAGAGAAACACTAATCACTCAGTTTTAGAGAAACACTAATCACTGAGTTTTAGAGAAACACTAATCACTCAGTTTTAGAGAAACACTAATCACTCAGTTTTAGAGAAACACTAATCACTGAGTTTTAGAGAAACACTAATCACTGAGTTTTAGAGAAACACTAATCACTGAGTTTTAGAGAAACATTTGTGTTTTTTTTACTCACTACAAATTGACAAGTTTCATTTGGGAAATTTTAATGAATCTAAAAAAAAAAAAAAGCAACAAGTCAAACTATGTGTGTTCTGCTGATATACAATTGTTATACATACAGAGATAATACCGGTAGTGGTCAAAGCTTGAGAGAGACCAGCTAAACACTGAACAGAAGGGAAACAACTACAGGTGTAAGAAACAACTGGAACTAGAAGGCTTGCAGTTAAAACATGATTTAAGTGTAAGTGAAATAGTACAGAGTCAAAGTCAAACACTGTTGTTTGAGTCAAAATGGTCTGGACTTTAAATATATAATTATATTGGGAGATAAATCCATTATAACTGTCTGATGAAATGTATCCAATCTTTATGTGTTGCTGTAACATTAGCTTGAAATGATAACAAATTTGGTGTAACCAATGCGAGGTGAAAACATTTTGGACATTTCCATCAAACACAATTCTCAGCAACTCGGCATGAGATAATAAAGTACTGACACTATTGGTCAACTGCTGTATGTGTGTCACACACAGTAAAGACATCAGTTAATCCTGTCAAAATGTAGGTCAATATTTGAGGCCAACATCTAGTTCTAGAACAAATATAAACATTTCAAATCTAAAACTTTAAAAAAAAAAAAGCAACAGTGAACATTAAAAACATTCAGGTAATGTAGTGTAAAGCTGCTCCACCACATTTCCACCAAATCTCCACCAGAACTCCACAACATCTCCACCACAACTCCACCACTCTAGGGTAGGCTCTGCAGGCAGTTCTTTATAAAGTCCCCCGGGTCAGTGATCTCCTCTAGCAGACCTGTAATAAAAAAACAAAGTTAACGTAAACAACAGATAGAGTCTCCACGGTCCTAACCAGAAATAGCCTTGGACATTCGCCTTGGCTGAACATCCGACTTTTCTGCAAACAATGCGCACACAAATAGTTATAAATGTAAAACTTGTACTGCATAATCCTGAACTCATCACTTCTTACTACTGCTATTCACATAATGCAAATTGTTATAAATGTAAAACTTGTACTACATAATCCTGAACTCATCACTTCTTACTACTGCTATTCACATAATGCAAATTGTTATAAATGTAAAACTTGTACTACATAATCCTGAACTCATCACTTCTTACTACTGCTATTCACATAATGCAAATTGTTATAAATGTAAAACTTGTACTACATAATCCTGAACTCATCACTTCTTACTACTGCTATTCACATTATGCAAATTGTTATAAATGTAAAACTTGTACTACATAATCCTGAACTCATCACTTCTTACTACTGCTATTCACATAATGCAAATTGTTATAAATGTAAAACTTGTACTACATAATCCTGAACTCATCACTTCTTACTACTGCTATTCACATTATGCAAATTGTTATAAATGTAAAACTTGTACTACATAATCCTGAACTCATCACTTCTTACTACTGCTATTCACATAATGCAAATTGTGTGAAAATGATATTAAAAGCCTGAGAATTATGGAGTGTAAAGGGAGGTAAATTTAAACAAATATCAGAGTTGAGAAAAATAATACTAGAAAAGAAGTTGTGCTAGGAATGAAACAGTTACACAAGATTATTTATGTAAAAAAAAACACCATAAGAACTATTAAAATGATGTTAATATGAAAGTTTGGTGGAAAAAATGTTTGTCAACTTCTAAATGCTGGTGTTGTTCTAAATGTATACGGATAGATGAAAGATGTATGAGCCCACAAAGTCCTAACAATACCAGAAGGGCAATACAGACTGGCGCAGAGGCAACTCAAGCCGAAAATCTACCACTCCACTGTATGGACACTATTCTGTACTCACCAGCGACATCAACCAACTCGGTGAATGACTCACAGGTCAATAGTTCTTCTTGGTAGGCTCTCAGCACCTGGTCGCAGTATTCTAGGATCTGCTTGTCATTGTGACGAATGTATTCGAACAAGGCCTTGGTCCAGAGCACATTCTCTCCTTGATGGACTTTCTGTCAAGATAAAAGACAAAATCTCATTTTTTTCATATTTAAGAAACAAAATAGAACAACCACTTAGAATTAAGTTGGAAACTTGTATCATAAGCATGAGTAAATAACTTTCAGCTGAACTCACCATAAAAATTTTGTCAAAGAACGTATTTGCCAGCCCGAAGAATACAAGGAGCACACGGTATGTGGCGTAGGGCTGGACACTTCGGTCGGCCAAAGGTGGGATGCTAAATGGATCAACAACAAAAAATGACAATTATTTTAGAACAGTTGTTTCTTCTAATAGCTTTGAAACTTGATAGATCAGATGAAATATAATGAAATTTGGTGAAAAAATGCTTATTACAGCAATTACTAAATATGACCTTTAACCTTATAAGACATACAATCTTTAGGTGTCATGAATAGTTCTAATATATGGTGGTTTGATGATGGCCGAGTAAATAAATAGCCAATAAGCACCTATTAATTAAGAGTATACCGGTACCAGTGGGCAAATGCATGAGGAACATACCCCGTTGCGCATTTGAGGATCATGGCTTGGGCGAGAGCCCAACAAATTCCGGTGGGGAGGAAGGAATGGCTGCAACAAGCCTGGAAACTGGCAGACCATGCCTTATAGTCTGGTATTTGTACTATCGGGCTAAAGTGCAGTTATATGAGGTACTGCTGCCTGGTGATCCAGGGGAGTTTCACTGGGAAAGAAAAGTGAAGTATAATTGAGTCTGCAGGATACCCAACATGTGGCAGCATTCCTTGGACAGGGTCTTGGACTTACCCCTTTCTTGCTATGCCCTTAAGAGCATAAAGACTTGCCTTGTTTTATTATACTTAAACTCTAAGGTCTGATAAGCTATGACTTTGGGCTCCAGTTACGAGGGACGAGTGCCTGATCTAACCTGGCTACAGGAAAAAAATTGGGTCAAGGATATCCTTTCCAAGAAAAATATTGATTCCTCAAAAAAGTTTTTCTATCTATAGTGAACTTACTTCTGCTGGGCATCTAGTGGACAGAGTGCCCTGACTTGAGCAGTAACAATGATTCTCTCTAAGACTTTCTTCCTGACCTCCTTCCATTTGGCAGGTGGTAGAATGTGCATGGCCAGAGCTATACTGTAGAGAACTCCTTCAGCCTGAGGCAACAATACAATACAGTATTACATCAATATACATACAGTATTACATCAATATACTCACATTATTACATCAATACACCAAAATACAATGATGATCATATTATTATAGTAAAATAAAAATATCAATAGAAATAATATATGGACCCAATAATTACAAGTGACAAGGAACCACTGTGTATAATTATCAAGAAATAATTAAAATCTTTGTGACTCAAGTTGGTTGTTTTTCATTCAAATGTTCTCGTCTCATTAATGAAAGTATGAAAGAATAAATCTCAGGATTTTATTTACAAGATACAGACTGAAATAAAATGAAACCATAGTTACCTCCCCTGAATTCTCTATCCATTTCTGTGCAGGCATTTCCAGAAAACTGTTGAAATTTTTATCTTCTCTACTGGATGCTCTAGTGCTGAAACAAATATGACATTAGTCTACATTTATGATACTGATACTGCATTGATTAGGAAAGTAGTTTAGATATAAATCAATTTGAGTGTTTGTGTTGTATAAAACACAAAGAGAACGTTGCAGTATATTAATTGAAATTCAAATATCTAGCCAGGAATCAAGTTATTTAAGAAAAAGAGTTTTGCCATGTACACTTTATAAGTTCACAACAAAGGAATTTAAAAAAAAAAGACAAAATTTAATTCCCAGAGCTTATTATTTGGTTCTGTAGGATCAAAAAAACCAAGCTAGCAGCTGCACGTTTGACTGGCGTACCCAAGGTTCTGGGTTTGAATCCTGGTGAGGGCTAGAATTCGTTCCTGGGATTTAAGGGTTTCATAATGGGTAGCTGACATTAGTTAGGGTAAAGTAAAGGCTGCTGGGCATTGTGCTGGCCAGACAACCCCCTAGAATGAAGCGGCCTAAGAAACTGTGGACCGATTTGGTCAGACTGGTACTTTACTTTTACTGTACTAATCTAAAAACTGTTTTGTCAGAAAGAAGAAAGTCATGTGACTTTACATACGTGTTGATAGCGTACAGAACGTTGTGCATGATGAAGGGCACCAGGTACATGTTGGACTGGGGGCCGCCGCCTCCGCTGTCCTCGCTGAAAGACTTCTCCTGGGCGAACCTCAACAGCAGCAGTTTCAGGTCATGGACGTTGTAGCTGTAGTTCAGGTCCCTGATCCCAGTACACTCTTGTAGGTAGTTGTTGTGTCTGTTTGAACAAGACAAACTTTAGTACACACACACATACACATAGATCCCCGCTTTGTGGTTATTTTGATTCTGTCCAGTTTATACTTATATTTAAACAATGCATTTATTTAGTTCAGACACCAAAAGTGATTAAATAGAGTCTTGCTGCTAACGTGGCATTGTCTACAATAAGACCATGACACGGTTAATACAGTTCAGTTATCTTTTGTGTTATTTTTTTTTACAAGGAATTGATCGTTAATATCAGAATGTATTTTTTTTTAATCAGCTTTTGAAAGTAGGCTAAATTATGTTTCAACCAAGATGTCTGAAAACTATGAGCATAAAAAGAGTGCATTGAGAAAACCAAGTGTAATACAATTGTGATGCAACCCTAAAGAATGGTACTGAAGTTGGCAAAATATGATATTTTAGGTGTTTAATTAAAGCTTATTCATTTATCTATATATTGGTGAAAAAATCTTTTTATTCCATTAATTAGTTCAAAAGTTATTAAAAAATTATATAAGTAAAGGTAAGAGGCGTCGTGTTGGAGAAAAGAAAACCGTACCGATTTTTAACAATTCAGCATTGCAAGAGATAATTAATTATTTCCAGGATGAACAAATATTAACCAATCGTCATGAAATTTAGCAAACAGAATCATTATGAATCAATACACACCTGTTAAAGTTTAAATGTTTTAAGTAATATTTTTTTTACTTTTAAACCATTTAATCTTTAGAGGACATTTTGCTTGATTTTATTCAAAAACTGCACAAAAACACATTTTTGAGTAATTTCTAAAAATAATTTTAGCTTGAAAATTTCACAGCTATAAGTTAAGGCATTCAACATTACAAATTAATAATAATCTAAAAAACGACCTAGTACCATTTTTCTGCATTTATTAAAATATCAGTTTTACAGACTTGCGTACCGGTTGGTGGGGTAGCATTACAATTAGCCTATACTGACTACTTCTTAAAGCTTTTAAATAAGAAGAACAATAGTGTAGAGCCTAGTACCTGGCCAGGCAACTGGCAAATGCACTTTCCTGAACTTGTGGTCCCCACAGCGGCAGCAACCCATTACACCTTGTGTTGGCATTCTGCAAGGCTGCACTCTCCCACTCCTCTCTGCCTCTGGCGTGTCTGGAGGATACAGACAACAAACTAAGAAAATATAATAGGAAAATCATTGGTTCCACAAGTATACACCGCCTACTGCGATAGTCACGTATCAAACTGTCATGTCTGTTGTATTACCTGACAGCTGCCGTGTGGCAGTCCACGTGAATGACATTGAAATGAGTGACGGTCGAATATCCCACAGATTTCCTTGCCTTGCTTTCGTACTCTTCCATGTTGCTACGTCGGGAGAAAGTGTAAATAGCGAGTACCTGGAACAATACAGTAAATATAGCAATAATATCATGCTAAAGTTTAACTATCCATTTATAAGTAAATGTAAACATGAGAAATGGATTCTGTTACCAGTACACACATTTAATTATAGACTCCTTTTGTCCATTATTTAACCTAAAGATTTCAGAGGTAAATACACCAACGTTTGTAAAAATGTTCATGTTTATAACAATATCCCAATGTCTTACCTTCTGAGGCTGGTATCTGTAACCTTCTCTACAAATACAACAGGTCAGACCTGTCTCCTCTTTCAGGTCCTCCATCTGTTTCAGCACAGAGGACTTGACGGTCACCTGACCTTTCTCATTGGTCTGAAGAGCACAAGAAACAATCACAACTTAAGTCACACATCATACAGACAGCACAAGAAACAATCACAACTTAAGTCACACATCATACAGACAGCACAAGAAACAATCACAACTTAAGTCACACATCATACAGACAGCACAAGAAATAATCACAACTTAAGTCACACATCATACAGACAGCACAAGAAACAATCACAACTTTAGTCACACATCATACAGACAGCACAGGAAACAATCACAACTTTAGTCACACATCTTACAGACATCACAAGAAACAATCACAACTTTAGTCACACATCATACAGACAGCACAAGAAACAATCACAACTTAAGTCACACATCATACAGACATCCAGCTAGTTCAAACAAGGTTCGGCGAATCTACAAGAGACTTACCGTCATGCCTAGTGCACCCAACTGTTTCTTCCTCACTGCCATGGCCAATCGTTTCTTCTCAATTTTGGTTTGTTGACGGACATCTTCAATCTGAGGGAAATAAATATATTTTTCATTTCAACAGCAATAAAAATTATAAAATGCAATTAGAAACAAAAGATAAATTAATACAAAATATAAATTTATTTACAGTTTTATTAATTTTCATACATAAATAATAAACAGTGAACACTCGTTTATTGCGGTAGATAGGCTCTGAGACCGGCCACGATAGCTGAAAATCCGCGAAGTAGGGACACCATATTTACAGTATTTATTTAACGTGTATTCAAACTTTAAAAACCCTCCCTTTATGTACTGTTAACAAACAAACAAACTTTTTACAATTATGTACAGATATCTACAGTATGTGCATACAGTACACAGGCACAAATGTCTTCATATATCGCAACTATTTTCAAAATTTACGGAATATCTGCAATATATTTTCTCATATGATATAATAAAAAAAATCTGCGAAGTTGTGAATCCGCGAATGTCTAATCGCAAAGTATCGAGGGTTCACTGTATTCTTATTATCATATATTATTAGAATAAGGGAAAATCAATTGTATAATCTAGTTACAATAAAGTCATTTTTTTTATGTACTAAGTCTGCCAGAATCAGTTCAATGATATGTTCCAGTAATAGAGTTTTACCTTTTTAGCAGCCTGTTCATTAGTTTTGAGAGCATCAAGTAAATTCTCTGCCAGAGTTCCAACATGCTGGTCAGATGAGACTTGTTCAAGTTTGTGTAGGATGGGAATACAAGACTCAGATATGGCACTCTGTGGGCATACAACGCAAAGATAACTTTTATTTAACAATAATTGGGAATACAAGACTCAGATATGGCACTCTGTGGGCATACAACACAAAGATAGTTTTATTTAACAATAATTTTACACTCTAGAATTATGATAATGGTTACTAAATAAATGCCTGCAATCAACTATCCAGGCTCATTGTTTATCTATCCATAACAAATTGCTCAATGGTCATGACTGTTTTACTACTGTGGATACTTATAGGCTACAGATCAGTCAAAGCCTCAGTTATATTCTAATATTCTATTTGAAGTTCTTAAAGAACTCAAGTACTTTTCAAATCAAGGTTTATTAAACCTTTTGAAAACCAGGAGTTGTATTCCAGCAAGGAATTTGCTAAAACTAGTTTACAAAAAAAGGCCCACAACTTGACATTCTTTCTTTATAACTTTTATTGAAAGGCAAAAGTATACTAAAAATATGGATAACACATGACACAGTAATCTTCTCTATAGAAGTAGCATCAGTAAAGAATAAGATAAGATAATTATGCAGGTATTGAAGCATGGTAAGATTTCTTGATCTCTGAACTTGGTGGCAGGCAATAATTAAATGAAATAAAAACTCACTAAAAATGTATAGCTGAGTTATTCATATGAACACTAACCTGTGTTGGTACATGCTTGGTGCACAATCCAGTCAACATTCTCAGTACATAGGACAGACTTGGCTTGGACAGAAATTCTTTCCATACATCAGAGTCAGTTCTGTGGAGACAAAGGTCTCATGAGACAAATCACTACTATTATAATTATAATATTTTTTTTACATATAAAAAGTGTAATATAATAATTATATTATTATATGGAAAAAAAAAAGATGAATACAATTAGAAATAGAATATGTTATATATAACAAGAATAACACAAGCTGAAGTGTACTAAGCTTAATAATTAAAATAATAAACAAATAAAAAAAAAAATATATATATATATATATATATATATCTATTCTGTTGACAAAATGTAAAGATTAAAAAAAGCAACATGCGAGATAAGGTGCTCAAGTGATAGAAAACTATATCACCAATCCAAAGGTCTGGAAACAAGTTTCATAAACTAACACTTTTTTTTCCCATGTCTGGAAAAGTATACTCCAGTAAAATACTTTACTGAATAAAATACTTAATTGAATAAATTCTTTACTGAATAAAATACTTTACTGAATAAAATACTTAATTGAATAAATTCTTTACTGAATAAAATACTTTACGGAATTAAAGTGAATAAAATACTTTAATGAATAACATACTTTATTTCTACTACCGGTATCTTTATAGATGACATGGAATGATATAATCAATGCAGCCAGAACTACTGAAAATCTATTCTATCCTTGTGTTTCATGGGGTTGATATGTAAGATATGTTAAGAAAACAAACAAAAGGGACACAACTTACGCCAACATTGTTTTGATCTCAGGTGCATGTTTCAATATATAACAAATTGCTGTTTGGACCATACCATTTTCCAAGATAAGGTTCTTCAGGCGCATGCCATTAGCATTACTCTGTGGAATACAAACACAAGAAGTTGGTCAAGTACTTAAAAGAAGAAAGTACAACCCTTTAGTTCAACTGAAACATAGTTAAACAGACCCGTCTACTAAATAAACACTTTTCTATTTGTGTGAGTAAACTTTTTATTTCAAATGAAACTTTTGGTGCTTTTGTGTAATGATAAAACTGTTGTAGTAGAAACAATACAGGAAACTGGCTGGGTTTCTCATATTGAATCAGTCGTCACTTATTATCAAATTCTCATATAGCGATGATCTTGAAATGCTTTTCTTCCCTCATTATTCATAGATAGTATTTTCACTGCTTCTCACACAAATATGTCTGCATACTTGAACCCAAAGTTATTCTTAAAGACATCAATGCCAAGAATAGAAAGTAAATTAGCAGCCTGCAATAACTAAACAAGAAGGCTACATACACATATGATAATTTTTTTTTCCAGAGCCAAATTAAGTTACTTACCTCAATGGCACTAGCTATAGAACAGAAACAATCTAAGTGGATCTCTTCATCCTGACTGTGTTCTTCATCAAACCTGAAAGAAAGATATAAAGGAATCTCAATTATCTATTTCAACAGTCAAGGTTGCATTTTAGTTTTTACTTTTCTCAAACTGATACATATCTAAATAATGTTTTTGCAGAGTGAGTGTAGAGTCTGTAATTTTTAACCAAGTTACATATTGCTAATGGTGAATATAATCTAAAATCTTCTTACAAAATGTATTTTGGTCATTGTTTTAGATTAACTACTTTGACAGTTAATTAAAGTATTAGGATTTATTTGTAGAAACTCTGCATTTCATTAAATGTCTTTCATATGATCTATAGTTAAAACATTTCAAATTGAAAGTAAAAACAAAAGAGCAATTAACAAACAAACTGGGTGGCAGCTAAACAAAGGTATTTTTCGGGGGAAATTATTCTCTTGTGGAGAAATTCTCAACAGTCATTATATTTCTGATATTATTTCCCAATTAATCTTCACAAACTGGATGCTAAATTGATCACTTTACAACAATAGAACATACCCAGTAAAAAAACAAGAAATAAGTATTTACGACAACAGCGTCAGATCTGTCAGATTTATGAAACAAATTTCTTACTTGTCAAACTGGAGATATGGTTTGAAATGTGACAGCAGGGCTTCCATCTTGTCATCCTCACCAAAGGCCAAGAAAGGAATCAGCCTCATCAAGGCTTGCAGCACAGTAGGGTTGGACCTGACGAAGGGGGAGTTGATTCTGTCTAGCATCATCAGGAGCTGTTCTTTGTCACCACACTGTTTGGAGAATTCCTGACAGATAAAAAATGATAAAAAGTCAATCACACATGTTTGGCACAGTCTTAAAGGGTTACCGTGAATTACACTTAATTCAACCTGAAACTATATTTTTTTAATACCCTAATAGATTTCAATAAATATTAACTACAGATTAATTAAAATATTTAAATCAAAACTAATTTAAAGAAACAACCAATAAAGTCACAATAACATCAAAACAATGTCACAGTAATTGTCACAATAATGTCAACAATGTCACACAGTACTTGTCACAATAATATCACGACAAACAGCAGTACACAAGAGTGCTTTTTCAACAGGCTATATCGACTCACAGTGTACTTCTCCGGTGGCTGTTCACTGGCCTCAAGGAGGACAACTTCCATGATGTGCAGCATCTGCTCTGTGATTGTCTGCCCCTTGGTACTTGTAGCTCCTTCCTGTTCCGACCACAGAGCCTGGAAAGCAAGAAAAAGAAAACCAATTGATAGAAAAAAACAACAACGTTTTGCTGGTGAAATACTAACTTGCAGTGGTCCTATGAAAGCAAAACTGAAAAATATAGATAAACAATGAATAAAACAACATACAAGTGACTTTAACAAGAGATGAGG
The DNA here is from genome assembly GCA_949126835.1 of Anisus vortex. Lineage (NCBI taxonomy): Eukaryota > Metazoa > Mollusca > Gastropoda > Planorbidae > Anisus > Anisus vortex. The sequence goes on along the minus strand of OX421494.1, from coordinate 7,137,082 downwards.
TATTATATAGAAATACTCTTTTTTTAATTTTCAAACAATCATTATTCAACGTTGTGTCAAATAAAATCTTCAAAGATACCAAAAGAAGAAGTCAATAATATCAAAAGGAGCACACCGAGCATGTTAAATGTAATAGCATGGTTACAAGCACTAAATAAACTATCAATATTATTATTACTATTAAACAAATTATTGTATTAATTAACTCCCCTCCCAAACTGCATGATCATTACACTGCTGGAATTGACGTCATTGTTTCCGAATAGCTTACCAAGTTGAGGGCTACAAGCATGATGTTGATGCAGTTCAAGTCTGGTGTGGTCAGGTGACGCCGGTTGACCTTCACATTGACAGCGTAGGAGAAAAGCTTGAGAAGCACCACCATGAGCTGCTTGCCCAGAACAAGGTCCTTGATGGAGGCCAACCTTTCCAGCATGATCTCAAGGCCACCACAGTCCTTCAGGACATTGGCCATCTTGTATACATCCTCTTTGTCAATGTCATCTTCTAAGTAACACAAAATACATCCTCTTTGTCAATGTCATCTTCTAAGTAACACAAAATACATCCTCTTTGTCAATGTCATCTTTTAACTAACACAAAAGCTAACAGGTTAAGATTTTACTCATGACTTACACACAATGAAACATTATAGACACTATTTGACGAATGCCATCAATGTCATGATTATAAAATATGTATAAGGAATAACATATAGCGGACCGAAATTTTTATGGGTTTTATGTATTGACAAATCACTTTGTAAGTCCTAATATAAAACATACTTTTTCCTTGCTTGCAAAAGTAACGGGATAGCATGAATTGTTCAACTATTGTCATGAAAATTTTCAAAATAATTATTGCTGAAGCTATCCCACCTATCCCCATTGTAAAAAAAATAATCACATCCTTATATATATATATCTATAGTTTTAGTTTCATTTTCTATTCAATATTGACAACTTATTTATTGGTAAATCAATTTTAAACATTTATTATTCCCTAGGCAACCACTAAGCTTCTACAAGTTCTCACTGTTTTAAAAAGTGACATTCAACCAATGGATAGACTGTTTAGACTGGTCAGGAAATCCAAAAACCCAACATTGAACCATGGATAAGCAAAGGAAGTAATAAACATAATCTTAAAAACCCATGTCTGTGCAATAAAAGATACTATTTGCACTATCTCACGACAAGACTGTGTATGAATACCTGAACCAGAGTCCAGGGAGTTGATCATATCCTCAGTGGCGTCACCTAGTAGACCTCTCATGCGGTACAACACTGGCATTGGTTCACCCTGAAAAACAAAGAAAAAGTTTTAGTATTCTCAAATATAGTCCAATACAAGTTGAAAAAAAATAATTGAAAGAAAGACATTTTTACAAGATATTTCTTGCATGTTAGAGAATCAGCTAGAAATTTCTTGCAAAATATTTGATCACTTTCATGTTTTTACATTTCATTCTAACAATGTACACAAATCTACATTTTATAATCTACAAGCTACATTGCCCGGCGTTGCCCGGGTGAAAAAAAAAAGGACTGTCTGGGGTGCAGATAACAAATTTATAAACTACACTTACTGAATACTTTTAGGAAAGTAAATAAATATTGTAATAGGGTAAAAAAAAATAGTCAAATATTTTTATTTAACAAAATCTATATTGCCTATAGATTTACAATGTCTTTTGTTTTTAAAAGTTTGAAAAATTAATTGTCAAAAAAAAAAAAGAATAGTCTAACTGGAGAATCGAACCCTGGTCGCCCGTTTAGCAGTCCACTATGTTTACCACTGAGCTATCGAAGACACATATCCGATGTGAAAAATTATTAGACGGTATATTGGGCTAGGCCTAGATAGGTCAGTGACACACGTGTTTTCAAATTGACCAATGGGGATCCTCGCGGGGCTTAACACTGTCTTTTTATATATATAGATAATTAAATATTTTTGTTATTTATGTCACACAATAAGTGTCACTATGAAATTAGTGACTTGAAACTATTGCTTGAAAATCTGTCTTTTTCATTTTACTATTTTACTTGAAGTCTTAACTTCTTCTCAAATGTTACCAGGGTACAAAAAAAACAAAAATTGAGAGAATTTTAAAATGCTGTTAATTACCTCCCCATGATCTGGCAGCCATATCTTTTTGTAAACATCTTTCACTGGTAAATCCAAACTGATGATCTTCTTGTTGACTAGAAGCTGATACATGCAAAGAAAAATACATTATGAACTCATAAACATTGCTTTTTTTAAAATATAATAATATAAACTGTTTCTCTAATGAAATCAAAGCTGTTACAATTGAACTAGTCAAATGTTTGAACTCACTTCCATTCCGGTGTCATCATCTAACAGAGCCACAAGTTCACAATCTGGGAGGGAAAAATCAAACAGCAATTCATTGAATGATGTATTTCTTCAACGGTTGACCAAGATTACTACTCGTGTTGAAACTTTAATTACGTACTTAAAGTCATGACCAAACAAAAACAAAAATGGGACCATACAATTGAATGACAAGGTGTGTGGTCAACATCACTGACCAATGTAATTAATGACAAGGTGTGTGGTCAATATCACTGACCAATGCAATTAATGACATGGTGTGTGGTCAACATCACTGACCAATGCAATTAATGACAAGGTGTGTGGTCAATATCACTGACCAATGCAATTAATGACATGGTGTGTGGTCAACATCACTGACCAATGCAATCAATGACAAGGTGTGTGGTCAACATCACTGACCAATGCAATCAATGACAAGGTTTGTGGTCAACATCACTGACCAATGCAATCATTATAACTAATACAAAAATAAAACTAAAAAAGAGATAACATGAGTAACGGGGACTGATTTATTATAAGTATGAATATTGTAAGTTCTTTAACTTTAGTCAGAGCCAAAGAAAAATGTCTGCCTTATCCATCTAAACAAGTTAGAATCATAACTTATATTTTTTTTTATAGATTTGTAAAATTACTTATTTACTCTAGTATAGATATGAATGAAAATTTTTTTTTCATGTGCTGTAAGTTCAAAATTTTCTGTTTTATCTAGTTTTTTAAGCATTTTATAATGTTACGAATATCGGTCATAAATGAATGACGTAGTAAGGCATTGACCTCTTAACAAGTGCATATCAGAGTCCAAGGCGACCAAGGTTTGACCTTTATGCCCTGAGGGCAGTTTAAATAAAATAATTCGTCCAACCCCGTGGAAATTGGAGAATAACTCTGAATCGCAGTATTATATAGAGAAAGAGGTTAAAATGCGTATTAAGACCCTGTAGAATCTTCGATGATAGTTTTCTTTGTAAAGTCCCGACCTCCTTAAAGTTAGTTCAGTTCGGAAGTTTGTCGAGTGAAGTCGCTATATTGATTTGTATATTATATGCCATTTTATTGAAACTTATGTTGCCATCAGTTGATGAAGTTTATTGATCGTTTATATTGAGTCTACAATTTAAATAAAATTGTTTATTCAACAACTGGAGTTGTTTGATCTATCATTGTTGAGAAAGGTGTTGAAGATAATTATCACGAATATAACTACATTGCTGCATAGACCTGTCAGTCAAGGAACCCCTAGCTTGGGCTACAGATTAGCAGAATCTAGAGACTTCTAATAAAGATACAACTATATGCATTGAATCCGATTTAACGAGTCGTAATAATAGTCATCATAAAGGGCCATAACAATAACATGATGTCTTTTTTCTGTTTTAGGTTAATGTTATACACCTGGTCTAAGGTTACAAAATGGTCTATATACAACCATTGCAAATCCATATATATAGAGAAATCAGGTGTGATTGGGAGATTACTGCACTGACCTGTACAAATTTTGTTTTTGATGTCTCTCATCAACGGCCCCATCCCTGGCTCTGAGGAGCTGTAAGGATTTCCCAGCATCCTCCCCTGCAGGAAGTCCTCCTGCTGAGGATCTTTCTCCAAGATGAGGAAAAATTCTGTGACATCATTTTCTTCCTGGAGACGAACAAGCAATACAAAATACAAATTAGAGCAAGATGGCGCTGAGTGTAGCGACGCTTGAGATTGTGCTATTCTAAAATTTACTGAGTATATTCTCTTTTGTCACCTGTTTATAATTGTTGTTTGTGATGCTTTTCATTTTATGTGTATTTAAATTGTGGACTCTTTCCTCGGTTCTATCGGGGTCTCCACAGTATTATGAATAAGATAAGACAAATGTTTTTAAACTTTCTTTCTAAGATGAAGATACACAAAAATTTCAATATCTCACCTTTAAAAACTAAAATGGCTTAGACAGACCACTTTCTTTTCTCAAAAAAATAAAACTTTACATTTATCTATATTGCATATATTGAAAAGTATGTTGATTCAAAGTAAATGATTTGATGTGTTTGGTTATCAGGTGGTCTTTCCCTGATTAATGAAAAAACTACTATCTGTAATGGATCAATAAGGTCCAACTAGGTTACTTTAATTTACAATCTGTAAATGACCCACTATTACTTTCTCTGGCCACGTTGAATCAGTAAATTAAAGAAAGAAATAACTCACTGGGTAGATGATGCTGCACAAACGTTCAAATATAAACACTGGAGATCTGTAATCATCCAGTGGATACTTCCTCACTGTCTGTACACAAACTGACATAAACTCCTTGGTCTCTGATTCAGTACCTGATAAACAAACAAAAGAATTTTATTAGAATCAATATGAATACAAACCATATAAACTTAGTACCTGATTCAGACCAAACACAAATATGTTTATATCTACAAACAAACAAAAAAAAAAAATTCTTAAAGATTTTTTCATTTCTAAAAAAACACTTTTGAGCTCACCTTATTACTTAAAAAATTAAAAAACAACAAATTAGCAAAACAAATTACTGTTAAAGAAGTAACATTTATATACTGCTAAAGGAGTAATATGTTCAATTAATTATTTTTTTTAACTTTATAAGTAATAACATGAAGACAAAAGCTATAATTAATTCTGTTTTCCATCAATACCAGTAGTTAGTTCCTCCAACATATGTAGAAGTTTTTCCTGTGTGTCATCAATAAGCTTGGTTCTCTGGACTACCAGTTTTCTCAGTGACAAGTAGCCATTGAGGACACAGCCAACCAGCCTGTTCTTATATTGCTGCTTCAACTTCTCTTGCTCAATAAACAGGGCCAGCAACTCTGGAAAAAAAAACAACAACACACAAATTATTGGGACGCACAAATAGGGCCTAACCGAGTAGAACATTTCATGCTCCGGAGTTTTGCTATAACATGCAAAGCTTTGTCTCCCCTTTACCCCCCCCCCCCCTTACCTCCGCGCTATTTGTCCCATTACACCTTTACTTACAGCAATAGCAGTAGTTATTAGTAGTAGTAACAACAGATCTCAAATCTGAATATTGTATTAAAAATTTGATATGTATTGAAACATGTAATTTTTGTTCTCTCATTTGTAACTGATGCAAAAGTTCGAGGCAATTTCCAGTTACATAAAAATTACACATTCATAAGTTGTTTTATATTTTTAAAAAATTCTATAATCTGAAGTTTTGTATAGTCTCCAACAAACCTGTCAGTGATTTAAGGGCAAATCCTTGAGCCAAGTCAGAACTTAGTGTTGTTTCCTCCAGGTACTGAAGATGATCTACTTCCTGTCAAACACATCAATTACTTAGAAAATTGTTAAATAAATATCTTACGTATACATCAACGTCTAAATACAAATATTCTTAATGTTCAAAAACATTTTATTTTCTTCAAATGTATTGGTGTTTATCTGGTTTCTACATTTCCCTTGTTAATAAAAAGTAAACCTAGCTACTAAGTTATCTAAGTTAATGAAAATGTGATTTCTCTTTGCTAAAATGTTTTTAACCCTTTAACTACCGCAGGTTTTTAATAAAAATATTTACTGACTTTGGATATTTTAAACATTTCTTTATTTATTTGTGACTTCGATGTGACGTCCTCGGTATTCAAGTCTACAGAAATGATGACGTCAATATGGCGTCCACGGTATTTAAGGGGTTAACTCTTTCTCTCCGGATCAACAATCACAGCATCGATTTTAAAATGGCCATTTTGCCAGATCGGCGATGCCAGCGTCGATTTGTTAAAATACTATGTTGTTTTTTTTTTCAGCGCTATTCTTTTTATTTTATTTTTAAATACATCTAGAATGATTTCCCTTTGAATAACATCCGGATTTGTGTTTACATCGTGATTTATATTGAAAAAAATGCATTTGTAAGGATTTGTTTTTCACTTGTGCAGGGCCATATGTGGTGGGTAGTGATCATAAATGATAAAAACAGGCTTTATATTTTTAAAGAAATAGTTGTTTTTAATAGTGAAAAAGGGTATATATTTTAGGAAAACAATGTAGTCAATTAATTTGGGAATGCATTTATTTTTGGTGATAGCCTTGGAATTTGTGTTATGTAAGACTTTAGTGACTAATTTTTTTTTCATATTTTCGTTCTAAAGATTATTTTTTAAAATACAAGTTACAAACGATTTTATATTTTCTGTAAGGAGCTTTTAGTTTCCTTTAATTCAATACCAAATATGATATTGTCTGATTAAAACCCAAAAAGTTATTAAGATTTGAAGATAGCAATAGTAATGACAAAAAGAAAAAAAGGATAATTCCGTCAGAATAGGGAAAATAATTCCGGAAAGAAAGAGTTAAAAGATTTTCAAATTTTACAAAGTGGACTTTAAATACATAGATGCCAGTTAGGTTTCAGAAGACTGGTTTTTTAACCTTAGATATAAGTTCTGCTAGATGAAGCATGACTCCTTTGATGGCCAGATAATACTTCCACTTGTCCTGGTTGATGAGCCTCTTGTACAGAGCCAGGAATTCAGTAGCACACTCCCCGCTACGTCCCACATCATCCAAACAACTGTTAAATGAAAAGCAAGAAAAGTTCATTGTTTTCAGTTCATCTTTTTATATATAAATACAAAGAAAAAAAGAAAGATAATTAGCTTGTTTTAGCTTGTGAAACTGGGCATTATATGTCCAGCAGTCTAGTTTCAAAACCTCTAAAATATTATGTCTCTCAAATGAGAAAAGCATCACAGCATAAAAATGGCTACTTATTAAGACTATATATTTGAAATCTGTGTATATTGATTTGAATGAAAATGTTAATATTCTATGAAATGCGTAAATAAAACAGCATATTTAAAACAAAGATGACCTGGTTAGCATGTCAATGACCTCTTTACGTCTGCTGAACACCTGGGAAATGGCTTCTATCACACTACAAGCTGTCTGCCTAGCTGACCTTGAACTTGGGGAGAACATGGCTTGCTGTAACAATACATTAACATACATTTAAAAAAAGTAGTTGTTTCAAAATTAAATAAAAAATTTTTTTACACATTGGCAAAAATATCTCCAACAAGATCAATGATAAAATATTTTAAAAGCTGACATTGTTACAAAAAAAATGACATAACTTATTCACATTTTTTTAAAACAGTGTTATTATTCTTTGGATCAAAAATAGACAAAGTAATTGGTTGAATTGATGACGTAAATCCCACCTGCAGCCATGTTGTCTGGGTCAACTTCAAGGTCACCGCAGGCACCTTCCACATGTTCTGCTTCCACCTGCCAGCGTACTTCTCCATCAGGTAGTCTGCCCTTGAGCTGGTCTTCTTCTCCCCCTCTCCCTGTCTCTCCAGGAGCTCAGCAAAGAAGGCTTCAAGTAAAGACATTTTCTTCACTACATTAAGTGTGTAACATTAAGATCTCCTGCATCAGGTAATCACTTTTTTGTACATGCAAAAGGGAAGGAAATGTTCCTATTGGATACATTTTTACCTCTCCTTTTGCAAGTACACACTTGGACTACATTCTAACTTAACATGTACATAGAACACTAACCAAAAACAAACATATGTTTATATAAACTCAACTGTAAATCAACATAAATAAACTTCGTAAGAAAAAGTATTATATAAAGTATTAGATATACATTATATATAAATATATATATAAAGATCAAATCTTCTTAATAGTAAATGTACTTGTTAACTAATATTCTAGGTTCTCTTGTCCATTATCTTGTCTTAAAGCTTAGTCACATCTAAACATAATATAATATAGGCCAGAGTTACAGCTGAACACTAATTGACTAGTTAAATTGTGTATGATGTATCACTGCACAGATATTAAGAAAAGTGACTAAATGCTAATACAGAAAGATGATTCTGATCTAATTCAACGTTGTAAAAGGATTATTTTATTCAGTGTCCATCTACTTACCTGGTTTAGGGAGGCGTCGCTTCCAGTTCTGATAAGAGTACCTGGAGTCACCGGCCAGCCATTTCTTGACATCCATGTGAAATTTGGCAGGCATAGAGTCAGCAGCAGGGCTTTTCTCTCCTTCCTGTAATAGTGAGAGGTTCTCAAGTGAGCAATATTGTACAAACTATAAATGTCTAGGAAAGGTGAAAATACATTTTCAACAACTGGCCACCCTTGCAAGTAGGCCATATGACCTATTGTTTGTTTTGATGTTCATTTGAGTGTTTCTATAGTTTCATATATAGTTTGGTGTCAGACAGATCCTCCAAACTCTTTAAGCTGACAAAGAATGTAAACCTCTAGAACAGGGGTCGGGAACCTTTTTGTCTGAGATAGCCATGGACACCACATATTTTGAAAAGTAATTCTGTGAGAGCCATACATTATGTTTAAAACTAAAAATTCAAGTAAATGTGTGCATTTTGTGTAATTTCAACACTAAAAGTACAATAAATATGTCTGAATTCTTCTGATGCTTAGCTGCATTAGACTTTAGCTCATTTGTAGAATGAAATATTGATATGCAATTAATTTGTAGATCAAAAAGTATTAAAAATATTTTTTTTTAAAGTAATCGAACATGTGTCTGCGAGCCAGATGCAGCCATCAAAAGAGCCATATCTGGCTTGCGAGCCATGGGTTCCTGACCACTGCTCTAGAATAAGACTGGTCGGGTAATCCATGGGGGGCACAATTCCCAGAGTGCCTCTAGCACAGGCGATGCCGTTAAATTGCTGAGACTGGTAGGATGGCAGGAATGGCTCACCAACTCCATACACACCTGCCCAGTATCTGAAAGTGGCCAGGAAAGGGACTGCATCCACTTAAGCCTGCCCATTTATGGCCTGGTATAAGAATATTGTTGGCTATAATGCAGAAGTTCAAGGTGGGCTCCACCAAATAGGGCATCTTACAAATATTAGTCTGAATGGGGGAAACGGAGGAAGAATGTAGTACCTAGCAAGCTAGATCTACCATATGGGGAATGCCTCAGGCAGGAACATTCACCTCCATTCCTGTACTACAAGTTCAAAGTGATGAATGACATCATCAGGTTGGTCTCTAAAGTGGCGCCGCTAGTCTCTAAAGTGGCGCCGCTAGTCTCTAAAGTGGCGCCGCTAGTCTCTAAAGTGGCGCCGCTAGTCTCTAAAGTGGCGCCACTAGTCTCTAAAGGCCTATGCACCATCACCACCAGAACCAGTGCCAGGAAGAGTTCATTAACAACACATTTTTTTTTTCAGCTAAAACTCTTTCTTTATTTTTTCTCTGGCTAAGCTAATGTGGTAACCTTATCCAGTAGTTTAGTTTTAATAGTTTAATTTTACATGAAGTGATACACATTTTTTTTTGTTAAGGGTTACAACACCCATAGTTTCACCTTTCTCTTGCCATTGATGAAACTGACCAGATCATGTTTGACCAATCCTTGAAGTATCCTCAGACAGGGTAATGTAATAGACTCCATAATCACTGGGTTCACCATCTGTATACCCAACAGGAACAGCCTCATCACTGGGGGAAATACACAAGCCAACAACATTAGATCAGTTGGACAGTACAGCTTTCAAGGAACAGTCTTTTATATCATGCTTTTATCATATGTATATCGTCTAAGCTGACCAAAGCATCCTTAATTCAAACCCTGTTAAGCCAAATTGTGGGGAAATAAGCTGGTATTTAATGGTATATGGTGGCCAGAGCAGCTCGCTTGGCTGGCATACCAAAGTCCATGGGTTCGTATCCTGATAAAGGCTAGCTAGTATTTGCTCCCCTGGTCTAGAGGGTGTCCCTGAGTCTACCAATCTCTGATGGGTACCTGACATAAGTAAAGAAGGCTGGGCATTGACACAATAGCCTCATATGCCATGGAAATAAACGCTGCATCAATGGTACACAATAGCCTCATATGCCATGGAAATAAATGAACGCTGCATTGACTGGTCTTATATAGATTAAATGAACGCTGCATTGACTGGTCTTATATAGATGAAATTAGTCAGACAGGCACACTTTACTTTGTACTTTACTAAGGCTGGTATTTTACAGAATTTTCAATGATTACAGCACAACTTCTGAGAGTGAGTACATCTATGAAATGAAAGGATCAATAAATAAAACTACAATTGCACAAATTTAACTTTAGTCAACATGGGTTGTGACAGATTTGTCCTTTTCCACTACAACTTCTTCATTGTTCTCCAAGCATCTAGTTTTGTTACTGTTGTATGGCCCAATAAATCTTGTCACATCTACCCAGACTTTCCCTCCAATAAGCTCAGTTCCCCAAACTAAAGGGAAATAACTTAGAAGAAAAGTCTGACCACATCTTGTTCTTTGCTCCCAGCAAGAATCATCCTGATGAAGTGAAGTGGCCAATAGCATTATTTCATGTCTCACAGAAGATCCCTGTGAAAAAGAACAATTTTTAGTTGACTATCTATAAGTATGTTTTAACAAGGTCAGCTTTACATTACAGGTCATCAGCTGCTACAAGATCTTTTGACAAGTGCAATGGTATGGAATGGTCTTGTTACAGGAACACAAGGCCATGCAAAGACAATTCTGCACAGCACAACACAGGGAGTGAGAAAATGAGGGCTACACAGAAAGAGATGGGAGAACATCTGGGAATGGACAGAAAATAGATGCTGGGTGATACCATGAGAAAGGCTGAGAATCATGAGGAGTGAAAGAAGATAATCTACAGACAGTTTAAAAGACTAAGATACATGTATGTAGCTTGTGTGTGTGTTTCAGTGTCAGAAGTATAATGAAGTGAACAAAGAGATAGCAAAAAACTTATAGCAATCATCATAATGTAGTAACTTGACACAGTCATCTGACTAAAGAAGGGAGCAGAGACTACTAGAATACTTTAAGTCTATGAGATTACCAGGTCTGGATTAGACTGATGGCCTTTGATGGCTGAGGTGATTCTAGTCATGACCAGGTTGTTCATCTCCTCAGTGCCCTTGCGGTTGTCCCTCGTCAGCAGACACAACAATGTACGCACTTCGGTCCTCACTGACAGTGACCCCAGCCTCAGGTTGTAGTCAATAAGTTGTTTGATCATTCCCTGTGAAAACAGATTATATATATATATAAATATAGCCTCTTACAAAGCCACACACATTTCAGCAAATAACTTTCAATCAATACTCTTTCTTATACCTCAATTGGGAGCAAAAGAGAGGAACAAGAAGTATGCTGGAAATGGTACATATTGTTTCAAATTGTTCAACTCAGCAGATGAAGAAAGAAAACAAGAAGATTTTACCACAGTAAACAGGGTATTACACTGCTTTTTACTTTTTCTTTTCAAATTGTAAATAATTCCAGCACATCATCATACTACCGATAGCTTCTAAACTGTCTTTTTATAATCTTATCTCACACATTACAGACGCTCCTTCTATAAAGAAGATTATTGCGTCCAATGCTCCTCTATGGTCTGAGTCTAGTTCTGCATTTCTATTAGTGTTTTAAATTATGTTAAGTTACTGGTTAGTTCAGGCAACCCATTCCATGCCCGGAAGCCACTCGGGAAGAGAGAGAACTTATATCCATTTGTTCTCGCATAAGGGCTAATGAAAGTGTTTTTGTCCTTTATGTTTATCTGAGCAATGCAACAGGTTGTTGTTGTGTTGTATTTCTAAGTTGAGTTTACAATAATTCATTATCCTACTGATGTGCTTTATGTTTATCTGAGCAATGCAACAGGTTGTTATTGTGTTGTATTTCAAAGTTGATTTTACAATAATTTATTATCTTACTGATGTGCTTTAGTACTTCTATTAATATTTTGATTGAGAATGATATTGTGGTTGTGCTTGGTTAAAGAAGCGCAATTATCATCATTGACATCAGCTTCTGTTTTTATGGCACCACAGTGTCAGTGTCAGCAGGGTTGACAACTTACCTGGTTGCACAGAATCTGTCTCATCTCTGGGTTGGACACCAAGGCCCTCAGTAAAGTAATACAGTGTTCAACAGCAGCACTGGCACAGCCAAAGCAATTACCTGTCTTTAAGCTAAGATGGGAAAAGAATCAATATTGCTAGTATCTACAAAGTGTCTATTAAATGTAGTTGTCTAGACTATATGTTTTTAAACTGTCTAGTCTGTATGGGGGTATGTCTTTAAAATGTCAAGACTATGTTTTAAACTGTTCAGACTACTGGGTATATCTCTTTAAATTGTGTAGACACTATGTATTTAAACTGTCTAGACTATATGTCTGTAAACTGTCTAGACTATATGTATTTAAACTAAGACAAATAATTGCTTTCATCAACAAATCTAAACCCTAAACAGTCTATGAACATTAGTTAAAAAAAAAAAAGAAACAAATATTTTTACTGAACCAACCATTCTTTTTTCTCTTTGCTGACTGCTGATTTCAAGCACTTGGTCTCAGAGAGACCAGTCTTTGGCTTGGCCCCAGTGGGGATCGGAACTTGACCTCTCACAGCCACAGCCTCCCTCTGCTGTTGGTCATACTCCACAAGCTCTCTACGGCAGGCCATGACTTTCTATTTGAGCATGAAATGCATACAACAACAACAGCATGAAAACATTGACTGATTCTTTAGCATCATAACATAAAATAAATATTCCACTATCTAGTCAGAGTTGAACATTGAGCTAGTGACAAAGTGAGAACCTGAATAATTTTGCTGAGCTCATCAAATGCAGCTTTGCATTCACCACAGTACTTCTGGGCCAACAACTGAATGGACTTGTTCACATTGTTCACAGGGACTGCTCCTGTAGCTCCATTCACTTCCTGAATAGAGAATTCAACAATGACCATCAGGAATCATACACTTAATCAAAGTAGCAGAAACAAATTCTGCAGTTGAAAAGACATTCATCAAACACTACAACATTTGAATAGCTGAACGAACTAAAGTAAATCATTAGAAAAGAGATAATGAGACAAATGTTGAGATATTTAAATGTTAGTTGTCATGCTTCATTATTCTTCATTTATAGTGATATGTGATGCAACCCCATGGAATGGTACTGAAGTCAGCAAAATAAGATATTTAGTTTTATGTGTTTAGTAAAAGCTAATTCATTAATTTTATTTATCTATACTTTGGTGAACAAAATTTTTTTAATCGATTAATTAGTTTAAAAGTTATTCAAATATACACAAGTAAAGGTAAGAGAAGTAGTTTTGGAGAAAAATGAAAAAGAAATCAATGCCGATTTTTCACAATTTAGCATAGCAACAAATAATTAAATATTACCAGGATGAATAAATTTTAACCAATCGCCATGAAATTAGCAAACATAATCATAATGAGTCAATACACAAGCTTTAAAAGTTTTCAATGATTTAAGTAATATTTAGTTGACATTTAAACTATTTTATCTTTAGATGCCATTTGGCTTGCTTTTATACAAAAGCAGCATAAAAACTAATTTTTTTGTAATTTCTAAAAATAATGTAAGCTTGAAAATTTTACAGCTATAAGTTAAGGCATTCAACATTGCAAATCAATAATAATCTAAAAAATGACCTCGGACCCTTTTCTCACATTATTTTGCATTTATTGGAAAATCTGTTTTACCGACATCCTTTTTGGTTCGTGGGGTTGCATCATATATATTTGTGCCTTTCAAAATGTTTGATCAAATAAACAAATGCTAATGCCCACTATTGGTAAATCTCTAATCACTAATAGCTAATCCTAAAAGCTACTCATGAATCTTAGTAGACAGCTAAGAAACTAAATTAAAAAAAAAATCCAGTGGAACTAAGGGCAGAGAACTCACCTTCCCAACAGTGGGTGGTCTATCTGAACCATGTTCTGCCACTTGAATCAACAAACTCTCCAGCACTGGCCTATGTAGCTGCAGCTGTTTGTAAATGCGGTCAGCTTTCTCTAACAAAGAGTTGATGCTTGTTATGGCCTAAAAAAAATAATTTTAAACAAAAACTGTTTAGTTTCATTCAGTCGCCAAATTAGGTTTGAATAAGTTGAAAATTTTGTTGTTTGATGTTAGTTATAGAAGCGTATCTGACCTTTTTCCTGTCCTCCTCATTCTCAATGGGATCAACAGCACAGCAAGGTTTAGCTATCAGGGTCAAGTCAAACTTGGCATATTTGCAGAAGCCACAAGAGTTGCACAGGAATGGATCTTTCTCATCATAGTTGATGGATCTGGAAAATGTTGGTTGTGTGTGTAGGTGTTGAAATGGATACTTATACTAACTGTGACATGCAAGTTCTTTAGATAGGTAATTATTACACGAGTAATACAGTTAATATACACCAACTAACACTCTGTTTCATAGATGAAGTTTAATGAAATAAATGGAAGAATGAGATACAATAGTCCCTGTAGCGCCTACACAAATGTACACTGTGCACAAAAAACTAACACAACCTTCAGCCATATATCCGCACGCAACTGCCCTGCCATCCACACACACAACTTTCTCCTCTGTCGTTATTGACCCACTATACAAAACAACTCACAAAGAGGATTACACATTATCACCACTGACCCACACAACTGTCCGTCACACTAATACTAGCCCAAGCCCAAGCAAGCAATCTAGATTTTTTTATTTATTGATTTTTTTAATGAGTGTTCAAATGGTTACTTACATTAATCCAAAACCTAAACTTTTACTTAAACTGACTATCCAACTTAAAATGGTCGACTTCACTAGTGAAATTGATTCCTAGGGCTGGTGAAGCAGTGTTTATCATTTCTTTGGCAAAGGCATAAAGGGAATTGTGTGGCCAGCAAAATGCCCAGCCGCATTCACTTGATCCCAAATCAGGTACCGCTGGGCCAATTTGGTCAGACAGGATACTTTACACTCACTAGATTTAAAAAAAAAGACCCAAAGAGAGGCTGACCTGCACTTGTGGCACTGATAGACATTCTCGCCACAGTTCCCGCAGACACCCGGTGTTGCTGGCACGCTGGCACTGCAGCGAGGGCATTGCAGTGTCTCTGCCGTGGCCTGGAAGTTGTCATAGAAATCTGCATACTCCACCATTAAGTTGCAAGCCACTATAGGAATGGGAAACTCCACCTGAAGAATACAAGCAACCAAAGATAAGTACTGGGGGCAGTCATATTGTATATATATAGATATATTTATATATAGAGCAAATATCAAAAAATATCATTTAATATGAAGCATCTATATAAAGGCATCTATATAATCATATACAAACAAAATTTTAAAACCTCTCTTACGCCAATACTATAAAATGTAAATGCCATTGAAATCAAGCAGTTTTTGAGTACCTTGACTTCAGTCTGCCCAGAGGTGAGCCTGACCTTCCTTGCCTTATGCCAAAGTCCTGGTCTGTTCCTCAACTCCACCACGGCCTGCACTGATCTGTTGTTGTAGTAGATGTTCATTGTTTGGACCTAGAAAACACAGCCAGGATAAAAGATTATGTTACATGTCTATGTATTCTGTTTAGTGGTATTGTTATAAAGGCTTAATTAGTAAAAGGCCTGTTCCTATCTTACTCTACACAAAAGACTTAGAGACTTAAAATACTGTGTAATGGATAGAGAAAGACAAAATTACAATGTGATTTTTAAAAAGTAATTTTAAAGTCCACCAAGAAAACCACCAGAGTGCTTGGCCTTCAATTCCAGGGTCATTTCAGAAGAGAGGTCACTTGGAACAGGGAAGGCAGGATCTGCTGCTGGAGTTAGATCTTTAACCAGAGTGTCCAATTTGATCCATAGGGCTTGTTTAGCAGCGTTCACAATTTTTTTTAAACCTAAGCAGAGATCCAATGGGAATCAGAAGACTGTGCCTTTCTAGAACTTCCTGCACTTATTTCCAGAAGAGGCAGAAACACATAAAGCATTGTATTGTTTGAGCAAGGAACTTAGTATAAAAGTGATGGTGTGCACAAGTAGATAATGTATGCCTCATTGAAAATACAGCTAGCACCAAATTGTTAATTAAATAGAGTTAAAAAACATTTATAAATCCTGCTTTAGAGTGTCATCCTTTTTCTTTTGTTACTTAGTACCAACTAAAAGATTAAATGCAGCATGCTTGTTGCACTTAAAGTAGTGCTACTCCATTGACAAACCCATAACTTCACATTGCAACTGAAAGAAATTTAAGATAAAAGAAAAAGGAGAATGTGGGCTGGTCCACTGAAAATAGAAAGTTCAACTTGATAGATGGCAAGTGAAGATAAATCAAGAAGGTTGAAACAAATGATTTTGCCATGATAGAGAAACTACATCCTTGAGTATATACTACTAAAGATAAGTCACTCAACCTGGTGACAACAAACCCCTGTGCCATGTCTATCAGCCGGTACTTGTCGAGTTAGCTTACCATTTTGGTTCTCTTGATATCACTGATGCGTAAAGATATCTTGGAGATGATGTGACTGCCAACCAGTTTCACTATCTGGGTTGTCGTGGTGAACTTGGAATCCACTTTCACGGCAGAAAGTTTTAAAGTCTTGAGGAGAAAAACAAATCAAAACATCTTCAGTGTAAAACCAAAACCACATTCTTTAGGACTAGTGACTTTATATAAAGTTGTGAGGTATTCATGTGAATGCTTGAATATCACAAAACTCCCTTACCTGGAATGGAACCTCTGGGTTGTTGCACACTAGACATGGGTCACTCTCTAGATAGTAGCCATCAAAGTCAACCAGGCCTTGTAGCATGCTGTAGAGAGAAGAATCCATTTTATTTAAGATAAGTAGGAGAGAGAGAAAAGGCAATGAAAAGGCATAAGATGTCAGTAAAATTTAATTGACATTTAAAAAAAACAAAATTAGTTTTTAAAAACATGTAGCTTGAGTTAAAAGAAAAGAGTAGAGTTAATGTAACTATTGGTGTAAACTGTCAACTTACTTGTAGATTGTGGCATTGGGATGGTGAGCCAGAAGTTGGTTCTCTTCCTTCAGGAGAGTGACTGCTTTATTCAGATACTCTGTCACCTGTGGTCAGATTAAAGACAATGTTTATCAGGCATGCCACCATGGGCTATATATTAATGGAAATGCATTAACGCCTAAAGTATAAAGTACATGCATTTGTGCTTACAATTCATGTGTTCTTTTTTTCTTAAACGTAAATTTTTACACAAAAAACACCATATAATTAATGTATGTTTGGGAGTGGATTGTAAAATGAAGAAACCTTTTTATCTGCCAGTCCAGGTGTCTTTAACAAGAAATATCCCAACAGGTCTACAAACTGGGCAGCTTTTCTTCCAAACACTGGAACTTCATGCCACAAACCCCAGAGCAGGTCCAAGATATTCTGCTGCTCTTCTTCGCTGGAGTTTCTAATACAAATAAGTAAACATCATAGTCAGAGGGCAATTTTAGTCAAACACTCAACATGCTAAAAACACATTAAATAACAAACTGAAAAATATTAGCAGGCTCCATGGAGAGAATAAATGTTTCTTTTTGGGATTCTAGTCGTCAAACATATTTCTACATCATGACAGGAGTCAATGAATAACACTGGGGCTGACTATAAGTAAAGAAGAAGAAGGAGTACCTATAAATCTGCAGGACAAGTCCATGTGCCATCCACCTGTTGCTACTGGAGTTTGAGTCCAACAGGTACGTCCTGACAAACTTAATGAACAGATTCTTCTCCAGCGTCGCTGTCAGCTGCAGAACAAGCTCTTTGCACAAGTTCTCATCAAATGGCCTGGTTTCCTCACTCTCAGGTTTCTTGTAAGCAGTGTCTAGCTCTGTCAGAGACATCGTGTGGCATTGGTTTAAATTATGAAACACCAACATCAAACATATAGCACTCTAGATTTTCTCCAGGGCCTAAACAGCTATCTAAATTAATTGTAGCTTTATTCTGGGAATTTAATTATTTTTTTTTTAATTTAACCCATTTGTTACTTTTAATATGTTTTTAATATGTAAGGTCTTTTGATAAGCAAAGCATAGCATTAAATAACCATGAGGTAGCATTCACATTTTCCAAAGGCATTCTATTCTAAACAAGTGGCAAAAGTAAAACATTTTGTGATCAGTTGGAAATAAAAGTCTATCTATTCTAAGAAACCATTTCACATTTACATCTACCTAACGTGTCCAGGTACTTACCATCTACCTAACGTGTCCAGGTACTTACCATCTACCTAACGTGTCCAGGTACTTACCATCTACCTAACGTGTCCAGGTACTTACCATCTACCTAACGTGTCCAGGTACTTACCATCTACCTAACGTTTGCAGGTACTTACCACCTACCTAACGTGTCCAGGTACTTACCATCTACCTAACATGTCCAGATACTTACCATCTACCTAACGTGTCCAGGTACTTACCATCTACCTAACGTGTCCAGGTACTTACCATCTACCTAACGTTTGCAGGTACTTACCACCTACCTAACGTGTCCAGGTACTTACCATCTACCTAACATGTCCAGGTACTTACCATCTACCTAACGTGTCCAGGTACTTACCATCTACCTAACGTGTCCAGGTACTTACCATCTGTCTTAGCTCTGGATGCTTCTCTTTCTTTCTTGCCTTTCACCTTCACTGGTGAGGTGGAGGAGCTGCCTGGGCCCGTGCTGTGGCCCTGGCCGTGACCTTTCACCCCGCATAAGGCACACTGCAGCAGCTGGAGCAAGGTTGGGGCCACACCTTCGTCTAGAAGTATGCTTGCCTGTATCAGATAGGGCAGAGTGTCTGCGGAGGAAATAACCAGACCAAATGTACAATGAGCATTCAGCAGTCAACTAATGGAATAGAAATCCCATACACTCTTTCCTCTACTCGCACACACACTGGTTTATTTTCAAGTATATAAAAACCATTGCCAAAGAATGCTAGTAAGAAAAGAAAAAGAAATTCAGTCGAACCAAATTGATCTATAGGGCTGGTGTTTCTGTGGCTATGGAATACTAGGGGATTGCGTAGCCAGCACAATGCCGAGCCGCCTTTACGTCATCCCAACTAATGTCAGCTACCCATCAGAGCTGGGTATACTCAGGGACACCCTACAGACCTGAAAACAAACTCTAGCCTTTATCAGGATTTAAACCAAGGACCTTTGGTACGCAGGCCAAACTCACCATGCTAATGATAGTACAACGTAAACAGCATTGAATCTCACCTTGTTTAAGTTTACAATACAGCTGCCAGTTGTAAGGTCTGGATGTGGCTATGTCACACAGAATCTTCAGGTGTTCAATCTTAGGACATAGAATACAAAAAGGTCAGTAAAAGTAATATGTGCATGACAGGTTTCTCTCAAATATATATCTATACCATTTTGTCTATGCAAGGCAAGTCAATCTCTAATAGAGTTAGCATTCTTCTGTAGAATTGACACTAAAGACATCCAATAGCATTTAACTCATAACATAGGTCTTAAACACTTATCACACAATTAAAGCTTAAGTAAGTAGATCTCTCTCTTTAGACATTTATGTCCATAGGTCAATTGAGCTCATGGAAATTGTCACTTAGAGATTGCATGTCCAGCACAATGCTCATAAACAAAATGTTTCTACTGATGTGTAGGAGGAAAGAGATCCAGTTACCATTGTCAGGAGAGTATCATAAGGTAGAATGATGCTGTGAGGGGCCAGTTCGGCTCCCGTGTCCAGGCCGCTCTTGTTGCAGGTTTGGGTCATCTGCTGCAGGTTGGACTGGATGGTGTAGTCATCCCTCAGCTGCCTGTATCTTTCTTTAGAGCCACAGATGAACAAGAGCAGCTGCAGCAGGGAAAGGCAATATAAAGACAATTTTAAAAAATATAACCTAAGCACAAAAGGTGAAAAACTAAAAAGTGAAAGCAATTTAAAATAGGCAAAAGGGTCAAAATGGTTTAAAACTGAAATTGACATTGATGGAGACATAAATTGTGATCTTTCAATGAATGAAATGCTAAATCAAAAGGTAAAGTTTTCTATCAATACGAAACAAAATAAATATAGGTTTATAAAAAAATTCAAGTAATTATGGTGTAGATTTACAAGATTTTAAAATATTCTTTTGTATTTGTTAACTCCAATCAGATATTTAAAAAATGTGTATATAAATAACAACAACTGTAAAACAAGAAGCATTATTATCCAACTGAATATTATATTACAATATGTTACATATTATCAATGGAAGATTTCAATAGATCAATAAAAATGTATCATAGTTCAATTGTTGCTGAAAAAATAAATTCATAAATTCAGTAAAAAATTAACACAGTTGAAGAAGACGTCTATCTTTAGTTATAATGTCAATTACCTTTCTAACCTGTCTCTTGACAAATGGAGTTTGTTGTGTGAGCATGTACTGTAGAACAAAAAAAATAATTGTTAGAGAAATTATTTTCTATACAAGCAGATTAGTGTCTTCTATGCTTATACCTGGTTTGAACCTAGTCTTGCATTTTCATGAGGGTTTTAAGGTGTTTAACTATAGGCTATCCTGACTAGTTCTAGGAATCGGTTCCATGACCAAATACGGTTTCAATTAGAAAAATATATAAGCAGTGGTGCCTCGGGTTACAAACACGCCTCAGGTTACGAACAACAAATTTGAAAATTCTTTGTCTCAGGTATTGAACACTGACTTGGGTTTTTAATGACTATGATAGTGAAGAAAATTGAACGTTGGGAGGCAAGCGATTGCTTACATTACCAACGAAGATCTTGCAATACTAGAGTTGTTTAGCGGCCTTACTACACAGCGCTAACAGATTTCTTAGCGGTGGCACGGTGTTCTGTTTGCTTGTATTTGTACGTTAGAATTTAATGTTATTACTTTTTTTGTAACCTTTTTTTCCCAAAAGTATTTCTAAATACAGTGATCAAACTAAAGTTTTTATACATGATTATTTACTTGTAATCAGCCATACAGTATTTAATGTAATTTTTTAATTGTTTTCTAATATTGTCTTAGATCCTAAATGAAAGAAGCAAATTCTAGTAAAGGTGTAATTTATGTCAGGTAACATTTTAAATTGTAGTTACATTTGTAAGAATTTCTTAGTATAAAAATGAATTCATGTAGTTGAAAGAAAGACAATTTGTCCTATTTCTGTACCTTTGTAAATTTGAGTAAATCTTAAATAAATTATTTCGGTAAAACAAAAAATCAAACCTCAGAAAGTAGTTCCTGCCACTTTGTATCAAAGACAGCTCCAGGTACTTTTTGCTCATCTGCAATCTTCTTGAGCTGAAACAAATAAACCCATGAAAGCATCTACGTACAATTGAACATGTATTTTACATGACCAAAAATAATTCAATGGTGTGTAGGGGAAAAAGGGCCAAGGGGATATTTGATGTCCAATTAGATATTCACCGTCGTAAATGCAAAATGTTCTCTTAAGAAAGTAGGATCCTCTTTTTTTCTTTACAATTTTTCTACAGTGAAAATATTCAGCAGAACTTTAGCTTATTATATCTTTACTGGAAATCGTGACTGGCAGCAGTTCATTATAAAAAAAAACACTCTATAAATTATGCATACTGTGAAAATAGAAACATAATAGAAAAAGGTTTGAGTAATTCTACCTGATATGGCAGTCTCAGCACCATCTCTGTCAACAGCTGTGGATAGTCCTGGAAAATGTCTGAAGCATGACCTTTGACGTACTGCCTCAAGAAGAAAGGTGACATGTCCGGTGGAGGGTGTGCTGGATAGGGCTTCAGCAACTGACCAGGTAGGTTGGCTGGGTCATCCTGAGACAAAGAACGGCAATGAGAACAAATGTATTTTTTAACAATTGAAGCCAATTTACAATTTTATATTAGAACACATTTGTGTGTTATATTCTTTTGATTAATTTATGTAAATAATACAGCTCTTCAAGAGCATGTAACAATTCAACACCAATACAAACCTGGTTTTATAAACAGTTTTTAACTCTCTACTTTAGGAAAACATTTAACCATACTTTTGGTAAATCCACAATGAGCAATCATTTGCCATCAACTGATAATAATTTGAAACTTCCTACGCACTTCAGTTTAAAACATGTGAACATAGAAATCACACTGTAGGAATTGATTGCTAATTATTGTGTTATAGGCTACTCTTGGCAATTTTTTACATTTTTGATGGAACAATAAACTAATTACAAATTATTTGAGCATGAAAATGCCAAAGACCACTATTACACTTTTCTAAGATTATCACAGACCATGAATCTTGAAGAGGATGTATTCAGGAATGGCTGAAATCTAAGGGACAGACACAAGTTTTTGAATTTTTAAAAAGTTACCTATTCATGACTAATGCCAGTTTCACTATAAGCCTTCAGTAAATTCTGACTAATGCCAGTTTCATATTTAGTTAAGATTAAGCATGACTAATGCCATTCACCATGAGCCTTTGTCATTACAAACTATAAAATAAAAGAAGTAATCACCGATGATGCTGTAGGATCAACTGTATGCACTTCCTCAGCATTGTAGTCTTTCCAATAGGGCAGCAGGTTGGTCAAGACTTGGAGACAATAGTTGATGGTGCCAGACTGAAGGAGAGCATTGGCTGTCTTGTTACTGACAAAAGATGACTGAAATACAAACACACAGGTGGTATAAATCATTGCAAGAAATACAGGGCATCCGACAGTATTTTTGAAAACAATAAAACTATTTTCTGTATCTAAGTATTAACAAATATTTGGTGATCTAGACAAAGAGACTAAAATTCTTGAATGAAATGTTCCTTCTCATGTCTAAGTTGTTTTTTTTGGTTTGTGAATATCACAATAAGTTGATGCACCACAGTTAGCTAGCTGACATTAATCAAGGATATAAGAAGCCAACGTGTGCTGTGTTTAAAGGTTAAACTCCAATTCCCCATTAAATTTTATTTTTTCTGAGGACAAGAGAAGCTGTGACTGGGAGATTATAAAGTAAGGTTTGGTCCAGTGTTCTTACAACATTCAACTATAAAGATTGTGGGTGAACAAAATTCTTATCTTACAAAAAATGTTTTACAAAATCTAATTCAGGTCTAAGCTTTAGTGGATGTTTACTAAAAAAAAAATAGGTCACTTAGAAATGTGTATAGCCACAAGAGAACTTGAGTGAATATAGAAAGAGTTGACGAGAATACCAACCTCACTAGAATACTTTGAGCCTGAGCGAGATCTGGACAACAGGACACTGATTAACCTCAACAAAATCAGTTTCACTTCAAAGTGGTCGTCACGAGTAGAAATTTGCTGAAGGTCCTGAAGACGCAAAAAAATAAATTAGCATATACAATGTACAAGAATGCCGAGAAAGTATAAACAATGAATGTATATATGATCAAATAGCCAAAACTTGTTTTAGTACCTTTCCACTCAGGTCCAGCTCTTGTATGACTGTAGTTAGGAAAAGATCCAATGCCGCCCTGTCCCTGTCTTCATCTGGCTCCAGATCAGTGGTCAGCATCAAAAGAACCTGAGCAAATAGAAATAACATTGCAAACATGGGTTACAGCCTTTTTACACCTGCAATTATATGTTGCTCATCTTGTCTCTGATTTATTAATGTTATGTCTGGGTGCGCATGGGTAACAGCCTTTTTACGCCTGCAATTATATGTTGCTCATCTTGTCTCTGACTTATTAATGTTATGTCTGGGTGCGCATGGGTAACAGCCTTTTTACGCCTGCAATTATATGTTGCTCATCTTGTCTCTGATTTATTAATGTTATGTCTGGGTGCGCATGGGTAACAGCCTTTTTACGCCTGCAATTATATGTTGCTCATCTTGTCTCTGATTTATTAATGTTATGTCTGGGTGCGCATGGGTAACAGCCTTTTTACGCCTGCAATTATATGTTGCTCATCTTGTCTCTGACTTATTAATGTTATGTCTGGGTGCGCATGGGTAACAGCCTTTTTACGCCTGCAATTATATGTTGCTCATCTTGTCTCTGATTTATTAATGTTATGTCTGGGTGCGCATTTTTGTAAACTTTCATGTTTTTAATCAAGCTTGCAGTGTCTCTCGTCTCCTTTTCCTGTAAAAACGCAAACAAAGGTTTTGATGATATAGAGATCACCTTATCGACGACCCAAATCTGTTTTAATTTTTCAGGATCATTTCTATCAATTCCTTCTATTTCCAACCAATTGTCCAGCACTCTGCGAACGTCTCCCACAATCAAGTCCAGATCTCCCGTCGACTTCATATTGTGAAATTGTTGTCTATATTCATTCTCGGTTGTGCCAAAACGTGACAAAAGAGCTTTTTTCATTAACTCATAATCTTCCGATTGCTCTTTGGAAAAATTCGGTATAATTACCGTGGCTCTTCCTTTTAGTTTCCTGTACTGTACTACCGCAGCCCATAAACTTTAGTCAATCTTGAGGGAATTGAGATGCGATTCCAACTGTTGCAGCCATTGCTCTAGCTTTACTGAGACGCCATCGAAATCCTGCGTTTCTTTTTTTGGTAATCGTCCAATTTTTCTGTTCGGTGTTATTTCATCTAATTTGTTTAACCTTAATTGCCTTTCAAATCTCTCTACTTCTAATCTTGCCGTCTTTCTTTCCATTCAATTTCCATTTGGCTTTCTTTTTCTTTTCTCTTTATTTCTGCTACTCTTTATTTTTTTTTTTTTTTTTTTTTTTTATTTTTTACAAAATCCATTAATTTAGCGCCTTGTAAACCCAAACTGTTGTAGCTCTTTTAATAATTCCATTTTTTTTGTTTTTTTCTTTATTCCAAACTATGTTTTTACAAAAATAATCTCCAACACAAAAATAATAAAGCGTGCAATATTTTAAATTTCCTCTCGTTCAAATGACGTAACATCTAGACCTTGACAACTATATATCTTGTTCTATGCTGAATTTTTAATTTGTACTTGTATTCCATTAGATCTATTTTATTTAACTTTCTTCCCAGAATTCGTATTTTTATAACATTAATGAAAGTAGGCCAATTACTTGTAGCTCACCACTTCTTATATTATCTGTTGTGTTGCTCACCAGTTTATAGTTATGACATTATATTTTGCAGCCACTTCTGACACCATTTGTTGTGGACTCGTTTAATGATAACTGGTTTTCCTGTTCCTGTTAATTCGACCATATAAACGCAACAGAATAGACTTCACTAATCTCAAAAACAACTCAGTACATTAATGATTCTGCTGTTCGCAATACTGAATAACTTTACTAACGATACAAACTGAGTGAAATACAAACGTCATATCCAATCATATCAGGTCACTTCAAAAGCTCCTCACAACCTCAACTTCCGACCTCCATGTTCCTAATATCGACTCCCGACACTACACATCAACTTCCGGTCTACTCTCTACTCCACTAGTCCCCCTTCCATTCTATCCATTACAATCAAGATGTTCTGTTAGTGTTGCATCTAGCTTTATTATTTACTCATTTATATCTTTTATTTGCAGTCTTCAACTACACGCATACACATATAATTTTATTTTACCTGCATGAATGGCACAGATCTAACTCCTCCCACTTTCTGAACCTCACTAAAATAGTGCAATAAAGCCTCCAAGAACTTTAAACGAAGATTGTGAAGCCTGCGGAGGATAAAAAGCAATGTGTTGAAAAATAAACTATCACAATCAAGTTAAGACGTTGACAGCTAGAGACCAAACTAAGAGCCTTTTGACCAGCATGACCAAGTGTTAGATACTAAGCCCTAATGTACTATATTTACAATTAAGTTTAAACTGCTAGTTTAATCAAGTGAAACAGTTCAAGACCTCTGTGTGGCGTGAGTGTCCAGTTCAGTGTTTTCACTGTGTGCCAGGTATCCACCAGAGGCAGCAGCAAGGTAGCTGGAGGCGTCATTCCTGTTCAATGCTGATGGTGGATTACTTTCACTGGTTTGAAATCCAAAGCAGCTGCTCCTTCCACTGGTGGCTTTTTAAAAAAAAATTATTAAAAAACATGATAATACATGCATTTAGAAGTCATTGAAAGAAAAACTTAAAAAAAACCTACTGACTTCACAGGCTGGACAATGCCATTAAAGTCTCTATAATTGTTTATGTACACAATATTACACATTAAAAAAAAAATTAACAGTGATGAACAGTTCTAATTGGGTAGTTTGAGCTCCAAAGTATAACCTGTAATTGTATTATATATTATCAACTACTTAAGATTGAATCATAGGTTAAACAAGAGATTAAATTTTATACCCCTACGTTTAGCTTTAAAGTAATAAAAAGTAAAGGACCCATTGGACCAAACTGATCATAGAATCGGTGAACTACTGCGCATTAGGGAATTGTGTGGCCAGCACAATACTTAGCTGTCTTTATTTTACCCCAACTAATGTCAGATACCGGTACCCATCAGAGCTGGGTAGACTCAGGGACACCCTCCAGTCCTGGGACGAGTCCTAGCCTTCACAAGGATTTGAACCCAGAATCTTCAGTACGCCAGCTGAACCCTCCGTCGCTGGTCCACTGTGCCCCATTTGGCTTTAAGGTATTACCAGATATTTGTGTTTGATATATGGGTATGATTATCACGATAGAGCGTTCGCAATGGGCGTGGCTTAGGTTTTTTAGTGACGTATTTGTGTAAATAGAAGCCACTTGGTGTACAAAAATGGTGAAGTACTTCTTTATCATGCCAAATTCACATCTGAATATTGGCTATCCTACTAAAAAATAAGGAGGTAAATAGTAGTACTGTACATTAATTGATTAATGTGATTAGGCTAGGGCCAGCTAGACCTATTTACACTTTCAATTTCACTTTATAGGCCTACATGTTTCGTAGGCTCGGCTAATGGCTAAGTAGGGCAGCTACGATGCCAAGTGATAATGTTGGTGAATAGGCTATCTAGTCAAGTCACTAATAGGCTCACATCGTCTATGATCTTTATGTCTATGATAATAATAAAATAGCCTATTTTATTTAACAGACATAATACAGCTTAAATCTTAATAAGACTTAAAACATAAAACATCATTTTAAAAAAAGCTCGAGCCTATATGAAACTTTATTAATACAGCGGCCATTGTATTTGTACACCACTACACAAAAGTAAACAAAAATCATGTGCTTTTTGTCACGTGATTGCAAACGCCCTATAGGAATTACCAGAGATTGAGTCCACAGCACTGCCGCCACTCTCTGAGCCTGGGCCAGACCCGCCGCCCTGTTCCGCTGGGGAGGTCCTCAGTGTCGATCCATCTGTTGCAGCTGTGCTCCCAATCTCATCATCACTAGCTGGGGCAGAGGCTGTTGTATCTGACAGAGGCTGCTCCTCTAGCTCCAGGTCGTCCTCATCTTGGCCAGCCGGGGCCATGGCCAGTCCCTGGATGCCCAGGTTGCCTGCAGCCTGTCCCAAATTTATGCCCAGGTTGTTAGCCAGCCGTCCAGCTAATACACTTGGTAACTGACCCACCTGGCCTCCTTCCTAAAAAACCAAATGGTATGCCAAATTACTAATGGGCTGATAGAATTTAAGACATTTTTTCAGCTTAAGTTAAAATACATTTACAAGTGAAAATTAAACCAAGTTTTTAATCACTTTAAACAATAATAGTTTGGTTGTTTAATTTTAATACAAATATTTTAATCTTTGACAAGCTGAGGATCTGCAAACTTCCTGTGGAACATGATTTCAGGAATGGGAAAATGGCTTCGGATAGGCAGGCATAAAGTGAAACCCACAAGGAAAGTGGGAAGGGGCCAACCAAGAAAGTGAAACCCACAAGGAAAGTGGGAAGGGGCCAACCAAGAAAGTGAAACCCACAAGGAAAGTGGGAAGGGGCCAACCAAGAAAGTGAAACCCACAAGGAAAGTGGGAAGGGGCCAACCAAGAAAGTGAAACCCACAAGGAAAGTGGGAAGGGGCCAACCAAGAAAGTGAAACCCACAAGGAAAGTGGGAAGGGGCCAACCAAGAAAGTGAAACCCACAAGGAAAGTGGGAAGGGGCCAACCAAGAAAGTGAAACCCACAAGGAAAGTGGGAAGGGGCCAACCAAGAAAGTGAAACCCACAAGGAAAGTGGGAAGGGGCCAACCAAGAAAGTGAAACCCACAAGGAAAGTGGGAAGGGGCCAACCAAGAAAGTGAAACCCACAAGGAAAGTGGGAAGGGGCCAACCAAGAAAGTGAAACCCACAAGGAAAGTGGGAAGGGGCCAACCAAGAAAGTGAAACCCACAAGGAAAGTGGGAAGGGGACAACCAAGAAAATACTGTGGTTGATATGACTTAGAAGTTAACATTTAAAAAAAAGGATGGTTTATGCCAGGAAGAAACTAGAAAAATTTGTCATGGACAGAGAACACTGGAGATGTATAGTTGGTAATCCAGGACCAAAATAGGAGTGATGGGCATTAAGGAAATAAATACAAAATGGTTGATAAGAGTTATAAAAAAAATGTATGAGCATGAGTAAAATACAATTACAAGCTAAGCTTTAAAAAAACAACAACCTGAAAATCACCTTGAACAATAATAATATCATGGTACAATATTATTTTTAGTATTTTAATTATTAAAAATACCATACCAGGAAGATAAAGAAAAGCTGCAGAACAATGCAGTTATTTATTACTTTCACCAGTGTAGCAGTAGACATTTGACTCACCTGTTCCTGCAAGCTAAGGGCTATGGCCAGTTCAACCATGGTCTCATCATCAGCATCTGCAGGTATCTCCACCATAGGGGGATAGTTGGCCTCCATACCCCACAGGGCCTCAAGGCCTTGCATGCCATTGGGCTGCACCATGCCATCATCTAGCAACATGTTGTTGTCCTGAAAGTCACAGAAACAGTAGAAATCATTTGTTAGGAACTTCAAAAGGCACTCCTCACGGACACAGGGGCTGGCAGTGAAAGATTAAACTCTCAATATAGATCTAGTGATCTTAATGAAGAAATAAAGAGTTTAAATAAATCTGATACATAAATTGTAAAGGCTCTCAAGATCTAAGTCCTCAGTGCAGTTATTGACTATACATTAGTAATATACAAAAATGTGAAATTTTCTTTGAGGGTTTTTCTTGAATGTGATTGGTATTTGTGATTATGTAAGGTTTTCTCGGTTTAACCACATATCTGTGGTCATATTATTTCATTATTTACCTTAGAGAACATTTAACATGCTTTAGAACCTGACTGTCTTACTTATTGGTTGGGTCGGTTAATGCTACATTTATTTGATTTGTCTTTTTTTAATCATCAATTTAGCTCTGGGCTAGGGTAATATCCGTATTCTTAGTTGTAGGTTAAACGCGCTCTGAGCTTACATTATGTTTGTTGGCAGCGCTATACAAATATTATTATTATTATTATTATTATATGTTACAGATACTCCTTCTATTGTAGGATTTATGAGTCCTAATCTTACCCAAGGTGTGGTGGCTGCGGGATCATGTGTACAAGTAATGTAATCAACAAAACTCATGGAAGAAACTCAAGTTGATTGGAATGACATAATAATAACATATAATGAGATACGAATTACAACCGACGCTACATCACAGTTCAGCCTCAACAAAAGGACACCGTCTCTCTGCAGTTGCCCGTGTCCACAACACACACACACTTATTTATTACACTGAATCAGGTCCCAAAATACATTGCTTCTACATTCAGACTTCACAGAAGATCCACTCACAACATTCATTTACACATTTATCATCCTCCCAACATACCAAATTACAATCACCTATGAAACCTACCACTAGACAACACACTACTCCCTTAACCTCTACCTAGTCATCACATCTCCCTCACATCTCAAGTTCAGTCTTTTCCTGACTAGTTCAGGCAACCCATTCCATGATCAAATACCACTTTCCAAACTACTAGTAAGTTACCACACCAACAGGCAATATCATAGATTTTGATAACTAGCTCACAAGGATAGGTCTCCACAGACACAGTCAATTTTGCAGGGCTGGCCAAATCACAGAAGCGCAAATCTAATCGTCTTTCGAGACTATGGAGCCAATGATGATGATGATAACTAGCTATATGGATGGTATCAATGCTTCTAAGTCTTGACCTGTTCCACAACACCATAAAGAAACAAAAAACTTACCACCACTTCATACAGCTCATCAGGTTCAGGCTCCAGGTCCTGCTCGGGTGGTGGTGTGAGGTTCTGCTCCCCTGCGGGTGGGAGGCTCATGTCAGGTGGCGTGTCCGGCTGATCACCTTTGTCATCTTCATTCTCATCTTCCTCATTACACTCAGGACCTGTACAATAGAAATAAACCCAACCTTTCATGTCCACACTATGGAATGGTTCTCTAGTACTCTAGCTCTGCTAATAGGTACATTCTAATAGCTAATAGTTATATTAGCAGAGACATTTACAATTTTCTATTTTGTGGTCCTACACACAAAACTTATCAAGGAAAGTATATCAAGTAAAACACAACGCTATAGATAAATAACATAACTCTTTCTTATGTTGGGCAACAATCAATGTTCAAATAAGATGATCGAGTTTAATGCTGAAGTTAGCAAGATAAAAAATAATACCTTGTGGCGTCAGTAGCGGTGGGGAGTGGACATACACCCGCCTTCTCTTGTGCCTGGGTCTCAGGACACGAAGCAATGCTTGGCGACAGGAGAAGCTGACCACTGGGTCCTAAAGCAGAAAAAAAAAGTTGCGCTTAAAAATCTGTAGCTAAAGGCAATAGTGAATAGTGAACAAACTAACGGCAAGTGAAATGAGTTCAGACTGACTGACCTAACTAGCATGAATGTTTATATCTGGTTGGAACGACCGAGTTACAGTTTATAATCACAGTTTAATATCATTAATAATTTTCAATCAACCCTTTTGTCTCACTTCTATCTCTCTCTCAAACCTTTAATTGCCAACAAAACATTGATTCAGGCCAAGACATAACAATTACTAAGTGGTTCCCAATCTGAACATGGCAGTAAGATTAGTGCACCTGAATCATGCACTGATTTTCACATGTGGTGCCCTAGTGGTGCCAGCAAAACCATCTTAGACAAGATAATACCATTACAGCTAGTCTCTACACCACTGTGCTACTCAGTTATGCCTTGTTCTAAAAAGTAGTACAATCTGTCACAGTGTAGAGTTATAGTGACTGCCCTTGATGAGACTACTCAAGTAGGATTACCACCCCTTGTGTTATTCAGTCCATATATTATGTACACAAGATGGTTGGCAGGCAAAAAATTTAAAAATTCATCATTTTAACTTTTGTAGAGAGAGTGGTTGATTCAACCATTACATTTGTACATTAGATCAATAGCCTACTTGTGAAAGTAACATTTTAACGTAGTGTTTGGTAGCCAGCTGGACAAAGTCAGGGTCACACAGAGTGAAAGCATGGATGACCTCAACAAGACAGCTGACAGTAATATCAATGTTGGTCAAGCCTGAATAGAATAAAGAACAATATTTGTTGATTGTCTGTCAAAATCGGGAGACAATTCTATTCTAAAAAGATTACCAGCAATTTGTAAAAATAATAAAAACAAGGAATTTATAATTTTATAACTTAACCCTTTGGTTACCACTGCACTTACATCAGCGTTACAGCGTTATGAATTCCGTACACTTATCTATCAAAGACTTTATAAATGTAAAGAAGTTGTTCAAAATATGAACATCTGCAAATATTTTATTAACACCGTGCAGTAGTTAAAGGGTTAAAAAGATTAGTATCAATGTTTGTTAAGTAGCATTCTTTGAATTCTTATAATTGGTGCGTTGAGAAAAACTAAGAAAAACAGAAATAAAAAAGCATGTAGAAATTATTCTACAATTCACTCTTCTCCTGCCAACTATAAACCTATTAAGTTTGATTTCTATTAAACTAATATAGATTTTTTTACTTAGGCCTCTCCAAAATCTATGTAATAACTATATTTTAGTGTCTTGCACAGTCTATAAGGTAAGTAACACTCTCACCAGGTAAACAGACAGGTGCTAACATTGGGTTGGCTGGCTTGGAAGCATGCAGCCTCCAGAAGGCTTCCACCAGCCTGGAGGTGAAGTGCATCTTCTCACTGTCCGTCAGAGTGTACATATTGGCCTTCACAGGTTGCTCTTCAACATCTGTTATCTCCACAACTGGATGGTACAAACATATGCAAACAAAACTCATTAAAAAAATTACATCCTATTCACTAATACACTAAATTATGCCCTAACACAAAATCTATTACGTAAATATTACTTGAAAAATAAAGTTCCCTTTTCAACTCCTTTTTTTTGTTTATCTACATAGCTAGTGAAATTGAGTTTGAAGATGTCAGTGAGTGGCCTTAGCATAGAAGGAGATAGTGTGGCTGGCTAACATAATGCCCAGCCAGCTTTACCAGCAACATTCTCTCGACCCAAGAATAAATTATCAGAATTTGTGCCAGTGACAAACAAAAAGATAATCTGCTCTGTCTAAATAACGTAAAGAGATGATTGAAAACTCAAATTTTATGAGATTTAAAACAAATGTTTACCTCTGAAATATTTTTGTTTAAACATTGAAATGTTTCAGTAAATGTAAGCATTAGAAAGGATAAAACATTAACCCTTTCATGTTTATTTAATTCCACAGATACAATTGAGAAAATAATAAAATTGATGAATGTTTAAAAAAAAATTTATCACAAGAGAAGTGACACAATACCCCAGTCAGTATCTCATGTTATACAAGTGTTAACTAAAAACACTGCCCAGTTGTGAACAGTGACTGGACATATTTATAAGCTCCACTTACCCTGACTGCTGTGTGTCTCTGCAAATTTGACCAAGTTGATTGGCCTGGAGACGGACACTGATCTGGCAGTGACCAACAGATGCTGGAAGGCCTCAACGTCCATGTCTGGCACATCAGGAGGAGGGAGACACTGCATTACATGATTCAACAGGGCATGATCCTAAGATACAAACATAAACAGCATTAACCACTTTGAATTACCTGTTTGTTATAAAGATATTTTTTATATAAATAAGACATATATATAATACATAACTCTCTATTACATTCTCATGGTTGTATAGTTTCAAACCTGAGTGATTTTACTAATAAAAAATAACTAATTGATAAGGTAAATATGCCAGTTTCAGACTCACCTTGTGATTGTGGTAGGCAGTTTTAGTTAGGAACAGTGAGGCCAGCAAGGACTTGGTATGCAGCTGAACAAGTTCTGGTGTTGTCAGCGTCAACAAGGAAGTGGCCAACGACAGCGTTTTCTCCCTTGCTGCGTCCTCCTCAGTTTGTGGCAGGATTGTGAAGGCTCCGTCCAGAACTTCCAATGCACTGCTCAACAGCCTAGTCAAAATCAAATACATAGTTCTATGTATGTGTTGTGGATTCCCAAACAACTGTCATAAAATAGCTTAGTTAGCAACACAGACAGCCAAAAATTTTGATTGCAGAAGCTAGGTTTGAACATAACAAAAACAGTGGGCAACTTTTAAATAGGTTTAGAGGGAGAAAAGTTCCTAAATCTAACATTTTTAATTTACAAATTATTTCTTTTAAAAATCTTCAATATCTAAGATATCGGTAGTATTAATTCTTCAAAGGTCTGAACATTTCATACATGAAGAGGTCCATGAAAGAATCAGAAACGTCAGAAGAGCATATGAACAACTGCTGACCACCATCAAGATGAAAATATTAGAGGGTATGTACCATCATTGACCATGACAGATGGGGTGAAGAGGTCAGACAGTCAACGATGGTGCCCACCAACAGGATTGTAAGATAGATGAAAGTAAAACCAAGTCTACTGAATACACATATCATTTAAAGTTAAACTTTTTACTAAGTTCATGTTAACTCAGCCAGTGATAAAAATAATAAAAAAAAGCCAAATTGCCTGTCAGCTCCAGTTAATGGTACAGCAGCCACTGGACTAGTTTCAGCTTCGGCACTTGTCCCGCTGTTGCATGGGGGTGTTACTTTGGTCGGCGTCGGAGCAGAGGGCTCTGGGAAATCTTCAGGTTCTTCTGGCCAGCCAAAGGCTTCTTTAGTTTTCACATACACTTTAACCGAGTCCACCATTGTTATGGAGTTGGGATCCTGGCTGCTGCCAACTGAAAGAGAAACAAAATCACTACTACATGCTTAACTATGTGAAAAAAAGGGTTAAGTAAAGTAAAGTACCTGTCAGACCAATCTAATTATAGGACTGATGAAGCACGTTCACCAGTTTCTGTGGCCATGGCATACTATGGAATTGTGTGGCCAACACAATGCCCAGCAACCTTTACTTTACCCCAACTAATGCCAGGTACCCATCAGAGAAGGGTAGCCTCATGGGCACCCTCCAGTCCCAGGAACAAATCCTAGCCTTTACCAGGATTTGAACCCAGGACCTTCGGTACACCAGCTGAATGCTCTGCCGCTCTGGGTCAGGGGTGGGTAGCGATAATTTATAAGCCAATGTGTGTCAGGACAGAACAAACTCTACCTGGATCACTCATGAAACATTAAAAGCATTTCCTTGTTGAAAACACTTGATATATTGCCCTATTGCACCACCACTTGCAGTATCAAAGCCATATTGCATATAATAAGTTAAAAATTTATCTAATTTACAAATCCTGGTTCTAATTCTTCATAGACTCACAGAAAACATCAAATTTCTTGTCAGCTGTCAGTGACTCTTCCCTGGTGAATGGAATGTCAAACCATCTGGCTCTCATGTTCATCTGAAATAGACAAAAGTTACTTTTTGATTGTTATAAGTTTCTTTCATTGAATATTGCCACATGCTTTATAAACAAGTCATAATTAATACCCTAATATTCATGTTTAACTAGCCAACAAATGTTATGTGTAGAAGAGATCTCCATTATAAAAATGTAAAAAAATCAATATATTTATATATAATAATTTATTTTTGAGTGTGTATAAGAATATATTTTTTTACTGCTTGGTTTCTTACTTGAAGCGGTATTTGTCTCCGGAAGACTTCCACATAAGAGGGAGCTCTCTCTACAGTCTGAGATCCCACAAAGATACGGACACCCACAGGTACTGTTGAATTGTTTGTGCTAGTGATCTCCATTGTGAAGCCATTAGGCTGGAAAGAAAAATTAACATTCTTTTAAAATCTATAGCTTTAACGTTTGCATTTTATTAAATACAGAAAATCAACAGTTAATAATAGTATACCATGTTATATATATTATATTTTAATATATGCCTAGTGTTACGAGTAGATTTATTTCCATATTATATTGGTTCTGTTATTATTAACTAAAGTTAAAATGAATTAATCTTAAACCCGAAATGTTTCCGTGTTAGGAATAAAACATGCATATGTCTAGACACTACGTCATAGCGATAAAATACGTCATATGCACGAGGGTGGAATACCGTTTAGTTTAGTTCTAGTTTGGGCGCTAATGTGTGAGGACTGTTTTTGACCACTTTCTTAAAGATAGGATTACGGCTTAATTCATTATAGAAGAATCTCAACTGATTAAGTTTCATTATATAATACTGATACATGTATTCTGTGGTATTGTTATATTTTATCATCTCAACTTGTTGGAATAAAATTGTGTTCAATTTCAAACAGGATTGTGGATTTCCTATATATTAAGGTACAGTTTATCTAAATCACTTTATACACAAAAGATTCATATCGCGACGAGTCAAATAAACATCAAATCTAATTCAATAACATCAATATAAATTCTTATACAACCTTGTGAGATCCAAGATGGATATGAATCAAAATAATATATAATAATACATTACTAAAAATATCATCTAACGTCAGTAGCTGATTTCGCACGTGACAAAAGATTGGGGGCTCGTCCGGGATCTAAAGTTTGTATGTATAAGAATTGAGAATATACAACTGTTTTAGTGAAAACGATTTACAACAAATATTTATTCAAATTCTGTCTACGTGGGAGGCACTGTCTGTGTTCGGACATACTGTTTTCAGCTTTGTACACAATCATCTTAAAATTTATCTTCTACAAATATTAAGTGGTGTAAAAATATTTCAAAGGACTTTATGAAAGGTAAAGTTGAAATTTTTTATCTTCTATTTACGTCATTAATATAAAACATGGCAGAAGCTAATCTTACGTTGGAGCAATTGAATATTTTTGCTATCACGTCAGAACAGTTAACTAGCATGTCACTAACCCAGTTAAAAGAGATGGCAAATTCTCTGGGAATAGACATTACTGAAGTTACACCAGTTAGGAGTAAATTGATTCAAGATATTAAGGACTGTTTGAAAAGACATGGTAGAATGCTTGAAGAAAATACTATGAATAGTGAAGAATCAGTGGTTCTCAATGTATCAGAAACCCTGAAAACAGACATAGATAACCATGAATTTAAAATGAATGGAAATGAACTAAGTGCAGACATGAAATTCCAGTTAGAAATGAGGAAGTTAGAAATTCAAGTACAATTGGAAGGTAAAAGAATAGAAGTACAATTGGAAGGTAAAAGAATAGAAGTACAATTAGAAGGTAAAAGAATAGAAGCAGAGAAAGAGAAAAGATTGGGGGAATTGGAAAAAGAAAGAATCGCTAGTAATGAAAGGATTGAATTGGCAAAGTCTCGTTCATCAACTCATACGATTCAGGAAACAAATAATGTAGAACTATATAAGTTTAAAAAGCATGTCCCAAGCATGGAGAACATAGAGATTGATGAGTTCTTTATGGTCTTCGAAAGAAACTCGATCGATTATAAATTTCCTGAAGAAAGCCGTACTTTTACGTTCAGCTCTAACAAAAG
This sequence comes from Anisus vortex, assembly GCA_949126835.1. Lineage (NCBI taxonomy): Eukaryota > Metazoa > Mollusca > Gastropoda > Planorbidae > Anisus > Anisus vortex. The sequence goes on along the minus strand of OX421494.1, from coordinate 7,100,057 downwards.
GCAAGGCTCTAGATGTTGTATTGAATTTGACTCCAGAGGAATGCAATGATTATGAACTAATAAAGAGCAGAGTACTATTGAGTTATGTTCTAACTCCAGAAAAGTATCGAAAGTTATATCGTGAGTACAAGAAGGAACCAGAAGTTTCACATGTTGATTTCCTGAGATTAGAGAAAAAGTATTTTGATCGATGGTTACGTTCTAAGAATGTGAATAAAGATTATGAGAAACTATATAATCTCATACTGATGGAGGATTTTACTGAGAAGATTCGCACTGATATAAAAGTTCATTTGGCTGATCGTGGTATTGAAATAGCAGAACAAGCAGCAGTTAAAGCCGATGAATACGTCATTATTCACCCGCATAGCCATTATGTTCAAAATGACAGAACAAGTTTGAGGACTCAAAACAGTAATACAGAGAGGAAGTTAAGATCGACAGAGGATAAAAGTAAACAAAAAGCCGATAAACAAGAGAATTCAAGTTTTGTACAAAAGAGAATTACCTGTACATTCTGTAAGAAAGATGGACATATAAAAGAGAATTGTTGGAGTCTACACAAAGAGAAAAGACCCATTAAAAACAAGAACAACGTGGTTGTACAAACTGAAACTCACATAAATAAAACTGCCCACAAAAGAATTAAAGCTGAAAGAAAGACATCTGATGTTAGTCATGAAGAGATGGCGAAACACGCATGTCCAAGTTGCTCAAAGTCGGAAAAAGTCTTTGAAATGAAGACCGAGGCTATTGAACATTCTAGTTTCAACTCCAAAGGGAGTGTGACAGATGAACAATCAGTAAATAAAACGTTTACTTATGGAGGCAGTAGTGTAGCAAGAAACTCAGTAGGCAGAGAACTACCCGAGTGAATGCTATCGGATGTTAGCGAGGGCTATGTGTCACCTATAGATAATCAAGCTAGAGAACGGAAGATTAAAATTCTACGTGACTCCGATGCTGATATATCTCTACTGTTGAAGAATACTGTACCAACGTCGAAATTGACTCATACAGGCCAGTATGCCTTAATCAGTACTATGGCTGGAACACTTACGGCACCGTTACATCGTATACAGTTGAAGAGTAATTACTTCACTGGATCTGTTATTGTTGGGATAGTGAAGAAATTTCCCTACAGAGGCATTTCATTACTTTTAGGAAGTGACATTGCCAAGAATCAGGTACATCCTGTACTTAAAGAAACCAAAGACTTTGTTCAGTGTAGGAATACTGAAAATTCAGTATGTGTTATCACCAGAGCTATGGAGAAACAGCAGATGACTAATGAATCGACAAAGAAACCAGAACCAACACCAGAGATTGACTTGCAAACAACCTTCATGGCGGATGTTCTAGGTGGTCACTCAAGTCATACTGATCAAAATAATTTGTCGCCTAGACAACTACTCATTCTTGCTCAAGGCAAAGATCCAGAGATTGGGAAGCTAAAAGAGGAAGCAAAGAATGAAGGAGAGTTAGAAACAATGGCTGCAGGTTATTACCTGAGGGACGAGTTGTTGATGAGGAAATGGAGAGGGAAAGAAAACGACGATGAAACATGCAGCGAAGTACATCAAATCGTGGTACCCAATGTTTACCGCAAGGACATACTACATATGGCCCATGATTCACCGTATGCTGGTCACCTAGGGATACAGAAAACCTTCGACAGGATTCTTCCATATTTCTTCTGGCCTGGCCTACGTCGTGACGTCACATCGTTTTGCAGATCATGTCATGTCTGCCAGATGGTCGGCAAACTGAATCAGACCATTCCGGTAGCTCCTCTACGACCCATACCAGCATTCTCAGAACCCTTCAGTCACATCATTATAGACTGCGTCGGTCCGTTGCCTAAAACTAAGGCTGGCCACCAGTATCTGTTCACTATAATGTGTTCGGCAACGAGATTCCCAGAGGCTATTCCTCTACGTAGCATCAATGCCGACAAAATCTCTGATGCACTTATCGGATTCTTCACCCGATATGGTCTTCCGAAAACCGTGCAGTCAGATCAAGGTTCAAATTTCACATCGAAGTTATTTCGCCAAGTCTTAGAACGGCTGGGTATTCGTCATGCAGTATCGAGTGCATATCATCCACAGAGTCAAGGCGCACTGGAACGATACCACCAAACATTGAAAAATATGCTCCGTACTTTCTGTTTCGAGCATAACGACGACTGGGATCGTGGTATTCCCTTCGCACTCTTCGCAACCAGAGAGGCTGTACAAGAATCTCTTGGTTTCAGTCCCTTTGAACTGGTATTCGGACACACAGTTCGTGGACCACTAAAGCTGTTACAAGAGACATGGTTGTCATCCACTGAAGACACTGGTCTACTGACATACGTGGAAAATTTAAAAAATAGACTGTATAATGCATTAAAAGTTGTCAGATCTAATCTTTTGCAGGCACAAGACAAGATGAAGGTCTATTATGACGTCAACGCAAGAACCCGTATCTTCCAACCTGGTGATAAAGTTCTCATGCTGACGCCACTGTCTGGTCAACCCCTGAGTGCCAAGTTTACAGGACCCTACGAGGTTATGGTTAAGCTTAGTGAGGTTAACTATCTTGTAAAGACCCCTGATAGACGGAAATCGCAACGAGTGTGCCATATCAATATGTTGAAACCATACATTACCAGAGAAGAACAAAATGTTGTTGCCTCGGTAAACACTGTTATTAAAGTCGGGAATAATTCACCCGAAATTGAGCGTGAAGTGGCAGAAAGCAAACTGCAAAATACAAAGGCTCTAAAAAACCTAAATGAAAAATTGGCACATTTACCTGATTGCGAACAATCCGCTATCAAAGGTCTAATTAATGAAAATATCCATTTATTTGGAGATGTACCTAGTAGAACTAGTGTGGTTAAGCATGATGTTATTTTAGATGAAAATACTAAAGCTATTAAACAACATCCATACAAGTCAAATCCTATCCAGTTAGAATGCATCCGTAAAGAGGTTCGCTACATGCTTGACAATGACATTATTACACCTAGTAGTAGTGACTGGTCTTCCCCTTGCGTATTGGTACCTAAGGCCGATGGATCCATGAGGTTTTGTGTGGACTACCGTAAGGTAAACAAAGTGACAAAAACTGATTCCTATCCAATACCAAGAATCGACGATCTAATAGATCAAGTGAGTAATGCTAAGTTTGTGACGAAAATTGACCTATTGACGGCGTATTTTCAGATTCCACTGACTGAAAGGGCTCAGGAGATATCATCGTTTGTAACCCCTGACGGACTGTACAAATTTAAGGTCATGCCCTTTGGTATGGTTAATGCACCCTCTACTTTTCAACGGTTAATAAATACCATTACTCAGGACATTCCTAAATGTCACGCATACCTCGATGATATTGTTGTTTTTAGTGACGATTTTAAATCTCATTTAGATCAACTACATTTGTTATTTACGAAATTGACTCATGCTAATCTCACCATAAACTTGACTAAGAGTCAGTTCTGCCATGCAACCATCGAGTATCTAGGTCACATAGTGGGAAATGGTTTGGTAAAACCATTAAATGCAAAGGTTAAGGCTATTCGTGAGTTCCCTGTTCCTGAAACCTGTAAACAACTCCGTAGTTTTCTCGGGATGGCGGGGTACTACCGTCGGTTCTGTCAAAATTTCTCAACCATTGCATGTCCATTAACAAATCTATTAAAGAAGAATTGCACTTTCAAATGGTCTAATGAATGCCACCAGGCCTTTGATAAATTAAAAGATGTTCTTTCTGAGGCACCTGTATTAGTAACACCCAATTACAGTAAACCCTTTAAAATTACCGTTGACGCGTGTGATACAGGGATGGGAGCGGTCATTTCTCAGGAGGGTGATGATTCATTGGAACACCCGATTAGTTTTTACTCTCAAAAATTTGATAAGCATCAAAGAAACTATAGTGTGATAGAAAAGGAACTTTTAGGATTAATCCTGGCATTGAAACATTTTGATTTTTATATCAATGGTTCTCCATATCCAATTGATATTTTAACTGATCATAACCCTTTAGTTTTCCTTTCCAGGGTTAAACAGAACCAAAGAATTATTCGCTGGAGCTTATTCCTCCAAGCATATAATTTAAATGTGGTATATTTACCAGGTAAACAAAATGTGGTCGCTGAGACGTTGTCGCGCATGTAACTGGTAAACCAGAAGATGAAAGTCAGTTTCTCATTAAATGTTTTCTTTTATGTCATTCATTGTATTGATTAACATTTATATTATTGTAAATATGACAATAAATAAACTATGTTTTTGAAATATTGCAATATGAGACATTACAGAACAAAACTTCAAATTCTACTAGAAACAATCATACGTTGTAAGGTAAAAGGTAACTATTGCATACAGCAATTGCACACACACCGGTATTTAACTTGAATACATCCACACTTGTGTTTGTTCAATTGATTATTGATGTGTTTTGAAAATTGTTTGTTTCTATGTCGTCATGTTATAATTTGGCTGTCTTATTTTATGCTTTGTAAAAGCTAAATCAGCTGAGATTATCACATTTTTAAATATTCTTGATGTCATAATTGAGACATCATAATAATAATATAATAACTGAAAATCATTAGTTAATGATACAGTGATCGGTTATAAATAAATTAAACTTTCTAAAGAATTATCTATCAATTATTAATCGGTTCCACTTATTTGGGTAATTCATATCAATTCTATGGGATTGGTTATTGGTGGTAATAGTTTTATGGTCAACGTTGTACACACAATAATCATAATTGCAAATATTAATTGATAAATAAATGTTTAATTAATAATCATTGATAGAATAATGTGATAAGGGATTCCATAATAGCGACTTTGTTATTAAGGGGATATGTAATATATGGTTCATTTTAATCTTTAAAAGATTGTCCAATAGTCAATTAAATCTTACGAATAGTTTGGGAATTCGGTTCATTTTATGGGTACTCTACAAAGAATTCCATACTTAACGCTGTCTGTAATTCCTTTGTGTCTTAAGGGGGGGCGAGTGTTACGAGTAGATTTATTTCCATATTATATTGGTTTTGTTATTATTAACTAAAGTTAAAATGAAATAATCTTAAACCCGAAATGTTTCCGTGTTAGGAATAAAACATGCATATGTCTAGACACTACGTCATAGCTATAAAATACGTCATATGCACGAGGGTGGAATACCGTTTAGTTTAGTTCTAGTTTGGGCGCTAATGTGGAAGGACTGTTTTTGACCACTTTCTTAAAGATAGGATTACAGCTTAACTCATTATAGAAGAATCTCAACTGATTAAGTTTCATTATATAATACTGGTACATGTATTCTGTGGTATTGTTATATTTTATCATCTCAACTTGTTGGAATAAATTTGTGTTCAATTTCAAACAGGATTGTGGATTTCCTATATATTAAGGTACAGTTTATCTAAATCACTTTATACACAAAAGATTCATATCGCGACGAGTCAAATAAACATCAAAACTAATTCAATAACATCAATATAAATTCTTATACAACCTTGTGAGATCCAAGATGGATATGAATCAAAATAATATATAATAATACATTACTAAAAATATCATCTAACGTCAGTAGCTGATTTCGCACGTGACACTAGACATACTTACTAAAAGCAAATATTAATAATAAGTTTACTATATATAGCTGCCAACAAAGATAATGTAAGCTCAGAGAGCATTTAAAATAGAGCAACAAAACATGAATAGAGAACAGATACAATTCTCTAGGCTAGTTACTTATATGAATATATGAAGTGGTTGTAGACAGGGATGTTCACTTACATCTGCCCACATGAAGACCTGCTCACTGACATCAAGAACAAGAAACTGGGGTGGTATGGGCACTTACCAAGATCTGTAGACATAGCAAAGCCTATCCTGCAGGGCACAGAGGGACACAGTAGAATAGGTGAAAGGTGGGAGGATGATTGTAAATGAGTGTACCAGGCTTCCCTTCATTAGCTCCCATAGGGCGGCACATAACCATGACAAGAAGTGACACAGTAGTCAATAAGTGTGCCACAACAACCCACCCACAGGTTATGGGATAGTTGATGGTGAAGGCTTAATACAGAGTGACAACATTGGCTTATCAAGGCTATGTCACAGTTCATCACAGTACAAGAGGAGACATACTACACTGGTGGTGGACAACTTACCCTGGTGCTAGCTATGTACAGACCACTTGTGTTCAGCCTGTTCTTCACTTGCTGGGTGTTGTAGATCTGAAGAATGTCATTGCCACCGTACTGAACAAAACACACAAGTATAAAATAAGGTCAACCATAACCAAAACAAGCATCCTATAGATTTATTTGCATTGTATAGTTTTAATAAAATATATTGAAGAAAACTAAACGATACTGAAGCTGCCCTGTTTTATGAAATAACAAATATTTACATTGGTATATTTATAGACATATAACTTTAGTATAAAAAAAAGTTGTGAAAAAGCTCAGGGGTGCCACATTCAATTATTATTTTTACCATTATCTTTGCAGATTTAAATTTTCAATAGAAATTTTCAGTACGACACCTGATGCCATTAGGGTTACAAAAACAAATAAAGCAGAATGGGTCCAACTTCATAGTAAAATGAGAATGATCTAGCAAGCAACTGCCTTTTTCTTCTATTAATAAAATATTTACAGACAATTCTAAATTCCGTTCAGTTCTCAAAATTTACTTTTCTTTTCTATGACAGATTCACAGCTTTGATAAAGGATTCTTTTAAACTTTTCTAAAAGTTACCTCAGTCAATAATAAAACCCAGACAATATTATGCTTTTCCTTAAAAAAAAAAGCAAAAAGCTTTATTGATCATTGTACAAACAGCTTACCTCAACATCATTAGAATGTTGGCAGTGTTCAAAGAAATCCACTGGGAATGATACAGCGCTGTTGGAACGGCCTGCAAGAGAGAATAATCTTACTACAGAGTGGTACATGGGCTTTAAAACAATGTGAGTCTGTTTGTGGAGCTATTGGTATAAGTATATATACAGGCTCCTGAGAGATTTTCAGCTGGTGGCAGTTCACTGTCTACAGACACAATTAGGGATCAGAATCTAGTTGGACAAAACGTGCATATAATCCTATGCAGCAAAAGGGCCTGTAAAGCATGTACCACAGTTTGAAGACCCTGGTCTCTGTGAAAATGACATCTCCTGTCTAAAAGTCATTCTTATACATTTACCTGACTTGATAACTTTCTTCTTTTTGACTGGTTTTAAAACAGCAATGGGACTCTTGGACTGTAGACTAGGTGACATCCAGTAGTTGGTGGCTTCAACATTAGCCATGTAGATTCTAAGACTACCATCCTCACACAACAAGATCATAGTAGTACGGTGCTGAAACACACGCAAACATTTAACTCTAATACACATTTTAAAAAATTATCATACATTAATTTCTTAGCCATAATGTTATGTTTTCTATAAATGCAATATTTATTTTTTAACACCTAAGACAAATTTTTTACTTGAGCACATTTAGAAATGTAAATAAATTCATTGCCAGTCAAATTGGAAATATCTTGATAAATATGTATTTCCATAGTAAGTATATATAACAAAATTTTCTGTGATACCGTAACTCTTAAACAAAATTTTTTTAGAGTCAAAGAATAGTATATCATCAGTTGAGATACTGTCATAACAGTCTGAAAGCTTTACATATTTGATTACAATACAATACTTTAAGAATATTATTGTACGGCATGATGAAGGCTGTAAATAGTGCACACGCTTACCTGGTCTGAGTTGGAAGCTGGGTGCCTTATAGCCACAACATCCTGTATCTGGAATAGATTCATACACAAAATATATTAGGAACATAGTCCACAAGTGTAGCTTTGTGATTGACTCACCATTGCAAAGCAGATAAAATAACATCCATTCTAATGAAAACACTAAAGGGATGGCACAAACACAAATAGGATTTGCCTAAGGGTAAAGTAGGTGGCTAGGATTTTCTCCCCCCCCCCTCTCCCTTTCCCAAACCACATTAATCAAATTATATATTTTATAGAGCGCTATTCATAACAATTAATCCTTAAATGCAATTTACATTGACCCTATGTTATTAAAATAAATTGAATAAGTATGTTTTTAATTTTGTCAATATTATCTGCTTGTTTAATTGTGCTAAGTTTATTCCACCACAGAGGTTCTACGGGGATGTAGGAATGAGCACAATGCATATCCTGCACATTGGACGAAGCATTAAATTAATAACTCATCATAATTGGTAGCTAACACAAAAATAGAATGGATTGTTTCAAAACAGGACCCAACCTTTGCCTTGGAAGGCAGGACTTTGATCTCTTGCACAATGATGACATCAGGCTTGACCATCAAAACTATTGGGTTGTTAGTGGTCTGCGCCATGCAGTACAACAGTCCAATGTGGCCAGGTACCTCTGACCAGGACACCAGAGGTTGGCTGTTACCACTCTTGCCTCCACCATTTGAGCTGGAAAGAAGAATACAAATTGGCATTAATGTTGAGACCCTACGACAAGGAACAAAATAAGCAAGGCAAGGGACAAATATGACAAGCCCAATATTTTCATAAATTCTAATCTACTTTACATAATCACTGTTGTGTCAAAACCTCAAAAACAAAAATTAAATCTGGAAAAACTATAAGTTTACATACTCCCCCCTAAAAAAAAGGTTTTTAATTTTAGACATCTCAGATTTTAGATTTCTTGCCAACGATGGAATAAATGTATTTATAATCTAGAATCAGCTATACAGATGCTGTTGTTGCATTTTTACATTGACTTACCATTTGAAAGTTATAGGGAAAAGATTGGTCACAGTAGATAAGTCTTTAGCAACAGGAGCTGCAAAGCTTTTACCTGTAAAAATAGACATTGAAATTATATCAAACTGCTATTGGTACTTTAAGATAGACTTTGAAATATTCTAAACCAGTTTTTTAACATATCTTAGATACCATATATATTTTAAGTATAAACCAAAAAGATTTTCATTTAAAAAGACATTGAATTAATCTAAAAAAGGACGTAATTTTAATATTACAAGGAAGGAAACATATTTTTATGATAAATGATCTCAATAGTATTTTATTTTAAAACCATTTTGAAAAAAGCTGAATAGATTTTTACTTATAATGAACATACATGTAAGATTTGTTTGACAAGCCATAAAATATATAAGCATACAAGTTCTTTTATAAAGTTAATTGTATATTTACTAACAGACACTGCATACATATATGTAATGTAGAAATCACCTGAAGCATAGCTGAAAAAGATCAGCTGCAAGGCATGGGAGTAGTAGACTGAGACACCCCCACCTCCTGCTATCTGACCACCGGCATCCTGTCATGAGAAATAATATTAGTTTTTGTATGTGTATAGCGCTGCCAACAAATATACTGTAATCTCAGAACGCATTGAAAAACCAAGTAAAACAAAACTTACGTAAAACCATCTTTATACAAAAACTGGACTACAATATATAATTCTCAAAAGGTGTATGCATGTATATATGTATGTGGGTAGTATATTTTTACAGCATCAAACATTGCGCTTGAAGGGAACACATTTCATTTGTGTTTAATTAACTTTGTAGTGGGCAATGTATTACTGCATGGGTTACAGTGTATTTGAAAATTATTTTAGCTAGTTTGGAGAACTGGGCAGCTATGCTAGTAAGTTAGATTACATGACCAAATAGAGCACCACTTGAATAACACAAACCTATCCCAAAAAAACATAAGATGAACTATCAAACAGTCTGGTGCTGTAAAAAATGTTTCATCAAGGTAAATTTTAAAATAGTGACTTTTTAAGTTCTTTTTAAAAGTGTTGATGCATGTCGTGTGTCGTAGCTTGATGGAGAGCCAAAATCCAGACCTTCTGAGCAAATATGGAGAAGGCTATCATGCCAACAATCTTCAGGGAGAAACTGTACAATTCTAGAAAATGTGAGTCCACAGAATGTTGGGATCTTTGTCGTGTTTTGTAAGATATGAGGGCTATTCATTTTTGTTGATGAAAATATGTAGACACTTTATTGACAGTGAGTAGTGTTGTAAACCAAGTAGTGTCTAGAACTATTTGTACTGCAGGAAACAAAAGTTATTGAGCTACAAAGTCTGACCTTGAGGTCGGCATGCTTGACCTCCGTGACATTAGTGATGTAAAATGGCCCATGCTTGGCCAGGCTGGACTCGTCCAGGGTCTGAGTGTATATGTAGCCAGTGGAGGCCATCAGCACCATGGCCCGGCTCTCGTCACTGAAGATGAAGGTCACATCTCTGACCTTTCCGCTGGGCAGCAGGAAGTAGTACTGCGGGCTGAAGGCATCCACACCAAGGTCATAGATCTGACAGTAGAAGAACAAGGCTTTAGTAAAATCATCTTATATTAATGTGTAAAAGCAAACAATGTATATACATTAAGTATAGAAAAAAAAATGGCGCAGAATGCCTAATTATAAATAATGGATACCTTGACAAAATCAGATGTTATTATTGCCAACTCTGTTTGAGAACCAGGGAGCCAAAGAGCCTAAAATAAAAAAGAAAATGTATTAATATAGAGATAGAGAGTCAAATGTCTACTTTATATAACAAATCTACAAAAAAATATATTTCTACTATTGCTCCAGAGCCCACTGGAGAACTCGCATAGTGCGATGCGCCGAACAGCGCAGGAGGATCTAAGTCTAAGTTTAAGTAAGTAATTGCTACTCTACCTTTATGATATAGTTTCCAGTGGCCAGTGATGGATGGAGAACTAGATGGTCAGCCACAGTGCCAGAGCTGGTGAATGTCACTACATGGCAGTCCTGAAATTAAAAAGTACATGATAGCAGACCAGAGCAGGGGATAACATAAATAAACACAAATGTTCATCACCAGATCAAAACATGATTTTCAATACCTTCAAGCCACAGACAGCCAGATAATCTTCATTGCAAGGGTTCCCTGTTATTGACAATACAGTAAATGGTACAGGGGCAGATGACAGTCTCTATAGGATGAAAAACAGAAAAATTTCAAACATACCTACAAAATATGCTTAACAATGAAGCATTTCAAATGTTCTCTTGGATGAATTGAACCCAGTTTTCAAAAGATGTATTTTTGTGATAATTTATTTACTCATGAAATGATTCCTTTAGGAAACAATAAAATATAAACAGTTTACATCTTTAAATTAAAACAAAAAACTTTGTGCAATAATAAAAGCTTTAGATGCCTTATAAAACAAAATATAACATGGATCAATACTGTGTCATTCTCATATCTTATTATTTGAAATCAATATATTTGTTAAATTGCTAGCATAGATTAGCACCAGAATGCTTGCTGGTTTTATGTTTACTGCAGTAGCAACATCCATAGATTACAAATCTTAATGCTTATACTGCTCAATAAAGAAAATATGGAAAAGTACAAGTGAGATGGTTCTATCAAAATCTTACTGTCAAGGTCAGCTTCTTTTTACTGGAATCTGCTTGCTTCAGGAGGGCACTCAGCTGGAGGATGGTCATCTTGCCCTTTTCATGGCTGACCGCCAGGTGCTGCCTCCTGCCGTGGGGTGAAGACAGGACACACATGGCCACACGACGCAGCATGTGGGAGGTGATCAGCTGCCTGATGGCCTGACCCTGGTCCCCGCTGTAGTTCATGCGGACATTCTCAAAAGCTCCTTCCTGTGAGCCGAGTGTCACAGTCTAGCAGAGACAAGGAAAATATAAAACATCTTTAAATTGTTGTTATATGTGTATGCATGTTTAAATACTTTTCTTATTGTATATTTAGAATTGTGTCTATAATACAACTAAGAGTTTTAAAAATTTATATTTAATTATGGCTTAGATTTTTTGTGTTCTCACAATCTCTAACTACTTATAGCACTCATTTTCTTTCGACTTGTGACACCTTCATGAAAATCCCCAAAACTTATTATAGGCATGCCGAGGTGTAGTTATCTGTTGTTATTTTGCAGTGTTAAAAAAAGCTATTAATTATCAACCAGTATGGTGTACACCATTTCTTCATTATTTCTAATCACTGTTAATAAATTCAAGTACCCGGTGTTAACTTGTTTAACCATTTCAGCCCTAAGCATTTTCCAGCCTATAACTCCCCTATCCCTAAGCCAAGTTGCATAACTCCGTTTATTGAACAAAAATCGGAAAAAAAATATTATTAAAAAATTCAGTGTAAAAGAACTATCCAAGCAACTGAATTAAATTCTTCACGGTTAAAATATAAAAATATAAAGTTTAATTCAAACTAGAAGAGATGACAATTAACTAATAAATTAAAAGGAAAATAATAAAAATCACTGAGTATACATCAATAGGTTCCGATAGTTTGTCAAGAAATTTTGAATTTTTCGTATCGGACTCAAATAATCCTATTCAAAGCCTATTCAACTTCTACAATGCTTTCAATATCACTATTATATTAGCATTATCAAAATAATACAGCCTTTTCCTCACAAGCCTAGCCTAATGCTTCTCTAAATATTGCCGAAATACCTTCAATTTTCGAAGAACTGGCGTTAAAAATGCATTATTTTCAAAAATTCACTCAAATATTATCGATCGAGCTAAAAATACCAAACAAACATGTAAAAATAGCGTCACTATCGCTCTTCTAGGTCAGAGTTTAAAAAGAGTTTATAAGGCAATTAAAAACTAGCAGTACTGTCGGCAACGAAACAACCCGAAATCGGCGACGCGCGGCGACTATAGTTGTCAGCCAGTAGAGGCGACGCGCGGCGACTGTAGTGGCGAAATGGTTAAGTGCTCATCAAGGGTTTGAGTGAATTATTTCATAGTGAACCAGACGCTAGACGGAAGTCAAAAGACCAGGGACATAATATTGTACTCTATAATACAAAGAAAACAGCACAGAGAAAAGTTGTTTGCACTGCACTAAGCAGATGAACTAAATAGTGGACTGTTACCATAAGCTGGTCTGAGGTTGTCTCTATTTCTTTAGGCAGTCGGTGAAGGTCAGCCAAGGTCTGCTGAGCTTTTGCACTGCTGCCAGCCAATGAAACTGTCTGGTACCTCTGTATCAGTGCCGGCAGGATTCCATTCAGGATCTCCAAGACATTCTGTATAGTCTGGGATGTGTTCTGAGAAACAATATACATGATATTCAGTTAGCTGGTGATCAAGGAGTCAAAGGTTGGTTGGATCCAATGTGTATATGTATACCATTCAACATGTGTGAATAAAAGACCTTTTTTAATTATATTTTCAGTTAATATTTCATTTACATAATGGTAAAGTTTTACGTATCATCTTGCCACTAAAACTATAACAAGAGGAGTCCCTTACAACGCTTTAGAAGCCAATAGCTGTTTATTAACCTAGGAAATATATCAAAATTATTCTTTTACTATATAAAAAAAAACCTTACCAAAAGTGTTAACAAATTTTCTCTTTGAGCCTGCAATGTAAAAAACAAAACAACAAGCTTTATATTATTTCAAAATGTTGCGCTATGAGTTTCAAATTAAAATGTTCACTTCTCCGAGCTTTCAAAAGACATATTCTGAATTATAATTTTTAAAAAGTATTGTAATTGACACTAAACATATCTGTGCACATCTATAAATTGTGATTGTACAGTAATAAAGAAGTTAAGTCTATTTCTCCTGCAATGTTTTGCAACCGACCTGTATCTGCCCACAAACAACTTCCTTCGACTTGGTGAAGTACTCCAAGACCCTCATCCCTTCCGCTGTCTTGCTGGCCTCGCTGTCAGGGAAAGGGGGCAGCCTTCGCCTGAGTGAACTGTGGTGGTGTTCAAATGGGGACTGGGACATCGGGGCAGCGCTCTCCATACCTCCTTGGGATGTCCTCTTTGTCAGGGCCTACAAGGTCAGTCAACATAAAATGAAAGGTCGAAAACATTTTACGGTTGTAATTAAAAGTTAATACTAACAATAAATTAGGTAAAAAGTATAGAAGGCCAATTCATTGTTTTCTAATCATCTAGAAGAGAAATATCAGATATCATATTGAGGATCTAAAAAGAAATGTTATTTGAGCACATTCAAACCAAAAAACTGAAGTAAAAGGTAACAAGCTAAAATAACATCTAAGCAGCTCGTTTGGGCACCACTGTTTTGGCGCCGCCGTTTTGGCCTGACACCGCCGTTTTGGCCTGACACTGCCATTTGGCACATCAATTAATAAATATCGCATCATTTAATAAATGTAACATAGTAACTTCATTTGAGGAAAAAATTTATTTTGAAAAAAATGAAACAAATAGTAAATAATAACAGTTTAAAATATATAGGACTATTATATTTTACAAATAGTAAATAATGACAGATTAAAACAATGTTTAAATATTTCTTGTCTTGGTAAGGAAGTGTTTTTTTTGGGTCCACACTTAGAACGTTATATGTTATTAAAAATTATGCATGCTATTATTATATACTATTTGATTCCTTTAATATTAAAAAACAAATATTGTTTTCTTCAAATGAAATTATAACAGTACTTGTATTGAATGATGTGATATGTTTTTATTTCCTTTGTGCCAAAGCGGGGTGGGGGTGGGGGGGTGCCGTGCCACAAAGGTTGTGCCAAACATAAATAACATAAGAAAGCCCTTGTTTCATACCTTCCTCGTAATAGTTTTGTAGAAAAAAACAACATAGCATGCTTTCTAGTGAAATACTTTCTACAGATGTTTTGTTCATTGTTTACCTTACAGCTGCCATCCTCTTTAGCTCCACAATCACAAAAGAAAGACCCAAACTTGGCATAAGTCAGGTCATGGTCTTTGTGACACACCTTTGCACACATAGTACACACACCAACTCCATCCACCATTTTACAGGTGTGGCAATGATACCTGCACAACAGAAGAAATGGACTTTTCAGCACAAAAAAACAACAAATCATAAACATAACAATTGCACTTTTGCACTATCTCTATAGAAGTGCAATAGTGTAATTATCTTAGTATTATATTAGTATATTAGTATATATATATATAGAACGTATACATATTATAATTAGTATATATCTCTATAAAATTGGTAGATAAGAAAAGAGAAAGAAAAATCTTGTTGTGAAGAACTCACCAGTGTTGATTCATAAACTCTTTCTGTGTAATGGTGAAAGTACAAAGTTTATTGTTCAGTGTCTCTTCATCCTTAACAAATACAAACAAAAAAATCTCTCTCAGAAATCACACAAGTGTTTTTGACCAGCAATTGATTAATATAATTGTAAAAAGCTATATATATAAAGTAGACTGTGTGTGTGTTCCACCAATCATATTAATTAATTTAAAGACACATGACCTTATTTTCTCATTTTAAACTTTTGCGATTTCACTTTGAACAAATGTGTCTTTGTTAGCCAAGTGGATAACATATCGGACAGCCATGCGGGCGACTTGGATTCAATTCTGCAGTTAGTCTATACCGTTTTTCTACAAATGTTTTTAATTTCAATTAATATTTCTTATAAAAAAAGATTGTAAATCTACAAGCAACACTGGGCAATTAAGATTTTTCTGAAATAAAAAGACTTGCCTATTTTTTTTACTTGATCACAATATTTATTTTAAATTACTTTCCTAAAAGTCTTCAGTAAAAAAATATCTTTTTTTTTAAATTATTAGATTCACAGCTTTCTGTTCATTGTAGATTATACAATTTTTATCTGTAGCTTATACAGGCCTGTTATACTTTCACCCGCGCAATTTATCTTGTAGTTTATATATTCATTAGCAATTACTGTATTTTGTAAAGATTCCAGTTAAGCTATCAATTTCATTATCATCTATTTGAACAACATACATGTGACATGTGGTAAGATCTCAAAAAGACCTTGACAAAATGACTCACTGAATCTTCACCAGCCGAGTCCTCCTCGTCGTGGGCGTTGTCTTCTGCCCACTCTCCTTCTGACTCCTGCAGGTTCATGGACTCTTGTTCCAGGAAAGGTGAGAACGACCTGGCCCTGTCTGAGGACCTCTTGAGTGACCAGAGTATCTGCCCCACATAGGACAGCAGACAGCACAGAGTCTCCACAAGTCCTTGCTGTAACAACATAGTTTCATATACACAAGTTAAATTTATACACAAGCATAGCAAAGCTTGAAAGTTGAAACAAGACTATTACACAAATTTTATCAATCAATCAATATAATGGTTGTGATCACTGAGCTATAATATATTGTGCTCAAAGGAAGTAAATTGTAGATGAAAATGCGGACTTTTAAATATAGATAAGTGCACTGTATGGCATTGAGCTATATATACATGTCTAAATAATAAAAATTCATTAAAATTACTTACTCAGCTAATGTATATATGTGGTATTCAAAGCATTATCCAGAAAAATCATCAACCATTTCATCTTTTGACTTCGCCATTAAATTAATGAATCCAGTACTTATTAAAATTACATAATTTACTTGTATTATCGTATAATAGAGTATAAGTATACATATATATAATTATATATACTGTATGTTCAGTATAAAAGAGTTCATTTTTATCAAATTTCAATGACGCAATTACGAAAAGTTTATATATTTTTGGTACTTCCATACAGTGCACTCATCTATATTTAATAGTCAGCATTTTCTCCTCTTTGTGTCTTCTATATTTCAATTGCTTGAGCACTCCATGTATATATAGCTCAGTGGTTGTGATTGACAATTATTTGTTGTGTTGTTTTGCTTGTTAAAATTGTTAAGAGTGCTGACCCCATTATGTTGTTAGCCCAGAATTCCCCAGTGTGGTTGTTGTGACCTTGTCTACTATTAAATGTGTGTCTCCTGCTATACAGAATAAATGCCTTGTGTTAAAACACTATAGATGTTTGGACATTCCTTTTTTACATACTAATATACTACAATGATGAATTTTTATTAAGTAATAGACTTTATAGAAATACATTTTTGATAAATTGATTTAAATATATATCAACAATTTTCTCATTTACACAAATGATTCATTGGTTTGTTGTTTTTTAACAATGAGTTAGGCAAAACAGTTGTGTGTGAGCACACTTACCTTTTCAGCTTCTTGAGTGATGACTGTTTCCATTGATTCCTTTTTAGTGAGGTTGGATTTACTGGAAAAGTTTCACAGACTTAAGCTTATGCATATAAGGCACAGATAAATTTACATGCAATGACTATAAAACATCATATACTGTTTTAAAAGGAGTAGCCATCTTTCTTTCCCTTTGCTGACATCTGTTTTTATCCTAGCTGGATGGGCTTCTCAATGCATTGGATTACACATGCACCTAATATCTTCACTATAGCAACCCATGCACTGCCGGTAGACCACTGTGCCCACAGTTCAAAAGTTTAGTCACAGGACCCTTACCCACGAGTTTCAAAAAATAGAACTCTTTATTATTTTTTATGTAAACATGAAAAATCATATTGTGCATTAGTATTAATATTATTGTACTATTGAAAATTATTCAAGGACATAATATTTACATTAGCAAATAATACTGAATACAAGCAGATAATAGTTGAATGAATTTATTTTTTTCAAACCTTGTATGCCCCAGTTTTTAAACATTTTAAAAGAAGCTTTTTTAAGTAGAATAAAAGAAATACATTCAAGCCACGGTTCCAATTGTTCTATAAAAACCAGTATTTTCTTATATTCTTCTAAAACAGTTTTTCCTTAAATGTAACCATCATTGGGGGAAGGGGTGGGGTTTGATAATCTCAAAACCCCGTAGTTGGATATATAGCATTTTGAAAAATAAAAGCTCTACAGTTTATAAAAGAGAAGATTTGAAAGCTGCAGAAACTTACCAATGTTCCAGCCACTGCAGTGTCAACTGAAACAGGTGTAAGTGGCCACTTCCCGTCCCAGCGCTGGCCAAGGTCTGCATAACCATCATAAGGTCAGGGAAGGCCAGAAGGTCAGAGGGCTTGTTGGAATGCAGAATCTTTGCCCCCATCGGCAGAATGGACTGGAGAATAACGATCACACCTTCTTCTCCTATTGGGCTGGTGACACAAAATAAAAACACGAGCATTAAATCAACTCTTCAAAATCTATTCTCTAAGGACATACAAGAGAAGACAATGAAAGGGCGTCCAGTTGTTCCATATTCAATCCCATATGGCAGTATTATAATCAATATGTAAATAAATCAAGTTTGCTATGAGAGTGTACACTGACTTTTTGTTAAGTCTCACTTGATGACAGTTCAATTCAACCCTCAACTAAATGTAACCAGTAACCACATATAGATTAGATAAAATTAATCCTAATTTGGCAATAAACATAAAAGTGTTTACAGTAAAAAGAACACTAACATGAAAAAAAGGGTTTGTGTTAAAAACTGTTCAAAGTATAGAAAATATTGTTTGGGAACTAAGAACATATTATTTTTGTAAGAACAGCTAAAAAGTCTGTTCTAGCCAAAATGAAATTAACAGTAATGTTTTGGTAAAAGTAAATGCTCTAGCTCATAGGTTCTCAACGGGGGCGATATGACCCCCCGGGGGGCGGTGAGAAGCTTTAGGGGGGCGCTGACATTCCCGTGGGCGATTGGGGGGTGGTGAAGGGCATTTGGGTGGTACAAAAGTACCTGATATATTTTAACACTTCAACTATTTGAATAGGTTAGTTTTTGGAGGATGAAATGTGATGTAAACGCAAGTGCTGCTAAATATCTGATATCACCCCACAGTATGCCTACATATTATTATATTAATAAGAAATAGGAATCGCAGTGACTTTTCGATGACGCAGGGGCCTGTATTTGGCTAATATAGTGTGCGGCCAGCTGGTCTTGTGGTTGGACTGTCAACCCTGCTGACTGATCACTGTCGCCCTAACAACTGCTAATATTAATGATATTTTGATCTCAGTTTAACTGAGATGTCCTTAATGTATTTTGGATTTAAAATTTTTTCGAAGAACTATTGTTAAGCGGTGTAGATAATTAGTAATCATACAAACTGGGTAGTTATTGTAATGTTTGAAAATATACATATAAATTCTTTAGTCATGTAATATTTATATAATTTTCAAATACTATTTACAGTTTGATCATTTCAAAGTAATGAATTGTAAGCCATTTATTTTTTATAAAAGAAAAAAAACAGAAATATTAGCTCAAATAAAACGGGCTAATTATCTCCCTTTAACAAACAAAAATGTTTCCACATTTGATTCAATAGTGATGCCGAACAAGTTCTGTTTTGTAATATAAAAAATATTAATGATTATTAGACCTAAGGCTTTTGCAACCAAAATTGAAACAAAAGTAGACAAATTGCTAGCAACACACCAGGCAAACGATTCACGTTGATTTATTTAAACCTTTTGTTAAGGCAATTTTTTTAATAAATTTTTTAATCTATTTATTCTTACAATATGTTTCCTTTTCTGTTTTTTTTAAAGATAATTAATCACACAAAAAGTCTAGTCCGCCTAAAGAAATTGCGGAAGGGGGGGGGGTGAGTGGGCGCTAAAAGAAAGTTGGGGGTGGGGGCGGTGAGCGGAAAAAAATTGTGAAAGGGGGCGGTGAGCGGAAAAAAGGTTGAGAACCTATGCTCTAGCTTAATAGACTATACATTAAAAAAATCAATAAATACACTATGGAGTTGTGTGCCCCTAGTTGACCAAATGCATGATCAAAGAACATCGTTACCTCTTTTCATGAACAATGTGTTGTATCAGAGTCTGCAGTAAACTGTTGTTTTCTTTCACTACTGCATCTGTTGGTTTCTCCTGGAAATGAAACAAAATGTTCACATATCATTCATCACCTTCCAAACATATTTTCTGATGTAAAAGGCTAAAAGCTAATTGTCGAATTGAGGAAAATAATTCAGAAGCCAAAGAGTTAAACAAAACTCTCACATGTACTTCCATTAAAAGGGTCAATCTATAAAACTGGACCTACCTCTGATCCTTGTATTATTTTAGTCAACAAAGTCTGCAAGTCTTTTTTATTGACAATGGCAAGTCCAGTTAACCCTTGGCATAAAGCCCTCAGGTTTTCATCATTGGGTTCTCTCTCAGCTAAAAAGAAAGTGAAAATTCTCACTAAAGCACTTCACATTTAGTTTCTTTATACAATTAAGCACAATTCATTTTTTTTTTATTTATGTACGGGGTGGGGGGATTTTTTATTGTAAGTTTTCAGTTATTCCAAAGACTATAATAAGATGCAACGCTTGCTCTATTTTTAGAGCCTATATGTTCTTTTTCCGTGCGCAGCCAAAAACGTTGTTTTTTTAATGACTCTTACACACTTACGTTTGCCTAAAGGTTTCTGCTGTATACAACTTTTGATTTTAATTTTTCATTGAAAAAATCATAGCGATTAAATAAAACGGAAGTGTACAGTACAAAAGGGAATCAGGAATTCTAAAAAGAAGTCATTCAAGTCATCAAATAGCAGAAATATTAAGCAAGTGGTCCATCTTATTATAGTCTTTGGTTATTCCCTTAACAACAATGGACTTAAATAGTTTCTTTATTGTCTGTATGTTTACATATTATAAGTTCTCTGGTGGAATTTTCTTCCGGTCCAAAATATTAAAAAGAAGCTTCAGAAGGTTTGAAACTTACACACAATTTTAAACACATTTGGTCATTATGTTTATGAACATCTGAAAGCGGATGATGTTACAGCTAAACGTTTTCATTAAGTAAACATTGATAGTAAATTGACTGCAGCAAGTAGTAAAAATGTTAAGAATGATTTAACATCCATGAATGTAAATCTCAATTTGTAGAGGCACAATTGACTATGAATCATTTCAACCATACACCAATCATCAACTAGCAGAACCAAGAATCTCAATTCATTCTTTGCATTCTATGTTTCATCTTCTCTAAGATGCGAGTGAAAGGGGGAAATAGTCTAACACAAAATAATTGTGAAAAGTGTTCGTACCAAGTTGAAAGAGCCTAATGAAGAATTTGAGAATTCTGGTTGTGTAGGCATCACTCAGGTTTGACTTGGTCACTGACATCAACAAGGAAGTCATATCTGAGGAGAACATCAATAAAATATTAAGACATTTTTATTTGAAGTAAATTTGTTTCTATTAGAACTTTTCTTTTTCTAATATTTGAACAAAGTAAATGAATTCAATGAACTCTTTTGTATTTTCTAAGATTTGAACAAAGTAAATGAATTTAATAAACTCTTTTGTATTTTCTAAGATTTGAACAAAGTAAATGAATTTAATAAACTCTTTTGTATTTTCTAAGATTTGAACAAAGTAAATGAATTAAATAAACTCTTTTGTATTTTCTAAGATTTGAACAAAGTAAATGAATTAAATAAACTCTTTTGTATTTTCTAAGATTTGAACAAAGTAAATGAATTAAATAAACTCTTTTGTATTTTCTAAGATTTGAACAAAGTAAATGAATTAAATAAACTCTTTTGTATTTTCTAAGATTTGAACAAAGTAAATGAATTAAAAAACTCTTTTGTATTTTCTAAGATTTGAACAAAGTAAATGAATTAAAAAACTCTTTTGTATTTTCTAAGATTTGAACAAAGTAAATGAATTAAAAAACTCTTTTGTAAATTGAAGTCATTGCTAGCTACCAGATTTCCCAGTATAAACAGTCTTGAATGCCTGTCTTGCAGCAGGTTTCTCCAAGTTGGTCTCCATAAATTTGATGCATTCGTACAGTATTTTCTCATCCAGACCACTGAAAACAAAAAAATGAACAGGGTTCAGTGCTCTAGAATCATTTCAAAATGTCCAAACATTTCTCAAACTTTACTAGAATTCACAAATTAGTTGTTTGTGAAATGTCATATTGTAAACTGGTAATGCATGTAGGTAGTCCAAATGAAAATATTTTGTTTGCTCATGTTTTTCAGTACTCATGATTTCAGAAAAAAACATGATAGGAGATAAAGAGCATAACTTAAGGACATTGTTATTTTTTTTTTTTTTAAAGTAATATATAACAAATATATTTTATGCTGTTCTGTCCTTTATAGCAAATTTCCCAAACGTCCCCAAATCTTGGTCAGTTTTTACACATTTTTCAAAACAAAAAAACAAACATGTTAGTTTTTCAAAACTTGCACAAACTGTGTTACCCTGAAAAAAAGCTGAACATTTCATAGTTTTTTTTATCATGGTCTCTGCAGGAATTAAAGTTATAGAGCTTAGCACTAAAATAAAATGCTTTTATTACTTTCAATGACTCAAAGTACCTTTCAACATCAGAGAAATCCACTATAACCTGATTACAAGCTTGTATGGCGTGTGTGTAGGCTTTCTCTTCAAACCTGGCTTCATCTTGAGGGCCTAAGAATTTTTCCTTGAGTGTGATCACCTGAGATGAAGAATTAGAAAAGAAATAGACAATGTTTGTATAGTGCTAAATAACTATTCCAATACTTTCAATAGTGCACTTAAACAGAATGAGTCTTTATAAACTACCTCTTATTGTCAACAGGAATCTTCTAAATACAAATATTTACAAAATTTAATATGTTCAGATTCAAAGTTTCTTATCCACTCTCATTTAGACACACCCATTTGAAATGCAATGGTAAGCCCGCTAGAGCTAATAAAAAGCACCTTTTTTTTTAGAATCAATCAATGAAAATATCTTGGGACATAATCTTAGCTTATTCCTACTTTAGCCATTGTCCTCATTCTGATTGAAACATTTCATTGTCTCTGTTCTCCCTGTTCATTTAAAAAAGATCTCATATATATATTGTTTTTCTTTAGTTAAGCTAATAATTTGTATTATATTTAAAAATAAACGGGGAGGAATTATCTGTAAGAATATCTACTACAAATATTTAATAGCATTTTTTTTTCAAATAAAAAACCGTATTAGGGTTGTTGAGCTTAAGAGCGGGTACATCAAGCTGCTAACTGTGGTTCATGATGGAACAAAGGACAAAAATAAAAAAAAGATACAAAACTCTGCCATTTCAAGAACCCACCATATCTCTGAGATATTCTGTGGTGACATCATAGATGAGTGGAAACATGAATCTCACCAGTTCTGTGTTGCTGGCATCAGTTGGGCACCAGCTAAACATATTGTCAATAAAGCAATCATGTAGTTTGAGTCAATTCATTTGCTCACTAACAATTTAAGAAAGCATGAATGAAACATATTCCTATGTGTGAGATGCAGAACAAGAACGTTGGTAAATAAATGTACAATATGAACTTTTGAAGTTAGGATTCTATCTTAAACTACTTACACAATCAAGTCACTCCCAAAACGAAGCAACGAATGAAGGACGTGTCTCAGGGATGAATTGATGCAGAATGGAGATTGGCCTTAAGGAGAGAAAATAAAAACAATATTTTTTGTTTGTGCTTATGATAAACGATTTTATCATACAATTTTATCAAACTACAATTCAGCGTAGGACCAACTCACTATCCATAATACTATTAAGTAACCAATGTATTTCTCCTTGACCTACCTGAAAGGGTCACCATGTGAGCACTATGAACAGCATCTATGTAGCTCTCACTGGGAATTGGGTCTGAGGCAAAAGCATTTCTCTGTAACACACAAATACAAATATAACATCAATGCTAGTAAAAATTCCCCCAATGGACACAGATGACAGTAACATTTTAATCACATTTATGACAAATGTTAGAAGATGCTAAATGTTTTGTTACTTAAGGCAGAGTACACCCAGCAGTAACAGGGTTCTTACTTTGAAATCATAAAAAAAAATGTTATTCCTTTCCCAAAACTAAAAAAACCACAACTCACTAACTAATATTCACTATTACATTTGAAATGTCTTATTGCTAAATAGTAGTGTAGAGTCTAAATAGAATTGTTTTTCAGTACTCATAGACCTCAAAAGGCTCTTGAAGAATATTTGAAAAAAACAAAACAATTACAGTAAGTAGTTAAGGACTCTTTAATGACATTGTTTTAATTATCAATTATCTTTTAAATTATTTTTAACTTTGTACATTGTATCAAAATTCATAATTTCAAAACTTTGATAAGTTATCCCAAACTTTTCAAAACGTTCACATTCCGAATGAACCATGAGTAAAATATAACAACAAAACAGAATGAAGAAGATCCGTAAACAACAACTTACCCAAGCTCCCATGGTTGGGAATTCATTACCTCCGCTGTTGTTCCATTTCTCCACGGCACTTCTGACCGAGCTGGGCAACAGGGCTACAACAGCAGAGCCTAGTCCCTTCACCGCACTCGGGTGGCTCGAGCCGACGCTGAGGACCTGACCAAAGGCCTTCAACCTCTGGCTCGTCAGGGTCTTGTCCTCGGGGGAGGCAACATTGCTCAAGATGAAGGATCTGCAGATTACAAACAACAGCTGATTGAAAAAATTACTGAAAACAATCACAATGGATCTTTTAGAATCTAGTTGAAGATTTATTTCTCTCAACCTATTAGTTATATTATTTCAAAACGGTGGCTAATGAAAAGTGAAGGTGAACTTTAGGAAAGAAAATACAAAACAATATCATTTGTATGTGCTTTTAGGTAATATAAAGAAAATACAAAACAATATCATTTGTATGTGCTTTTAGGTAATATACCAATTGGTAAAGTGAATGTTCAATAAAATACATTAGGCTGTATACAATAGTATTATGGCCTTTGCAGTACAGCATGATATGGTCAGGTATTTGGCTAATTTGCTATAACATGCTTTGATAAGAAACATTTCTGCTATTTAAAAAAAACGTACAGTATCCGGTCGGACCTATTTGATCCAAAGGAACAGTGAAACAGCCCTTCACCAGTTTCTGTGGCCACGGCATACTAGGGGATTGTGTGTGGCCAGCACAATGCCCAGCCTCCTTTACTTTACCCCAACTTAAGTCCGGTAACCATAAGAGCTGGGTATACTAATGCAGGGGCCGGCAACCTAAGGCATGCGTGCCAGACTTGGCAGGCAGAGCGATTTTCAATGGCACGCGAGAGACATCCAAGAGGTGTTTTTCATTGATGAAAAAACTAAACATTTTCCGGTTCTGAATGAGGAAAACTGGCTGTTTCATGCTCATCTGCTATAATTAAACATAAATATAAGTTATTCTAAAACAAAATTTTTGTTATTATTAATTTAATAAATATAAGTGACATTCTAATAGTATTATATTTGCAATTGTTTTAATTGCTAATGTTAAAAAGATAAACTCCTTAAGGTTAAATGGACAAACAATTAATGCAGGAAATGTTTATTTACAACTGTTTAACGTAAATTAATATTATACCTTTAATAATGAAATCTTGTAACGAATACGAATTATACTGGATTTATATAAAGAAATAATAATCAGCCAGTAATATTTGTTATACTACAAAGATACATGTTTGGCATCACTATAGAATCACATTTAGAAACTTTATTTCAATTAAAGGGAGATAATTAATTCGTTTTATTTGCACATGTCGTTTTGTTTTTATTTTTGTAGGAAAGACTAAATGGCAACAACTTATACTTTTATAATGACCAAACTGTAAGTTATTTAAATATTGTAGGAATAATTTCAATAATTACATTAACTACCCAGTTTGTATGAATACTACGTATCAATTCCGCTTTGCGATAGTCTTTAAATTTTATACTTAAAGCTCATGGACAAATTATAGACAATCTCAGTCAAACTGAGAAAAAAATATGATGAATATTATCAGTTGCTAAATCCTCATCTTGACAACCAAATGATAATTATTACAAAATAGTTACATAAGTGCGAAAGTTAGGTAATACAATTTTGTATTTGGTATAAATGCAAATAAAAAAAAAAACAATCACATTAATTTTTTTATTATAAATAAAACGCTTTAACGATTTTCTCTTGGAATTTTCATTGCTTTCGGCCTTGGTCTTGCTATGGAGTTAAATTAATTCTTATAAAAAAAAATATTAAAACAAGTATAATAAAGCAGGTTGACTTTTTAGCTGTTGGCACGCTGAATGATTTAGAAATCCGAGTTTGGCACACAATTAGCAAAAGGTTGCCTGGACTAAAGGACACCCTCCAGTCCCAGTAACAAATCATAGCCTTCGCTATCGGTCGGCCAACTGTACGCGCTGCCGCTGGGTCACTGTGCCCCATTACTTATCTTGGAATAATAACAAAGCCTTGAGAAGACTTTTCAACATCGTTCAATAAAAACATATCACAGAATTAGTTCATGCTATAGACTGGTGATTGTGCTGTTTTTTTTTTGCCTTTTTCTTAGATTTTTTTTTTTTTTACAAGTAGGTATAAATTTATTATTTGTTATATTTGTTGTAATAATGATTGATTTGGCAAACTAAAAAAATAAAGGGGTTACCTGGCAAATATACTGAAAGCTTCAATGAGGTTAAAGACATCAGGAATGAGCTCCTTAGAAAACTGCATGGCTTTGCTTGGCTCTGGATCAGACTGAAGATAAATAGATAATAAATGAAGAGATAGTCAATATGATCAATTAATATTATCAGGAGGATTCTGCAGTTACGATGTCCTGACATGATCAGCAACGACCAGCTCTGTCCCACAGGTCAACAGGCAGTCCAGCTGGAGATCATGCAAAAGAAAACATGGAGATGGTTGGGTCACACACTTAGAAAACAGGCTTTGAAACACCTCTTTATCATGGAGCCACAAGGGAAGAGGAAAAGAGGTCGACCCTGTAACAGCTGATTGCTGACGTAAAGAGAACATGTCGCTCAGGACCAGCATGGCTGGAGATTTCTTGTTGGCGGCATATGCCCTGAGAAAGGTAGCGTAAGTAAAGTAAGCAATAATATCAGTTTTAATGCTAGGTTTATTCTTTAATTTGATGGGTATTAATAAATTTATCAGGTATTGTATAGGCCTAATATATTATCAATTTGTTTTTAGAGTATAAAATTGAAAAGTATCTTTTATATTAAGTCAAAATTATTAACATACAAGCTAAATTGCCTGGCGTTGCCCGGGTGAAAATAAAACGGCCTGTATAAGCCACAGATACAAAAATTTATAAACTACAATGAACAGAAAGCTATAAATCAATTAATTAGAAAATTATTATTTTTTGCTGAAGACTTTTAGGAACGTAATTGAAATACAAAAATTGTAGAAAAAAGGTATATACTAACTAGAGAATTAAAATATATATTTTTTCAAAGACTTACCATGGATTTGGTGTACAGTTCATCCAGCGACACTTGGCATTTGGCAATCATGGCATCGAGGACTAGAATGTCAGACATCCCAGGGAGATCTTTAGCACTGACCTCACTCTTGGTCATGGTAGGCAACTGGGACATCTGGGGGGGGGGGGGGGTTTAGAATCAATTTATTTTAGAATGAAACATGCTTGAAAGAAAACTGTGTGCAAATGGGCTTCAAAACTAAAAACACTTGCCTATCACTAGTTGTAATAAGTGCTATTCTGAAAATTTTGAAGATTGAATCAGGGCCCTAAGTTGGTAACACAAGTAACACTAATGTACCCATGGGCCTTAAAGCGGCGTAGTGTGTAAACCGCCAGTAATTTTCTTTGAAAACACCGGCGGGCTAATGCATGGGGGACAGCCCCCGCAGCATGTCCAAGATCCATTGCACTGCCGAGAGGCCACGGGGTCTCGGTGGGGAGCAAGCAATGGATGCTGCAACCCCGTCTTACGACCCGCCCGGTGCCTGGATGCCTGTGCCTATAGTACAGGATTTGTGCTACCGGGTGACAATGCAGAAATACGGGAGAGCCACCACGATAATGATCCCTAGGGGAACCGCAGCGAACGGTCGCTGGCCTGCGGAATCCTTCCCTTTTACATGACACGCCACGCCTTCGGCGTGCCGTGGGGTGGCTGGATCCCGGACAGAAGTTTTGATAACTCACTTCTATGGCGTGACGCCCCGGCTCTAGAGCTTCGGCTTGTTCGGGTTTTGAGACTTTTTACAAGGTAACACAAGTCGACTGTAAGTTTAGGTAATTAAATGTGTACACTCACAAAAATTACAGCGTCGCAGCTTAACTCAATAGCTACCATGGCATTTTTCCCCGTATGGCCAGCCCGTTTTTATGACCTTTTTTTACCTAGGCCCAACGCAATCAAAGCTTTTTTTACAGCTTTTATTATGAATGATGCCCTAAGTGTTACATATCAAAATAAGCAGAAATAAAAGCGTATCTAGAATATGCTAATAGAACATTTTTAAATTCTAGAAGAGGTGTGAAAGTAAAGGTGAAAGTAAGAATGTTGGTTTAGAAACAAAGACAAATTAATAAGAAATATTCAACTTACAGTCTAATATCTCAGAAAATAATAATCCGAATAAAAAAGAAACTTTGCGATCCTATTCAGAATTCTATTAGAAACACTCGCATCAAATTTTGTTAATTTTTGTTCACAAATAACAAAGATACACACAAAAAACTTAACACAAGTACAGTAACAATACTGAGGGAAAAAAATGCAAAATTAAACCAGACATTGCAAAAAAAATCACTTTTAAACACAAAAAACATGTTTTCCAGTTAATATTTACATTTGAAAAGAACGAATACGGCAGTCGACGATTCGAAACGAGGAAATTAGTTTATTATTTCTAAATCTTGAATTGGATTTGGACAAAATAAATATATAAAAGTTTCTGAGCCGCAAAATGCGGCTCGTCGTCTTGCGGCACGGCTGGCTTGAGCCGCAAAATGCGGCTCATGGTAGTTAAAGACTTAATTCAACGCTCAATTTGTGAGAAATGTGATAGAGTAATGAACCAATTTTTATCCACTTCCCTAACTCTTACTCCCACAATGAACAGTAAACTGTTAAAACCTTAAAAAAAAAACAAAAAAAAAACATCATCAATGATAACACGTCCACTCGATCTACCTACCTGTTCTTTGATATAGGTCATGGCCAATTTAACATCAAACTTGCTAGTGATGCAGACACTGGCTGCTGACTCTATCAGTTCTTCAGCTTCCTTGGATGTCAGACCTTGTTTCAGTAGGCAATCCTGTAGAGTCAACATTTTAACAACACAGTGTTACAAAACCTCTTTACATGACTAGAAGTCAACAGCAACACTTACATGGATATAACACTGCCTAGCAACACATACATGGACATAACACTGCCTAGCAACACTTACATAGAAATAACACTGCCTAGCAACACTTACATAGAAATAACACTGCCTAGCAACACATACATGGACATAACACTGCCTAGCAACACATACATGGACATAACACTGCCTAGCAACACATACATGGACATAACACTGCCTAGCAACACTTACATGGACATAACACTGCCTAGCAACACATACATAGACATAAGTTATATAATAACACTGCCTAGCAACACATACATATACATAACACTGCCTAGCAACATATACATGGACATAACAAGGCCATGCTATTGACATACCTGAATCCACAGTGTGTAAGATTTGTGCCCAAGCCTGGGAGCCCACCTCAGGGTGTGCAAAATGTAGGCACCTTCCATGGACACATCATTGCTCTTCAGCAGCTGGATGTACTCCACAGAAGGAGGTAAACAAGACAACAGTCTCCACAGGATCAGGAAATGGTAGTGCATGGCGGAGGCATCCTGAAATTATATAGAATAAATAATTAATAATATAGGATTTAAAAGAAATGAATTTTAAGTTATTTTTTATGTCAAATATATATATAATATACTTTCTTGAATCTAACTACAGTAATCTAATTGTCATTGTTTCAAAAAAAAACTATACATTTGAAACTTTTAATTATTATTCATCAATGAGCTAAAATAACATTAGTTGATATCTCAAAGGTGTTTAATCAATCATTTAAAGTTATAGGTGACTAGGGGTGTGTTGGCACTGACACTAGTAAATAATGCTTATGCCTAACCAGGATCACTAATAATAAAAAAAACACAAAAAAAAATTCAATTTACTGGCACATTAATTATTACTTTAACTATTCATATTTGTTGGTTTTGTTAACAATTTGATTTGATTTTTTTTTACCTGGGAAACCAAGAGTTTCATATACAAATTTTGAACTGATTAAAATCAAGTGCTTATAATTATAAAAGTGTAGGGCACAACATATAAGATTATTCAAAGAGACATGTTTATAAAGTGAATATTTAAAGTTTCTTCCCCATAAAGTCTGTAGACACCTCGTACAGTTCAACACAGTAACACACGTACTGCTTATGTTGTTGTTGCACACAAACCCTTCACTTACTCCTTATACTATTATATGTCAATATAAGTAAAGTGACGAACCAGTAAAGTTAAGTGTTCCTTGGTCTTATCACACTGTGAGCCTGCCATCAACAGCCTGATGCATGAAGTGTACAGCTGGTTGTAGTTGAGTTTGTAGTCACGGCTCAACAGCACATTGATGGCCTGAAACACATGAAGAGCATGAGAGGTACAACACAAGAAATAATGAAGTACACATGAAACAGAAGATAACTAGTAGCCAGAAACACTAAAAGTAAAAAGTATCCAGTCAAACCAAATTGATCCATAGGACCGGTGAAGCAGAGTTCACCAGCTTCTGTGGCCAGCACAATGCCCAGACGCCTTTACTTTACCCCAACAAATGTCAGGTACCCATCAGTGCTGGGTAGACTCAGGGACACCCTCCAGACCCGGGAACAAATCCTAGCCTTCACCGGGATTTGAACCCAGGACCTTCTGTATACCAGCCGAACACGCTGCTGCTTGGCCACCATGCCCCACACTAGGACATAACCAATTACAAAAGAACATTCATTGCCTGCCACACAAGAACATAACAGCTTAAAAAACACAAGAAAGATTTAAGAAAGTAAATAAAATAAAAATTATTTGTACAAACAGTGACATTTCTGCTATGAAATAAATAATGTGAAAAAGAAGCAATTTGTTATAAAGAAGCAATCAATGATAAATAGACTTTGACAGAAGATTCATGAAGAGTACTTTACATTCTCAAAAATTAATACTGTTTATTGTTTAAAATCCAAAAGCCAACTTACCAGACCATCTATTTTGATAACTTCTTGAATATTTGGATCAGGTGGACACAGATGGTAAAATCTGGGCTTCATGCTACCTAAAATAAAAACAAATGTTACAAAAAGTTCGAATCTGCAAGTATACAGGAGTAAATTTAGTTGTTACACAGACCAAACCCTAGAATAAACATACAAGCTCTTACAATATGTACCTTCAGTGTTGTCTGGAGTTTGCAGATTCTTACGGAAGTTTTCCTCAACTTCTCGACAGGCAAAAAATTTGGTGCACTTGGCAGAGGCATCTTTCTCAGTAGCCAATGTATGAGATGTGAATAGATTGTGCTGAACCTAGCAAAAGTCAAAGTAAAGTATTCTGGTCAGAACAATTTGATCTAAGAAGTTTTCACACGTTTCCCTGGTAGGGCATACTAGGGGATTGTGAGGCTAGCATAATGCCGAGCCTCCTTTATTTTTCCTAAGAACATGTCAAGTACCCATCAGAAATGAGTAAACTCAGGACACCCATCAGACCCAGAAGAAATCTTAGCCTTCACCAGGAATTCAACCCAGGACCCTCAGCATGCTAGCCCATTTGGAACTATAGATATATATTAATTCAGATATGAAATAGTTTAAGTCCAAAATTAATCATCTGACTCCTCAAGGTAAAAAAATTGTACTTAAATAGTATTAAAGCTTAAGCTACTTATGGAGTTCTTTCTTTTAAATCTTTAACATCAAGGTCTTTTTTCATTTTTTACAAGTTAACTCATTTGCTACGAACCTACTTTCCAAAGACACCCCTGAAAATACTAGCCAAAGAAAAGGAAC
The DNA here is from genome assembly GCA_949126835.1 of Anisus vortex. NCBI lineage: Eukaryota > Metazoa > Mollusca > Gastropoda > Planorbidae > Anisus > Anisus vortex. Next base: position 7,068,217 of record OX421494.1, on the reverse strand, counting down.
TCTGTATTAAAATTAGTAAATTATTTTTAAATATTTTTTTTAATGACTAAATATTCCCCAATTAATAAAAATTACATCATAAAATAGATATATATATTAGCTTTCTGGAAATGTATACTTTTATACATAAAAAATTCAGAATTATCGGTAGAATCATTCGCTGAGTGTTGAAACCCTAGGATTTGGCAAAATATTTTCACTAGCCCTAGCGCCAAAGTCCGATAAAGTATCATAAAGCCTGTAAATCCAATTGTAATGGTTATTCATCTAAGTCTATATCTGCTGCATCCTTATTATCAGAAATGTTGTTAAATGTTATATTTGGAGGTATAGAGCTATCGATTAATAAAGTAAAAAATTAAAAGCGAAGGCTATAAAAAAAAGTATTACAAGACGAAAGGCCAGTAAAAACTACCTGTACTTAATAAACTTAATAAAAACATCCAGTTTTTATTAACGAAACAGACTATATTCCTACTTTTTAAAAGCCGTGCTTGCAATATAAAAAAATACCAGAACGCATGGCGAAAAATCAAGAAACGACAATAGGTTAGTCACACACGTGGCGGCCGCTTTTGGGCGCATAAGTACGGAGGGGGGTATGCCGCATTCAGTCGCGGTAATAGCAAATGAGTTAAAGTTGAAAGTTCAATAGCTTTCCCTTACAGAAGGCAAAAGCTTTTGTCTGAAATGAAAATAACTGTGAATTTAAGCCTCTTCAAAACTATCCATACAAGCCTCAAGACATAGAGCACAAATCTCAATATGAACATAAGTGTTTGCTACATAATATCATAGACCTAATAGAAATCGGGCTCACCTGTTCCATCAGTTGTGCTGGGGGATCATAGAAGTAATGCAGGAAATATTCCAGAATCAGCACCAGACGACTGAGTGCAAGTGGCACTGTCCTTTCCATGCGGCTAAAGAATAGAATAACAGAACAGGCTGGAACAGTCTTCAAACTGACAAGTATTTTTAAAACTACTCTTCATGTCAATAACTTGGTAGCAGATGTATTTTTTTTTTACAGGCATGGTGTTGGTACAGTCTTTTAAAGTCTATGACGTACCTTCGATCGGTTTGGGAAACATCCAATATTATTTGACAGATTTTGACGATAATGAGTTTCTTTTGAGCCAGACGCAAGCCATGGAACAGGAACATCAGCACCTGCATGTGCTCAACATTCACATCTGAAATACACAGTTCACATGTTACAATGCAAGGATTGAAATAGGATACGCTAGTGACCGAGCATCAGCGCGTTCGACTGGCGATCTGAGGGTCCTGGGTTTGATTCCTGGAGGCTGGAATTTTTTCCCAGGATTTGAGGGTGTCCCTGAGAATACCCAGCTCTGATGGGTAACTGACATAAGATGGAGTAAAGTAAAGGCGGCTGGGCATTGTGCTGGCCACACATCTTCGAGTATGCCATGGCCACAGAAACTGGCGAACGCTGCTTCACCAGCCCTATGATCAGTTTGGTCCGTAGGGTACGTTACTTACAATAGCAACTGAAAAACTAATAGATCACTTAATACTACTTGGTTTTCCCTGAATCAGTTAAGAAAAGTAAAGCATGCTGGGTGGGCATTATTGTGCAGACCAATCATCTTATATCATTTAGGCCAGTCAAAGATCCAATTTTATACAAGAAGCCAAACATCTAAAAAGTAAATATAAAATAGAAAACATTGCTATTGAACCTACCCAACCCCACAGCCACTTCCCCCCCCCTGGGACCCAAGCCCTACTCTAAAAATCAGAGACGAACTAAGCAACATAGGGAAAAAATCTGACTACACACCCGAAATACTAAAAGAAGCAGTAAACAACATCATTAGAGAACAATACCCCCAAAATGCATGGACCAGAGTCTATACTGACGGGTCAACTGGAAAAGATTTGAAAAATGGAGGAGCCGGCATTTTCATAGAGTGGCCAAATGGAGAACTCCTAGAAAAAGCCACTGTCACAGGTAGCCTCTCAGATAGCACTAGAGCAGAAAGAAAAGCAATTGAGCTTGCTGCAAATATACTAACAAGCCACACTCAATCCCCCAACAGCCGGATTGTCATCTTCACTGACGCCAAAACAGTCCTCCAGTCTCTAAAAAACCCAAATGCCCCGATCAACCAGTCACTCAGTACAGAACTTTTAAAACTGAGCAAAATAACTAAAGAACTGGTTCTCCAATGGATCCCTGGGCATATACAAAATGAAGGAACTGACACTGCCGACACCTTAGCTAAAGCCGGAGGCAGACAAAACCAGACAGACCCATCTCTACACCCCGAAGAAATAAAGGCAATACTCAAAAGGAATGAATCCGAAAGATGGTCTGAGCTGCAACAAAACAACCCAAAGATTGATGCTTACTACAAACTCTCCCGCCAATTTCAACACATCATCTTCAGACTAAGGACTGGTCACAACAGGCTAAAGCAACATATGTTCCGCAAACTACGGATCGGAGCAAGCGAAATGTGCCCCTGCGAAACAGCTCCCGAAAATGCGGAGCATGTCCTTCAGACCTGCCCTCTGTATCTTTCTACCCGGTCAGCCTTTTGGCCCCTGGGGGCTACCTTCAATGACAAACTGTTCGGTGGACTAGAGCAACTGACCGCCACGGCGCAGTTCATTACAACTATCGGACTTGTTGTCTGAATCCTCCCTATCATAACATTTGAGAACGAAGAAGAAGAATTTAGGTCAGTTGTCAGCAGCCTTTTTGATAAAAGTGTGCCAAAGTAGGATCTCTTTTTTTATGCCACGTGCCAACGGCCTAATATATTTATAATGCTCTAGCACTCATTTTCTTGTAGAAAAGACTCGATTTGTCTTTTTTATGAGGTCTTACATGTGCCAAATCTGGTATGCATGCCGTAGGTTGCCAGCCCATTGTCTAGGCTACTTAGATGGTGAAGTCAATTTTATGTTCTTTTTTTTACTTTCTTATATCAGTATGTACATTTAAATAATGCCTCCTTAACAGCAATTGAAATTATGATCACTTATGTAATATTATCAGAGAATACAAGACACTCCATTTAATTAATGTTGTAGGTTTGAAGTGCAGTAATTCGGTCTGTACCTTCCATAATTTCTGTTTTCTCTTCGGTGCTCTCGACTGCAGCCTGCAGCCGTTTCAGGAATTTGTCCCAGGTTGCGATGACTGCGTTGTCAGCAGTCCCAGTCTTCACCTCCTTGTCACCGCGCTCCTGCTGTTGCCTGAGCAACAGGATGCTGACCAGGACAGCCAGGCATCTCGTGTGTACAGTGAGTGGCCAAGGGTCACTGGTGAAGGGGCTCAAACTTAGGCAGCTCAAGTACCAGTCCTGAAAGCAAACAAATGACTTAAACTGAAAAATCTGAAACCTAATAATGATTCCAGGTACAATAAAAAAAATATTTCAGAAATTTGAAATTGTATGACAAGAATTAAGCCTAAAGAAATATCTTTTCCCAATTTGTCTACATAACATGTTAAGTGGCTGCTAATTAAAAGCTCTTCAATTTAACACACAATATTATTCTAAGAAGAATTTTTGGATTTTTTTTATTCAGAAGCATGTGCTGTCAAAAAGGTTTCAAATAACTAGCTAATTTACCTGGCATTTCTTGGGATATATTTTAGAAGTTTGGGTAAAAAGAATAATATTAAAAAAACTATGATGTACCTTAATTAAAAAAAAAAAAATACTTAAAGTTTGACAAATCGGTATATAGGTATATATATATAGTCTTATTTAGGGCCTAAATATTGTATGAGAAAATGTCAGTGACTCACTTGCAACTGTTCTGTCAAACATTCTGTAGCAATAAGGTTGTGATTAAATCTGGCCAACACAAGAGATACTGCCATGTAGCCCTTATCTGTCAGTGATGAAAATGTAGGTGTTAGTCAAATATACATCTACTACTACCAACACATACTTTTAAAAAGAAAATAAATGAGCATTGCAAACTTAGCGTAAATTTATCTGGCATGTGTTATTTTCTTCCTCACTAAGAAGCAAACCGGGCAACATAGCTTGCCAAGTACTAGAGTGGAATCCACAGGGAACCAGGAGGAGAGGCCCGCCAAATAACACCTAGAGGAGAAAGCTACATAAAGAACTAAAAGCGTGAATGCAGTGGCAAGAGATGAAGAGACTGTCTCAAGACCGAAAAGAGTGGATAAACATTGTCGAGGCCCTATGTATAACTGAGGACTTAAAGGAAATTGATTGATTGATTGACATGTTATTTTCAAAGATTTTTTTTTTCATATTTAATAGAGGTTTTCCCATAAAACACTTTATGACAGAGTTAAACACTACTACCAACCATAATCTATCCTGGTACACTCTTTGTCCAGTTCTTTTGTAAGCTGAGCCACCATGGAGATATGCTCTTGTGTAAGGCTGGACCTATTAAAAAAACATTACATTCAATGTTCAGGTTGGTCAAATACTCACAGAGGCTTTATAGTTTAACTTTGAGAGATTTAATAACTTAAATACTGAAAACAACAAAATACATTTAAGGAGGACATGAGAAAAACTCTCCAAGGCTTATTTAGAAAATGTTAAGCATTTTTAAAGAAAAGTATACAAAAGGCATAATTTTGTCTCAACACACCTGGTAATGGTTCTAATGTTGTCATTACGTGATGTCAAAAGGTAAACATTGAAGAAATTCATCACTGTGCTCACCAGAGTTGAAAACTGAACAAATGAAAATTGTTTTATTTTAACCTTATTACCACATTTCTAATAAAACAAAATATGTGTTTTATCTTATACAATACAGACACTACTACTATATAGAGGATTATTGCGCCCTACGCTCATCCGTGGCTGGAGTCTAGTCCTGCATTTTGTTTAGTTTTTTTACATGATGTTACTGGTTTTTCATGGTTTTGCTCAGGCAACCCATTCCATGCCCAGATGCCACTCGGGTAGAAAGAGTACTTAAATGCATTTGTTCTCGCATAAGGGATAAGGAAAGTGTTTTTGTCCTTATGTTTATTTATATATATATATATATATTTATTCAATGTAACAAATTGTTATCAAGTTTTTGTAATTAGAATTTATAAAGTGTAACTATATTTTGTGCCATTAGGCTTAATGATCAATAATCAGTGTTTAAAATAGAAAACTCATGCAGCAAGTAATATTAATCTACATTTAAAAGCACAAATAGTTTCATTCTCTTCCTCTTGAAAATAAAAAAAACGTACACTCTCTGGCTCCCGTTTGTCTGGCACAAAATTGGGGCTTTTCTCCACCACACTGGAATCTCTGTGTCTCTTCCCTTCGCTGCCCAGGGCATCAGTCCGAGGGGGTGGCAGAGGGGGTGGTGTTGTGTTCAGAGCATCATTGGGGAAGAGAGCCTCCTCCAGCCACTGGCCCAAAATGGGTTCTGAATCATCATCTGCAACAAATGGACAATGATAAGACAGAAAATTTCTCATTTTTATTTGACAATACAAAGTTCTTCTAGACTTGTATTCTTCAACAGTTAGTATTGTTTGTTAAGGTTATAGTATATAGCCTAGTATCAAGGACTACTGAAGACAGGACATGCAGAATTGAATTTCTGACTTCCTAGCTAAGGCCAGTTTTTTTAACAGTAGCGATACACTCCCTTGGCGCAGTGATATAATGTTAACTATTATTAAGTAACTAACAAAATTCTTTACTACTATGATTCATTGTATTAATGGTTTATGTCATTGTCATTAATTTAATGACAAAGAACGATCTAATAGCCATTAAAATATCTTAATAATGAGCATGAGCGCACTATTTTTTAAGGAGTATGAATAGAAGGCGCAGTTTGGTTCCAAAATGGATACTTGTTGTTGGATTTTACTTCACTGTGTTTGTTTTTAATTTTTCGATCGTGTATTTTTTATCAAAATGCCTTATAAATGTGGTGTAGTTAATTGTAAAGGTAATTATAATGCTGCCAACAAGTGTTGTTTGTTTAAAGTGCCAAATAGTGCATGTATACCATTATTGAAAGCAGAAAATATGAGAGGAGAGCACAATGTTTGTTTATTTTTAACTATCACAGTCAATTTACATTCTTTATATTCCTTGGTCATGAAAACACATAAATTTTGCCATAGATATAGAAATCAAATTATCGTATTTATAATTATGGTATACATGTACCACTTGGCAAAATTCTCAACCCAAATAATCGACTTACTTCATAATCACTTTTTTTAGAGGCTGTGCATTTGTCTCTTAATTATGAGCGAGATAAATTTTATGGGTGGGTTACGTTTTTCCCTTTTTAGGTCAAGAAATAACGATTTTTTTGAATTTTTTTTTCACTTTATTTTATTCCTTAGGTGACCCCCGACACGAAACCGTCAACACCAACCGCATATATATATAGGGTATCATGTATACGGTCCTAATCATTCAATCATCTAAATAGATCTTAAATAATATTCAAATGCTCTTTTAAACCCTCTCAATCCTAACCCCTCATTAGTAAACGGCCCTGCACATTAAAATTATTGACATTATTGACATTAATTACGTTAGTTACTTAATAATAGTTTACTTCATATATAAGCGCGACAAAGAGAGTGTATCGCTACTGTTAAAAAAACTGGCCTTAGCTAGCTAAGTCAGAAATTCAATTCTGCATGTCCTGTCTTCAGTAGTCCTTGCCTAGTATATAAAATAGCTACTTTTCTATTTGACTTGAGCTATAAATCTATATGATACCATTTATAAGTAATGAAATGGGACACAATGGCCTAGTGGCAGGGGCACGCCTAGCATGTTTTGAAAGGTTTAGGTTTGAATCTGGGTGAAGGCTAGGATTTGTTCCTAATCCTGGAGGGTGTTCTGGAGTCAAACTGGCTCTGATGAGAACCAAAGGGCAAAGTAAAGGCAGCTGGGCATTGTGCTGGCAACACAATACCATGGTATGCCACAGAAACTTGAGAACGTTATTTCAAAGGCCCCCATCGATCTAATTGGTCTGATGGGGATATTTAATTTTTTTTAAACTATTTATGAGAATTGCAATTGTGTCAGTAGAAAATATAAAACTCTAGCTTCTGACACATCAAAAATGATCATTATTAAAGTCATCAGTGTGGCATCAATAGCATCTTGCAAAAAAGGACTTACCATCACTGCTGTCGTCGGATGTGCTGAAGTCATCTTCATAAAAAGTATTCGAGTCGGAGGTGCTACTACTGCTGATAGTTTCTTGTGAGTCAGAGCCTTGCTTCTGGCGTTTCAGGTAAACAGCCTAGTTGTAAATACATGACAACTCAGAATTAAGTTGGGACTCTAAATAAGTCAAGTTAAATAAATAAATGTGTCGGTCATCAAATGGTATTTATACAGTACTTAGAATAATTAACTCATCCTAACCATGAAATTAGTATACTGACTTGTTACTTCTGTCTTCAATACATTTGTTGTAGTGCTAAAACAATAATGAAACCTAATGCCATTGCAGACCACCTTTAGCCTAACAACAAACTTAAATTCAACGCTACCTTCTTAAATGCAGTTGATATGAGCTGTATTAGAAGATCTGGCAATGAGACAGTCCTTAGCAATTCTTTCACTCTTGTCCAGGCTGAAGGGTTGTCCAGTATGCACAGTCGAAGTCCAGTGTCATCTTCTGATGTGGAATCCTGACCAATCAGAATGTACAAGTAGTCAGAGTTGATAAACGCATTTACATTATTGGTAGGTATTTTAGATTTATCTTCAACATCACACAATGTTACAACATTTTTGTTTATGTAAATTTTTTAATGTTTCTTACATAATTTTGGTATGCTGATTTCAGTGGTACCATTGGTTATGCTCTATCATCAAGATTTCTTGAGAAAAAGCATAAAGTATATTTCGGAGTTTTCGTATATGTGTAATGCATTTATAACATTATATATATATGCAGATTTTAACTATATTCTTTTGTTTATTTTCATTTTAACTAATTACAACTGTTATATGAAGTGGTGAATATGTCTAGTAGATCCTGCAAGCTTAGTCCTGACACATTCTGTTATGTTTGTGGTTACTATATCAGACCAACACAAACTAAACATAAGATTGTCAGTGGTACAAACTTCTTTACTTCATATCATGCTTATTTTGGCATGGCTATGGGTAGATCAGGACAATTCGTGGGCACCACAGTTGTGGCAGCTGCAGATCAACTATGGCAGGATGGCTCAGTTGAATCCGAAAGTCCATGCCCTTTGCGATTCCAAGAATATGGAGTGAACCGACGAACCATCATGATGACTGTTATTTCTGCATGGTTGACATTTCAAAGTATAAAAAGCCAAAGGATAGGCTGACTCTAGTTTATCCAAGTATACCATCTTTTATGGGACCAGTTCCACACAGTGATAAATTACCTATTCCTACTCCACCTCAATCCGAAGAAGCGGCTGCATATCATTCTGAAGTAGACACACCGGATGAGCTCAGTGATGACTGTGATTTCAGGGAACCGAATGATTCACTTGGTGACTCAGTACGAGATTTAGGACTCACTAAATCAAATGCAGAACTTCAAAGAATGGAATTTATTAGATCCAAGCTGCAGAACAAATACAGAAAAAGACATTTGCATCCTTTTATATAGTAGCAGAATCACTGTGCTATTGTCATGACGTTCGTGGTCTTTTTGATGACATTGGCATTGTTCACAATCCTGAAGAGTGGAGGTTATTCATTGACAGCTCAACAAGAAGTCTAAAGGCAGTTTTGCTCCATAACGGAAACCAATTTCCTTCGATTCCAGTAGCTCATTCCGTTCATCTAAAGGAAGACTACAAGAACATGAAGTTGTTGCTTGAGAAAATCAACAGCTACAGTTACGTGGGATGTATGTGGAGACTTTAAGATGCTAGCATTTCTTCTTGGTCTACAAGGAAGATACACAAAGTACTTATGTTTTCTTTCTTTATGGCATAGCAGGGCTGCGGACCAGCACTTCATTGAGGACCAGCACTTCATTGCGGACCAGCACTTCATTGCGGACCAGCACTTCATTGCGGACCAGCACTTCACGAGATGTGAGTGGCAAGTGAGAGTACATTTACAGTCTGGTTCGAACAATGCTATTAATCAATCCCTGATACCTGTTGAGAAGATCTTACTACCACCCCTTCACATTAAACTACACTAGGTCTTTTCAAACAATTTGTCAAAGCATTAAACCCAGCTAGTGCAGCGTTCCAGCATATTGGGCAGATGTTTCCGAAGATGCAAAAATTTCAGCAGGTATATTCGTTGGTCCATAGATTAACCCTTCCCATACCGACCTACTTTTTTGCGATGTATACCTTCAGGCCCAGCCATTATTTTACTAATTATTCCCTATGTCCCAGACATTATTTCAGAATGGCTGAGACATCGATAGGGTTCCAAAATAATTTTTTGGCTTATTTGTTGGTAAAAATTGATGATAATACGAAGAGAGTAATTTGCTAGAAACATAATAACTTACCTTATTAGAATAATCTAATTCATAAAGTAACTGTATTCATTCGTAATATTAATCCAAAAGAAAAAATCTCATCAAACAGTACTGCCATAATAACGGAAGGTAATTCGGTAGCGTCCATTAGGACAGCACTTTCAATTTAAAAAAAAAAACTAAGTAATTGGTCAATTTTCATAATTTAAAAAGCGAAATAAAATTCAATTATTCAGCTATCAAATTTATATTCTGCCCGAGACTATGGTGAAAGGTCAAATCCTTTATTTTGAACTTTAAATAGCCACCCTTCCTATAAATATACGCGACTGGGTTCCAGAAGATTTCGTATTTGGAGGAAAATATACGCGTCTGGGTCTGAGGTAAAGAAATAGTTTGATGAAAATATACGCGACTGGGACTGTAAGGGTTAAGGTTATAATGTTATGTTGGCATGTAAGGAGCTGGAGGACAAAATGTTTGCTGTTGAAAAAGAAGCATGGAGTGCGTTTAGACATGTTGTTCATAGTTTTTTAGGCAACAATAAGAGTGATAACTACAAAGAGCAAGTGGAAAAACTTAATTGTACGGTACGCAGATATGAAATGCAGAATGTCAATAAAGCTGCATTACCTGCATCCACACTTGGAATTTTTCAGACCAAATTTGGGTGATGTGAGTGAAGAGCACGGAGAACGTTTTCATCAGGATATTCTTGCAATGGAGAAAAGATACTAAGGCAGATGGGATGTGGCTATGATGGGTGACTACATCTGGTGTTTGATACCGATGACAAGAAACTTCATAAAAGAAAACCACGTTCTACTGTTCACTTCATTGTTATTTTTTTGAGATTGTGAGAGACTATTACATTACAACATAATGTAACATTATTTAATATATGTGTATGTAACATGACGTTTTGTAACATAACATAACATTTTTGAACTGGTAAATGTTATATATTGACTAAAGTTGTATCTCAGTATCTCATGCAATACGATTAATATTAATTAAATGTTTAATTGATTTTTTGGCTTTATGATCAAGCGGTTGATGCAATTAAAAACAATGTCATATTCAGACTCAGCATACTCAAATTAAGTAAGAAACATCAAAATGGATCACATTTATGTTCAATGATGTTTGTATCCAAAATATTTTAAAGTAACCCTTTCAAACCATGTTTGTCCATGGGGCTGATCAAGCAGCTTTGACCAATATATGTAGGCAACACCATGACAAGGGGTATGTGTGGCCAGCATAATACCCAATCCCTTCTAATTTTTTTTTCCATATTTAATGCCATGCACCCATGAATGCTGGGTAGAATCAGGGACACCAGCTTTCACAAAGACAATTCAAACATGTTGCCACTATACTCCTGCATCCCACTAAATTACTCTAGCTACTGTGAGGTTATACCTTTGTGTTCAAAAAATGGTACTTTAATAGTATCTTTTTTTTTACTTTATACTATCTTTTTTTTACTTTATTCTCAATTTTAGATAAAAAAAACTTTACATAATCATTCAATCAAGTCATTCAGCCAATATGTATACATGTAAGCAGGACATTCCAAAAAAAAAAGTCAACTATTCCAGTCAGTCAAAATGACAAAAAACATAGGATATACAGGTCAGTAAGTTAAGTCAACACATTACAACAATAAAGTCTGCTTTGTGTCATTAATTTTCACTCAGTAAACATTAAAATACTGGTCAGTCTAACAGGTAAAGTATGAACCAGTTCACTTCCACAACCTAATAAAATCCCTCTGGTTCTAAAGCCTATTGAGAGCCCTAGCCAATCCACCGCCTCCTTGCAGCTCAGCCTATGCCTATACCCAACTTTTAGCCTCCATAGTAATGTAAAGTATCCAGCAGGCCCAAGTTGAGCCATAGGGCCGGTGAAGCAGCGTTCACCAGTTTCTGTGACCACGGCATACTAGGTGATTGTTTGGCCAGCACTATGCACAGCCACCTTTACTTTACCCCGACTAAGGTCAGGTACCCATCAAAGCTGGGTAGACTCATGGAAACCCTCAAATCCTGGGAAAAAATCCTAGCCTGCACCAGGATTCTAGCCCATGACCCTTGGATCGCCAGTCAAACGCGCTGCCGCTCAGTTACCGCGCCTCCACACTAAATCTTGCCAACAAGTAAGTACTTGTTAAAAAGGTACCCCAGCAAAACTTACTGGTGTCTGCTTGTCATCAGGAGCCTCCATGTTCAAGTCTTCTAGTAGAGGCACCACAAGCTGAATGGCATTGTTGGCCAATGCAACAGCTGTAACGCTCAAGAATGGAGGACCACTGGAAAGAGGGAGATCAAATAAAAAAATCAATTATCTCTATATGGACATCGGCTGTGTTGCAAGGCTCTAGGACATTTAGCTTGATATAAAAACTTTTTTTTTTAAAGTAAAATAATTCTAGCCAAAATGATACCTAGCTGCAATATACATAACAGACAGACTAAATAATTTTAGTTCACAAGTTGGACTAAAAATAAATCATAAGAAATCTGAAGTCATGGTGCTAAATACCACTACTATGATTCCAGTCAAAGTTGACAATAAAGATCTTCCTAACTCAGAAAAATTCACATACCTAGGAAGCTCACTCACACCAGATGGAGGAAGCAAAGAAGACATTCAGAACAGACTGAACAAAGCAAGAATTACATTTTACATGACCAACATCTGGAAATCCTGTCAATATAGTACCAGAACGAAAATAAAACTATATAACAGCTGTGTGCTTCCTGTCCTTCTATATGGTGCAGAATGTTTGCGCATGACACAACAGGACCTTGTGAAGCTTTCCACACGAAAAACATCAGGAAGATTTTGAAAATATTTTGGCCAAAGAAAATAACCAACGAAGAATTAATGTCCCAATCCAACCACGAAGACATGGGCACAATCATAATGAAAAAGCGTTGGCGATGGATTGGCCATGTGTTGAGAAGAGAGGAAGGGAACATCTGCAAGACAGCACTACACTGGACTCCAGAAGGGAAAAGAAAGAGAGGTCGGCCAAAAGTAACCTGGCGCAGAACTGTGGAGCAGGAATTAAAAGAATTTGGTCACTCCTGGGGTACGATTGGAATTGTCGCGCGTGACAGAGAAAGACGGAAGGACTTTGTTGCTGCCCTATGCGCCCACGGCATTACGGGCAGTAAGTAAGTAAGTAAGCAATATACATACAGAGTAAACAGATAATCAAATTATAGATTAGCTTTTGCATAAAAAAAAACTGTCAGCTTTGGCATCCGTCTAGAATGCTGAGCCCCCACACAGATACCGGTACAGGTTATTGCTATGTGTAAATTACATTCAAGTACATATGTAATGATGTGAGGCATAATGTCTAATAATGTTCTGCAAATAAATACAGTAATTTCTACATATAGTGGTTTCTACCCTTCAAAATGACTGAGAAACGAATGATTAAAATGTGTTTTGTTAAAAGAGAATGAAAAAAAAAAAACTAACACTATTACAATAAAAACTGTTTTGAGAATGTATCTTTCGGTATATAGTTTTTGTTATTTTTTTATTCAAAGCATTTCAAAGGGAGATCATTCTGAAATGACGCTCAGTTTAGAACTTTAACATACGGTGATTATCAATAGTTCTAATTTTTTTTTTTAAAATAAATTAACGAATTAAGCAATATTGTTTATATGATAAAAATTTCTTTTGGAGGACATGTCCAATTTAAAGATTTAACTTTTGACCCGATTAGTCTATAGAGGACAAACATGTATTTTAATATATAAACAAACATATAAACAAACTCATAGTAATTATATATATTGATTTTATGTTGTTTACTTCACCACCTAAACACTAAGTCAATGAGAACAATAGCAAAACATTAATAAAGTGAAAAATATGGACCTTTTGCCTGACCCTGGTCTGGTGGATGTGCTAGGCGGGTCCTTCTTTTGGGCTGTCTCCGGCACCTTTGACTTGGCCTCTTTTCTCTCTAGGATAACAGCAGGTGTCAGGGACAAGATGCCCTGCAAGCCTTTGAGGGTCACCCAGGCAGCTAACAGGTTTAAATTTTGAGCCACCTGTCAAGAAGGTATATGGGGGGGGGGGGGATGGTATTAACACAGTGGAGCTTATTTAAATACATATTGTGTACATATAAAACAAAACCAGAATTTCTTTATACTTCAAGAAAACTAAGCTAAAAATGCAACCCCAGTAAAAGGTTGACAATAGCCCATAATAATAACTTACACAGCCTCCAGCCCTGGTGGATGTCTTGATGGCGGCCGACACCCAGTTTAAAATTTCAAGCTGAATGGATAAATAAATATTTCATCATTAACCGTGAAGAACAGCGGGAAGCAAACATTTTATTCTGATCATTTTAAATAAAATTAGAATTTTTGGACAAGTTCAATGCAAGCATTACTAACCTAATATATACATTAATATATAGAGAGATAATGTTGCTAATTGCAAAAATAAATATTTGCTTATTGTTAGGAACGTTTGTCTAGAGTTGTTCATATGAATTTGAAATCAAATTACAAGCTTGCAATTCATTGAAAACGATCTTTAATAACTATATATAACACAAAGCTAGAAAGTAAAACGGTGAAAAACACAACTGCTCTCAACTCAAACTGTCAACACACTCTCTGTCTAACACTTGAAAACAAGTCTAGCATGTAATAACTTCCGACCAATAGGGATTGGAGCTAGGACCACGCACCCGATGACCCAGTGACCTTAGTCTATATAGACACAACAAACTCCAATGGACTGGTCATCAGGCTCCAACTTTTACTTTTACGTAACATTATAAAAAGACAACATAGAAATATAAAGTGAGGTTCAACAATTCAATCAAATGATTAATAGATCACTAAAATAAAATGAAACCCATGCATTGTTAAAGTACACTCAAGTATAAGAGACGTAGGGAGGACAAATTTAAAAGATCAAAATTTTTAATAGTTGCAAGACTATAAAAAGAATGGAATAGGCCCGGAAATTATATTCTTTGAAGCCATAATCTTTAGGCTTTCACAATACTTTCATTTATCTATAAAATTTAATTTCCCAAACACTGACCTATAAATACATTTCAAGTGACTTAGACTTCCTTTTATCGTATAGATTTGTTCTAATTATAGATGGTTTAAACCTATAACTCGGTTATATGTATAATAGAATGGTGTAATCAATTCTAGTCTCAATTTGCACATACAAATTCATTATGGAGGTGCTATCCATTCTTTTTATAGATCAGTGTGGTTGCAAGTCATGATTAAAGAAATGGGATTTTAATGGTAAACTTACAACAACAAATTTTTTTTTTAACATATTGCAATCTACGTACACTTTTTTGCACTATACTATGCCCTTGGGTGTCCATCTCCTCGTCTTTAGGGCCAGGGGCTTGAGATGGGCCGGACGGTCTCACGGCATTGACCACGGTGTCAGCCATAGCCACGGAGACGGCAGCAAACAGGCACCCAAGGGTGATCTCCACAATTGTGTTGAGTCTCTTGGGTGACAGGGGTTCTAAAATGGGTAGTGAAAAGGCTCTCCACACATCAGAAACTTCAGTCAGCAAAAACTGGTATCTAAAAGGATAGAAAAGACACAATAACAAGAATTGTCTAACACTTTACAACTAGATTCATGTTACTTATGAACCTAACTAAATCATTTTTTGTCTCAAATAGTTCAACAATTATAACAAAATATTAAGCTTAAAAATATATTCAGTTATCCTTTTAATTTTCACAAAGTAGTAGATTTTTCTTATTTACCCCTCTAACTCTCAGATTGGTGTGTAAAAAAAATTGAACATATCTATATGTAATTTACATTAACTCATTTGCTACTAACCTAGTTTCCAAAGACACCCGGGAAAGTACTAGCCAAAGGGAAGGAACTCAGTATTAAATTTAGTAAATTATTTTTTAAATTTTTTTTTTTATGACTAAATATTCACCAAAGCGAATAAAAATTACATCATAAAATAGATAAATATCTTAGCTTTCTGGAAATGTATACTTTTATACATAAAAAATGCCGAATTATCGGTAGAATCATTCGCTGAGTGTTGAGACCCTATGATTTGGCTACTAAATATTTTCGCTAGCCCTACCGTCAAAGTCCGATAAAGTATAATAAAGCCCAAAATTTGAGTTGTAATGGAAATTCATCTAAGTCTATATCTGCAGCATCCTTATGATCAGAACTGTTGTTAAATGTTATATTTGGAGGTATAGAGCTATTGATAAATAAAGTAAAAAATTAAAAGCGAAGGCTATAAAAAAAAGTATTACAAGACGAAAGGCCACTAAAAACTACCCGTATTTGGAACGCGCAGCGCAAAAAAACGAAACTAGATAAAAACATCCGGTTTTTATTAACGAAACAGACTATATTTCTACTTTTTAAAAGCCTTGCTTGCAGTATTAAAAAAAAACCAGAACGCATGGCGAAAAATCAAGAAACGACAATAGGTTAGTCACACACGTGGCGGCCGCTTTAGGGCGCATCAGTACGGAGGGGGGTAGGTCGCATTAAGTCGCAGTAGTAGCAAATGAGTTAATATATATTTTAAAAAATAGTTTCTAGTTAAAATTAGGCTAACCCATTTCTGGTGGTAAGAGCTTGAGAAAGTGTGCCAGGCAGAAGAAACACAGAGCCAGACTGGGCATCCTTGAATCTCTGCATGTATTTGCACAGAAATGTCAGGTGGCTGCAGGCACTCAGCATGATGTCCGCCCCATTGAGACTCAGCAGGAACTCTGTGTTCTTTTGGCTGAACAGGAGGCCCATGTCATCTAGTGAGTCTGACCCTTCGGCTACACACGAAATGAAAAAGTATAGATTGCAATTAACTGAGAACAAAACACAATTGAAAACAAACGAGAGCAGCCTTTCCTAATATGTGACACACTTATTTTTATACTTTTATTTTGTAACCCACTAGCATTTTATCACCTATTGCAACATATAAAATAACACATTAATTCCTATTCTAGTGACCACTATACTCGACTGTTATAACTAATATCGGGTTCAAATGTCACAATAATGCTTGCAGTGAAATATTTTGTTAAAGGTTTATTGCTTGCACACCAGGACAATTAGAAAAGTATTTAATGCTGCGCTCTTCTTTTTGTAAACTCGTAATTTAGTTTTTATGGGCCAGTCACTATTTGCCATATTTGGGAAAGGCTGTTTAAGTGGCATCCTGGGATTATGCTGGCCACACATTTGCAAACACGCTGCTTTACTTGGACCCCAATCTCAACTTACCTTTAATAAAACATTTTTAGTTTAAAGAAATATTTAATACAAAATAAGTCTTTTCTTTACAAGAAATTTAAAAAAAAAATGTTGTGAGAAAATGATATACACTTGCTAGACAACAAAAATGGGTCCACTCATGAAGAAGTGAGGAGCACTATCAATTAAATGCAAGTCTCTTACACAATCAACGTACCCAAGATTAAGGCAGAAACTTTTGAATCCCTCTCAGTGGATTCTGCAGCAGCCAGTTCTGTTTTAGATGCAGTTGATTTGGGGACATCAGAGAAAACAGAAGTCATATGGGAAAACAGGTCTGTCTGTGTATCTAATCTTGGCAGTTTCTTCTCTTTGGGTTTGTCCACAATTTCTTTGAAACACATGAAAATAATATTGATAAATATTGATAAATAAAAAAACAGTCACTTAAAGCTTACTACAAAGTGCAACACACACAAAAACACAGGTAGGTGGGACAACAAAGTAATGAACCCAATGAGTCTACCTTTGTGCTGATCTTTTCCACCAGGTGGCTCTGCAGGTTTGAAGAGGCAAGTGAATGTTACGACATCAGATCTTGATAAACAATGGCCTCCACGGCACAAGCCAGTGATGAGAATCATTATATGTTTCTGAAATGCATTTTTTTATTAATTCTTTTTATAATAAAACTTGTTTCATCGACTTATTTTAATAGTTCATATATAACCAACCTTGTGGCGTCAGAGACTTTAACACTGAAATGTTAAACAACTTTATAATTTTGTTATAATGACTAAATGTTTTTTAAAACTTACTGGGGTAATGGCGCAAGCCTTAGTTTGCGTTTCCAAGCGATTGAGAAGAAATGAAAGTAATACTCTGCTAGCGGAGCTGACCTGTGGTAGGCTGGACTTGGATACTACAAACCAAAGAAATAAACTATTATTATTGTAAAAACCATTCAAAAATGATCACACTGTGTTACTAATAAAATTAGATGAACTAAAGACAACCTGTTACAGCTTTATCTGGAAACTAAACACTTTAACTAAGACTTACAGGATCCAGACAGCGAACATAAGGCATTGCTAGCCAGAGCAACAAACAAGGAATAAAATTGTTCATGTTCTTCTCCATGATTAAGTATTTCTTTTTCTCTGAAAGTTACATTAGTAAAATGTTTCAAAAAATCATTCTAAATCATTAACACACAATACAATATGGCAGGTTTCACAAAATGGCCACCAAATGATAGAGATTTATTGTTTATTTCAAAAATAAAAATTGTTTATACAAAATGCTGTTTTTTTTACTTGTATGTGTTTATATATCCATAAAGTATCAGCTGCATCAGTATTGTATGCGCTCTGAGCTTACAGTATGTTTGTTGGCAGCGCTATACAAATGTCATCATTATTATTATTATTATTATTATTGTATGTTTTAATTATGTTATTGTGTTTTTTATATTAATTTAAACACCATCGAACGTTACATAATCCACAGAGCCCATTTCCCGATTTTTTGTATACATTTGAAAATCACTTACCAGGAATAAATAAAGCAGAAATATTATGTTTTTTAAATGTTTAACATTCATAAACATGTTAATTTTCCCTAGGCCACCATTAGAAGCACACAAAAATGTTTATCTTTTGAAAAAAAAACGTGTTTTAAAAAGCCCTAATTCTATCCTATCGGTCTTTTTTTTTCCGCCGCCGAGACTAAGTCTAAAACTAGATCTAAAATAAGATTTATCAATGTAATTTCGTAAAACTCTTTTAATTTTAACCAGAAATATATTTCTTTTCATAAAAACAAAGTTTGTTTTAAATATTTAGCCGAAGGATTCATTTTATTAGTAAATAAATAAAAAATTGAGTGGTACAAAAAAGGCTTCTGACAAAGAAATATAACTGTAGATATTGCCTCTCCCAAGATAATAATTATATTAATTAGTTAATTGATTTGATAATTATATTAAGACAATTGCATTTTGTTGTATTACTTATTTAGTATCAGTTATTAAATATTATATATATGTCAGTGCACCCAATATATATTTTGGGAAATCTTCTATAAAAAAAAGATTAGGTTTTTGGTAAGAGGATCGTCTGATAGGCCCCAAGTGACATGGAACTGATTTAATATCTCCATTGTAAAATTGTTTAATTGAAGTATAACATATGTGCCTAAGATTCCTACATTTTAATTCTTAGAAGAATACATATATCTTGTTTTATGTTTTGAAAATAAATTTGAAGTAAGTGGAAAAAGTTTGTTACTTTGTGATTTCCAACCATTTGTGTACTATCTACAGCAACAAATTACTATTATATTATAGTTTTAAACTAAATTTACGCAAACTATTGTGGTAGGAAAAGATTTCTATGTAAACTGGAAAGGCACATGTAGACAACACTGCAATGTGGAATCAAATGAGCGAGGACTAAGGCCTTTGGAGTTTGCCAGCTTTAACGACCTAATGCTGGCCAACACACTGGGCCCTCACAAGTCCTCAAGAATAACCACATGGCACAGCCCAAACAGGAAACATCACAACCAAATCGACTACATCATGATAAAAACATGCTTCCTCGTCAAGTATAAATATTGCTAAGACTCGCAGCTTCCCTGGAGCTGACATTGGAAGCGATCATGACCTAGTTATGATGACCTTTAGGCTACACCTGAAAAGAATACAGAAAAAGGGGTACACCAGGATCAAAT
Source organism: Anisus vortex (assembly GCA_949126835.1). Classification (NCBI taxonomy): domain Eukaryota; kingdom Metazoa; phylum Mollusca; class Gastropoda; family Planorbidae; genus Anisus; species Anisus vortex. The sequence continues at coordinate 7,048,741 of OX421494.1, read as the reverse complement.
TTGACCCCGAAAAGCTGAAGGATCCTAAAGTAGCAGAAGCCTTCCAGGCAAAGATAGGAGGGAAATTTGCAGTCCTCAATATCTTAAATTCTGATTTTATGGACATGGACATATTGATCGACATCTTCAATACAGTGGTGACCGACACAGCTCAAGAGATTGTTGGCAAACATAGACCGGCCAAGAAACCATGGATAACACCAGACATCCTGGAGCTGTGTGACAAGCGACGCCGACTAAAGAAAACAAAGACAAAATACCAGGAAGAAGCCAATAAATACAGAACAATAAACCAGACAACTAGGAAAGGTATGAAAAGGGCAAAGAAAAACTGGATTGAAGAACAGTGCAATGACATTGAAAACTGTTTAAGGAAGAACAATAGCAAAAAAGCATACCAATTAGTGAAAGAACTAACCACCACTAAGCACGGGCGCACCACCACCATACAGGATAAGGATGGTAGAAACCTGACTGAGGAACCAGATATCTTAAAAAGATGGACTGAGTACTGCTCTGAACTATATAATGACAATATCACTATAGATCCAGATATACTAAACGTTCCTCCAGCCACAGACAATGACAATTACCCTATCCTCCGTACAGAAGTGGAAGCAGCAGTCCAAGCACTTAAAAAAGGAAAAGCCGCAGGAGTGGATAACATCCCTGCTGAGTTGGTGAAAGCAGGAGGGGAAGCCATGGTAAATGTCTTATTGAACATTTGCAATAAAATATGGATAACTGGAGACTGGCCTAAACCATGGACCCAGTCGCTCATCATCACCCTCCCCAAGAAAGGCAACCTTCAGCAATGCCAGAACTACCGCACCATCAGCCTAATAAGCCACCCAAGCAAGGTCATGCTCAAAATAATTTTAAGCCGACTCAGACCTTATGCTGAAAGAATCATTGCAGAAGAGCAGGCAGGCTTCAGGCAGGGACGTAGTACCACAGAGCAGATCTTTAACCTGCGAATACTCTGTGAGAGGCACGCGCAACATCAACAACACTTGTACCATATATTTGTTGATTTAAAAAAAGCATTCGACAGGGTCTGGCACGCAGCCCTATGGGCAACCATGAAACATTACAACATTAATGACAACCTGACAATGCTGATACGTAGCCTCTATGACAGGGCCACCAGTGCAGTCTTCTTCAGCAACAACATTGGAGATTGGTTTAGGACGACCGTTGGAGTACGACAAGGATGCTTGCTTTCGCCAACACTGTTCAACATCTTCCTGGAGAGAATCATGTCAGATGCACTAGAGGATCATGAATGGACAATTAGCATAAATGGCAGAAGGATCACCAACCTTCGATTCGCAGATGATATAGATTGACTCGCCGGGAGTGAGGAAGAATTAGCCAATCTAGTGGAGCAACTGGACAAAACTTCCGCATCCTATGGCATGCAAATCAGTGCAAAAAAGACTAAATTAATTACTAGTAACACCAGCGGCATCACCACGCAGATCAAGATTGGTGGGCAGAGTTTGGAAACAGTTAGCAGCTTCAAGTACCTAGAAGCTATTGTATCCGAAGAGGGCTCCAAACCAGAAGTAATGTCCAGGATTGCCCAGACAACAGCATCACTAAAGAGGCTCAAGACAATATGGAAAGACAAGAACCTAGCCCTCAGCACCAAAATCAGGCTGATGCGCTCACTGGTCTTCTCCATTTTCTTATATGCTTGCGAGTCATGGACACTAACAGCGGAGCTGGAAAATAAGATAAACGCCATGGAAATGAGATGCTTCAGGACCCTGCTCGGTATCTGTTACAAAGACCATATCTCCAAGGAACAGATAAGAAAAAGAATACAACAGGAAATCGGAAAGTATGAAGACCTGCTGGCCATAGCCAAGAAAAGAAAACTGGAATGGTATGGCCACGTCACCAGAAACAACGGGCTTGCAAAGACCATCCTGCAGGGTACCACCAGAGGAGGCAGAAAGAGAAAAAGACCAAAGAAACGTTGGGAAGATAATATCAGGGAATGGACAGGTACAAAACTGTGCGAGGCAATGAGAACGGCTGAGAGACGGGAGGAGTGGAGGAGGCTGGTTTACATGTCATCTGTGGCGCCCCAATGGTCTAACAGACTAAGGGATATGTAGGATGTAGGATTGTGGTTTAAACTTAAAAAATCATTTTTTTTGCTTTTAACACACACGCTTTGTTTAGGTCCACGATAGCTGCCATTTTGAAAGTATGGCGGCAATTTCGGTAGTCCTAGACTTTAAGACACCTCAGTACGAAATCATGTTTTATTGAAAAAAAATAATAATAAAACACAACACAAACACTGATATTTTTACGTTTTGCGAGTTTATTTGTCATAAAAGTATTCATTTCAACAATATTGTGTGATTTAATGCTATTTTGCTGTTGTTTAGTCGAACTAATTTTGTAGCCTTGTCAACTTCTTGACAGGGCAATTTTCCAGATTTTTTAATTATTAATTATAAAATATTGGAATATCAGCTGACTTTAAAAATGTCATATTTTGATTCCTGGGCTTGTAGGCTTTAAAAGGACATATAATACTATACTATAGCTTAACCAGGGGTGCCACTCACTTGAAGCAGTGAACCCTGAAATCCTTTTCTTAAAATTTCTTGAACCCTGAAACCTACTTTCCAAAATTTTACAAACCCTGAAATTTATCGCAACTCCTAAAATTTATATCATTTTTACCATATTTTATATACCGGTATATTTATATAATTTAAAATAATATAGCCTACACCAATAAGCATTGTTTTTTTTACAATACGTTTCTGCATATTATTATAGGAAAATTATGTCTTTAAAATGTTTTATGTGATTGTGTTAATGTTAGGCCTGAATACGCTTACTTTGGATATTGATAAATGTCTTGAAAAATCTTTAAAATAAAAAAAACTGGACAAATCTAAAATCATAGTTAAACATACAAACATGTGTTTTTTTAACTATTTAATAACATCATTCCTATTGATCTTATCAGAACCCTTTTGTTTTTTTCAAGTTAGGCTAGCCTATTTTAAAGATATAATTATGTGTTTCTTTATTCCCCATTTACTTTGTTCTGTATTTTCAAGGTCAGTTACCAATAAATGTAATTAAAATAGTGTCTCCTAATCCTAGTGACTTTAACTCTAAGACATATGAAACTTTCGTTTATTTAAAATAACATGTTAACTTGTAACCTATTGAATCTATTCTGTAACTTCAAATACCTAATAACTGAAAAGAGGGAAAAATAAAAACTGAAGGATTAATACACATTTTTTTAACGGTATATAGTTCAGTGATATGACGTATTTTTATTTTGTTATGAAAATGAGGAAATTCGCGAATGCGCGACACTAACAATTTAAAACTTCGTTTTGAAATTAATTTAAATCAACATTATTTTATGAATTTCTTTTTATGTCCGATATTGTTAGAAAAAAATATGCACCAGCATAAGTGACTGCTAGGACTAGGCCTATTTCTAAACACTACACCGACTGTTTTAAAATTACTCCATTCATTAGGCCTAATAAATATGACTCAAGGCTGCAACGCATATAGGCTATATTAAACAGTAGGCCTAACTGTGACATTGCTCCAATATATTAATTTATTCATATTCCGTCACCTTCGTTTTAGCGGGCTGATAAAAGACGCATTTTCAATGGAGGAAAAAAAAGCAGTTTTAATCTTTCCATTGAAATGCCAGTAACCTTTCATATTACAAGCTTATAGTTAGGCCTAGCCTAATATACTAATAGTATTAGTATAGCCTACACGGAGGTGAAACAGTCACCGAGTCGGGAATTACCAATTACCGATATGACGATAAAAATATAGGCGGCTGGAAAATTTAGGTAGCCCTATTTTCCGTTCATACAAAATTTTTTTGTGAATAAAAAAAAATCCAACCACATAGCGTGACATTTCACTAAACTAAGCGAATACTGTAGGTATATCCAGGTCTATTTAAGTCTATTTATAGCGGATCCGATTCTCACCGAACTGGGTTTCGTACCGCGATTTCGGACCCGTAGATTTTTCTTTGTTGGTTAACCCACGAATCCGGAACCAAAGTAAATTGAATATGGTGAATCCGGAGCCGAAAAATATTTAGCCTCGGGATAATCCGGAAAAGTGGCACCCCTGAGCTTAACATTATTTTTTTCAAAAAAAAACATAAAAATGGGAACTCTTGAAATCCTTATTGTGAAACCTGCCATGTAACTCAATGACAATGACACACAGACACAATGTTCAAACAAAGTTACTTCTTAGGTTTAATAATAATAATAGCCTAATGTTTGTATTGCAGATATAATTCATATATGATTATATTATTATATGAATAGTGTTGAATATGACTTAATATGACACATCCAGTCATCCAATTAGTGTTAGGCCTACACTTTTTGCCTACGCCAGCCTACGCCTATGGCTACCTACAGAGAGTAGAGTTCAAACAACAAAGTAAAGAACCTACAATAGATCTAGATCTATTATAATTTGACGAATTTTTAATGGACTATTTATAATTTAGATAACTAATAAAAGTGTAGGCATATTTCGTATGTTTGTTTATTATATTTATGTAATTAATTATTTTTATTTTGGCATTTTCATCATTTTCTTTTCAATTTCAATCAATTTGATTTTCGTTTTTTAATTTTTTAGCCGACTTAACTATTGACAATTGTAGATACTTTTATTTAAAAATGTCAACAACTAATGAATTTAAGTTACATATTTAATCACCTGTCAATTATTAGTTTTGTGAAATCCGGTAAGTCATTTTTATTGAGATTGGGATAAGACGAAGTCAACAAGTTTTTCGCTGCTGACCAAGAAAGTCCACCGTCAGATGACATCGCCATTTTCAATAAGATAATAGCTATTCAGACGTAGACCTACTCGAATTTACCGGTATTTAGCTTTGTCGAACGGGCTTCTATTTTCTTCTATTTACCTTCAGGTGGTAAGATTTTTATTAATATGTAATTTAATATTTAAAAAAAAACGCCGCAATATGTTTTTAATATTTTTTTTCAAGTTAAAGAGGGAAAAAGTGGAATGAACTTAAGAGTAGCTTAAAACATATTCAATGGAATGTTTCTTGTTTTTTTGTCAACGTTTACGTACTGATATCGGAAACATATTTTGTAACCTATTTTATCGATTACAATGAACTATGTTATGTAGCAATATCTAGCCGTTAAAATCTCACTACAAAGGTAGGTTATTAAATAACAACGTAAAAAAAGAATCATTTTTATATCAAGTACTTAGTCCTAAGACATATTTTGGTCGCTTCACATAAAGGATGAAATAAGCTTTGGGGAAATACTTCTTGTTCTTCTTATATCATTATAATGATTATATCTATTATAATACTAAATCATAGTGTCATAGTCTATGACTCTATGTTAGTATGTTTTTTTAAAGTTTTTATGTTGTTTTCACACAGTTTTCTGTTTTGCTATTTTATATTTTGAAAACGTCACAAAATCAAAATGCGTTCTTTAATTTTAAAGTTCTTACACTAGACACTATCTCAACTATCTGATAGTGTAAGTCTATCACTAAATTATTATTCCTAAATAAAGACTAAACTTTAAGACAGTAAACTTCAGTAAAGACAGATTCTGTCAGAGAATAGGAGGAGCAGGTGAGTAGGTTGAACTGGCCCCGGTAACTGGGTCACACTCACAGTGAGGAGTAAGTAGTAGTAGATGAATGGTAGATGTAACATTAACACTACATGGACATGGACAAGTCTTAATGAGGCGTGAACTTTTGAACCCGAATGTTCGTAAACTTCCTGTTCTATTTTTAAAATAATAACAAAAAAAGCATGCTTTTGCTGGTGTTTGACAATTGATTTCAACCTCGACGGCCAGTTCTAGCCTTTTAGAATTATACAAAGGATACAATATTAGTTATGAGGAATCCGTTTTTAACATCAAAAGTGAACAGGCGATAATTAATACTCAAGTGTTAGTCGCGTGACGTTAAATTTTTATTTGTTTACAAAATAAATGAGTCCAGAGTTGCGTTTTCTTGGTTATTGAAAAACAAAATGCGTAAATTCATAAAAACGAATACCAAAAATTCTTTTGCATTAAGCAATAAGTTTGATATTTTAAAAAGGTGATTATTCCCTTCTGACTTTCACAATACATTGTTTTGCTTTGTAAACATCTATCGGAAATGAAATAAATTTTAATTTCCAACAAATTTGAGTACAACCAGTAAAGTAGCACACAGACATTGTTTCGAATAAAATGATCGAATAAGAACGGAAATGTTTTTGCACGTGACCTTTTATGCATGCATACACGTTAAGACTTGTCCATTGGCCTCAGTGACAGTTACAGTAGATCAGTAGGGTCATTTGAATTGAAAGCACAGACAATTGTCCAATAATTGAGCTTAATGATAATAATAATATGCGCGCACATATTTAATATAAAATATTATAAGGTATATATATATAGGCCTATAGGCATAGGCCTACTATAGACTATAGAGAGACATTGTACATTCACATAGCCATAATATATGTAATATATATAATATATAGTAGGCTATATATAGGCATAGGGTTAATGTATGTGTCCCTATTATGCCTATAACCTATACTATAGTACTATAGCGTATATATAGGCCTAACTAAAAAAAATATCTACTTGTAATTTTTATTTTAATTAGCCTATGTTCCTAAATTATAGATTATAGATCTATATAAAATAATATAGGCAAATATTGTTTAGACACGCTTTCCATTATCAGTGGTTTGAAAATAGTTTTTGACTTGAACTAGTTCACTGTGACTAATCTCATATAGGGCCTAATTATAATAAATAAGGTTAATTTATGATGCATTTTTATTAATTTGCAATTATATTGTATAAATTCGATGTTGAACAATAGTATGGCAGCCGTTGAGCTTGATCCTGTTTTTGTAAAAGCTCTGAAGCTGTTACACTCAAGGGCTAAAGACAGTTCAGCGCAGTTAAAGGCAATGCTAGATGATGCAATAGCACAGCGCAAAGGTTTAAAGGTATGAGTATTGAATTGCAATAACTTACTATATTTAAACAACAACACTTATAATAAGTTTTTGATATTGACAGTTTTTCAGTTTAACACTGAACTATATTTAAATAAAATTAACTTGGACACTGTAATAGTGACCAATAGACCTATTAAACTCTTAATATAAGCAGCATACTTTTCAGAAGGAAAAGGAAACTCATTATTAATAAGCAACTAACTTTTCCTTAAAGTCCTAAAAAAAATTTTTTATATAAGTTACATCCCTTATGTTTGACATCACACTTGTAGAAATTTCCACAGGAAAATTAGGGCAGATAAAAAGTAGGTTGCTCATTTCTATCATTGACATAACATACTGGAGTAGATAATAATATAATCACAAGTTCTCTTAATAAGCATACAGATGAGGAAATATATATTATAAAAAGATATAATAATATATTTAGTAATTATTTTTATTGATCACAGTAAAATTCTGCATGGCTTTCATTTTCTTTACTTAGTTATTCTACCATGGCATGTATTCAATATGTCTATCAACAGTTGTCAAATTTTGGATAGAGGGATTTCTAGTTTTATTCTTTTATTGTTCAAGTGGCTTGTGGGAATAATTGATTATCAACATTATAACATATTCCTCTTTTTGTCTTTTTATGGCTGTCAATTGTTGCTTTTTTAATATTCTATGTTTTCAAAAATTTCCAGTGTTCATCTAACAAAAAAAATAAAATCACATAGTTAAAAAAAATATCAGAACATTATTATTATTATCTTGTTTTATGTGTAAAGATTTAAAAGATAGGGTTACTACAGTTTAAAATGCACACGTTTGCAATCTAAGAACAGTTGACAACCACTAAATACCAATAGGGATAAATGAAACAATTATTGCAATATATATATTTATGTAGATTTTAAAATTTTTTGCTTCAAGGTACCATCGCAGAGTTTAGACAGTCACAGTGCCAAGGCCAGTCCAGGTCGGTCCAAAAGTGATGATGACTCAAAGAAAAAGGATGCAGACAAGAGGCCAGCAGATAAAGTGATGTCAACTTTAACACATATATGTTAAATTGTTATTTAAACAAAATATTATAGCTGTGGTCTAATATAGTTTTTATTTAAAGTAATTGCCCATTTTATATTTTAATATATAAATGATATTTTAATTATAATTTAAAAAAGGGGAATTAATTTAAAAATTATTATTTGTTTGAGCCATATGTGCCAATTGGCAAGTGGGTGTCCCTCTTCTTCAATTTTTAAAATTTAAAATGTTGAGTTTATAATTGCATTGAAAAATAATACTTTTTTTTTAAAAATTTGCAATAGGAGTAAAAAAAACTGCAACATGGTATTGTGTGAATTATTTTAGATTAACAGCCCCAATGCAGGAAAAATATCCGCTTTTCAAAATTCTGACATATTGGCAGCTTTGTCAAATGTAACATCTAAATTTTGAACTTTTTATTCTGTAGAGGCCGAAAATGTAATTTTTATCTAAAGAACAAAAATCATTTTAAAAAAATAGTGTTTTTCACAATGGAGTTAAAATAGAAATAAAAAATTTAATTGAGCTAATTAAAATATATTTTAGAATCTTTATTGGTTTTAATTTTTGTTAATAATAATTTTAAAGATTTGTCAAGAAAAAAATGTAAAAAAAAATATTTTAAATTGACAGAAGATAAATATTTGAGCGAATTTTCAAAACCTGCTTAATATCATTAATATAATAATAATACAATTAATATTATATGATTTAAGCAATTTGTGGTTTAAATGTTTGTTTTGTTTTAATCACAAACTTCAGATGCACAAGGACTCCTCAGAACCAGACATCAAAAAACTAAAACTGGATTCTAAAACCAAAAGTAGGGACGAGAGAGAAGCCAGGGAGAAGGAGAAAGAAAAGGAGAGACTCAAGAGGGAGAAAGAGAAGAAGGCGAAAGAGGAGAGGGATGCACAAAAGCAGAAAGAGAAGGCAGAGAAGGAAAGAAGAGAGAAGGAGCTAGCCAGTAGACAGGAAGCGGAGGTCACCTTGATTAGCGATGAGGAAGAGCCGTCATCGCAGATGGACGCTGGAGACTTTGCCCTGGAGATGGGGATAGCTTGTGTTGTATGCAGGTAGTGTACTTGTGATGATTCAAGGTTGTCTATTTTTGCTTTATAGGCAGGATGGTTTCATAGGTAGTCTCCTTGTTTCTAGGCCTGATGGTTTCATAGGTAGTCTCCTTGTTTCTAGGCCTGATGATTTCTCTGGTAGTTCCTGTGTTACTTGACCAAATGGTTATATAAGTAGGCCTAATTTCCATGTCTTCTAAACATGATATTTATAGTTTAATAGTTTATAAGTGGTCTAGAATTAGGAAGCAATAGTAAGAAGAATCATTAAGACTTTTTAAGCATCTTCTTCTGTGGGGGAGGGGAGCATGTGCATACTGACCCGCCTAAGATAAATATTGGGCCACAGTCAAAATAAAAGACATTAGTTCATTAGTACTAATGATATAGACACAATTCTGCATAGAGCCACTACACATAACTTTGCTTGAGAATAAGTTTTGTCTAAGTTACAAATTGATACCGGGTATTGCTCCTTTGTATTATTTTTTTTAGATGGATAATTCAATTTGTCATTGTTTTGTTTTTTTCTAACTCCCTTAAGTGACATACAAAAAAGTGACTTCTTATTGCGGTGGTACTTAGTTTATTTGTATTTTAACATTTTCTGCTAGTTTTAAACCTTTTTTTTTTGGTTTTTTTTTTTTTTTTACATTTTATTTTTTACTCGAATTTTTTACTATTTAGATGTCTTTTTCATTATGCAGGCAGTTTGATGTCAGTTCAGGGAATCAGTTGGTGGAATGTCAGGAATGTCACAGTCTGTACCATCAGGTGAGCACAGGTTTTCATGGTCAAATTTTCATCTCATTTTTTTTATTCCTATCATCATGTTTGGTTTTTATATTATAAGCTGATAGAAGTAATACTTGATTACTTTAACAAGTGTGGGTAAACTTCATCTTGCCATGTCGATTTTTAAGCCTGAAAATACTAGTGATCAGGGTTAGTCTTATTCATGAAGGATCATCAAATAATAATTTTGTTCTAAATTAAAGTGTGCAAACCTTTTTTTCCAAGTGATACTCTTCAAAAAATTTCCAGAATTCATGAAATATAATTTTGTCTATAATTTTCTATGGTGTTAAAAGTAAGACAATTTTAGAAAAACAAACCCATATGAGTTATTTTATATGTTACAGTCGCTCATTCTATACAGAAGATTATTGCGTCCTATGCTTATCCCTGGTTTGTGTCTAGTCTTGCATTTTGATTACTGTTTTAAATGATGTTAAGTTACAGGTTTTTCTGGTTTGTTCAGGCAACCCATTCCATGACTGGATGCCACTTGGGAAGAAAGAGTACTTGTATTTCTAAGTTAGAATTTAATGTCTTATGTATTCTTAAATTAGAATTGAGTAAACTAAGACAGATTTCACAGCTTTACCTTTATAATCTTGTAGGACACATTTCTCTAGAATTATTCTCTGCACCGTTGACTAAAACATTCCATTTCATCATTATGGCATGAATGTTCCTATAGGCATAGTGTTTTTTTTTTAAGGAATGTCACAAACCCCCAGTAACAGAGGAAGATGTGAGTGACCCAAGGTTTGTCTGGTACTGTTCCCGCTGCACCAAGAGCCTCAAGAAAATGGTAAGCTATTGTTTATATAGAAAACATTTTTTCCTCAATTAGTTGTGTCCTTCATAAGTTATTTTTCTTCTGTCTTGAAAATAAAAGTCAATGAATAAGTATGTTCCCCTCCACCTTGATGGGAATAACCAATTGAAATAAGATGCAAAAGAATTAGTCACGTGACTGTCAGGTACCAATCTAAAGCCTTAAAGAGAGAGTTGGGAAATCTTTTGCCCAGCGCCTGAATTGGTCCGTTCTCCTAAAGTGTGATTGCAGCATTAAAAGATATTTCTGCCGCCTGTCTCCATTAAAAAAATATTGGAAGTTAAGATAGAAACTCAACCCAAAGCAATAGTAACCAATGGCTGTCTGATAAGATGAAATAATAAAGATAATAATAATGATTCTATTTGTATAGTGCTGCCAACAAACATAATGTAGGCTCAGAGCGCATTTAACATTGAGCAACAAACATTTTAGAACAATATAATCTCTAGGCTTAAATTAAACATATAGAGCTAATTAATAATCTTAAAACTTTAGACACATAGGACAAAGCAAATAAATGTAGCATTAACTGACCTAGTATTAAAAGTAAAACTGTAGGGGTTTAAAAAAATTTTTAACGAAGGTAAATATTAAAATAATGTGTTTTCAAGTTCATTTAAAAAGTGAGTGATCAGAACTTGATGGCCTGAGTTGGATGGGAAGTAGATTCCATACTTTTAGGCTAGATATTGAGAAGGCTCTCAGGGTGACGGTTGTCAGAGAGAAACGGGGCACAATACAATGATCTTATATGTAATGGTACACAGCTACAGTGAATGACTGTCATGTTTCAGAGTTAGGCTGATCCAGGTCTAGTCTTTGGGGCAGTTCACCTGCATCTTAATCTCTTGGCATATGCCTCGATTTTATGTTTTCAAGCTTTTCTCCCCTTGCAAAAACCTTACAATGCAAGCAATGAAATTTTATTAAAAAAATCAATTTTTTCTGTGGTTAAGGGGCAATGTGTTTGGCTGGCACACTGAAAGTTCAAATCTTTTTTTAAGGCTATGATTTTGCCCTGGGTCTATAGAGAGTCCATGAGTTTACCCAGCTATCATGGGTACCTGACATTAGTTGAGATAAAGTAAAGATGACTAGGCATTTATCTGGCAACACAATCCCCTAGTAGGTTGTGGCCACAGAAACTGAGTAAACAGAAAATTAATCATTAGTAATTAGTTGTTGTTTTTTTATTGTTTTTTTAATTGAGCTTATTATATTAAACCAGATTTTTCTCTGTGTGTTTCTTTCTCAATGAAGAATTAATTTTCTTTTCAATTAAGTTCAAACATGTGTATATCTTTAATCTTTGCTGTTGTTTTTGTAATGTCAAGGTTACACAAAAAGCAGTGAAACTTAAACCTCCATCAACAGTCCCTGGCAACTCTACATCTTCTACAGTGAAAGAATCTGTTAGCGGCACATCTAAGTCAGGCAAGGCAGAATCCAGTTCAAGCAGTGGACAAGCTTTTAGGAGGATAGACCCCAAGGTATGTCTGCTGAGGGTATTCCTGAAATATTCTTCTCCTTAATAAATGTTATTAGTTACTGGTTACTGTAATGTTCTGAGCAATCTCTATGTGCTGGTTTATCTTTAAGTATCTGAGTTGGTTTTAATTCAAGGGAGAGCAAAAAGAATTCTGTTTATTTTTTTGTTAACGTTTTTTAATTTTAGCCAGTTTGTTATGTCATGGTTTGAAATAACTTTTTCACTGGAAATAAAGTTGTGTATGCCATTTCTTAGTGAGAATATACTTTTTTAAAAAAAGCTAAATAAAAGAATTCATTTTAAAATGCTAATGTGATTTTTGTTATTTTTTTTTTCTAGACCATAGTTACACCGAAGGAGGCCATCCTTATGTCCAACACTACTTCCAAACCAATGGTCGGCCTTGAAGGTCTGGCCGCCAATTTGGCCAAGCCCCGCGGTGAGTCCAAGAGCGGGTCCTCCCGCAAGTCAGACCAGAAGGGCGACAGCTCCAAGTCATCCAGCAAGCCGGAAGGCAAATCGAGCAGCGGAAACAAATCGGACAGCTCCTCCAAATCTTCCTCATCATCATCGTCCTCGAGTAAAAATGAGGAGAGAAAAGCCGAGAGTAAATCTGAGGTCAAATCAGAGGTCAAGTCTGAGGGTAAAGGGTCAAGTAAAGATGAAAAGGAAAAAAAGTCCAGTAGCAAGAGCGAGGAGAAGAAGTCGGCAGACTTTAAGCCTGCATCCTCTCCCTCCACACCCACAGCGCCTCCAGCGCCAGCCTCCGGTAAAGAGGATAAAAAGCTGGAAACAACTGCCAGGCTTGAGCCCATCGAGGCGTCCAAATCCCCCAGATCCCCTTCTCACCTTGGCCTGAGCAAGCTGGAGGTGTCCGTGTCCACCAGAGGCTTGTCCCCGCAGCCCGCAAGCAGCCCGACCACCCCTGAATCACCCTCGTCAAGTAAAGGCAACCTCACGGCCATCAACAAGCAAGCAGTGGCCAACTTATCCATGGTCACGGCCAACAAAAGAATGCAGATGATGAAGAAGAAAGCCCAGACAAAGCCAGAGAAGAAGATTCACATCAAATGAAGCAACAGTCAAGCATTTTGGAAATGAAAACTTCCATTGCTGCGAAATTGAGTCAATTGTAAAAAAAAATGCTTTATGTGGCATTATTGTTTATCCTGTTTTTTTTGTTGGTGTCATTTCAAAATATATCCAAATATTAAACAATCATAACATTTCTAATCAGCTCTATTTGTTGTTGTTTTTAATGTTCCAGTATATATATTATATGGATAATGATAAAATGACCCAAAACAAACACTCCAATTCAAATGTCATGTGCAAATGTTCTCATGTTGTCTGTTCAACATTATTTTTTTACAAATAGCTGGTGAGAATAGAGAGGGAAGATTAAAAAGTTGTAATTTCCAACGCATTAGAGAAGTAGTCATTTTTCACATGTTCGTTGGTGAAGCAGTAATTTTACACTGAATAGATAGCTAAAAAAATTTCACATTGAATGAATAGATAGAGAAGTAGTGATTTCCCTTATGATAGATGAAATAATTTCACAGTGAATAGATAGAGAAGTAGTGATTTCCCTTATGATAGCTGAAATAATTTCACAGTGAATAGATAGAGAAGTAGTGATTTCCCTCATGATAGCTGAAATAATTTCACAGTGATAAGATAGAGAAGTAGTGATTTCCCTTATGATAGATGAAATAATTTCACAGTGAATAGATAGAGAAGTAGTGATTTCCCTCATGATAGCTGAAATAATTTCACACTGAATAGATAGAGAAGTAGTGATTTCCCTTATGATAGATGAAATAATCTGACAGTGAATAGATAGAGAAGTAGTGATTTCCCTTATGATAGATGAAATAATTTCACAGTGAATAGATAGAGAAGTAGTGATTTCTTACATGATAGTTGGAGAAGCAGTAATTTTACACTTAATAAAAAGAGAAAAAGTGATTTTCCTCATGATAGCTGAAGTAATTTCACACCGAATAGATAAAGGAGTGATTTCTCACATTATAGTTGGAGATGGAGTAAATTTACACTGAATAGATACCAGTACTGAATAGATAGAGAAGTAGTAATTTCACATTAAATAGATAGAGAAGCAGTCATTTAACAGTGAATTTATATATATATATATATATTTTACTTAGACACGATTCGATTCACATCAATATATTTTACTCCTCACATAGGGGGAGGGGGCATATGCCCGGGGGCGGCACTTCCAGGGGTGCGGCAAATGTCTAAACAAGCAGTTACAGTATGCAAGGGGGCGGCGCTGAAACTTTTGCCCTAGGGCGCCACATAAGCTTGTAAAGGCACTGCTCAGTCACGATTCACATCAATATATTTTACTTAGACAGGATTCACATCAATATATTTTACTTAGACACGATTCAACCCATTCTGATGACTCTTCCTTGTAGATGATTTGATTTACTCTGGTGAATATCTCCAATCTTGCTTTATAAAGTTTCGATTTACCCAAGCAACTAAAAGATGCATCAAATCGTGACTATATCTTTTGAACTAGATACACCAGGGTCTGGGCGGAGAGCGTGCCATGACAGCAAAGCATGTAGGCTACAATAATAGAATCTTTGTCCTTCAGTGTCAAAGATGACCACGTTTCCATCTATTTTTAATGGTTTCTCTGGTGCCTTATTATATCTATTTGTGCTCTAAATTTTGTTCTCTTGCATATGAATATAATATTGAAGATAATATTATATATAATAATAAAATATTATACAGTTCAGGTACTAATTATAACCCACAATCTTATACAATACAGAAGTTAGCTCTTAAACATCAACTCAAATAGCAAAGATGAAGCCATAGAAGCTTTTTTAAAAAAATAGCATTGATAATAATATAAGAATCACCAGGCAAAGAAAAGCTTCTTATATTAAAGGTTTTAAATGCCAAAATTGATTATAAAAATTGCGACGTCGCGTTTATTCATGGATATTAAACACAATTAATTAAGTACATAATAACGTTGGTCTTAACTGGAACCTCCTTTTTGTAGAGACCATGACAGGTCATCGACTACATTTTCTCAGCGCATGTTGATCACAGATAGTTTTTGATTGGCTTCAACTTGGAGAAGCTTTTTTTGCAGATAACACAACACTGACTTCAATAGTCAGGAAAATGAGAAGCATGATAGCAATGTTTGGAATGTACTTTCTTAAGTCTTAATTTGTGCTGGTAAATAAAATTCAAAATTTTGAAAAGACCTTGTTCTTTGATGGCTTCCTTATCTGAAGAAGCATCAAACACGATATTGAAGTCGCTTCCGTTTAAGAATTAACTCAACCTTGATGATGTCGCCAGGAGCATGTTTGAGACGGATCATAATCTTACGAAAGAGAAAGAAATTCATACTTTTCTGCACCTTTTCATTGTAGGCTACAAGTCTTCTCATTTCCTAAATAGAGAATCGACACCGTCAAAGAATAGATTTTTTCCCCCGAAGTTTGTTTTGAACAGCATCAGCCTTTCCTTCTCCGTGTATTTTTTTTTCGCTATAGAAATCATCAAAGACTATAATAAGATAGACCGCTTGCTCTATTTTTAGATCTTGATTGTTGTGCGCAGCCAATGACGATATCCTAAACGACTCATAAACGTTCCTAAAGACTTCCGCTGTATACAACGTTCGATTATTTAAATCTTAATTTTCCATTGAGGAAATCCTAGCGAATTACTAAACCGGAAGTCTAGAGGACAGGGTGCGATCGGAAATTCCCAAACAGAGTAGGTCTAGAGTCTAGGCCTATTTCAAGTTATCAAATAGCAGAAATATCACAGCAAGCGTTCCATCTTATTAGTCTATGAAAGCATACACAAATGAAAAAACTTTATTTGTAACAGTGTGTAGCCTATTGGCCGTTCTGAACTCATTTCTTGCCAAACGGACTGAAATAAACTTTTCAAAAAGAAAATTGATGAATTTGTTTCCCCCTGCCCCAAATATTGTACATGATTCCCGTGCAACTATTATCACACTACCATTGCTGCACCACTGTTACCAGCAGGCACGTTTTAGGTAAATTAATTCTAGTCATGTTCCTTGCAAATTGATTATGATCGAGCTGCGTTGTCTAAATCAGCACAATATAGACAGCAGCACCGAGTAGCCTACCCTACAGCTGTTACACAATCACACATTGAGTCTAATAGAGAGCTTAACATGCTTAGACTTTTTTTTCTATGTAAGAGGATTAGGGCCCTACGTTCAATCATGGCCATACTTTGACAAGACCGAGCCTTCAATGTGACAGTACCAGAGGCATGACAACAAAAGGCATTGAAGAAATTATCAACAGTCGCTTGCTACGACGAGCCCAGAGAGTACACCACGTCGTATCGACGGGGAAAAAACGTGGTTTCCACATGTTCTCGTGGTTTCCACGTTCTTTCACCGTCGATACGACGTGGTATGCCCGCTGGGAAATACGTGGTGCTAGAACGAATGATACAATAAAGGTTAAACCAATTAACCATGAGGAAGAACTAAATCACGACAAATGAAGTCCATGCAGACCACATAAACGAAAGATAACTAATGTAAATGTCGGTGCAGTGTATGTAGGGCATACAGTGTATAGGCCTATGATCACCAGATCCTCCTTATAACAACGTGTATTGTAGTATGAAAATGAAAATTTAATATATTTATGATTACAACATCCAAAATAGAAGAATCTACTTTACTGTGGTGTCCAAAGTTTGATGTAGGCCCCCTATACTAAATCAACCAACATCTTATCTTATACATTACAGACGCTACTTCTATAAAGAAGATTACTACGTATATGCCTACAATGTTAGACTTGTTTTTATAATAGGCCTACACTAAACACTCATTTCATATCAATTTATTGCTTCCGCTTCAACGCAGTTTGGGGGGAGGCTGGGGTATGTTTTTCTAATTCAATTTGTAAAATAATGTTAGAGGATTTATTTGTTATTGGCTTGTGCCAGCAGGTAAGATCACCTAATCTAAAGTTTATTCCTTTACAGTTTTTGTTTTTCATGTTTTTTGTGTGTTTTTTTTTAAAATTCATTGTAAGCTTATTGCAATTGGAATCAAAAGATAAATATGGGTAGGCCTAATAATAAACACTAAATTAGATTGTGTAAAGAAAAACAACAACATTAGTGTCAAGCATTGTAATGCTAGATAATATAGAACTTCAAACGCATTTGTTATATTGCTGTTGTTGCTGTTGTAGCAATGCCCTCACATAGGGGGGAGGGGCGGGGGGGGGCATATGCCCGGGGGCGGCACTTTCAGGGGGGGGGGGGGCAAATGTAGTATAAATATAGCAAATATAGCACTAATAATAATATTATAGCACTAAACAAGCAGTTACAGTATGCAAGATGGCGGCGCTGAAACTTTTGCCCTGGGGCTCCACATAAGCTTGTAAAGGCTCTGTGTTGTAGTTGTTGTTGTATTGGTTATTGAAAATATATGACGTGACCATGGCAAACAGCATTGCAACGAATGAGCTACATTTCTATTTACATAGTTAAGCTGGGTCTTGCAATTATTGTGGCATCCGGGCATGGGATGGGTTGCCTGAACAAACCAGTAAAATCATTTAAAACACTAATTAATATGCAAGATTATATTCGGTAGGACGCAATAATCTTCTTTATCGCAGGAGCGTCTGAAATGTATAAGATAAGATTACGTTACGTATAGACGTTGAAAAAGCGTCAATTGCTGCAATTAAAAAAATAGATTTTATTGGTTTTTACATTGTACGCAGCATAGCAAAGTTTATAAACAAAGCAAGGCCGAATATTTAGCCTACATATCTTAATTTACATGTAAGCATTTATATGCTTACATTCCTGCTCCATCAAAGAAGATTACTGCATTCTAGAACGAATGTGTGTATAAATCTTACTTTTTTTAAAACATGATCTATGAAATGATTTTAAGGTGTTGGTTTTCCTCAGGGCTGCGGAGTCGGTAGATAAATGTTCCGACTCCGACTTCTCATTTTTTTAAATTTCCGATTCCGACCCCCCGACTCCGACTCATCTGTATTAATATGCGAATGTATTTTGTACATTCCTTGAAGGAAAGAAAGGCAACATAGGCCTACATCTACATGTCATTACCACAGGACTACTGGCTGGGATTTACTGTATTTAATTTTAAATATTCATGGGCCCCTTAAACTCTTGAGGGCCCCGGTACGGCGAACCGGCTGTACCCCCCTCTCGTGGGGCCTTATCAGTAGAGGTCACGATCGGCGACTCTAAGGGGGAAAAGGTTAATCCCTTACCAGTGAGAGGCTAGGTTACACATGGGCGCTGCATTCCCTGTAACAGCAGAACTAGAGATGTTAAAACCGGTTATCGGTTCTATAAAAACCAGATTTTGGTTCCCCCCTCCCCGACCCACCCACCCACCCCCGCGCAATGTCACAAGTCACATGCTGGAAAAGCCAAATGTGCGTAGTTTTGTAGGTATATTTGAACAAGAAAACCATAAAAACGAAGTTTTTATTATACTCCCTTTATTTGCAAACTAAGTTTACCATCATGTAATTAAATAATTAATTGACTACTGCAAATGAAACGTACAGAAAAAATATCTGTGTCGCAAATCTCAAAAATATCTCCTTACTCCGTATGAATTGTTTTAAAAATAATCTTAGCGCATAATTATTTTTTTTCTAGCTTTGCGCCGAAAAAGTATAAAAAGTTTCACAGGCATTTTTAACGCGAAATCAAAATATTTCTTATACTTTCCTTTTAAGAAATGAATATTGTCATAAGTGTAGTATTATTAAGTTGTTTTAACTGAAAATTTGATAGGATGTATTGTTAGGCGCCACAAATTTGCTGTCCAAATTTCAGCTCGATCGGACCACGGGAAGTGGTCGAAAAATCGAAGCCAATTTTTGCACCATTGACGATTGCAGACATTGCAACTTAAAGTAAAGGGAGTAACAAGAAAACCATAAAAACGAAGTTTTCATTATACTCCCTTTATTTGCAAACTAAGTTTACCATCATGTAATTAAATAATTGATTGACTACTGCAAATGAAACGTACAGAAAAAATATCTATGTCGCAAATCTCAAAAATATCTCCATACTCAGTATGAATTGTTCTAAAAATAATCTTAGCGCATATTTTTTTTTCTAGCTTTGCGCCGAAAAAGTATTAAAAGTTTCACAGGCATTTTTAACGCGAAATCAAAATATTTCTTATACTTTCCTTTTAAGAAATGAATATTGTCATAAGTGTAGTATTATTAAGTTGTTTTAACTGAAAATTTGATAGGATGTATTGTTAGGCGCCACAAATTTGCTGTCCAAATTTCAGCTCGATCGGACCATGGGAAGTGGTCGAAAAATCGAAGCCAATTTTTGCACCACGATTGACGGACGATTGCAGACATTGCAACTTAAAATAAAGGGAGTAATAATCGTAACGCATAATTTTTTTTTTCTAGCTTTGCGCCGAAAAAGTATAAAAAGTTTCACAGGCATTTTTAACGCGAAATCAAAATATTTCTTATACATTCCTTTTAAGAAATGAATATTGTCATAAGTGTAGTATTATTAAGTTGTTTTAACTGAAAATTTGATAGGATGTATTGTTAGGCGCCACAAATTTGCTGTCCAAATTTCAGCTCGATCGGACCACGGGAAGTGGTCGAAAAATCGAAGCCAATTTTTGCACCACGATTGACGATTGCAGACATTGCAACTTAAAATAAAGGGAGTAACAAGAAAACCATAAAAACACAGTTTTTATCATACTCCCTTTATTTGCAAACTAAGTTAACCATCATGTAATTAAATAATTGATTGACTACTGCAAATGAAACGTACAGAAAAAATATCTGTGTCGCAAATCTCAAAAATATCTCCTTACTCCGTATGAATTGTTTTAAAAATAATCTTAGCGCATAATTATTTTTTTTCTAGCTTTGCGCCGAAAAAGTATAAAAAGTTTCACAGGCATTTTTAACGCGAAATCAAAATATTTCTTATACTTTCCTTTTAAGAAATGAATATTGTCATAAGTGTATTATTATTAAGTCGTTTTAACTGAAAATTTGAAAGGATGTATTGTTAGGCGCCACAAATCTGCTGTCCAAATTTCAGCTTGATCGGACCACGGGAAGTGGTCGAAAAATCGAAGCCAATTTTTGCACCATGCATTGACGGACGATTGCAGACATTGCAACTTAAAATAAAGGGAGTAAAAATACTTCAAACTTAATTTGTGTTTGCAGGGCATAAAAAGGGTTGATTTGTGTGAATACAATATGATTTTGTACACTTTACCATAAAATTATTTAGAACTAAAAAAAATCTGGGCTAATTGATTAGAACCGATAATAGTTTTCAATTTTTCAATAGTGATAATCAAATTACCGATTATTGTTGACCATAATATTAAGAAGAATATGAAGAGGCATATATTTATGGTAACTTATAGAATAATGTGTTAAAAGAGAATCAAAAGAATGTGTATTTAATAGTGCCGTTAATAATAAAGCACAGACGGGGTGTTTTGAAAATCAAAACCAGTTTTCGGTTTCGAAATCGTAATCCGGTATTCCGGTTTTCGTTTAACATCCCTAAGCAGAACACAACACTATGAAAAGTATAGCCTAAATATTGCCGCGCCTAATATTGTGAGTTGCGTGCGTAGCGCATTTATAAGTCGTAAAGGCGGCATTTTTTGTAGGCCTATTGAACGCAAATTACATAAGGAATAAGAATCGTAAATGCGTAAAACCCTTTCTAGGCCTCTAATAAAGGTATGCTTG
The DNA here is from genome assembly GCA_949126835.1 of Anisus vortex. Taxonomy (NCBI): domain Eukaryota; kingdom Metazoa; phylum Mollusca; class Gastropoda; family Planorbidae; genus Anisus; species Anisus vortex. The sequence goes on along the minus strand of OX421494.1, from coordinate 7,027,599 downwards.
TACATTAGTAGCTTAAGATGCGTTTTATTTCGGACCTATGGCCTAGGCCTAAAGCCTACTAAGGCAGTGTTTAGTATTCCAAGAAAACCGCGCGTGCCATGTCCTAGCATTGGAAATCATTACAAACAATGTTAATGGTAATTAGTAATTTGGACATTTGTATAGCGTCATCAATACCGGCGCCGAGCAGTCTATATGACGTTCAGTCTAATGACTCAAATTAGTTCAAAATACTTTTTTTTTGTGTCGACCAGCTATAGTATGACAATAGGGGTAGGAACTTGAGTAGGGATGGGGACATAGAGGAAGAAACATCACTAATGTCTGTAGGCCTATTGATCGGTTGTTTAAAATAAATGAAGCCCTGCCTTTTTCCAATCTAAATTTAGTAGGAGTCGGTGCATTTTTTGCCGACTCCGACTCCAGGTACTTAAAATTTCCCCCGACTCCGACTCCTCGACGCCGACACCGACTCCACAGCCCTGGTTTTCCTGGCTAATTCAGGTAGCGCATTACATGCCCGCTGACTATAAAATAACAAAGAGAACTTTATTGAAATAATGAACGAGTTTTTTTTTCCTTCTGCGGTGCTTTTATCTCTGTATTGAAGCTATTTAATTGCAGTACACATGTATTGTGTTGTATTTCTAAGTTACAGTTCAATGCTTTACGTATTATTACAATACATGAAAGGAAGACAAAATAATATATTATATATATGGACACAGATTGTCGTGAACCGATTACAAAACAGGCCGCCCAACGGTCATGACTTTATCTGGTGGTTCTTCAATAAAGACTTCACAAGGCTATACCACATCCAATTACACGATGGTGCTTCAATAAAGAATTCAGAAGGCGGTAGCCTACCACATCCAATTACCCGATTGTTCTTCAATAAAGAATTCAGAAGGCGGTACCATATCCAATTACACAATTGTTCTTCAATAAAGAATTCAGAAGGCGGTACCACATCCAATTACCCCAAAGGTTCTTCAATAAAGAATTCAGAAGGCGGTACCACATCCAATTACACAATGGTTCTTCAATAAAGAATTCAGAAGGCGGTACTACCACATCCAATTACCCCAAGGGTTCTTCAATAAAGAATTCAGAAGGCGGTACCACATCCAACTACACGATGGTTCTTCAATAAAGAATTCAGAAGGCGGTACCACATCCAATTACACGATGGTTCTTCAATAAAGAATTCAGAAGGCGGTATTACACCCAATTACACGATGGTATTCTAATAAAGAATCCAGATACGGGTACTAGTTCGAAACATTTATTTCTACATTAGAAACATAAAAATGTGTAAACAAAAACCATTCCTTTAAGGCCTTTCTTAACCGGGCCGAACCCTAGGTTCGCAAACCAGATCGTCGACCCTACCCGAACCGTTCTCCGTATTAACCTGCCGGTCTTGGGTTGGCGATCTCGGGTTGGAATGGATCGCGAACCATAGTTGGAGGTTTGCACGTCGTGTTGAGCAAACCTAGGCTGAACATAGCACTCTTTTGAGCAGAAAGGCGCAGAAATGGATGCATAGTTGCGGCAATGAACATGGCGGAACTGCACTTAAATGATGAAGAGACCAGCGCATTCATTACTTTGTGGGAGCAGTTTCTACAATTATGGAACCCACAAGATAAAAAATACAAGAACCGAGAGGCCAGAAATCTAGCCCTCCGGCAAATAGCTGATTTATTCAGCAAAAACTGGACAACAGGTAAGCCACAAGAAGAAAATAGATTCCATCGACTGTCTAGCCAGTTATTATTATATATATCTATTATTTCTATACTCACTAATAATAGTATAATAAGACATTAATAATTTTTACACTCAGTCAGTCAATCAATGAGTGAATGACTCAATCTTCTTTTTGAAGTCCTTTGTCAGTTCGTGGAGTCGATCATTCACTCCTACACACTATTCACTAGCCTTAATTCAATGAATAACAGTATTTATTATGAATAGTAAATTAGCCTCACTCTGTGAGTCAATGACTGAGTCAGTGAGTGAGTCGGTGTCAGTCTGTTACTCTGTATCGCCTTGTGTGCTTCACTACAAGTAAGTTGGCAAATTTTAGTTTCATTTTATAACGTTTACAACCGATTAGGCATATTAACTCATGAAATTTTTTTTTCATATGTTCCAGATGAGGTGTACCGAAAAATAGAGTCTCTGAAGTCCTACTATAGGAAACAGAAAAAAAATACACACTGGATCTGCTGATGGTCAAGTGAAATGGGCTTTTTTTTTACCGAATCGCCAGCTTTTATGGAGGCACTTTGTATGTGCCAGATGGTGCAGTCATAAGCAGTGAGTGCCCTGGGGAGGTAGAGCAAGTAAGTGAATCAGGATTTTTGCTTTTTTGGGGAGGAGAGGTGAGGCCCAACTTATTTGTATTTTGTGCTGATGGTGACAAAATATCTCTATAAATGTGCGGCACCCATCAGGTACGAGGTGCGAGTCAGTTGCCCTAGTTGTCACCTCAGAGGCCACCTTTAGAAGAGTGTCATGAAAATTTGGGATTATAACACATTATAAGAACACAATATCGGCATAAAGGTATTAATTATGTTAAATTAATGATATGTCACGTAAAGCAATCAATTATTAATTCAACAAAATAGTGAACATTAAGCATGCCAATTTAATTTACTTTGTATTTTTTAACAGAGTGTTTCCAATCTATTGTAATCATTCGTTAATGTTCAATATCGGGTGCAATTAAATAACACAGCACTTTTCATCCAATCCTTTCAAAATATACTGCCAAATTTTGAATTAAAATACATTTCATAAGTCAATGTTTTAAATTTGCGCATTTTGCCAAGGAACTGCACCTTGCCTGTTAAAGAAATGTTTCAAGGCATCTCTGATTTCCGTGCCAGTCACGTGCTGTGGGTGGGCACCTCCGACGCCTGGCTGTAAACCAAATAAATTTGCGTTGTTGTGGGTCCGCCAATGTCCCAAAATTACATCATGGTTGGGTCCTTCATTGTCTACAGCAGCAGGTCCACAGTACTTCTGATCTTTGGCAATCCGAAGGAAATTGTGCAGTGCAATGGTAGCAAGCACAAACTGCTTGCCTCGTTCAGGTGCTACTTTTATTGCGGATTGATAAATTCCAAATCTGCAGGCTAGAATTCCAAAGGCATTTTCAACTATTCTTCTTGCTCGACTGAGCCGATAGTTGAATATCCTCTTTTCCTGATCAATGCCTCTTTCAGAGTATGGTTTCATGAGGGTGGGAGACAGGGCAAAAGCAGAATCTGCTACAATTAGACTAGGAATTGGAACAGGTGAATTATATGTGGTCATGGGTGGTGGGGTTTGAAGGTAACCTGATTCCAATGCGCGCTTCAGTTTTGATGCATTCCAAATAGTAGAGTCGCCTACCCTACCAGGTGCTCCAACTTCAAAGTATAGAAATTTGTACTCTGCATCCACCAAGGCAAACAATACAAAGCTGTGAAAGCCCAAATAGTTAAAATACTGTGATCCTGCATTCCTTGGACATGTTATTCTTACATGCTTGCCATCCATTGCCCCAACACATTGAGGAAATTGCCATTTAGTCATAAACTTTCCCTGAATATCCTGCCACTGTGTCTGTGTGCATGGTACCTGCAACATAGAAAAACATATGACAATAAGTGCCTTAGTCATACATAATACATATTGCTTAAATTATATATCCCATTTTTGCCTGTTTCAGGAAGAAGATTCACAGTCGGATTTGAACAAACTGCTACTACAAATTCAGAATCATATAAAATCAACTGAAATCTGCCAGAGCAGTACCACACCAATAAAACTCAGTCCAAGTCCACTGAATTTCGTAGAGAGTGGACCAGAGACATCAAACCTTGATGAAACACCAAAACGTGCTAAAAAAACAATAAAAGTGTGTTTCAGTTAAAACATAAAATTTTCTAATTTTCTCCATTTGGCATTAATGGAAGAAATGGCCGATTGAAAAATATGTGCATTGTCAGCATGAGATTATATTGAAACAATTTCACAAATGATTAAACTAAACAAACCAAACTTTGTTCAAAATTAATGTATTTCAATTGTTGCCTTTTTTTTTAAACAAACGTTTAAAGTCCTAAGTGTGCTGGTTAAAATTGCATGTAATCAAAACATTTGAATACACACAAACACAGGTATCCACTGAAAACTTTTACAAACAATGAGGCTTTTATAAGTTTATCTTTGTATAGTGGTGCAACTTCCTTACCAATTATAAATATAAATTATTCATTTCCACACTAAATGATAATACTGATCATTGGAAAAATATATATTACCTTCAAGTACTTATCCGTTAAGGCATGATAAATCACAGAACAAGTTTCAGGAATGAGGTATGCCAGTGTGGCCACAGGAATCCGAAAAAGAAAAAACATAGACGAGTAACAGCCTCCTGTAAAAAAACAAAAAAAATAAAAATAAAATTTAGTCATCATAGTGCAAAAAACATACATAGGAATAATTTCATATAGGAATAATATTAGATTGTAATACTGCTGATAGATGTACATATGGTTATGATCATATAGAAGATAATCATATTGTACATTTATATTACAAAAGGCCATACCTTGTGCTAGAAAACGTAAGGTAACTGCCAATCGCTCTTCTGCAGAAATGCTGTCCTTATAATTAGTATTTTGTTTACACAAGGAAGGCCCAACTAAGTGCAGCAAATCATCAAAAGTCTCACCACTCATACGAAGAAATCTGTGAAGATGTTTTGGATCCTATCACGAAAAGAAACATCACATATCATAATAACATATACATTTTGTGACCGATACAAATACATATATAGTTTATAACAGGTACACATCACAATAACACACATGTATCATTTTCAGATGATTCATTTTAGCTGTATGTTATGTTATAAATATTTATTACAAGTATTTTATATATAGGATTGTGGGGAAAAAATGAACAGAATTAGTAATAATATAATATTACATGTATACATGCATGCAGTAATTCGTCTATTTAGTAATGTACCACTAATATATTTAAATTGTAAGGTTATTGCTGAAATGGTAGACTATATACTAGTATCACTATCAGTATCAATTATCAATCAGACTGCACGATAGGCCTACCTGTTCTGCCAATTCTTGCACGAGTGCGTGAAATGCACCAAGTTGCTGTCGCTGTATAACATATGGTAAAGTTGTCTTGCGTTTGCGCCTTGTTGCTTCATATTCAAATTCTTCGCTGAGAATAAGGATAGCTTCTAGTTTTATCATTTTCTGTCGCTTCGTGGAAGACATCGCCATATTTGTTTACAGAGAAGTACGTCAAATGTAGGATCGGGCTTGTTAAGATAGCAAACCCCGATCTGCGATCTCGCAGAAAGGTTCGGGGTTTGTATTCGTACACGTGACTATGGTTTACAAACTAGATCGCCGATCTCAGGTTCGTCCCGGTTAAGAACAGGCTTTAGAAATGAAGCCGAGTAATTGTCATCCAAACCATAGACTATAATATACATGGACCGCTTGCTTTAGTATTTCTGCTATATGATGACTCAAAAGACTGAGTTTCGAAATTTCCGATTCGTATAATACTTGGCACTTCCATTTTATTGAATCGCTTTGATTTTCTCAATGAAAAATTAAAATTGAAATCGAAAGTTCTGTAAAGCGGAAACATTTAAGAAACAAGGATGTGCGTAGAAATAATTTAAGACAGCCTTATTGGTTGCGCACGGGAAAAAAGTACATATAAGCTCTAAAAATAGAGCAAGCGGTCCATCTTATTATAGTCTATGATCGAAACATTGAAGAACGCACCTAGTTGGATGGTTCGTGAAGATCATGGAATTGCGCAAACATACTCCCCCCCCCCCTCAACCATAAACACTCAATAATGGCTGTTCGAGAAATCATGGTGTCATTTCCGGAATCTATTTTATGCGTAATTTTCCATTTATTTAACAAGCTAACCTAAATTATTGTTATAGATAGATAGTTAGATAAACGGAGGGATAGATAGAAATACAGATAGATGAATGACCTTCATGAATGAATAAGAAGACAGACAGACAGACAGACAGATAGATAGATAGATAGATAGATAGATAGATAGATAGATAGATAGATAGATAGACAGATAGATAGATAGATAGATAGACAGATAGATAGATAGATAGATAGATAGATTGATAGATAGAAAGATAGATAGACAGACAGGAACAGATAGATAGGTAGATAGATTGTTACATAGATAGATAGATAGACAGACAGATAGATAGATAGATAAATAGATAGAGAGATAGATAGATAGACAGATAGATAGAGATGGATAAAAAGATAGACAGACAGACTCAGATAGACAGCCAGATATATAGACAGACAGATTGATAGATAGAGATAGATAGATACATGGAAGGATGAATGGATGGAAGGATGGATAGATATAAAGATAGATAGATAGAGAATTAGAAAGATAATACACTATTTCAAATGTCAGCTACTCTCCTATTATTCTATGTTTTATTTTTTCCCAATACATCCGAGCTGCAGTGAACGCGGGGGCATCACGGGGGATTTCATTCTGAACATCAACAAGATAGTCTTCAGTGATGCGATTCGAACTCAGTACGTTAGAACATCACATCGACCACGCGACCACCAAAACCGAATTAAAGTATGTGTTTATATGGGGCAGTGAAAAAGGGAGAAAAGGGGGGGGGGGTGAATAAAATAAGACCATGTTGGAAAAACTAAACACGTGCATGTTATATAGGTCAATGTTGTCATTAAGTGCAGTGATTCTCAAAGTGGTGCCGGTATGTGAACCCTCGGCTGCCGGTCCGCCAAGAATGACAAGATGAAGGTAACGATTGTAAGCTGAGACATTTAAACGAAATTAAAAACAAAAACAGCGGAGAAAAATCTTTCAATGAAAATAAATAAAGTTCTCTTTTTAGAAATGCTAATCATTTATTTGAATGTATGAGCTCTTAGGCCTAGTATGTTTTAATTGATGTTTTGTTATAACTGACTGGACAGCGTTACACAAAGTAAACCTAGAAGCATGAAAGAGTAATGTGGCAGAAGATTGTTTCGATACGTTTCACAATTAGTCAGCACCATCGCCGTTGCAGACGAAAAGCATGATGTTTTTGTTTTTATCCTAAAAGACACGTGATCATTGACCAATTTAGTTGATTGTTTGAAGATTTAATTTCCAATACAAGACGACCCACGAAGGGCTGATACTTTGACTGTCGCTTTGCAGGCTAAATTGTTGGAACTAGCTGCTGACAGAGGTTTGAAGCTAGCCTTCGATAGTTCGACATCACTTTCAAGTTTTCAGTATCAGATTTCGGTCAAGGCTGAGTACCCTGAACTTGCGGAGCTTGCTGTAAAAGCTCTTCCTCCAATTCTTTAATATCACATCTGCAACACTGGCTTTTCAAGCATCGGCATTACCAAGACAATGAAAAGGAACAGTATGGTTACACGTTCTCCTCTGCATGTAGCACTCTCCACAACAAAGCTATGGGTTGATAAGCTTGTGAATAATAAACAAGTCACCATTGGCAAGTCTTACCAAATATGCTTGCATAAAAGGTCGACAAAAAAGACATTTCCGGTCTTATTCGTTCATTTAATTAAAAAACCATGTATGTGTGCTACGTTACTGGTTGTACCAAAAGATGTAGGAGATTAAATTTTATTTCATTTCCAAAAGATGTTGCTAAAAGAAAACGATGTATTGTGAAAGTCAGAAGTGAAATTTCACCTTTTTATAATATCAAACTTATTGCTTAATGCAAAATAATTTTCTTTATTTGTTTTTATGAATCTACGCATTGTGTTTTTTCAATAACCAAGAAACTAATTCTTAACTCTTAACTTATTTATTTTATAAACAAAAGCTAAATTTAACCTAACGCGATTAACACTTGAGTATTGATTATCGCCTACTCACTTTTGATGTTAAAAACGGATTCCTCATAACTAATCTTGTATCCTTTGTATATTTCTAAAAGACTGGAACTGGCCGTCGAGGTCGAAATCAATCGTCAAACACCAGCAAAAGCATGCCTTTTTTGTTTACTAATTTAAAAATAGAACCGGAAGTTAAATATCTATTGCATTTGAAAAGGTCAAGCCTCATTAAGACTTGTCAATTCGCATTTTGAAAATTTCACATGAATAGCGACTATTTGTGAGAGTAAGTAAAAGTAAGTAATCCACTCGGACCAAAATGATTATAGAGCCGGTGAAATAGCGTTAACCAGTTTTTGTGGCATACTAAGGGATTATGTGACCAGCACAATGCCCTTCCGCCTTTATTTTTCCCTACAGGTAACTATCAGAGCTGGGTAGACTCAGGGACACCATTTAGACCCGAGAACAAATCCTAGCCTTCATCCGGATTCAGACCCCGGACCTTCGGTACGCCAGCCAGACGCACCGCACCCAACCAATATACAGTGACGTGCGGGAAATGTTGTTCTGTAACTTTTGCTAAATTTGTCATGTTTGTAAAAAAAAAATAGACGCGGCTTCAAATGTCACTGCACTCATTTACGCTTTAAAAAGTTGTACGTTGTGTTTACTTTTTTTTTAAATAATGATCGTTTAAAAAGTTTTATTGCATAAAAAACATCTGGAAGGATCTTGCAAAATCACTTTTAACAAATAGATTTAAACCTTTTAACTGATATCAATAAGTCTTAAAAAATAAAGAGACAGAAAGACCCACCCCCAAACTGAACGCCGGTTCCTGCTGCAAAAGAAAAAGTCTGTGCCTGTCCACCACAACGAAAAGTTTGAGAATCACTGTGTTGAATTGTTGTATTTCCGGCCCATCAACTCCGAAGGTTATATAAGGCCTTTTTGTTAACGGTGTTGTCATGTTTTTCTCGTATTATATTTTATTGTTCTGATATCTTTAAATTATGTAGCACAGTTGGATGGCTTTTATTCTTATATATGTCTAATTGTGCTGAAAAGTTCATGAAGATTTCTACCTTAATAGCTTTTACGTCGAATTTCGCTAAATGTATTGCATTCCAACAAAATGTGAGAAACTGTTAAGGTGACATTGCAGACAGAACACATTGAAAGGTATGAGAAGCACTGCACTAGTGTGTGTTCGAAACTATGGTGCGTTCAACACGCGTTTTGTAATGAGGACGACATGTCACTCTGATATAAACTGTAGGTGGCACCATATGGCCGGAGTGTGCACCGTACTCCTTCTAAAAAAACAATAACACCTACTAAAACCAACGTGCTGATGTTGACACCTGCTACTGGTGACACGCAATGGGAACATCAACAACGGCTACACATCTTGAGTGGCCAGAACGTCTGCTTGACTAGCCTTGCCATTGAATGATAAATAGCTATGCTAATTGAGGTGTACAAAGCAAAATCGTAAAATCGTTTGTTTTTGCTTGATGTCAATTAATTAACATTAACGATAACTCTGATGTAATTATCTCTTACAGTAGTCGCCCATGACGGTTGGACTAAATATCGTGAAAAAAAATGGACTAAAAAATATCAAGAAAGAGAAAAGAAAAGAACATTCTAAATTGTGGTAAGATTTGAGAATACCTGCCGATGTGTTGTATTTCCTGATGGCGCTGTGCCGGAAACGACGTGAAAGAGGCGTGGACTGGCCTCTGAAAAAACATCTAATGCACAGCACCGGACATAACATTGTCTCAGTTGGCATCGAAGGCAAATACTGGAAGTTTCTTTCGGATATCTACACGACCCTCATAGAGATCAAGTGGCGGTAAGTTATAGGCTCACACCTAGATGAATAACGTGGGGGGTTGGGTGCACTGGGTGATTGTGTGGCCAGAACAATTGCAGAGTTTTGACAATGGTCATGACACGTTTATTTTTTTTTTAAATTGGGTTCAGATAACGTACTTGTCACATCCTAGCAGAGACCTTGCTAGGATATTTTGCGCTCGGAGACGAACTGTGCGATTGACACACCCCGCTTTCTCCCCATTCCATTCCATTTTTTTTTCAAATGTAAAGTCGCAAGCCTAATTTTGCTGCCCCTAAATTTTAGCGTCCGTGGACATATGCACCCCAGTGTCTCTGTCTCCGAGGCTCATAGCGGGGTATGTGGAATTTTTTTAATAACAAAGTATTGGGATGTTGTTCTGACCACACAATCCCCTGTCACGACACTCAGCATTAGTTGGCCTATGTATAAAGTAACGTTTCCTACGGTTGTTATAATAAAATGTCTTTTTTTCTGTTATGTATTTTCACTCCATGGGTCCATGGGAGTGTTAGAAAATAAAAAAGATGGGAAGGAAGGCAACTCGCTCCTTAAGTACTCTTTCTTCCCGAGTGGCATCTGGACATGGAATGGGTTGCCTGGACAAACCAGGAAAACCAGTAACTTAACATCATTTAAAACACAAATGAAAATGCAATACTAGAGCATAGGACGCAATGATCTTCTTTATAGAAGGAGCGTCTTTAATATATAAGAAGATAACAAGAAGATGACACCAACATTCTTAGAACCATAAACAATTCTAGTAAAATGCTGAGATTTATAGACAAATTTTTCCTTGTCAAGTAAACTAGAAAATGTATATGTAGCTTTGCACAATAGACCTTCTTGTCTACCCTAAAATTACTGCCTTGAGTTAGACATTTAAAAAAACAAATAAATAGATATAACAAGTAATTAGCCTTTTAAGTCTTATAAATCATTTTTTAATTTCATAACCTCACAAAGGTCATAAAACCCTACATTTCATGTCATTGTTCAAATATCCCCCAGATGGAACATCCTCATCTTTGTCAGCGGTCTTGTGATCACATGGTTTCTATTCGCATGTCTGTTCTACCTGCTCTGCTTTTTGCACGGCGACCTGGAGGACCAGCCAGAAAGCTTCACGCCTTGCCTGCAGAACGTGAAGACGATCACGGCCGCCTACCTGTTCTCCATAGAAACCATGACGACCATCGGCTACGGGTACCGGTACCAGACGGAGGAGTGCCCGGAGATGTACCTGCTGGTCATGCTCCAGTCCATCATCGGCGCCGGACTGCAGTTCGCCTTGGCTAGCCTTGTGGTGTCCAAAACCAGACGTGCCAAAAGGTTTGTCCAAAACACGCTTTTATTTTCGTACAAAATTGTCCAACACACGCATTTATTTTCGAACATAATTGTCCAACACAAGCATTAATTTTCTAACATAATTGTCCAACACACGCATTTATATTCGAACATAATTATCCAACACACGCATTTATTTTCGAACATAATTGTCCAACACACGCATGTATTTTCGAACATAATTGTCCAACACAAGCATTTATTTTCGAACATAATTGTCCAACACACGCATTTATTTTCGAACATAATTGTCCAACACACGCTTTTGTACAAACATTGAACTTTAGAAACATGGAAACATCGAGTCTATTTATATAAAACATTATGATTGGAAGATCGGCCTTTTGACCCAAAAGTATCCGTTGAACAAACCCAAACATAACATAATTTTCTGAGTTAAAGATTCCCACTAAACCAATGGATCGATCAGATAATTTCACGAATAACACGCACACTGTATGTTGTGAGTAACTTGTGAGCAAGAGGAACAAGTATGTCACTGTGTCAACTGCATGTTGAATCTTCTATTTTCTTATCTTGTACAGACGCTCCTTCTATAAAGAAGATTATTGCGTCCTACGCTCATCCGTGGGTTGAGTCTGGTCCTGCATTTCGATTAGTGTTTTAAATGATATCAAGTTACTGGTTATCCTGTTGTTGTTTTTCAGGCAACCCATTCCATGCACGGGTGCCACTCGTGAATAAAGAGTGGCCTACTTATACGCATTTATTCTCGCATACGGGAAAAGGAAAGTGTTTTTGTCCTTATGTTTATCTGAGCATTGCAACAGGTTGTTAATGTATTGTATTTCTAAATTAGAGTTTAATGCTTTATGTATTACTCTTTGCCCTTCTGTCCTCTAGTGTTTCTAGATTTAGTGATTAACTATTTGTTTTACTCTTGTCAGTTGTGAATATAAATGATCCTAATTGTCAACATGTTTACATACATATACATGACTTTATAATAATAATATTATTATTATCATTAATCATCAACTATTATTTTGCACATTATCATTTTAACGTGTCTGTCTTATAATTTATACAGAAGATTCCCTGTCTCACTATTTCAACATATGATTCCCTGTCTCACTATTTCAACATATGATTCCCTGTCTCACTATTTCAACATATGATTCCCTGTCTCACTATTTCAACATATGATTCCCTGTCTCACTATTTCAACATATGATTCCCTGTCTCACTATTTCAACATATGATTCCCTGTCTCACTATTGCAACATATGATTCCCTGTCTCACTATTGCAACATATGATTCCCTGTCTCACTATTTCAACATATGATTCCCTGTCTCACTATTTCAACATATGATTCCCTGTCTCACTATTTCAACATATGATTCCCTGTCTCACTATTTCAACATATTGATTCCATGTCTCACTAATTCAACATATGATTCCCTGTCTCACTATTTCAACATATTGATTCCATGTCTCACTAATTCAACATATGATTCCCTGTCTCACTATTTCAACATATTGATTCCATGTCTCACTAATTCAACATATGATTCCCCGTCTCACTATTTCAACATATGATTCCCTCTCATACATTCATACATTTTAATGCCAATCTCAATGATATTTTTTCAAGTATTTTTTTTTTCTTCTAATTTTAATTGCGTTTGTTGACTTTAGTCCTTAAAAACTTTAGGATTTATGCTTCCCCTCTTTCGATTTGCCGTGTTCAACCGCCTGATTGAGTTTGATCCTATATTGCACAGAAGAATATAGAAGATAGCGATTGGTTAGTTGCAGTATAGTTCTTTCCGATGCACTCATAATGTGGCTCCGTTAAACGAATGCATACACACTAGGGTTAACTTCCTTTACCATGCATTAGATTATCTCCGAATGATGCAAGTCTTTGAAATGCCGCTTCTTAAAAGTTCAAATAGTAACCTAGATTTACCTGCTTATGCCACTTCCTTTACGATGTCGCCTGTATAGAAGCCGATTCTCTGTACCATGACACGGCCATCAGAAACTTAAGTCTGATATTCACATGATAAATCACTTTGGGAATGTCTCGTATCTTTTTTTTCTGGCATTCGGCATTACAGCTTGCAGCATTGCCAACTTTCTCCATTTTCCATCCAATCTAAGTGCTCTTACTTTCTTGCCCAGGCGGAGTGAGACGATTCTGTTCAGCGAAAACGTGTGCATCTACGAGCAGGACTCTCAACTGTACATGGTCGTCAGGGTCGGAGACATAAGGTGCTCCGAAATCACGGGGGCACACGCCAAGGGTTACCTGATCAGGAAGTACAAGTCTGACGATGGTAACGTTACAAACAAAAAATCGTTCTTTTACGTTTACAATCATACATATATATGCATCTTACGTTTACAATCATACATATATATGCATCTGAAAAAGTGTGGGTATGTACATACCGTATAGACTTTTAAAATACTGGACAGAATGACGTGAAACTTGCTACAAATATTCTTTGTGTTACTGCGGTGAACACTGTCAAAGTTTTACTTTTTTTTTAAATAACCGCATTGGTCATTTCCGAAAAAAAAACGGGAATATAAAAACTACTTTTTTATCGTTGAAATTCCCGGTCCAACTATTATAATAATTTGTCGATCGCGCTAAAAATACCGAGAGAAAAAAATGATGCGCCAAGTTTATTTAAATGACGTCATCACACACGAAAGGAAAAAAAAAATCATTTGCTTTCAATTTACATTGTAGCAAGCAATGTTTTGTCGTATATAGAACTTAAACGAAAGAAATGATTGTAGACTTCCGGAAGGAGAAACGCAAGCTGACTGATTTGCACATAAACAACCAAATAATAGATCAAGTCTCGCAATATAAATATCTTGGCGTCACAATTACTGACAAACTGACTTGGTCTGACCACTGCCAAATCCTTTGTAAGAAAATGCACCAACGACTTTTCTGTCTTAATAAATTAAAATATTTCACATAGAGAAAACCATTATGAATCTATTTTACTCGGCGACTGTTGGTAGCATCATAACCTTTGCAATCACCTGCTGGTATGGTAATACCACCACATTGAACAAACATCGGATAGACCGCCTAATAAACAAAGCCTCTCGTACTACACTGACAGAATTACCATCTCTTGCGGATATTTTCAGTTCAAGGTGCCTGTCTATGATTGATAAAATCCTCCAAGATCATGCACACCCGCTTCATGATAGCTACATAATATCTAGTCGAAGTGGTCGGCTTCTTTCTATAAGGGCAAGAACAGAGAGATTTAAGAACTCTTTTGTTCCACTGTCAGTAAGACTCTTTCAAAAGAATCATCTTTCAGCCAGGAAATACGATGGCTCAATAGCTGACTCCTAAATAATAGGCCTACTTTTTTCTTGTATGATAAATGGTATGATAGTGTGCGTGAATGTCTATTGTGTTTGAGTACAAATGGTTCTTTAATATTGTTTTAGGTATGCTGAAAAACGGAATTTATGTAATCAAGTCAATTTTCCATTCATTTGGATCAATAAAGCAATCTTAGCTTATCTTATCTTAATTTAACTTTGTAGCGGGCAATGTTTCAATGTTTGCAAATGAACTTAGTGAATTTAAATTCGTGTTGTATACGTCTTATAAACTTTGTAGCGGGCAAATGTTTAAATTGCCGCAGCCTATATATTAACTTTGTAGCGGGCAAACTCATTATAACTGCAAAGGTGTTTTACAGTGTAGGTGAAAATTAGTTCAGCCAGTTCGGAGAAGTGGGCACTTATGCTAGTATTTTATAAGTAAAAAAAGCAAAACCCTGTGACACACACTTAGCCAGATAGGCTAGTTGTTTGACTCCTTGAATCAAGTTCCGTAGAGTCCAATCTTGGTCAAAGCAAGGACCATCTCAGTTGTCTTGGGCTTTACAAAATAATAGAGGCATTTGAGAAACACCCGTTTGGGAAAGGTAACTGGAAAACGAAGACAGGATTAATGTTTATGACGGCTTATCCCAAAGACTATAATAAGATGGACCGCTTGCTCTATTTTTAGAGTTTTTATGTTCTTTTTTCCGTGCGCAACCAATAAACGCTGTCTTAAATGACGTACACGTTCCTTCTATTGAGCCCAAGTCAAAAGGTGCTCTTTCAAGGGAAAAAATTTCATATTCACAGAGAGGTGTAAAAATGCACTTAAGTATTGTCAGAACCTTCCTACACATGATTTGAATAGTGGGAAGATAAGTTATACACTGGAAAAGACACAGTGACGAAAAACGCGAAACAAAAGAAATGGCTCCTATAGACATCTTGGTGTCACTTAGGACAAATGACAAAAAAAAATTGACTTCAGAAAAAAAACATACTAATTCTTGATGGATTTCTTCAAGAATTTAACACACATAATTCCATAGCTTATATTTATGATATTCAAGAGTATTACAAGCATAGGAGTTGCAAAAGAGGGGGTTTAGTAGCATAAACTCCACTCACTTGAAATGACAACAACTGTCCTAAGCAACACTATTTTTTTTAAACCCTTGTAAAAAATTATCCCTGCATCAATTTGGGCAAACTTTGTGGCAAATAGTTATTTAAGGGATTCTTGTATTCACCAAATGAGTTTGAGATACATATAAAGCTCCTAGGTTATTGAAATAAAGTCTAGAAAAATTGCATGTAATTATTCACTTAGAGTCACCGGCAAAAAACCGAAACATTCTCATCAAAAATGCGTTTTGAGGCATATTTTAATCAACCTAGGTCAAAATGCTATCTCATGCTATCTCGTTGTCCATGTTTGGTGTGAACTAAGTCTAAGTTTTGACTATTTCATTGCATTTTGACTAGAGATGTTAAAACCGGTTTGTTTTCAAAACCGGTTTTCGGTTCTATAAAACCGGTTTAAAACCGGATTTCGATTCTTCCCCCCCCCCCCCCCGGCAATGTCACAGTCACAGGCCGGAAAATAGACAAATGAGCGTAATTTTGTAGGTGTATTTGAAAAATATTTCAAACTTAATAAGTGTTTGCATAGCATTCAAGGGGTTGATTTGTGTGAATACATTATGATTTTGTACACTTTACCATAACATTCTTTAGAAATAAAAAAAAATATGGGCTAATTGATTAAAACCGATAATAGCTTTCAATAGTGATAATGTGTGCACCGTGGACTTAGACTTGTAAAATAATGTATTGAATAGGATCACGTAGCGCCAAGCAAAAGTCAAAAGAATGGGTATTTAATGCTGCCGTTAATAATAAAGCACAGACGCGGTGTCTAGCCGAATTGTTCAGGGTCACAGGACAAAACTAGTTGGCTCTCTCCATTGCGTACATCAAAGAGTCGTCGTCGGCATCCGTCCGTCTCGAGAGACGATGGTGTAGCTTCATGAGTGAGATATCCAACTGCACCGCCGAGAATATCTGTGTAGGCCAACCCGGGAGGGGCAATCCCTGCCGCACTTAGGGCACATCAAACAGTAGCGCACATCTAAACGATGAGCCGACATTTGGTTTGATGTTGTTTTTATCGCAAGCCATAGTTGGTATTTGGAGAAAAAAAAAGAAACACACTATCTAAGACTAAATAGTATTAGCAAGGCATTTCAAGAATTGTTTTGCGTGAATCAAATTTTTTTTTTTATATTTCCATCAGAACCAATAAAAAAAATAAAATAAAGGGTGTGCTACTTGAAGTAATGATTACCTTCCAACCAACAAACCGAAATCCGGTTTTAAAAATCAAAACCGGTTTTCAGATTCAAAACCGGAATCCGGTATTCCGGTTTTCGTTTAACATCCCTAATTTTGACCCTTTAATAGCGATTTTAAAAATATCAGTTTTGAGGTACGATCTTTTGACTTGGGCACTAATTGCATTAAAGGTTTCCGCTGTATACGAATTTCGATTTAAATAGTTTTAATCTTAATTTTCCATTGAGAAAATCATGGCGAATTACTAAACCGGAAGTCTAGAGGGCGTAGTTCGATCGGAAATTCCGAAACTAAGTGTTTCAAGTTATCAAATAGCAGATATATCAAAGCAAGCGGTCCAATTCTTATTATAGTTTTAGCTTATCCAAACCTGTATCATTTCCTTTAGTGTATTCCCCACAAGTCTATGTGTACTATATATCATATTGTAAAGCCAAACATTATGTATTGTAAAGCTAAACATTATGCATTGTAAAGCTAAACATTATGTATTGTAAAGCTAAACATTATGTATTGTAAAGCTAAACATTATGTATTGTAAAGCTAAACATTATGCATTGTAAAGCTAAACATTATGCATTGTAAAGCTAAACATTATGCATTGTAAAGCTAAACATTATGCATTGTAAAGCTAAACATTATGCATTGTAAAGCTAAACATTATGTATTGTAAAGCTAAACATTATGTATTGTAAAGCTAAACATTATGTATTGTAAAGCTAAACATTATGTATTGTAAAGCTAAACATTAAGTATTGTAAAGCTAAACATTATGTATTGTAAAGCTAAACATTATGTATTGTAAAGCTAAACATTATGTATTGTAAAGCTAAACATTATGTATTGTAAAGCTAAACATTATGTATTGTAAAGCTAAACATTATGTATTGTAAAGCTAAACATTATGTATTGTAAAGCTAAACATTATGTATTGTAAAGCTAAACATTATGTATTGTAAAGCTAAACATTATGTATTGTAAAGCTAAACATTATGTATTGTAAAGTCCTAGTTGTATGATCTCAGTTTAAAAACAAATCAGTTAAACTGTTATGTATATTTAGTTCTATATTAACACAATATATTCCTTGAAATTCAATTAATAACCAATGCACGGACAACTTACTAAATGGTGGGCCTACATTCTGTATCAGCTAAATGGTGGGCCTACATTCTGTATCAGCTAAATGGTGGGCCTACATTCTGTATCAGCTAAATGGTGGGCCTACATTCTGTATCAGCTAAATGGTGGGCCTACATTCTGTATCAGCTAAATGGTGGGCCTACATTCTGTATCAGCTAAATGGTGGGCCTACATTCTGTATCAGCTAAATGGTGGGCCTACATTCTGTATTAGTCATTTCTATTGAAATAGTGGTCAATATTTCTAAATGGTTATTTTCTCTTGTTTGTCAGATGGCGTCGTGTAGATAGATATACACAGGTTTTATGTAAAAAAAATTCAAGGGAATTATATAAATATAAGCAAAATTATAACATTTTATTTTTGAATTAACATGAATGCAGGTTTCCTCAATGCTTCATTTCATTCGTAAGTAGTTTTTTTCCATAGAACTACCGTTTTTGTTATGAGACGTACAGAATCTATAGCTCTATCATTGCAATGTTTAAAATAGGTCCCAACTACCTCCAACAGAAATTATAATGCGCCACCTACGGTGCCACCTACCGGTGGCATAACCAATAAAAAATACGACCATTTGAAATTTTTTTTTAAACCCATAATCCAAAATTCATCCGTTGTTTTTTTTTAACAAGTTAACCAAGGTTAAAACAAGAAGACTTGGGTCAGACACAACGTCTGCATCATTAAACAAACAAAATTTAAAAACAGAGCAACAATCAATAAAATAAAAATGTTATTTGAAAACTACTTGACATTTAGTGACATTAGTTATTTTCGGTAATGTCAAGATGCAATTTAAAATAAAAAGTCAAATTAATGTTTGTTTAATAAAGCGCTGACATTTATTGTAGTAGTAAAATAAAACTAAAAAGATTGTAACCGGAAATTGATAAGGAAATTGGGTGAACTGTGAACTGTCTTAAACTCCAGTACGTGTACTGTAGTAATTAATATACAGTTCAGTGTTAACATTAACATTAAAGCATTTTTTTTCTCCCACTAACAAACAACAATACACAATTAAACTTCGCACATGGATTGGTCTGGCTACCATATCCCATTTTTTTTGAAAATATTCCGAGAGTAGCTGGTGAACTTGATGGGCCCAGTGGACCAAAAAATAAATGATCTGAAAATCATTTCATTACTGGAGCATTCTGCATACGGTTATAGCGCCCATTTTTGTTTATTGAACCCTGTTTATACTAGTGCTTTTGTAGGATAGGCCCTACAAGCTAAATTGCTGGCGTTGCCGGGTGAAAATAAAACTGGCCTATATAAGCTACAGATAAAAATTGTATAGACTACAATGAACATAAAACTATAGATCTAATGTTTAAACAGTTTTTTTATTTATTTTTTACTGAAGAATTTTAGGAAAGTAATTTAATTAAAGAAATATAAGACAATAAGGTCACGTGTCTTAACTAATTAACTAATGTCATTGGTTGAAAACACACACAGTCTACTTTATATATATATAGATGTGTTCCTACGGCTGTCATATTGGACATAGGACTTTAAGGGTAATGAAACGTTTATAGTTTATATTGATAGAGTGGCTTAGTTAAATATATATAGATGTGTTCCTACGGCTGTCATATTGGACATAGGACTTTAAGGGTAATGAAACGTTTATAGTTTATATTGATGGAGTGGCTTATGTGTTTGTAGATATTTTGTATCAGCCTTAGTCCATCGAGTCAGAACTATATCTACCCAATCTATGAAAATATCCCCCCCCCCCCCGGGCTAGACTAGAAATCACAACAGCTGCCCACCTTATAAACTTAGTCATTAAAATGGCTTGTTCATGTTTTGTTTCTATTGTATTTATTTCAATTTTTTAAAATAAGTTGTAAACGTTTATGGGCGATTGTATTCGTTGTAAATACTCTTCTGGGTAGCGGTGGGTTATGAAAGTGTATGTGAGTGAGGAAGACAGAGTTGGTGGAGAGGGAGAGAGGAGTGAAGAAGCTGGAGAGGGAAGCGGATAGTAAAGAGAGAGAGAGAGGAAAACAGGAAGGAAGATAGAAAGGGAAAAGGGGGGCTTAAGGAGAGGGAAGGAGAGATGGGGACAGAGGGAGGAAGGAACGAAAAGAGAGGGAGGGAAGAGAAAGAGGAAATAAAGAGATAGAGGTGGTGGGAGAAAAAGAGAGGGGACGCGAAAGATATAGAGAGATGGGGGTAGGTTTAGATGGAGAAGGAGTGAGGAAGAGAAGCGTAGAAAGGGGAAAAGGAGTAAGAGAGAGAGACACAGAGAAGGATAGAATCTCTGTTAATATATTTTCACCAGTTCTCGCCAAGCTGTTGCTCTTGCATATGTCAACTGGAAGGTCATGTCCAATATAAACACAGTATACCGACTTTATGGCCAACGTCAGTCGGGAAGATTTATATGAACATTAAATGAGACGGTTGGGGACCGGGTGGTCGCAGAGGGAGGGGGGATGCATATCTCATGCCGAACATTGTAAATCCAAAAAGTCACACACATTCAATATAATGTTCTCAATATTTTAGCATTACTTTTGGCAATTTCAGCACTAAAACGACAGCGCAATCAACTTCGTGATTTAAACTTTGCAAAGGCGTACCTATTCTTGTTACTCGAGCAATTAGTTTCTGTGTATAGATATAACTGATATAACTATCATATAACACTTTTCGTTTTACCGAGCAGGGTCTTCGGAAAGCTCTCAGAAGTTTTCAATGAAATGACTATAGACAGAAAACGTCAGATTTTGCGTTTTCCGTATAATGTATTCAATCTGTCTGATATAAAGTTATACCTAATAAGCTAATTATTAGATATATAAGGTTATATCGATTATTATCTTAGACATTTAATAAGTACAATAGATAAAAAGATAGATACATAAACAGACAGATGAATAGATAGATACACAGATATGTAGATCGAAAGATAGATAATATAGGTGTATGGATAGATACATAGATAGACAAATAGATGAACGTATAAATGTATAGGGCCTACATAGATACACAGAAATGCAGACCTATACATAATAATATATATGTACATAGAAACTAATAGAAAGCTAGATAAATAACGTCTTTGAATAAGTAGGACACAATGATTGACACACGTATTGTCCTGTACCAGGTAGCCTGGTGCCTGTCAGATCCTTCAGGGTCCAATTCCATGCTGAGAGTGGAAGAGATGAAATATTTTTTCCCTGGCCAACACAGATCATGCACACAGTTGACAAGGACTCTCCGCTGTGGACATTGTCTAGGTCAGTGCATTTTTATGACGATTGCTAATTTATACAGAAAGATAACAAATCTATGTAAAACTAAAAAAAAAGGAGTGTATATTTTAAGGCTTCTTTTCTAGATTAAGGACACATCCTTTTAAGTATGTCCTTGGGAATGTGTGGCCAGCTCAATCTTATACAGTCTTAACATTTCTTCCTTGGCGACGTCCATTAATTACGTCAACAATTTTTAGGCATTTTTTTGCTACCCTCTCCCCCTTGTCAACAATTGTCAAACTTTCAGAGAGCCGGCTGGTCCAGCGGTTAGATCACCGACTGTCAACCGAGACTGCCACCGACGGATCCCTGTTTCCCTGCAGGAGTTTTGGGCCTAGTGGACGTAATAATCTTCTATCTAGAAGGAACGTCTGTAAACTTATAAGAGCACTCCCCCTTACCCCTTTTTTTATAAAATAATGTCAACAATTTGTTATGATTCAATGTCAGGCTGCAGAAGTGCAAGTCATACATACGCACGAATAATTTCCATTTCTTAAATATATTTTTTAAATTATTATAAAAAGTAACTTTGTTGAGGTCAACTTATCTTGACCTCCCCCCCTCCCTATGTCAACAAATGTCAAACTTTTTACCAACCCCAAAAAACCTCCTCCCTATTTTGTTAACATAATTAAATAGTAATTTGTATTTTGTATGAAGTTTTCTATGAATTTGACTGTTAGAGACGAACTACTAGATGGCCAGTACGAACTGATTGTAATCATCGATGGAGTCTGTGGCGCCACGTGTCGGCCGTTTCAGGCGAAGAAATCGTACGATGCGTCTGAGATGATCTGGGGTCACAGGTCAGTGTTTGCCAACTCCACATTTAATACTCGTTGTTGTTGCAGACTTGTGTATTTTCTTAGTCCTTTGTATTTATCTTTATTGACATTAATTAGTATTTGTATTATGTCATACATTAATGGAAGGAATTATAAACAACTGTTGTTGGTAATAATCAAAGACTAAAATAAGAAGGTCAGCTTGCTCTATTTTTAGAGATTAAATTTTCTTATTTCGTGCGCAACCAATAAGGCTGTCATTACGTCTACGCCCCTACGTTTACATTAAAGGTTTCCGCTGCATACAACTTTCGATTTAAATGTTTCATTGAGAAAATAATTGCGATTAAATAAAACGGAAGTGTACGATACAAAACTTACAAAAGGAAATCAAGGATTCTGAAAAGAAGTAATTCGAGTCATGAAATAGAAATATTAAAGCAAGCAGTCCATCTCATTATAGTCTTTGGAAATAATATATAAGCTTATGTCAACGTTACAATTACTGGCAATATAAGTTTAAAGAAGAAAATGTTGCAGGTTTGTCAGCCTTGACCTGACTTACTCTTCCGGCGGTCATTACGTCATGGACCTCAATAATTTCCACCTGACCGTGCCGACCATCACGTCTTTGCTGAGTGCGGAGAACATCACCAACCTCCGGCAGATCTATAGTTACAGGACCACAGAAAGAACGCTCACGCCACGGTCTTCATCCTCAGATGCCCATGCATCATCCCTGGACGACGGCTCCGTAGATCGGGGCGCGCTATCCATCCCGGGAACCGAGCCTTCCACCAGGGCCGAAATCTCGCCAGAGAGTCGCCGAATGGCGCCCAAGCGCAGGTACTCCATCGGCGCCATGATGCGGGATGCCCAGGGCGGGAAAAGGCTCAGCAGGAAGAGGCACTCCATCGACGACGCGCTGAACATCTACAAGCACAGGCCCAGCATCACGGACACCTACCTGGGCGCGGGAATCGAGGAGGAGGCAGCAGACGACAGCGACAGTCTGGCTATACTCAGCATAGTCTCCAGGCGCTCCTCCCAGAAGAGGGTTCACGTGAAGGACGTCTTCAAGGGGAGGCAGAGCTCAGGGACGCTGTTGATGTTCAAGTCCGCGGAGAGCACCTCGGAGCTTCAGGACTCAGACTCACAGGACATGTCCCCATTAAGTAGCGCCCCTCCATTCGGCCATTCGAAACCTAGCCCTAGATTTTTCGCAACAGAAAAATCATCAGCACCCATAAATATGACACTCTAGCAACACTTTGGGTTTGTTTTAAACAGTTTCCGATATAAACAACAAGATGTAATCGTTTTTTTTTAAAGGCGTATAAATGAAGTCATCATTTTTTCTAGAGGACGACCGAAATTCGGTTTCGGCGCCGAAAGTAGGCAGATGGCCTATTTCGGCGTAGTTTCAGTTTCGGCTGAAGCCAAATAGTTAGCTTTCGGTTTGCTTTCAGTTTCGGCCAAAACGGATATTGACTTTAGGTCGTCAACCGAATATCTATTTTATCTTTGTGTTTTATCTATTACTCTGCTGATAGATAGTTGTATTAGTTAAACTGTTGCGAAGTAGAAAATTGAAGTTAACACTAAACGGATTATTTAATCCCCCCCCCCCCCCCCCAAAGAATGCCGAAAAATGGAGTGTGGAATTAATGTGCAGTCTTTTTTTTTTTTTTTTTTTTTTTACAATATCGGTTTATCTTTCAGTTTCAGTTGAAGGTGTATTTAAACTTTCGGTTTTGGCTTCCGTTTCGCATGTGGGTAAATTTATAACTTTTGGTATGGTTTGATTTTCGGCAGAAACCCCCCCCCCCCCCCCAATTTTCGTTTGGGTCGACATATTTTTTTTTTCTGCTTGTGTATTTAGACTATGGATTATATTTCAATTTTCAATATGACAATGAACTGTATTTTTA
Source organism: Anisus vortex (assembly GCA_949126835.1). NCBI lineage: Eukaryota > Metazoa > Mollusca > Gastropoda > Planorbidae > Anisus > Anisus vortex. Next base: position 7,003,600 of record OX421494.1, on the reverse strand, counting down.
CTGTAAGGGACTGTCAAGATCATAGTTTTAGAATACATTGCTCGCGCATTCTCGAATGAAATTCAGTTGTGACATAATATATTCATTTACTGATTTACAGTGATTTGTATTGTATAGGTATCAGTTGCTTGAAGTGGTGTGTAGAGCAGTGGTGCGTAGGCCTATATTATTTTTTTAATTATGGGAATGCTGCTTAAAACGTTTGGTAGAGAAATTTTCCAAGAGAGAATATCGCAAAGTCCATTAAAAAAAAAGGGAGATTTCGTAATGTAGCCTAATTGAACTATTTTAAAAAAGTGTTCAAGTTTTAAACTTGATGACACTTGTTTGACTGATCACATCCACATCTTACCACAATAGTTAAAAATATTGTTATCTTTCCATTCCCTCTCTTATTGCCTTCATGCTATTGTTTATGTTAAAATATTGTTATTCGTCATGACGTTGTAAATTTACAGAGAAATTAAAGTGGAGGTAACGATGATTGTATTTGCGTTGTAGTTTTTATTTTTCATTGTTACGTCCCTTGACATTTTTCCATTTTCACTCAATTTTGCTGACAAATATTTTTTTTCTTGTCACCGTAGCTTTAGTAGATTTTGAAAATCGACAATCGAGTAATTGTTACATATATTTTAAAAAGACCAATTTATTATTTAATTTTTCAAACCCAGTAACTACGCAATCCTATAATGCAGGATTCGGCAACCTAAGGATAGCTTGCCAAACTTTAAGTCATTCTAAAACATTGTATGTGTATTATTTATTTAATAAATATAAGAGACTTATTTAATAGAACTATATTATGTAATTTCTGTAATTATTAAATATTTAAAATATAAACTCCTTAAATGGACAAACGATTAATGCAGGAAAATTTACCAATGTCGAACGTACATGATTTAAATCCTCTAATAATTAAATCTGGTAATGAATACCATAATGTTTGATTTATATAAAGAAATAATAATTAGTCATTAATATTTTTTATATTACAAAACATAACTTGCATAAAATGTGGTCAGTTTTTTAATTAGAGGGAGATAATTAACCCGTTTTATTTTTTGCTTATATTTCTAATATTATGTTTCTTTTTTTTTTAATAAATGACTCACAATTTATAACTTTGAAATGATCAAACTGTAAAAGGGTTTTAAAATTTTATAAATATTATATGACTATAGAATTTGATTGTATATTTTTAAACATTACATTAACTACTCAGTTTGTATGATTACTACGTAATCCGCTATAAGATTTCACATTCTTTCTATTACTTAATTTCAGAAACATTGAAACTTTTGATCGCTTCTCGGCCTTTTGGCTAGGTTCGATCACTCTGGCTTCCTCACACAATGTGTAGATCTTCTCCGCCTTGTGCGATTAGATTTTTCACAACTGTGTAGGAGGTCTGAGTTACCCCACCCCCCCGAGCTACGGCTCTCATAACTATACGATGCCTAGTAGGCCCAAAGGAGGGGCAAGGAGATCAAACTCCGCCGCGCCTCCTACCGGAAATAAAAAAAAAAAAAAAAAAAAAAGAAACTTTTTGAACATCTCAGTTAAACTGAGATCAACATATAATAATTATTAATATTAGCAGGTGATAGTCGGTGATACCCATATTGTATAACAAATGAAGAATGGTTAAGACAATAATTACTATATTTAATTGTATGTGAAAGTTTAGTTATAAAATATTGTATTTGACATAAATGCAAATAAAAAGGATGATAATGAGAAACACGTTAATTTTGTATTAAAAATAAAACGCTTTAACCATTTTCTCTATATAAAGAAGATTATTGCGTCCTACGCTCATCCGTGGTCTAGTCCTGCATCTTTATTAATGTTTTAAATGATGTTAAGTTACTGGTTTTCCTGGTTTCTTCAGGCAATCCATTCCATGCCCAAATGCCATTCGGGAAGAAAGAGTACTTACATGCATTTGTTCTCGCATAAGGGATAAGGAAACCTGACTATAAGAAATCAAAATATGTAAATATTATGTAATTTTAAAAAATGGATTATAAGCAACAAAATGAATCGCAAAACAACATAGCCTAATCTCTAGGCCTCGGTTTGTGAACCGCTAGACCAGGGGCTTCAAACTCGGATGAAGGCATGCACCATTGTATCACTCAAGAGATGTGCCAAGGTCGCATGCCCCCAACCCCCGGCACAACCTGACCCTAGTAAAGAAAAAAAAACACTTCATACATCTATAACTCATCGCTAATGATATTCCAATTTACAATTTAGACACAAAGAATTATAGTAAAGTGAAATATCACTATTATTACTTTCACGAAAAGTAAATTTTTTGTAAGCTTACTGGCGGGCCACAAAACTCCACTTGGTGGGCCGCATGCGGAACGCGTGTTTGAGACCACTGTGCTAGAGGAACTATGGTGGAGCCGGAGAATGTTGAAACTTTTTCAATCAGCGAGTCCGCCCACAGTTTGCCCACAGTTGGCAGATGTCACGATTCAGGAGGAAGAAATGGCGGCAAAGTGTGGCAGTGTACCATCTTGTACAATTACAGGGGGAGTTGGGCAATACAGATAAAGGCGGGGGCGAGGGAGTGGTGAAAGAATTAGTACACGATACTGCATCTGTCGTCAGATATGCAACATTGAAAGTCTATTGATAAAGTCAGCCTAGACTCATTAACTCTATAAATAAATACTCAGTGGATAAGAGTTTTCTAGCCAATAATCGTAAGAGTTTAAGAAAGGATTCGAGTGAGTCTTTTTGTTTTTAAATGTCAGAACATATTAAACATAATAAACATGATGGTGATCATTTGTAGAGCACATCTCTCGACCATGTTGTCGCATTCAGTAAGCTCTTTGTGATCAAGTAAACATATTATTAATGGAAAGAGTCACAAGCGAAAAGTCTCGCCTATTTTCTGAGCTTTTAGTAACCATAGCAATATCGGTGATACGATTATCCTACAATGAGAAATGTACTCTACGTCCAGTCGCTCATTATTTTTAACTAAACTAACTAAAGTAACGCACGAAATCTACTAATAAAACGTTAAACGTATGGGTTTTGAGCCATAGGACTTTCGAATCAAGCGGCTGCTATCTACCTCTTCACCACCATCTCGTAAAAAAGAAATAATAAGTAAAGTACCCGTTGGAACAAATTAATCATAGGGCCGGTGAAGCAGCGTTCACCAGTTTCTGAGGCCACTGCATACAATGGCCAGCACAATGCCCAGCCGCCTTTACTTTACCCCCAACTAATAGTTTTCGGTACCCATCAGAGCTGGGTGGACTTAGGCACACCCTCCAGTCCCAGGAACAAATCCTAGCCTTCACTGGGATTTGAACCCAGTATCTTCGGTACACAAGTCGATCGCGCTGCCGCTCGGCCACCACGCCCCATCCCCACCCTCTCGAGTAAACGTAGAATGCCAACTAGTGATTTACACACATGTTTAATAATAATAATAACTTAGATTACGACACAGTCTGCAACATATCTGGTTCCAGTTGAACTAGCTATTTGATGAACACCATTCTCCGTATGACGGCCTGGAGTTCGCAGGAAATTCACACTGTCAGTGACTCGCGTAACAGCTGACACATGTCCTTGACACAGTTGATATTTAAAGAGCAAAACATGAAGTTGGTAGATCCGTCGAGATCAGATCAACAGATGGAGGTTGTTGAAACAGGTTGTTAAATTTTTTCTTTTGTTTTTTTCAGTCAGATCTTCTCAGTTTATTCCATCAAAGAGAAGTTAGTTCATAACTATAGACCTCACTTCTGTACACACGGGCTTCAAAGTTGGCAAAGTGTTTAAACCACCGATACGCTCCCATTAAGAGTACACAGGTGGGTTAAGGCATGGGTGAGCGAGGGTTAAGGCATGGATGGGCGTCCCCCTTTCGTTGTGCATCCAATGATCTTTGCGCGGGCGAGAGCCTACTGAAAACTTGGTGGGGAGGAAAGAATAGGCTCAAGAGTACCAGCATCGTCAAGCCCGGTGTCTGGACGACCAGGCCTACAGTCTGGTATTTGTACTATTGGACTAAAGTGCAGGTAGTCGAGGTACTGCAACCTCGTTAATCATCCGGGGGATTTCACCGGGTTGGGGTGGGGGGGGGGAAGAGTAGTGCGTTTGCCTGCTGAATACCTAGCTTCTGCAAGGACATGGTCTTGGACCCACCCATTTCTCCTTATGGCCTGGAAATAAGAACCGGCAGGTTCGCTGATTTTAAATAGATTTTTAAAATTCGTTAACTTTACCTAACAATTGGAAAACCCATCAGTCTTAAAGAAGTTTTATCTCGACATAAACAAAATACAAAGTAAAATATTCCATGCTGGTTCCGTGGGAACTAATAAAGCAGCATTCGCCAGTTTACAAGGCCGCAGCTTATTAGTAATGTGTGTGGCCAGTACAATGCCCAATCGGCTTTTACTGTCCCCAACTAACGTCAGGTACTCATCAGAGTTGCAGGGGGGGGGGGTAGACTCGGTAACATCATCTTGATATGAACTTTGGTTATTTAATACAATGAGCTTTGGCTATCGCACGAGAAGTTAATGGGTCCATGTCTACTTTATTCAGGTCTGGAGGGAGGAAATTATCTTTGATTATTAAATTAAATCACCATCGTTAACGACAGTTTTTGGCTTAGTTTTAGGTTAGTTCTCCGTCTGTAGACAATGAGTTAATTTGTTCACTGTTGAATTTTAGCTCGTACATGCTGTTTCATTTAAAGGTTTATTACTTTTAAACAAAGACAGGACGATAAAACATTTATTTCATTGGCAGTGCCCTGTCAAGTTGTTATCTCATATCTAATAATGTGTTCCTAAATTTTGCTGTTCTTGCCCTTATTGAAAGAAGCCGTTTATCATACAAGATAATGTATCATTAGGAGTCGGCTATTGACTGGCGCTTCTGTTGAACTATTCGCACTGACAGTGGAACAAAATGTGTTCCTAAATTTTGCTGTTCTTGCCCTTATTGAAAGAAGCCGTTTATCATACAAGATAATGTATCATTAGGAGTCGGCTATTGACTGGCGATTCTGTTGAACTATTCGCACTGACAGTGGAACAAAATGTGTTCCTAAATTTTGCTGTTCTTGCCCTTATTGAAAGAAGCCGACCACTTCGACTAGATCTAATGTAGCGAGCATGGATGAACAAAAGCTGAATTACAACTAAAATTAGAATTGAACCCATAAAAGATAGTAAATTTCAACTGTTGACAAAATCTCCTCCACCTCAATATGAAAATGAACCCTAACGGGTTGTATCACACAATTGGGTAAACAGAATGGTATGTTGTTGTTTTTTTTAGCTGGATTCGAACCCAGGACTTTCAGAATGCAGTCCAACGCGATGTATTTCATTTAAATAACTGGTTCGCATGTCGAACTAGCCTTAGAGAAATAGCCCAAAATGAAGCAAGCAGGGCGATACCAAACTTGAACATCACTTCACTAAAAAGAGACAACGAGCCGAAGCTACTCGAGAACGAACAGTGTAGCCAAGTCACCATATTATTATAGTTTCGGTGCCAACAGCTGCCCGTTACCATTCACTCTAGAGGCCGACGGAAATTAGGTTTCGGTTTCGGCACAGAAAGTAGGCAAGTGGATTCTATCGGCGTAGTTTAGTTTTCGGTCTAAGCCAAAAACCTAGCTTTCGGTTTGCTTTTGGTTTCGGCAAAAACTGATATTGACTTTTCGGTCATTTTAACTTTGAAAATTCAGACTGCAACGCTAGAGCTGCTTCTATTACTCTGCTTTTTGATAATTTCATTTCGTCAAACTGATGCGAATTAATCTGTGTGAAGTTGAAAATTTGAAGTTTGTAATAAACGAATTATTTAATCACCCCAAAGAATGTCGAAAAATGGAGTGTAGGAATACTGTGCAGTCTTTTTTAAATCTTTTGTTTGGCAAGTTCGGTTTATTTTTCGGTTTCGGCTTCGGTCGAATGTGTAGTCAAACTTTCGGTTTTGGCTTCGGTTTCGGCCGACAGTCAATTTATAACATTCGGTATGGTTTCGTTTTCGTCCAAAACCAAAAATTCACTCTATATGCGGGACAGTATAGAAACACATGCTCTCTTCTGCTTCTCTGCAATTTCGACACCGCCAGTCCAATTCGATACCAGGTCGATTTGACATTTAGACGTCTGCTTCACAGGTCACGTATCCCGGAAACGTCACGTCAATAGGTTTCATTTAAACATTTCAGCTTTCTTTTTCGTATATTATTTTTGCAGTTAATTAAAATAACAGACTGGTCGTTCCCATTTCTCTCTCTGTCTCTCTGTCTCTATCTCTATCTCTCTCTCTCACTCTCTCTTGCCCTCTTCCTCTCTCTCACTCTCTATCTCTCACTCTCTCTCTCTAGCTCTGTCTCTCTCCCTCTCTCTCTCCCTCTCTCTTATTCTCTGTCACTCTCTCTCTCACTCTCTCTTATTCTCTCTCTCTCACTCTCTCTCTCTCTCTCTCTCACTCTCTCTCACTCTCTCTCTCTCCCTCTCTCTTTCTCCCTCTCTTTCTCACTCTCTCTCTCTCTCCCTCTCTCTTTCTCTCACTCTCTCTCTGTCTCTCTGTCTCTCTCCCTCTCTCTCCCTCCTCCCATGCTGAACCGTTTATCACTAATCAACCTGACCCTTCCATTTTGTTTTTCACTCCTTCCTACCCCCTGCCCCCCCCCCTTTTTTTTCCTCCCCGCCCCTCCCCGATCTCCACCCTGCCAAGCCGCCCTAAAGGTTTTAATGACACCATACTCTCTTAAAAGTCATCTTTACCGCGTTAAAGCAGGGGTGATGGGGCGGCTGTGGGTGTGGTGGTGCTAGTAAGAGGAGAAGGTAGGGTGGGGGATGGGGCGGGCGGGGGGCTGGTCATGTGTTAACAACTATTTACTCGATCTCCCGGACACTGTCTCCAGTGCCAGACAGGGCAATGCTTCTTCGGTGACCAGAAAGTGTTCAGCAATTATCTGGGGTTCAATTCACTTCCTGCTGCTAGCTGCTGTTGTTTTTATCACGACTTTAAAAGAGACAATATATATTTTTTAATCTAGCGGTTTTTTTTAAATATAAATTATCCCCATCCATTGTCCTCCTCCCAAGTTCAAGGCCAAAGGTCATATGTTGGATGCCAGCGTAAACCAAAAAAAAATTGTTTTCATTTCTTTTGGTTTTAATTTTCAAACCACGCATGAACATAGAATACAATAATCTATGCATAATGAGCATGTGTATATTATGGATGAATGCAAAAGATAAGATAATAGTTTGATATTAATACTTACTATCTCTTCGCTTACCTGTGCCTCAACCTGTATATCATTATTTCTCATCCTATCAATTCACTGTGTAATGAGGCAACGCCATGGCAAGGCTAATTGACCTACTTTCAGTCACCCTGCCAAGCTGAAACTTAGCACATAGACTCGTTGCCCGATGACATTTCATTCTTGCACATTTTCAGCCCCCTTTCCCTCCACCCAAACTCATCATCAAAATCACCTGTTGATTGGATAACACAGAAACCTGTATTTAGTCCCAAACTTAAACAACTAAATACAGACTTCTGGCTACTCTTGAAATCACAGCACTATTTGTCCCAGTAATATATATTGACTTATGGTTCATGCTTGAGTCCCTACAACTAATTCACAAATTGGCAACAAAGAAACGCATAGGATTTACTGCTGGTTTAAAACTATAACGTTTCTTTTAACTTAAAAAAAAACAATCTTTTTTAACTTCTTTAAAACAACTTGACCTTTTCTTTACGTGACATTTACAACATGGATCGACTCTCTCTCTCCCTCTCTCTCTCTCTCTCTCTCTCTGTCTCTCTCTCTCTCTCTTTTTTGTAAGCTCCAATTAAAGCTGATGTCCCTTCAAATAACAGTGACCTGATACCATGACAGCCCCCGTCTCTCACTTCAGCGTTGATGGAGTTGATGTGTTCCAGGAAAAGAAACCGAGAACTAATTGAAAGATAGAAAAATAAATAACAACTAACTAAAAGAAGAGACTATATAAAAAAATTATATCTGCCAACTAAAATTGTATCATAGCTTTGATGATTTAACCAGGATTGAACTGTTTAGTTGGCAGCTTTATGGGGTCGAGGTCGAAGGTTTCGTTGATTGGGTGTTGATAATAGATCGTAGATATTTTAGCCACATTGAATAATTGAAGTGGTGACAACCCATATATTGCGTTGACTGAGTTATGTAGCTGTAGTTTATGGCAGAGGGGGACACGGTGGCCGCGCTGGCGAATTCCGCTATAATATTATGGTTTAAAAAAATGCCTAAACACTATCTGTGGTTATCAGATCAACTCAGTCAAGACATTCATGATAAATAAAATGTTCAGTGTAATGGTGGTAGGACCCTAGTATAGGGATCGGCAACCTTTTGATAATAGTCTGCCAAAGTTGGATTTCTTATTCATTCAGCAGGCCAAGAGTCTAACATTTATACTGCTCTAGCAATCAATTCCTTGTTTGGAAAGACTTCAATTGCCTTTTAGAAGTCTCCCGAGTGCCATTAATAATCGCTCTGCATGCCAAGTATGGCACGCGTGCCGTAGGATTCCGACACCTACTCTGTTAGATAAAGAAAGAAATGAATTCGCGTAGCTGAGACAGAAGACGGTCACAAAGTGTAGATTGTGAAAAGATTTTCATGTCATGGATGACATCTGTCTAAGGCTTGTAGAACTCAGTGAAATCGCCAGAATCGGTTTCTTAGAACTGGGTTATTTGAATCTACATCCGGTTCTGAGAACATTAACAAAATTAAAAGAGAATTTTTTTAAAAGTAAATCTAGACTATATTTTATAATAGAAATAAAATTTAATAGTTTATACATAAAAAAAAAAATAGGCAAGTGAAATATTTGTATTCAAAAGTATTTATTATTTTCGGTCTTTTTAAAGTGCGGCAGTAAAGAAAAAAACTAAAAAAAAACAAACAAAGACTATAAATGTATGGACCGCTTGCTCTATTTTTAGAGCTTATATGTTCTTTTCCTGTGCGCATCCAATAACGCTGTCTTAGATTACTTCTACGCTCATACGTTTGCCTAAATGTTTCCGCTGTAAACAACTTTCGATTTTAATTTTAATTTCTCATTGAGAAAATCATAGCGATTAAATAGAACGGAAGTGTACAGTACAAAAGGGAATCGGGAATTCTGAAAAGAAGTCATTCGAGTCATCAAATAGCAGAAATATTATAGCAAGCGGTCCATCTTATTACACAAAACACAACATTTCACAAAATCTTTTAGAATGTTTATGGTTTTATAAAATTAGAATAAATTCAACTGGTTTTTATAGCAGGCCTATAAAAGATGGATATTTTGTTAGGCATAATTGTAATACTTCGACCAGGAAAAAATAAAATAAAATCGTTTCTAGTTTCAGGCTTTGGGCTTTGGGCTTTGGGCTTTGGGCTTTGGGCTTTGGGCTTTGGGCTTTGGAAATAATAACAGATTTACATGTTTACGTTTTTCATTTTTTACTTCTTCGCATTTTATAGGCATGTCCATAATTTTATAACTAGCCATTCAAATTTTATGATTATTGTTCAGCAATTACATTTTTAAAAAAAAAGTAATTTACAGATGAAATTAATATTGTTAATCTTTTTAAAAGAACATTAAAAAAAAAGAATCAAAAATTGGCGTCGGTACCGAATTTCGTTTCGTTTATCAGAACCAGGTCTTTTGTGTTCGTGCGATAGTCCGGTTATCCTGGTATCCGCTGCTGCAACCCTTACATTTGGCACAAAACTGAATTTTTTTATATTATTTTTTTGTTGCAAATTGTGCATACAACTAGACTTTCTGTCAGGGCCGTGTTTAGGATTGTGGGGGCCCTGTTCCGAAATTTATGTGGCGGCCCCGCATTTCCTCGCCCCTGCCTTCCACATAGGCCTACCTCAGAAAAATGCCGTTAATTCTTGTTACATTCTGTAACATCATACAAACTTTTTATGTTGCGCTTAAAATTGTAAGGGAATAAATGCATTTTATTTTACATTTTAAACGAAAGACTGGTGATGTCACTAAAAAAATATTTTTGGGATGTGTGGGGGCCCCTTTTGTGTGTGGGCCCCTGTTCCAGTGGAACATGCTTAAATACGTCACTGCCTTCTGTAGACTTGATAAATTCAGCTGTGTTAGGTTGCTGGCTTTTTTCTTGTGAGAACCGTTGAATCAATGTTTCATAGACATTGCCGCTTCAACAGACGACACGGAAGTTAATTAGGGTCTCCACTGTAGCCGCATAGAATAGCTTTAGGTGGAAAAAGAAAATAGTGCCAAATTAGAATCAAGTTTTCAGGATTGTGGCGTTAGAAGGTGGAGTGAAAGCAGCTGAACGTATAAAAAATTTGAAGCAGGACATATAATAAATAGAGACATTAATATGACAGTGACCCCTAAACAAAATATTGAAGCAGGACATATAATAAATAGAGACATTAATATGACAGTGACCCCTAAACAAAATATTGAAGCAGGACATATAATAAATAAAGACATTAATATGACAGTGACCCCTAAACAAAATATTGAAGCAGGACATATAATAAATAGAGACTTTAATATGACCTTGACCTTTAAACAAAATGTCCGGACGAGTTATTCATTGATCCGGAAGTGAAATATAAACCAGTGAAATATTGAAGTGCCCAACTGGTTATGGCAGTTAAGCTATGATATTAATAATCGCTTTTGTAACATAGTTTATGATATAACTTCACCAGTTTGTTTGTTACAGACGTCAACTTTAAAACAGGATTTAGTGTTCCTTTGTATTGGTTCCTGTATATTTCCGACTATTACGTCTGATAATTGTAAGATAATAGCTATCCAGATTATCTTCAAATAGCCCAGTATCGAGAATTGAATTGCCTTATTCCACACCGTCTGTAGCATAATAAGATAATTTAAATAAGACACAGTGAAATGGACATATAGAAGTACACAGTTAGATGGAGGATATGCCAAGTTACATAATTACATCGGCATTCATAAATGATATGTTGATATGTTGTATTCCTGTACAAAAATAAACATAGCTTCTAAAAATTGTATTCGTGGCCAATAGTTAGGGACCACATATTCTTCAAACATACATACTTTTCTATGAACATGAAGGATTAAAAAATGGATGCGAGCTGGAGAATACAGACATCTAGAGACATCGGCATTAAATCAAATGTCATTATGACCTTTAGTTTCACTAGCTTCTGGTGATGAATAAACCATTGCCTGTTCTGGGAGCAAACACGAAAAATATGACCCCTCCCACTTTTTTTTTTGTTTTCCCCGAAATATCGGGCGCAGATGAGTGGGTGTGTGAATCACTTAGAACATACTGCCTCGTTCTGATTAGAACACATGGTGTAACGTATGATTCTGTCTCGTTATGGTTGTAACGTATGATTCTGTCTCGTTATGGTTGTAACATATGATTCTGTCTCGTTATGGTTGTAACATATGATTCTGTCTCGTTATGGTTGTAACATATGATTCTGTCTCGTTATGGTTGTAACGTATGATTCTGTCTCGTTATGGTTGTAACGTATGATTCTGTCTCGTTATGGTTGTAACATATGATTCTGTCTCGTTATGGTTGTAACATATGATTCTGTCTCGTTATGGTTGTAACGTATGATTCTGTCTCGTTATGGTTGTAACATATGATTCTGTCTCGTTATGGTTGTAACATATGATTCTGTCTCGTTATGGTTGTAACATATGATTCTGTCTCGTTATGGTTGTAACATATGATTCTGCCTGCCTCGTGCTGGTTATAAAACACACGTATTTTCTTGTTATAATGATAATACACAAGTACTGTCTTGTAGTTTTTTAAAAATAATAAACCAATGGTCTATATTTGACTAGCTCGTCGTCACAACCAGTTCCAGTGTCCATGTTTATTGACGACCTTGAAGCGACTGTGAGTCAACCACTGTGAGTCAACAACAATGAGCCTATATTGTGAGTCAACGATTGCCAGTCAAAAAATGTGCGTCAATGGCTGTGAGTCAAGGACTTAAGTCAAGACTGTGAGTCTAGGACTGCAGGTGAAGGAACAGATGACAGATGAAGTTATAACCAAAATGAGCCTAGGACTATGAGTCAAAGACTGTGAGTCAATGACAATGAGTCAATGACTGTGAGTCAGATATTGTGAGTCTAAGACTATGAGTCAATGACAATGAGTCAAGGACTGTGAGTCAGATATTGTGAGTCAAAGACTCTGAGTCAATGAGTCAAGGACTGTGAGTCAGATATTGTGAGTCAAAGACTTTGAGTCAATGAGTAAAGGACTGTGAGTCAGATTTTGAGAGTCAAAGACTGTGAGTCAATGACAATGAGTCAATGACTGTGAGTCAGATATTGTGAGTCAAGACTGTGAGTCAATGACAATGAGTCAAGGACTGTGAGTCAGATATTGTGAGTCAAAGACTGTGAGTCAATGACAATGAGTCAAGGACTGTGAGTCAGATATTGTAAGTCAAAGACTGTGAGGCAATGACAATGCGTCAATGACTGTGAGTCAGATATTGTGAGTCAAAGACTGTGAGTCAATGACAATGAGTCAAGGACTGTGAGTCAGATATTGTGAGTCAAAGACCGTGAGACTGGAATTGGAATCAAAGGCTGTAAGTCAATGCCTGTTTGAAGTTAGACGCCAACGAAATAAGTAGTACTTTGAGTTTAAAACTTTTAAACAAAACTATACATGATAGTGTTGTACATAGTCAACGATGTCGATATAGATGTGTGCCTGCAACTGTCTCAGAGTGATGTTGTAACATAGTAGTAACGTAATCCCGTCTGACAAAATTGATCCATGGGGCTGGTGAAGCAACGTGCACCCGTTTCTGTGGCCACAGTATGCTAAAACATTGCCCCGCCGAACTTTATTTTGCCCTAACTAAAGTCAGGTACTTATCAGAGTTGGGTATACTCAAGGACGCCATCCAGACCCGAGAAAAAAAAACCTTGGCCTCACAAGAATTCGGTACGCCAGCCAAACATTGCCTCTCGGCTACCTTACCCGTGTAATCTTGACTGCCAGGCTTCTCAATTTCTAAGATGAAAATTTTACTCACACCGGTACGCACTCAACACAGTCACAAGTTCTGTTTGTATACCTTTCATTTTACTTACACCGGTACGCACTCAACACAGTCACAAGTTCTGTTTGTATACCTTTCATTTTACTTACACCGGTACGCACTCAACACAGTCACAAGTTCTGTTTGTATACCTTTCATTTTACTTACACCGGTACGCACTCAACACAGTCACAAGTTCTGTTTGTAAACGTTTCAGTCCCACTATAAGGCCATTCATCTCAATGAGGGGAAAAAAAACTGAACGTTTGCCGTATCTTTTCTCACAGCTGACAGTCTCCGGTCAGCCGTGGAAGCTGATAGCAATCGATGGCCATTTATTCCTAGCCAGTTAGCCGTGATAGCCAATCAGCGAGCGGAAAAACTACAACAAGTTATCTGAAAACGGAGACTTTAATGAATGGTGCACGCTTGGCTGACATTGCGGACAAATTTGTTGTTTATTTTGTCGTGTGTATGTATACACCCAGTTCACTGGTCTGAAAGTGAATTTTTTAGGCTTCAGTGAGAACACTATAAGGATGAGTGAATTTGTGTTTTCTTTTGTTGTATATCTATTGGTATTGATTTGCGCTGGTCTTTGCTCTTAATGTTATATGTGTATAGAGTGTTATAATAGTTTTCACACTGTATTTAGAAATGTCTCGATAATTTATTTAGAGTTCCTTATTTTTTAACTTCAAAATTATTTGTGTACAATGGGCCGTATTGCTGCTGAGAGTTAACACCCTTGCCCATTATACAAGTCGATCTTATATACCGTAATTGTAAAGATTGCTGCTGAGAGTTAACACTCTTGCCCCTTATACAAGTCAATCTTATATACCGTAATTGTAAAATGGGTAAGGGTGTTAACTCTCAGCAGCAATGCGGCCCATTGTATAGATCGTTATTTATTATGACGCAATTACACCAATCTGTTTTCTCGTTGCCTCTAAAACTTTTTAGTTCGCATCTTCTTTTGCATTCTGAAAACTACCGGAAAAATCCATTCTAGTACTTTTTGCAGCAAAATCTATATAAGGCACAATGCGGTGAAGATAAGTGGTTGCTGTTGTTTTGCATAGCAATAAAGAAGCTACCTATTACTGACCAGTAAAGTTGAATGTTATTATTGTACACCAGTTCAAGCATTAAATTCTGCTTAAAATGTTCATCGAGTGGCTTGAGTGTATTATTCTTAGTGATCATAACTCTGCATAGGTTATATCGTCCTCCGGGGGGCGGTGAGAAGCTTTAGGGGGGTGCTGACATTGCCGGGGGCGATTGGGGGGCGGTGCAGGGCAAGTGGGCGGTACAAACGTACCTGATATATTTTAACACCTCAGCTATATGAATCTATTAGTTTTTGGAGGATGAAATGTGATGTAAACACAAGTGCCGCTAAATATCCGATATCCCCGAACAGTATGCCTACATATTATTATGTTAATAAGAAATGGGAATCGCAGTGACTTTTCGATAAAGTAGGGGTCTGTATTTGGCAAATATAGTGTTCGGCCGGCTGATCCTGTGGTTGGTTCACCGGACTGTCGGCCCTGCTGACAGACCACTATCGCTCTAACATCTGTTATTATTAATGATATTTTGATCTCAGTTTAAACGAGATGTCATTGATATATTTTATATCGTTGCGTGTAAACACAAATTTATTTTATAGCGGTATAGATAAGTAGTAATCATACAAAGTGGGTAGTTATTGTAATGTTTAAAAGTATACATATAAATTCTTTAGTCATATAGATCTAAAATTTATATAATTTTCAAATACTTTTTACAGTTTGATCATTTCAAACTTACAAATTGTAAGTCGTTTATTTTTTTATAAAAAAAAAAAAAAAAGAAATATTAGCTCAAATAAAACGGGCTAATTATCTCCCTTTAGCAAAAACATGTTTCCACATTGGATTCAATAATAATGCCGAACAAGTTCTGTTTTGTAATATAACAAATATTACTGATTATTAGACCTAAGGCTTTTGCAACCAATATTGATACAAAAATAGACAAATTGCTAGCAACGCATCAGGCAAACGATTCGCTTTGATTTATTTAAACCTTTTGTTAAGGCAATTTTTGTATCTATTAATTCTTACAATATGTTTCCTTTTCAGTTTTTTTAAAGATAATTATACACACAAAAAGTCTAGTCCGCCTAAAAAAAATTGCGGAAACTATTGTCGAGGTGGGCGGAAGGGGGAGGGAGTGGGCGTTAAAAAAAGTGTGGGGGGGGGGCGTTGAGCGTAAAAAATTGTAAAAGGGGGCGGTGAGCTGAAAAAGGTTGAGAACCTATACTCTAGAGTCTAGACAGATGGTAGAGGACCCGGATATTTAAATTTAACAATACTGATAATGAATGTCTCGACTCTGATGTCTTCGTCATCTACAGTCAGACACACACAAAACCACAATAAATATAGAAGATAGATATAAATATTTATCGCATATCGATACCATTTTATAACTTTTATATATGGAACAAATTCCTGAGGCACATTGAGAGAGTCTGGGATAAAAAAGTCCTTTTAAATGAATTTTAAGACATTTCTCTTTTAGTTGCTGTGTTACCTAATACATCTGCCATTGTAGTCTATACTATAGCAAGAGCGCACTGAGCATGCTAAATGTAACAGCATGGAGAGAAGAGCTATATACCCGGTAAATAACCATCACAATCATTGATAGCGAATCAATAAAAAGAAATAGAGTACTTGGCAATAACTCAGCATTAAAAAAACGAAATAGAACAATGATAGATCCAACTATTGTGGACAAATTTGAAGAAACATCTTTACGAGAATAATTAATGTTGTTTTTCATTGAAGTAATCCACTAAATAAAATACATTCATACAACTACCTGTAATTTAAAAAGCGTTTGTTTTTTTAAATTAAATTTTGTAAAATTGTTTTTATATTATACTTTTTTGTTGTTGTCGTTGTTGTAATCTTGTGGTTTAGATTTTAAATGGATCTAGATAATGATAAAACATAACAGCGCAACAAGCGCAATATTTACGAATGAAATTATATGGAGAAAAAGTAGAAGAATGCCTACTAGGTCATTAGGACGCTAGGTAGGCCTACAACGATTACGTCATCAACCGATACATGGCTATAATTACAAATATAGACTACATTTGAAGCAACTGAGGACCGCGATTTGGAAGAATAAACAAAGAATTAACCCTAGATCTATGTCGGAGAAAACATAGAAGTTTAACATAATAACTCGTTAGGATGTAATTAACTCAATTAATGTGGGCTTTGTACTTATTGGATATATTCTTCGCCAATTGTTTAATAAAAACTACTTTATATTTAATTACATTAAAGCTTCACACTGGCTTTTGAGCATTCAAATGTTTGATGACTACTAATTTGTGAAACTAACTGTAATTTGAGAGAATTTTTCTTTATAAATGTAGTTTTAACCAAAAGCTGAAAGTAGAGCATATTATACAACTTTCTTTAAACAGATGAAGATCAAGAAAGGATATCCAGTATTTGAGACTAACAGACTTTTCTATGACGCGTCCTTCAAAATTCTAACGCAAATCGCCACATTTTGACGTCCATAAATCAGATGTTTTGAACTCATCTTGGAGCATTTGTAAATATTCAATATCCATCCACGAATAAGACAAACATGTAATAAGTGAGCAGTAAGATCAAGAAAGTCCATGTAATAAGTGATTAGTAAGATCAAGAAAGTCCATGTAATAAGTGATTAGTAAGATCAAGAAAGTCCATGTAATAAGTGATTAGTAAGATCAAGAAAGTCCATGTAATAAGTGATTAGTAAGATCAAGAAAGTCCATGTAATAAGTGATTAGTAAGATCAAGAAAGTCCATGTAATAAGTGATTAGTAAGATCAAGAAAGTCCATGTAATAAGTGATTAGTAAGATCAAGAAAGTCCATGTAATAAGTGAGTAGTAAGATCAAGAAAGTCCATGTAATAAGTGAGTAGTAAGATCAAGAAAGTCCATGTAATAAGTGATTAGTAAGATCAAGAAAGTCCATGTAATAAGTGAGTAGTAAGATCAAGAAAGTCCATGTAATAAGTGAGAAGTAAGATCAAGAAAGTCCATGTAATAAGTGAGCAGTAAGATCAAGAAAGTCCATGTAATAAGTGAGTAGTAAGATCAAGAAAGTCCATGTAATAAGTGATTAGTAAGATCAAGAAAGTCCATGTAATAAGTGATTAGTAAGATCAAGAAAGTCCATGTAATAAGTGAGTAGTAAGATCAAGAAAGTCCATGTAATAAGTGAGTAGTAGGATCAAGAAAGTCCATGTAATAAGTGATTAGTAAGATCAAGAAAGTCCATGTAATAAGTGAGTAGTAAGATCAAGAAAGTCCATGTAATAAGTGATTAGTAAGATCAAGAAAGTCCATGTAATAAGTGATTAGTAAGATCAAGAAAGTCCATGTAATAAGTGAGTAGTAAGATCAAGAAAGTCCATGTAATAAGTGAGTAGTAAGATCAAGCAAGTCAGGCTTGATGAGGAATGAAAACAAATGTCCATGTCCATCAATCTAAAAGTTTTGAGTTCGGTTAGAAAACTCCTCTTTTAGAGCCTGAATGTACTTCCGTCTTTAATGCAGGCCAATTTAAATGAGCCTTAATTAAATCTTACGGAAGATTCAACGCAAATCCATTCAATAAACGCAACACTGTCGTGTGTCGTTACGTCTGTCGAAAACATCAGCGCCAACAGTCAGTCATTAATTAAGAAAAATGTTCTTTGATTTAATTAAGACTCAACTTAATTGCTTCCAGATAGAAACATATCTACCGATACTCAAGATTTTGCCTCGACTACATCA
The DNA here is from genome assembly GCA_949126835.1 of Anisus vortex. Lineage (NCBI taxonomy): Eukaryota > Metazoa > Mollusca > Gastropoda > Planorbidae > Anisus > Anisus vortex. Next base: position 6,985,599 of record OX421494.1, on the reverse strand, counting down.
TAGAAGACTGCTGTGCAACAGCAGGTCCCCAGGTTTAAATTAAATTTCTCGGAGAAGTGACTTATATCGCAAAAAAATAGAAATGCAACCCAACAAACAACCTGTTGCAAAGCTCAGATAAACATAAAGACAAAAAGACTTTTCTTATCCCTTATGCGAGAACAAATGCATGTAAATACTCTTTCTTCCCGAGTGGCATTCGGGCATGGAATGGATTGCCTGAACAAACCAGGAAAACCAATAACTTAACATCATTTAAAACATTAATAAAAATGCAAGACTAGACTCGGACCACGGATGAGGGTAGGACGCAATAATCTTCTTAATAGAAGGAGCGTCTGTAGAGCATAAGATAAGATAAGATACAAAATATCAATCAATGTCGAGTGGAAAAGTATATATAAAGTTGACTATTTTAACAAGTTTTTTTTTGTTTTACAGAGTCCATGTTCAATGTTGAGGTCTTTTGCTCACCAACTTTCCTCATGCATTATGCAATAGAAGTAGAGCAGTCGACGTTCAACTTGATACTCAAACAGTTTGACAAAACCTTTTTTTTTTGTGTGGCCAAACTTTGCAGCAAAACTATCAGTTGTATTACAGAATAACTTATTCAAATCAATGTTACGATTTTCGAACTGCCCAACAAATGCAGCAGGAATGTTCCCTGCTTTAATCGTATCACGAAGAGATAATAAGCAGCACAGCTCTCTTAAATACGATTTTTTTTTTGCCATGAAATTATACTTGTTTAGCAAGATTTGCCGAGTCATTCACGACAACGCTTTCATCAAAAGTGCAACACTAAAATACTATAGCTTGATTCAATACTGACTTTTGTTTTTAACTTTTAAATCTTCAGCCCAACTAGTGATGTGCGAAAACCGGTATTTCTCGAATCCAAGTGATAAATCACTGAAATAATTTAAGAAATTCTTAAAAACGACTAACATTGAACCATTTCTTTTACTAAGTCTAAGATATTTTAATACCGTAAGCTGAAATACGTTGTTATGACTTGAGTTGAAAAAAATGTCCAGTTTTGGGGGTTCTTACGCGTGCCACTGAAAATCAATGTGCGTGCCAAGTTTGGAACGCGTTGCGTCGGTTGCCGAACCCTGTCGTAAAGCACTTTATTATTAGCTTCGTGAAACAAGAGTTATCCTGCTAATTATCGAAAGTGGGCCTTTTTTCCCTATCTATTCACAGTCACGATCTCTAAAACGTTTTTTTTATAGTTCTGACGCAATAATGTAAGGGGTCATCCATATATGACGTAGGCATTGGAGGCGGTGAGGGTGGAGGGGGCGTTGGATTTGAGAGATTTTGCGCACTGGATGAGTATGGGAAGAGGGGGAGAAGTCTTTAAGGTACGCACACATTTATAAATTGCCTGCGTAACAAAAACAGGCAAAAGACTGGTTGAAATCTCAGACTTTAGGTATAAATAGTACAACAATGACATTGTAGCGATGGCTAAAAATTAATTTACAAACAGAGATGTGGTTGGGCGGGGGGGGGGGGGGGGGAAGTAGAGAACCTAATTTTGATGTACGCATACGGGAGGGGAGGGCGAGGATCTGCAAAATGTAAGGGATGCAACAGAGGGGAGTGGCGTTTTAAAATATGACTTGTTTTGCTTACGTCATATATGAATGACCCCTGAAGTGTCACGACGGTAAGTGTTTTTATTTATGTGATTTATATGTTTGCAGCCGTTTAGACTAAGACAACTTTGTATGGTGAATGATGGGGAAGCTTTTTTGTAATGTCAAAGCAATTCGTACCAGTTTAGAATAACTATATGAAAGCACAAACATTACCAATAAATCAATAGCATAAACAGACTTACAAACACATAGACAAATAGATAAACGAATATATGTGAGAGGTAAGATAATCAACAGACAGGCAGATATATAGATATAATAGATATCTAAATAAAAAGTTAGAAATATATATATTCAGAGAGAGAGAGAGAGAGACAAACAGACAGACATACAGATAAATAGATATATATATAAATAAATCGATAGATATATAAGTACATTTTAAAACATGATAGATAGGTAAACAAATAGATAGAATGATAGATCGATCGATATACAGACAGACAAACAGACAGACAGATAGATAGATAGATAAATAGATAGATAGACAGACAGACAGACAGACAGGTAGATAGATAGATAGATAGATAGACATAAGCTGTATAGGCCTACTCCACAGATAGTTTGACTCCAAGGGAACTTACAAAACGATTACGAAATGATTATCTTTCCATGAAAACGTTATAAGAATCATGTAAGCATAATAAGATTGAACATACTATGGTATTCTCTAGTATCTCTTTCCAATAGGAATATCTTGATTACTCGGGCCATCGACCCGACTCTCACCACGCACCTATCAAATTCACGTAGTACACATACAACAGTACATCCACTCAGCTTAGAGTCACAATCTATTGTCAATAGATGCCCATTGATCTATCTTACACAGACATTTCCCCAAGACTTTCTGCTGTCATTGATGTTTTGTAAAGTGTCTGGTGGAAACATAAAACGCCTACAATGGTATAATAGACACGAGAGAGATAGAGAGAGAGAGATTGTACAAGAATACGTGTTTTATGTGTATTAGAGAGAGAGAGATTTTAAAAGAATACGTGTATTTATATGTGTAATAGAGAGAGAGAGAGAGAGAGATTGTACCAGAATACGTGTTTTATGTGTATTAGAGAGAGAGATTTTAAAAGAATACGTGCATTTATATGTGTAATAGAGAGAGAGAGAGAGAGAGATTGTACCAGAATACGTGTTTTATGTGTATTAGAGAGAGAGATTTTAAAAGAATACGTGCATTTATATGTGTAATAGAGAGAGAGAGAGAGAGAGAGAGAGAGATTGTACCAGAATACGTGTTTTATGTGTATTAGAGAGAGAGATTTTAAAAGAATACGTGCATTTATATGTGTAATAGAGAGAGAGAGAGAGAGAGAGAGAGATTATACCAGAATAAGTGTTTTATGTGTATTAGAGAGTTATATTTTAAAAGAATACGAGTATTTATATGTGTAATAGAGAGAGAGAGAGATTGTACAAGATGTTATGGCCCTTTATGAATCGACTATTATTACGACTCGTTAAATCGGATTCAATGCATATAGTTGTATCTTTATTAGAAGTCTCTAGATTCTGCTAATCTGTAGCCCAAGCTAGGGGCTCCTTGACTGACAGGTCTATGCAGTAATGTAGTTATATTCGTGATAATTATCTTCAACACCTTTCTCAACAATGATAGATCAAACAACTCCAGTTGTTGAATAAACAATTTTATTTAAATTGTAGACTCAATATAAACGATCAATAAACTTCATCAACTGATGGCAACATAAGTTTCAATAAAATGGCATATAATATACAAATCAATATAGCGACTTCACTCGACAAACTTCCGAACTGAACTCTTTAAGGAGGTGGGGACTTTACAAAGAAAACTATCATCGAAGATTCTACAGGGTCTTAATACGCATTTTAACCTCTTTCTCTATAAAATCCAGAATTATCCTCCAATTTCCACGGGGTTGGACGAATTATTTTATTTAAACTGCACTCAGGGCACAAAGGTCAAACCTTGGTCGCCTTGGACTCTGATACGCACTTGTTAAGAGGTCAATGCTTTACTACGTCATTTATTTATGACCGATATTCGTAACACGACCACCCTTAAAAAGTTTTATAATTATTTCTTTTACATTTTAACAATACTAAAAAATGTTAATTTTAAGGAATAATTATAAAAGAAAATATTCCGGGGAAAACAATACAGTTCAATTGGCTATCCCAATAATTCAATCGAACTGATAACAATAACATATAATATATGCAATATAAGTTCATCTTATTAAATGGCTTAACTACAATCATTCAATCATCCAATTTTAATTCAAAACAATGGACAATTAAATTGTTTATCTAAATCTTGTATACAAGAAAAATACATAGGGTTAAATATTATACAATTTAATGAACATTCCACTGTAATAAAAACTCTTGCGTCCATTTAATTATAAACTAATATCTTTTACAATTTGTAATTATACAACAAAAGAAAAATCACTTAATGTCTATTCAGACACGACTTTTTTTTTCATAAGAAAAAACGCTTTATTGAAGAACACTAGGCTTGACCTAATTACTTTACAACAAAAAAGATTATTGCTCGTGTAGACAGTATTTTTTTTCAAGCCTGTAGGCTTTAGACAACACTGTCTGTGTCGAAACAAAAGATTTCTAGGTCAGTATTCTTTTTTCTTTCTCTCTCTATTCCTTCCGATCACTCTCTCATTCCCTAAATGTTTACATCGCTATTCAAATTTTTACCTCATAACAGCTTAGGTCAAAAATTGCTACGCGATTAAAAAAGTTATCTTTTTTAATGATCATTATTTCATAACTATTATCTCAAAATTAAATTCATTTATGTTATATTAAGAAATTTAAACATAGTATGTTACAGAATTTAGATAGTTTATAGCAAAAATCATTAAAAATATTTCAATTTCTCATTTTACCATGACCTTTCATCAGTTTCCGGTCAAAATAGTTCACAGAGGTTACACAGTAGTTTTAAATTGAAAACATTCTATTTTTCATTTAGACATGGATTTACTTGAAACAAATTTGGTTAATTTACTTAATTAACTCAATCAAAACAGATTATATTATCTTCATACAATCTTAGTACTAAATAGTAAGTACTTTTTTTTTTCTTTAGATTACATTAAAGACATTTCAAATACAATATTATTGACGTAGAAAAGATTAAAGCATAGGCTACTATTAATTTTTTTTTTTTCAGACAGAAATCAATTTAGCAATTTATGTACAAAACAAACTGCTGGTTTGACTGGTGTGGTAAAACATTCCATTTCCAATCTTTTCAGTGGGGTACATTGCTCTTTTCCATTTTCCACAAAAGGTTTTATTCATAGGTTCTAGGTTCCTGTTACTTTCACAGTGTTCAGGTCTACCCAGTCTTTTGATTGTCAGTACAATTCATTCAATCTATTTTAACTAATACAGAAAAAAAATAGATTAGTTTTACAATCTTGACATGAAATCCTTAATTAATCATACATTAGTTGAACATTGGTATGTCAACATTATAAATTCTCAACCATGACATTCTCAACCATTCTGGTTTACAGTGTCAAGTCAGTGGCACATATCCTAAATTTATACAAAACAAGGATAAGTTTTATTTTACATTTGTTTCACTTCTGGTCTGCTTTTCATGTAACAGTATCCTAAAAGTGAAAAATCATATATAATACATTTCTTGGAATTCTTGTTAGTCATAGTTCTGCCTTGCTGCAACTATTTTTACCCTACATTATCATACATTCAATGATAATATTACAAATGAATAAATTCACATAGAAGAAATTTGCATCTTGACTCAGTGCAATATTTCAACAACAGTACATGATAAAATAAATTTCCATAGTACAATCCTAAAACATTTCTCAATACTTTAGTGATAGAAAATTTCTCTTTTCTTAAAACCATTTACATCTTTTTCAATCAAATTATCCCCTCTGTCAAATGTTTCAATTATCATTTCCAGAGTTTCTCAAACATATCTTATAATCAGTCCACATTTATAATGTCCTCTGATTTAGAAACCAATTCTGCGGATAAAACTGATCTTTTTCTCTTATAGCAATTATTTTAAATGCTCAACCTAACAAGTTTGTTTAGAAATATCACACTATAATGATATTTACTCTAACAATACTTTTACTCAGTCCTTTTTCTTCACAAGTAAAGGGATTTAGTTTTAAAATAGTAAGTTTGGTAACTAACTATCAGTGAATTTGTCATTCAATTCATCCTGTACTCCAGGCATAAATTTTACAAATAAGAGTAACAATGTTAACAACATCAAGCTTATTCCAATTGTTTTCAGAAGGTAAGGCTTTATCATTTTCAAATGATATAATATTTTTGCCTTTCTTTCATCACACAACAATGGCATCTGCATGTGAGCAGTGTACAATTTTTTTCTAACAAACACAGTTATGTCAGACAAAAATTTTATGTACTTATCTAGGTACTTGATCAGCCCAAGGAGATCCAATTCGGTCTGCCATGCTTCTTGAAGTAGTTTGAGTGGTCCTCGGACAGTGGGTCCAAAGATTGGTCCATAGGCTCCTCGACTTTCCGGATAGGATTCAGTTGACATCTCATGCTTCGTGCATAAGTTCATTAGGACTGGATTGAAGAGTTCCGAGGTGAAGTTGGTCCCTCGATCTGTCGGTATGGATTGTGGTAACCCATAGCTTTTGGTAGTTTCGGTCCAGTTCTCAGCCCTCGTTTCTTCAGTGATGCTCCTCAAATCTTCATCTGTACCGGCAACTGCAGGTTTGCATTGTTGTTTGTTCATGCTGTGGTCTATCTGTTCATAGACATCAGTAGTAGGGTTTTCTTTCTCGTCGACAGCTTTCTCATGTAGCTGTAGCAACTCTGGGTCTACTTTCTGCTCAGCAATCAATTCATTTTGTGATGACTTCTTTGATTGATCATTTCCTTTCGGACAATCTTCAATCTTGGAGAAAATAGTAGTATCAAGTTCCACTTCTCCTTCCTCTTTCTTCTCTCGTGGGAGAATTTCTTCTTTCTTTTTCTTTTCTTGTGAGATAATTTCTTCTTTCTTTTTCTGTGGTGTCATACCCTTTATGACATCACCTACAGGATAAAGTTCTTTTTCTTTTCCTGTCTCCACAATAGGACTAGGGTCTGGATTTTCCTTCACAATCAGTTCAGGTCTCACCCTCCCTTTCGCCAAATCATTTGCTAGGATAACGGATATGCCCTCAACAGGAAGTTTTGATATTACTCCAACTGTCACATATCCTGTCACCAAGTCAGATGAGAGGTATATCCTATGTAGAGGTATTTCTTCTTTCCATTCAAAACCTCTCAATAGGACAGTCTGTCCTGTCAATGTATTATCATTCAGTGGTAATACATCTTTAAGCAGCAGGGTTAATGATGCTCCTGTGTCTCGTAATATGTTTACGGACTTCAGTGGTCCTTCCTTTTGTAAGGCCACACAACCTTCACTAATGAACGGTTGAAAACTGCACAGGGTCTCTGTGTCAATTTTATTCTTCCCTTGACCATGACTTTCGGGTGTTTTTTCATCTTTCGATGACTTCAGACTCTTTTCCGAGTCAAAAATACTTTGGTCTACTTTTTCGTCTCTGTGGACTTGGACAATTAATCCAATAGTAGCCATTCTGTATTTATAATCAGGATATTTATCCTCATTTTCTTCAGTTGTAGATATCTCTACCTTCTGACTTTTGCTCTCAGGCAATTCCACCCTCAGTGTTTCTGGTTTAGAAGAAATCGCAACTGTTCGGACATCTGACCTTCAACTTGATATCCCTCCGCGCTTGATTCTACTTTCAACTTGCCACTCGCAATCAAGTTTTCTTTTATTTGCTGTGTCAACACAGTCCTCGATGGTGTAGTCTCAGTAACTTCTATCTTCAAGATCTCAGCGATCTCTTTTAACTTCTTTATGGATAAAGTTTTCAGAACCTCTTCTTCTGGATTTTCAATAAATTCCATTCTTTAGTTAAGAGATTTATAAAAATAGTAAATTTCCAACTTACGTTTTTCCAATCGAAAGAATGAATTCAGCGTTATTAGGCTTGTTCAGTAGGTCACGGCTTTACACACAACACAACACAACTTGAATATATGCTTCACTATACAACTATATCGGACGTAGCCCGCAAATTGTTATGGCCCTTTATGAATCGACTATTATTACGACTCGTTAAATCGGATTCAATGCATATAGTTGTATCTTTATTAGAAGTCTCTAGATTCTGCTAATCTGTAGCCCAAGCTAGGGGTTCCTTGACTGACAGGTCTATGCAGTAATGTAGTTATATTCGTGATAATTATCTTCAACACCTTTCTCAACAATGATAGATCAAACAACTCCAGTTGTTGAATAAACAATTTTATTTAAATTGTAGACTCAATATAAACGATCAATAAACTTCATCAACTGATGGCAACATAAGTTTCAATAAAATGGCATATAATATACAAATCAATATAGCGACTTCACTCGACAAACTTCCGAACTGAACTCTTTAAGGAGGTGGGGACTTTACAAAGAAAACTATCATCGAAGATTCTACAGGGTCTTAATACGCATTTTAACCTCTTTCTCTATAAAATCCAGAATTATCCTCCAATTTCCACGGGGTTGGACGAATTATTTTATTTAAACTGCCCTCAGGGCACAAAGGTCAAACCTTGGTCGCCTTGGACTCTGATACGCACTTGTTAAGAGGTCAATGCTTTACTACGTCATTCATTTATGACCGATATTCGTAACAAAGAATACGTGTTTTATGTGTATTAGAGAGAGATTTTAAAAGAATACGTGTATTTATATGTGTAATAGAGAGAGAGAGAGAGAGATTGTACAAGAATACGGGTTTTATGTGTATTAGAGGGAGATATTTTAAAAGAATAGTGCATTTATATGTGTAGTAGAGAGAGAGATAGAGAGAGAGAATGAGAGAGAGAGAGAGAGAGAGAGATGGTACCAGAATACGTGTTTTATGTGTATTAGAGAGAGAGAGAGAGAGAGAGATTTTAAAAGAATACGTGTATTTATATGTGTAAGAGAGAGAGAGATTGTACAAGAATACGTGTTTTATGTGTATTAGAGAGAGAGAGCGAGAGATTTTAAAAGAATACGTGCATTTATATGTTTAATAGAGAGAGAGAGAGAGAGAATTGTACAAGAATACGTGCTTTTATGTATACTAGAGAGAGAGAGAGAGAGAGAGAGAGAGAGAGAGAGAGAGAGAGAGAGAGAATGAATGAATATCACGTTTTAGTAAACATGTGTCCATTTTGATTCGACTTATGTTTTCAATACAAAGTAAATACTTAGTGCTCAATACTTTTTGGCAAATATTTCCAGATTCTGTCTGAACAACATCATAATGACATCTTTAATAATCACGCACATTACAGATCACATTAGTATGTTGAATAATAAAACACCGTTTATTCATGAAGCTGTAATCGTGTTTGCCTACAATTTACAAACAAGATGATTTTTTGATGATGCTACAAGGTGAGATGGATCATTTGGTTTACATTATCTTATACATTGCATACGCTCCTTCTATAAAGAAGATTATTGCGTCCTACGCTCATCCGTTGTCCGAGTCTAGTCTTGCATTTTTATTAATTAATGTTTTAACTGATGTTAAGTTACTGGTTTTCCTGGTCTGTTCAGGCAACCCATTCCATGCCCGAATGCCACTCGGGAAGAAAGAGAACATTAGCTTCACCTGTAATAGATATATATTTGTAAAATGTATTTATATTTACACATATGTGTGTGTATTTTATTTCGGATCAAATATAGTTTCCTTGTTAGTGTAGACTGTAGACTCACTGTAGACCTACGACATACAGCATTTGGCTATAATAAAAATATAGTTTCCTTGTTAGTGTAGACTCACTGTAGACCTACAGCAATAGGCTATAATAAAATATAGTTTCCTTGTTAGTGTAGACTGTAGACTCACTGTAGACCTACAGCAATAGGCTATAATAAAATAAAGTTTTCTAAAGTGAAAAGTAAAGTAATACCGGTGGAACAAATTGATACATAGGTCCAAAAGAAGCAGCGTTTAGGGTTTTCCGAAACCATGGCATAATAAGGGATTGTGTGGCCTCCTTTACTTTGCCACAGCTAATGTCATGTGCCCATGTGTTAATTGCAAATTTTTTTAAAATATTTATTCAGGTTTTTAGAATAATTTGTTTTCTATTAAACTTGTTAATTGAAACGCCGTGCATTAATCTATGCACTTGACCTTTGACCTTATTGTGTGTTGGAGCTGTCAGAATATTGACCAAAATAATCACTGTGGCCTCTGACCTTGTATAAGCATAAATCATCTGCAAGGGACCATACTCTGCTCAAACTCAGCGGTTTGCGTGGGGGCAGAAGTGAACACGTAAAGAATTGTTTTTAAAAAGTGCTCATTATTTATACATTTTATTTGAGAACCTCTGATCTAAAAAAAAACATAAACAAAAAAGGCACTCGTTAATCTGACACGAAACCTCCACTGTGCCAGGTATGTAGTCTGTCTTACTGTGAGCAACTTGGCACATAGTTATGTCACAATGTTCCACTTAATCTGGCCCTCTGTGTGATAATAACTGGACTGTGCATTTCTACTCGTAGCTGAGTCATTGCCCTAGTAGCACTGAGACCTAATCAACAATATTATCTTTTATATTCTGTACAGAAAATGAGAAAACTACGATTGATATGTTAGAGCCAGTGGCAAATATAAAACAAGTACAACGAAGACATTGGCACAGAGATCATGCAGACCGAGACATCATACATAATATGATCGTACATACTACAGATCATTCATACAGAAAAAAAGATCATACATAGTGTGAAAGATATTTGTGAAATGTGATCTGGAATCTTCGGGAACTACAGGTTTTGCAATTTAATAACCAACATCTGCATAGGTTTTAAATGCAAATTTTAGGAATCACAACATATTGGAGAGAATAAAGCTAAAAATAATTAGTAACATTTTGTTGTTGTAGCTTTTCATCACTAGCTTTGCCTGATTCTATATTCTGTATGTTCTATATTCTGTATGTTCTATATTCTGTATGTTCTATATTCTGTATGTTCTATATTCTGTATGTTCTATATTCTGTATGTTCTATATTCTGTATGTTCTATATTCTGTATGTTCTATATTCTGTATGTTCTATATTCTGTATGTTCTATATTCTGTATGTTCTATATTCTGTATGTTCTATATTCTGTATGTTCTATATTCTGTATGTTCTATATTCTGTATGTCCTATAATCTGTATGTTCTATATTCTGTATGTTCTATATTCTGTATGTTCTATATTCTGTTTGTTCTATAATCTGTATGTTCTATATTCTGTATGTTCTATATTCTGTATGTTCTATATTCTGTATGTTCTATATTCTGTATGTTCTATATTCTGTATGTTCTATATTCTGTATGTCCTATAATCTGTATGTTCTATATTCTGTATGTTCTATATTCTGTATGTTCTATATTCTGTATGTTCTATATTCTGTATGTTCAATATTCTGTATGTTGTATATTCTGTATGTTCTATAATCTGTATGTTCTATATTCTATATGTTATATATTATGTATGTTCTATATTCTGTATGTCCTATAATCTGTATGTTCTATATTCTGTATGTTCTATATTCTGTATGTTCTATATTCTGTATGTTCTATATTCTGTATGTTCTATATTCTGTATGTTCTATATTCTGTATGTTCTATATTCTGTATGTTCTATATTCTGTATGTTCTATATTCTGTATGTTCTATATTCTGTATGTTCTATATTCTGTATGTTCTATATTATGTATGTCCTATAATCTGTATGTTCTATATTCTGTATGTTCTATATTCTGTATGTTCTATATTCTGTTTGTTCTATATTCTGTATGTTCTATAATCTGTATGTTCTATATTCTGTATGTTCTATATTCTGTATGTTCTATATTCTGTATGTTCTATATTCTGTATGTTCTATATTCTGTATGTCCTATAATCTGTATGTTCTATATTCTGTATGTTCTATATTATGTATGTTCTATATTCTGTATGTTCTATATTCTGTATGTTCAATATTCTGTATGTTGTATATTCTGTATGTTCTTTAATCTGTATGTTCTATATTCTATATGTTATATATTATGTATGTTCTATATTCTGTATGTCCTATAATCTGTATGTTCTATATTCTGTATGTTCTATATTCTGTATGTTCTATATTCTGTATGTTCTATATTCTGTATGTTCTATATTCTGTATGTTCTATATTCTGTATGTTCTATATTCTGTATGTTCTATATTCTGTATGGTCCATATTCTGTATGTTCTATATTCTATATGGTCTATATTTTGTATGTTCTATTTCTACATGTTCTATTTTCTACATATTCTATGTTATGCATGTTCTATGTTATGTATGTTCGATATATGAATGCTATACACTTCGTAAGTTCTGTTTTATTTGTTTGTTTACTGTATTGCAATTGCGCATTTATGTACATTAAGCTACTATAAAACATTCACTTTACAATATTATAGACATTTCATTTATAATTTCACTCGATAAAATCTGGCCTTATTTTCTCCTATTCTAAAAAGTCACATTGATTTCACGTGCAGAAAATTAGTGCCAAAATATTTAGTCGGAAATCGTGAATCAATACGCAGCGTAGAGTCTAGTTCTTCACCATCGGTGACATTTAGTGCGGTTTTTTTTTTGGTTTGTATTGTGAAAGGTTTCACTCCTGACGTCATTCCCGCAGGTTGGCAAGCCGTTGACGCAGATGACATGCAAGATGACATGACCCAGAGTTCAGTAATGATTTCTTGCTTCAATCGACCCGCGTAGATTTTTTTGGGGAATCGACGGAGCTGGGGTTTATGTGGAGTTGGCAGTTCGGGGGAACTTTAAAGACAACACCCAAAGAAAAAATAATTACAAAAAGCAAGGAAAACAACTTATAATGGATGGTAACAGAAGCGATGAATTCTTGAAACAAATGGAACCGGAAAAACCTACCACTCGGCATCTTTCGGTCTCAAGAATGTAGCGTTCACATCAAATCTTGTTTTTGAACAGTTCCAATATCTTGAGCTTTAAAAATCGGAAATAGTCTTTCCACCTAGGCACTTAATCTGAGTAAACAAATTTTAACGTCTGGCATATTCATCCTCTTAATCAGTCAAAAAATCCGGCAAATATTTAATGTTAAACGGCATATCCTTCTTAAATGCCAACAGAAATGCCACCAGAAATGTATCATTCTTACTGAACCTTGATTACTTGGTCCTAGTTCCTCCCATGGTTATCCTAAACATTGTTCTCACTGTCTTCGTTTACGGAAAATTTCAGCTTCAGAGTCTGACTCTACGATATCTGCACACTATTTGTTTCCTTCTCTGGAAAGAAAGTTTCCGGTTCAGTGTTCAGCCTCTATTTCACCGTGGATGCTGTATAAATGTATAAAGACACAATAAAAGGAGATGCATTTGTTTTTGACTCCAACAGTTGTAATTTAGTCACTAAACAGCTGAACTGATTTGTTTGTGACTCCAACAGTTGTAATTTAGTCACTAAACAGCTGAACTGATTTGTTTGTGACTCCAACAGTTGTAATTTAGTCACTAAACAGCTGAACTGATTTGCTCTTGATTTGAAAAGAGATAGAGTCTGAATCGTAGAACTTGATATTATCCCCCCTCCCTCCCCCCCCCCTAAAAGAGAGAGAGAGAGAGACAGAGAGAGAGAGAGAGAGAGAGAGAGATAGACTACTTATTCCCATGAATTACAAACTTAAGACTGGTTCATAGAGTTTGGAATTAACAAACTGTGACTTGTATCTCCACCCAGTTTGACATCATGCCCCACAGCAAACGCTTGCACGTTTAATTCAATAGCAATTTATTAAATTGCAGATGAAAGATAAACAGTATTATGCCTAATAATATCCAATGCTTAAACGCTACAGACATGTTTGAATGAAGTAAAATATGTTTACTTTCAAGACAATTTTTTTAAAGCGAAATAATAATAAATAATAGTAATGGTAATTTTTCTATCGCTTCTATCCATGCTATTAAATTTAGCATGCTCAGTGTGTTCTTTGAATAAGTTGCAGTGGCAGTTGTATTAGTATGTAAGGCACACAGCAACTAGCCAAAGAGAATGTCTTTAAGCTCTTTTTAAAAGACTCTTTTGTCTCAGATTCGCTCAGTGTCTGAGGCAAGCTGTTCCATATAGAAGGCGCCACATATTCAAATGAGCGCACTCCAAGGTCCAGCCACACTGGGAATTTTAAGGAGTGACTGTGATGAAGAGGACCGTTCCCTTACAAATTCACTTACAAACTTAGGTATGTAGTACTGAATGTTTAAAGAAAAATATGAGCTATATTTTCAATATAATGAGCTCAAACAAAAAGACATTTTAAAAGACTCTATATAGGGATTGTTATCTATAGATCTAAGATGTCTCCTTAAAGGTTTTCATTTATCCAAGCAAAATATCAAAATGATAATTTTGTGGTATTGTTCAGGAGAATAAAACTTACTCTAGACCAATCGAATCAGTTGGCATGAAAGCTTTTTTGTGTGTTTTTAAACGTGTGGATGCGTTATGGCAACTGGTGGTTTTTATATTTATTATTTAATAGAATGATACCAGAATAATAACAGAAAACCAAATTGACAATGAAATTTGTTTTATACAGTAAAACATTTTGATTAATACAGATAATATGTTGTTTTACATTTTGCATTTCAATCAACACATTAATAAACATATTCATCCACAACCAAATAATATAACAATTCTGAAACCTACATTCTTAAGAATATGTTGACAACCTTGCTGTCACCACATCAGATATTCACACAGTTTGCAGCTGTTGAGTTTTGTATCTATATAAATATATAAAGATCGTGTTTGTGTCCCCACGGATCCCCATTGGTCAATTTGAAAACACGTGAGTTTGTGTCACTGACCTATTTAGGCAGAGGCCTATATACTGTCTAATATTTTTTCACATCCGACATGTGTCTTCGCTAGCTCAGTGGAGAGAACCGGGTTCGATTATCCAGTTAGACTAGCGCTTTTTTTTCTACAATTTTTTTTTAACTTTTAAAAGCAAAAGACATTGTAAATCTACGGGCAATTTAGATTTTAACTGTTAAATGAAAATACTTGCCTATTTTTTTACCCGATTACAATATTTTCTTTAAATTACTTTCCTAAAAGTCTTCAGTAAAAAAAAAAACATAATTTATATATTAGATTTATACTAATTTATAGCTTTTTTTAAATTGTAGTTTAGAAAATGTTTAACTGCACCTTATACAGTCCTGTTTTTTTTTCATCCGGGCAACGCCGGGCAATGTAGCTTGTCTATATATAAAGTTGGATGATTGTGTTCATTCCGATGCCTATTGGTCAATATCAAGACACGTGACCACATTGCCTTAAAGGCCTTTTTAACTTTCGCGATTTGTTTTTCTTCTCACACAAGTACTCCGTAGTATAGTGGTTAGAATCCCCGCTTGGCACTCAGGTCTCCTGGGTTCGATTCTCCTTAGTGTCTTTTGTGTGTGTATGTAAAAATGTAGGCTAATTTTTACCCCATTCAGTGCAGGGCAATTTAGCTACTTATAATATAATTATAATGTCGTCATTGGTGAGAAAAGAGCCAATCAGCAAGTAGAGCTATAGCAGACGCAAAATATTAGAGCAAACTAAACTTTACAAAACTCATAATTTTAAAGCCAAACTAACAATTTTTTAAGCCAAACTCACAATTTTCAGACCCAAGTAGGAATTTTAAAGCAAAAGTCATACTTTTAAACCATAAATCACAATATCATAACCAAATTCATAATTTTAATACCAAAGTCACACTTTTGAAGCCAAACATGCAATTACTAAACCAATACCCAGCTCACAGCTGCTGTTTTTTTTTTGTTTTGTTTTTAGAATCGTCCATGTTATACCTCCCACTCCAACATTTGGGGGCAAATTAAAAATCTAAAAATAGATTTTCTTTAATACAGATGATCCTTAATATTATAGTATTGAAAAGACACAAACAAACAACACAAGACAAACAACAAATGACGCCATGAAACTAGAGTCTAGGCTTTTAAAGTTTTTACAGAGACTATCGACCTCTTTAATACCAAATACGCAAACACATAACAAACACATAACAAACACATAACAAACACATAACAAACACATAACAAACACATAACAAGAAACAATTTCCATTTTCAGGTTGTTGTTTTTTTTTTCTCTCGTTCACAAATATAGAAATATCATACTCATAATCATATAAATGCTGATTTATTTCCGTTTTCTCTTACGTAAGATACATTTTTTTAAATTTGTTTATTTTCGGAATTGTGTGTTTTAAGTTATTTTAAATATGATATAAAAAAAAAATAACGTCTATTTTTGGAATTATGATGTCATAGCTGTTGTTTTAGACAATGTAGGGAGTGTTCAATGTAAATAAATGCTACACTTCTTCAAAATACATGGTTGCAAGACAATACGTATTAAATTGTTAAAATAATTTCTTTATGCATTCATACCGAGGGTTTCAAGTTTGCAACGGGTGGTGTTAGAGTGAGTTATCTGCACTTAGACAAAGCCAAAAATCAAACATAATTTAAAACACTTATATAAAAAATAAACCTAGAGTAGACGTATGCCACGGATTTGCGTAGTGGCATAAAAAGGATGATGGCGCCTCGGGCGAGAGTGGAAGTTGGCGCCTATATAGAATGTTTAAATGTTTTAGTAAGCTATCGTATGCGTAGAAATTAAGACAAGATGGTGGCTTAAAATCATTGATTTTCTTATGTTGAAAATTAAAGTTTGTGTAAATAACTAATTAACTAATTTGTATCATATTTGATTATTAATATGTTTGTTTTAAATGGAAAAATGCCACTTCGGCGCCTATCCAAAGTTTGGTGCTTGGGACGGCCGCCCCATCTAGTTAGGCTACTGAGATATAAGCTTACGGATTATACTATTTTTGTGTTGATTTGTGAAAATGGGGATTAAAAATATCAAGATCATTTACATTATCTTTCATTTCGAGTGGCATCAATGCGTGGGTTGACTGAACTACTCAGGCAAACCAACAACTTAGCATCATGATAAACAAAACTAAACATAAATTTAACGGGGTGGGCAATAATAATTAGGCCTATGTTTGTATTGAATGAGAGTCTGTAGTATCTTAGATAAGATACAACATGTATTTATTAAAGTTCTAACGCTAAGATAATTGGAAACTAAATGAACAGATTTCTTTCTGCTTGTTCAGCTGTGCGCGGGTTCGCCTCTTAGTGCCACAAACGAAATCATTACGTAACACACAAGAGGTTCAAAGAAACCGGAAGTGTGACAGAGGGGTTTTGTTGACCTCCTCTCCCACGCAGATTACATTTGAAAATCCTCTACTTCCTGTATCAATAGTTCTCTCCGGAGAAATTCCACTCAACGACTTTTTATCAAAGAGACTTATATTATAGATCTAGTGACGCCCGTCCCCGCCCTAGTGTTCCCTCCCCACCTCACCCCCGTGTCCCACGCCTCACCCCCCTCCCAAAAAAAAACAACTTTAAAAATCTCATGTTCCATTGATCCCGTACGTGAGTTCAACCCTATACCATCGCCGCTGTATCTATCGACCCTCTAGAAAGGGAGCCAACCTCTGGCTCTGTGCCTGGTGGATGCAATACACAAATCAATGTAATTGTCGGCCTTGGTTTTGTTTTTTCTTTTATCCATACGAGCTCCACCCACCCAACCCCCTCACACCACCAACTAACATCAAAGTTAAAAATTGTCAATGGTAGATTTTTTTTTTTTCCAGATTAGTGAGAGCTCCTGGTGGTAGCGTTTCAAACACTCCCCGCTACTTATTCTCGCCCTTTGAATATGAATCCAGACGAATTGACCTAATTGGTTTGAAATCTGACGTAGTTCCAGCCAGGTGTAGGAAAGGTCAGGACCATCTTAGCAGACGAAGTGTTACACGCAGGGGCTGGATCAAACATAGTGCAAAATACTCACGTGCAACAAGGGAAGGGGACACCGCTGAAATTTTGTTTCCACATCAGGAACTCAACATGGCTGATGGCCTTCACATTAAAGTACTACAAATCGTTCAGCTGAAACATCCGGAAATTTGGGGCCTTAAATTAAATTTTTCTTCTAGGGACAATTCTTTTAGAGAAGTTAGTTGTGAAAGAAGTTTAGAGACGTCAGTTTTGAAAGAAGTTCAAAGACGTTATGCAAGTGCATACCCCGCTTAATGGGTTAATCCATGCCAGGCGATCTCAAACACATCTCTTAAGTGATAAAATGGCACATGCCTTCATCCAAGTTTGAGACCCTTTATCTAGACCATGCAAAAAAGGTTCGAGTTCGTTCGGTGTGTTCGGTTCGGGTTCGGTTCAATTCCCATCTCTAATGCAAATGCACTTGTTTTGACAACTCAAAAGTAAACTTAGACCTTTATATTAAAACGAATCGGTAAATCCGTTTCATTGCTACCAGCCATTGAGAGCAGAGTTGACTCTGTGTTAAACCTTTTGAGTTAAACACACGGCGACATCATTCAACCTAAGGGACATCATTCAACACAAGGGACATCGCTCTCATCAGATTATTCCTTGTTGTTTTTTTCTCTATTTTAACTCAATCGTGCCATGGAGATATATTGAACCGAGGCCGTCAGTCCATTATCTCCCATTCTGTCTGCAATCACATCCGCCAGACAGATACATTGAAATCACTCACGTGCATTTCGATCCGTCGCTTGTGTGATTGTGTTTTTTTTAACTCTAGAGTGAATTAGACGCAATGGGTTGAGGCAGTGGGAAAGGGTGGGGGGGGGGGGGCTGATTTGAAGTCGAATTACAAATAGAATAAATACATGCCAACTCTGCATTTTTTAATGTTACAACTTACAACAAGTTGTCTATTGTGGGTGGCACAGTGACCGGTCGGCCGATCGAGTCCTGGTGAAGGCTAGGATTTATTCTCGGGTCTGGAGGGTGTTCCTGAGTCTTCTCTGCTCTGATGGATACCACACTTTAGTTGGGGTAAAGTTATGGCGGCTGGGCATTGTGCTGGCCACACAATCCCCTAGTATGCCGTGGCCACGGAAACTGGTGAACGCTGCTTCGCCGGCCCCATTGTTCAATTTATTCTGACGAGATACCTTACATTGTCTATTAGACCATATTGCTTTTAGCTATTTAGCTACCGGTATATCGTGATTTTTTTTTTTATATTTCGATCTGATGTAAGTAAAATGTCGATTTTCAGATAAGTACGTCACTGGATATGAAACAACTAACTAAATCATTTTTTTGTTTACCAGCTAGAGCTAGAGCTAGAGCTAGAGCTAGAGCTAGAGCTAGAGCTAGAGCTAGAGCTAGAGCTAGAGCTAGAGCTAGTCCTACAACTAGTGCATTGGAGTGTCAACAAAACCGCCCGGGTTCTAGCCTTGCCGCCCACCGATCCCTGTCGCCCCTGCAGGAGTTTTAAGCCCTAGAACGTAATAATCTTCTAATCTTCTCTAGAAAGAAAGTATGTAATCTTTTTAAGTCACGTCTCCCTTGACTTGTGTGTGAGTGTGTAATTTCTCGTTTTCTGTGTTGTTATTGTTTTTCAACATTCTACATTTAGAAGTCGCGGCGTTGACATCCAGCTTTAATCTACCATTGGGATTTCTGTTGTAATTTTCTATAGGCCTAAAGCCCTTAGCACAAGAACGCTTTCCAGGTATCTCTTCATGTGTAAACGGTTATAGATATATATATAGACAGATACATAGATAGAAAATAATTAGATAAATATATAGATAAATAAATAAATAAATAGACAGATAGATAGATAAATAGATACATAGATGGAAAAATAGATAAATATATAGACAAATAAATATATACATTCATACATACAGACAGATAAATAAATAGAGAGACAGATGGATAAATAGAGAGACAGATGGATAAATAAATAGAACAATAGATTGACAGATAAATAAATAAATATATAACTATATAACTATACATTGATGGATAAATATAAATTGACAGATTGATAGATAATATAGATGCGATTTATTTATTTATTTATTTCAGATTATGCTTTACCTGCTCACAGACCTCATCACCAGATTATTTGAGCTTAGTTTGGTTTATTTATTTATTTGCTTACCTGCGTCTAATCACTGTCTACCCGTAGCCAGTAAGCGCGTCCTTCTCTCTGTGAATACAAACACAATAACAAATACAACACTCTCCTGAACTAAACTAAACCATGGCCACAGACAACATCATAAGCAAAACAAGCAAACAAACATGAGCATGTATTTCACACACACACACACACGCAACAACAGATAAACCCTCGACAAAATTGATTGGAAATTGGCATCGTTAAAAACATCTCGTGTTACACACCAACAGTAGACCCCCCCCCAAAATACAGGAAGTTGTGACTTCTATTTAGATTTAACGTGTTGTATTGGTAAATATTCCTATAATGCTGCATTTATTTACTTTGTGGTTCATGTATTCTTTTTTTTTTTAAGTCCAGGCCTATTCTTGACTTAAAAGGACGCTCCTGAAATGTAACGCCAAGGATAAGTTCTGAAAATGTTTATATATATTATTAATATATTCAACTGAAAACAAACTTTTAGGTTGCTGTTGCTTTGTTAATTTCTGTTCCCACATTTTTGTTTTTAGACATTTTTAAATCTCATGGTTTCATTGCGGAAGTAAAGATCCAGATTTTAACCCTTACAGTCCCAGGCGCGTATATAGCGGAACTGAAGGCAGCATAGATAGAAGTAGGTCGGTACGGGAAGGGTTAAATTGACTCTATATGTTTGGCCAAGGTTTTGTTTTTTCAGTGGCTAGGCTATACAAAAGGTTAGTGCTGCCATCACAATATCAAAACAGTCTTTATTTTCCCAGATAGATGCTGACCACTCAGATGACCTATGTCCAGGACAAGTGGGGGGGAGGGCAGTTTGACTAGATTGGAACCAGAGACTTTCTGCACTTGCTTTACAAAATTGATTCCCACGTGACGTTAAGATAATTCGTGGCTCGCTGTATTATGCTGGTCAAATTTGACGATATAAAAGGCAGAATCTTTGCTATCTCTTTGCCTGATGGCTTGGTCCAACGTATAAGCTCATTTAAAACATTAGTTAGAAATGTACATTGACTTGGCCATATAGTTTTCTTTGATAAAGAAAATATATACAGTTAGATTAAACTAACTTGCTAACCGTCAATTCACATATTCCTGCATTATTTTCTTTCAACTGGGCATTGATATGAACGTGTGTGTGTGTACTCTTGTAAGCAGAGAGCTTATTAGTCAATTATTAGTATAAAAAAGGTAGATTTCCATAGCAACAAAAATCTTGTTATTTGTGTCTTATTGAATTATCACCAGACACGCATACTAGATTATTGCGTTCTAAACTTATCCTTGGTTTAAATCTAGTCTAGCATAATTTATAAGCGTTTTATATTAGACTAATGTTAAGTTGATGGTTTTCCTAGCATAAATTAATGAATCATAATTGCGTACCGTCTTTCAATGCAATCTATTCTCTGTCGTGAAAAGTATTTTTGCTATCATATATATGCTCTACTGGGAGAAAGGCTATTATTAGGCATCCCCCCTTTTACCACTGTCTGCTTTTCCCTATGCTTTCAACGATAAACGTATAAGCAGGGACTATATTTTTTTTTTTTACTTTTTGCTTATGTAAATAAAGAGTGATCTATAAATAGACTGCAGTATTCCGATTGGCTACTATACAGCCAGAATGCAAAACAAACTGTACATATTGTGACGTAGAAGGTCAGTAAGAGTTCACTCCTATAACCGCCCCCCCCCCCTTTTTTTTTTCTTTCTTTTCATTACCGCTCTAATGGACTGTTCGCCACATTGTCTTATATATGTCGAAGGCTTACCCATGTCCGATTAATGGGCCGTATTGCTGCTGAGAGTTAACACCCTTGCCCCTTTTACAAGTCAATCTTTTATGACTGACTTGTAAATTACAAGTCAGTCATAAAATATTGACTTGTATAAGGGGCAAGGGTGTTAACTCTCAACAGCAATACGGCCCATTGGCCAGAGCGGTCACTAGAAGAAATAGAGTGTGCTCCCGTGATGTGAGACTGTTGTGGCGACTTCCAGAGTTTTGAAACCTTTGATTGTACTTGTGTTTTATGTTGTTGATGTATAGATCTATGTTTGTCGTATCCAATTAAATAGTTTTGTTAACTGTTTCTGTAACCATCGTTCATTCTTGCTGTTCAAGTGTATGAATATTAGAATTCTTCAAGGGTTTAACCAAAGACTATAGTAAGATGAAAGGGAGCTTGATCTATTTTAAGACCTTAAGTGTTGTTTTTTTCCGTGCGCAGCCACTAAATGTCCTAAATGACTCCTAAACTTGCCTAAAGACTTCAACTGTATACAACTGTCGATATATATAAGTAATCCGTGGATCCGTTAAACGGATCCGGATCTTTTCAGTGAGCGCTCAATTGAGCGGCGATCAGTATGGTGAACCGTTTCGCCCATCTCTAGTCGATTTTAATCCTAATTTTCAATTTCATAGCGATGTACTAAACCGGAAGTCTAGAGAACAGGGTGCGATCGGAAAATCCCGAAACAGAGTATTTCAAGTTATCAAATAGCACAAATATCAAAGCGAGCGGTACCTCTTATTATAGTCTTTGGTTTAACGAAGTCATTTGAGATATACAGACCCCCCCCCCCCCAGACACCGAGACGTAACAATATTTATATATATCCTAGACAATATATATCTATATGAATAAATGAATTGAACAATGTGGATGTTACATAATGCATTTAATCAACTTTTTAACACTCACAGAAGTCTCGAAACCTACTTCCGGTATTAAGTACTTCCGTTCTCATTACAATCATTGTTATTTCTACAAGCAAACCAAAATACAAATTCCACCAAACAAAAAAAAAATAACATAACAAACAATAACTGAACATACAAACAAACAAACATGACAAACAAATACACGGGGTTTAAAAAGAACAGAACCAACAATTCATTGCATATGTTGCATAATATAAAATAATCTCAGTATGCACAACGAGCATCTATGACGTCATCAGTTGTGTGGGGGCAAAAAGTACTGTATTGAAAATGGAGAAAAAAAAATTGGGGTTTTTTGTTGTTTTATATTAAGTTTGGAAATGAGCCACACTGTGACATTTTATAGTTTAAACAAAATGGACGCTTTCATGTAAAGGAATATTTGGTTTTCGTAAATAAAAATATATTTATGACTGTAACATAAGCGTATTGAAGAGTTTATTGGTCTTGTATGTTATACTATGGAAAAACAATTCTAGCAAAATAATAACTTGTGAATGTATATATATTTATTTATAGTTTTCTACTCTCTACCCCACACTCTCGTGTTTTCTATTTCGATCTCTTTCTCAACTTTTACATTTTCTCCATTTCTCTTTCTATTCCCCATTTTCTCGTTTTCTCTTGTTATATTTTTTCTGCCTTGCTTTCAATGTTTATCATTTTATCACAACTCTCTCTCTCTCTCTCTCATCTCTCCCTCTATATGATCACCTCTTCCTTTATTCTTCTTCCCCTCCTTCTCTATATTTCTCTCTCTCTCACTCTCATTCCCTCTGTAACAGTTTTATTCTTGTTGTCCCTAAAGGGCCTATTTATTCACCTTGTCTACTTGCCGCTTGTCTACTCCTCGATCTATCTGTCTATCTATATACCCATCTATCTTCCTGCAATACATGCCCTTATTTTATCTTATATATTACAGACGCTCTTTCTATAAAGAAAATATTATTACATCCTAGGCTCATCCGTGATCTGAGTATTAGGCGCATTTTTATTAATTTTTTAATGACGTTTTAAGTTACTGGTTTCCCTGGTTTGTTCAGGCAAGCCATTCCATGCCCGGATGCAACTCGGGAAGAAAGAATACTTATAAGCGTTTGTTCTGGCATAACGCCGCATAAGGGACAAGGAAAGTGTTTTTGTCTTTTTGTTTATCTGAGCATTGTAACAGAGTGTTATTGTGTTGTATTTCTAAATAAGAGTTGCCTTATGTATCATTACTACTTTACTCTTTGCCCTTCTGTGTGAGAGAATAGTTCTATTTGTTTTTTTAAATATGTATGATTTCCCTAGAGTAATTTAAGGGAAAAGCTAAACTTTTTCACCCGCCAATTTCTAAAACTAAGTGCACGTAGACCTTCTCACCGTCTCTGTTAAAATTGTGTACAAGATAATATCCCTGTTGTCTATTGTGTTATTGTAAAAAAAAAAAAGTAAAGTTAAAATGAAGGTCAACAATAAGAACGGATGACCTTGAACGGGATAATCTCAAAGCAAGCCATTGTATTAAATGTCTCTTTAAAAGCCCCACCTCCCCCGACCCAGGTTATTTAGTATGGAATAGAACATATTATGTTCAATGTGAACAAAGGCCAGAACTGACTAGATTAAATGGCATGGATACCATCCGTTGTTGCATCATGTTAAGTCTTGGATACCATCCGTTGTTGCGTAATTTAAGTTTTGGATATCATCCGTTGTTGCATCATGCTAAGTCTTGGATACCATCCATTGCTGCGTCACACCTAGCCTTATCCTCAAAAGATCAATTAACCCACGAGATCTGGGAAATAGATCTGCCACTTCTAGGGTTAACAACCTACGTTTCCAGTTACAGAAGTTACCACACTGCGGCATACTTTGAATTCCATAGTCGCCCTATGGAATGTTATCCTAGGGCGTCCCTACTTATATTCCCTTGAAGATTGAGTTGTTCTATTCACGGTTCAGACGCTTGTTAAAGATTTGTTTTTTTAATAAATACAGCTACTAACTCCTTTAATCCCTACAATGTAAATATACTTTTATTTTCAATGCATAGTCGAACAATGTACCACTGTTCATCCGTTAAAAGTTAAAAGACAGCCATTCAAGCAGTATCATGGACAAGACTTAAATATTATGCATGCATGGTGAAGTGTATAGTGTACCAACACTTCCGGTCCGTTTCGTTCATTTACTAACAAAACATGCCTTAGTGCTGCGTTCCTGGTTGTACTGAGAATAAGAAAAGATGTAGAGGATTAAATTTGCATTCATTTCCAAAAGATGTTGCCGAAAAAAAACGATGGATTGTGAACTTCAGACGTGGAGATTCACCTATTTATAATCCCAAACTTACTGCTTGATGCAAAATAAAAAATTGAATACATCTATGGATCATGTTTTTAATAGCAAAGAAAAGCTACTTTTGACTACTTTATTTTATAAATCGAGCTACATTTAACTTAATTAACGCAGACTAACACAGCGAGTATTAATTATCGCATACTCACTTTTGATGTTAAACAGATTACTCATAACTAATCTTGTAACCTTTGTAAAATTATAAAAGACCAGAACTGGCAGTCGATGTTTAAATAAATTGTCAAACATTTGCAAAAGCATGTTTTTGTGTTGACGGAAGTATACCGGAAGTTCATCAACACGATAAACCTTGACCTATTGAAAAGATCAGGCCTCATTAAGACTTGTCCATACGCGTCTCGGCGTGACCGGGGGCACATAAAAGTGGGCAGCAGAAAGGAAGAGGGGTGGATATTTTTAATACTTTGTTAATATGGAATCCTTTGTCGCGCAATAGTTAGTCTAAGCAAGTAAAGTATCCCGTCAGACCAAATGGATTCAAAGGGCCGGTGAAGCAGCGTTCAACAATTGTCTGTGGCCACGGCATACTAGGTGATTGAGTGGCTAGCGCAATGCCCGTCCGCCGATACTTCACCCCAACTTAATTCGGGTACCCATTAGAGCTGGGTAAACCCAGGGACACCCTCCGGACACCCTCCGGACACCCTCCGGACCAGGGAACAAATCTTAGCCTTCACCAGGATTCCAACCCAGGACCTTCGGTACGCCAGCCGAACGCGCTACACTGCTCGGCCACAAATGCCTCAATTAGTTTGATACTGAGACCAAATTCTCACAGGGAGGTTACAAGAAATGACTTTGTACATAAAGTATCCTTTCTTTGGTCTCGGTTCAGTCTTGGACTGATTTGAATAACTTGGATGTAAGAGCGCTTACACCAGTGGGGTTCGCCACAGAGGCTAGACTTGGCCTTTTTTTGTTGTTGCCAGTTCGTACTATTTCAAGCTAAATCTAGTTTTCTATACCAACGATAAACGCTTGCAATTATACAAAATTCTTAGTTTTACCATATTTTAGCATAAAGTTTGTGCTATCTTATAATTTTATTATTGTAAGTATACTTAGTTTTACCATATTCCGTGCTATCTTATGATAATTGTAAGCATTTGTATGCGATCAAGACTTAACAACGCGCATCAGCTGTGTATGTGAAAGTGTGTGTATGTGTGCGTGTGTGTATATTATCAAATTGCATGAACACACGTTTGAATTCGGTAAATGCGAAAACATGTTTGCCAGCCACTTGTAGGTGTGATACGCAAAATGTATGTGTACACTTGCCAACTAATAATAAGCTCGCATTCCATAAAACCTTTTGCTGGCGCAAATAATTACTACCGAATTGAGATGGAGGCCAAACGGCTCGGGTTCCCGCAAGAATCTTTAAGTTATAAAACATAATGCATAACAAGTTCCCTATAACATGAACAAACCCAGTTTTTTAAGTATCTGTCTAGCCATTGACAACCTAGTCTATTTGAAAGTTTCAGCAATTCCTTGAATCTCTATAAAGGATGTTTACAATATTTCTGAGGATGGAAAATGTCAAAGGGTGTCTTTACTCTACCAAAAAACATAAAGTATTGTCATGTACAACTATGCTCTAAAAAACGGTGTTAAGCTTATCAGCTCTCCAACAACATTAGCCCTTTCAATTCAGAACTTAATTTTAAATAGTATATAGTATCTCTAAAATGTGAGTAATAATTTAGCCTAAACATTTGTCTGGTAATTACAAAACTGTCTCCCTTATAAACGTATTATTTATCGATGCATTAAAACAATCGAATAGTGCATTAATAACTTCGTACTAAATGCTAGTATATAAACAGTGAACTGTGTAGATTACTTTAACTAAGCACATTGTGTAGTTAGGATACTATTAGTAAATCAACTAAATTGTACTAGATGTACTGTGTATAATTTTAACACTTTGACGTCACAAAAGGTCATGATGATACAGTTGAATGAAACTACAGTTTACTGTTCTACTATTCATTTTTTTACGATCACTTTCTGAATACATTCCTCATTCTTATCTTCTCATCACACATTCTACTTCCCCTCAAGAGATTCAGAAGCATCCGCCCATGTAAAAGTGCATCCTCCCATGTAAAAGTTTCCTGACAAACAAGAGTTGTGTTTTTAAAGCTAGCCTAGTTTATTTTGACTTGAGAGTTTGTGGGAATAATAATAATGATAGCGTCAGACCCGCTCAACGGAACATAACAAATGTGATTACAGGCGAAGTAACACGATCATAACATGTAAAGAGTTATCAATGTAATGGCACATGTAATGGACAAAAAAATGTAATAACAGGTATGCGATAACACGTGCAAGAGCATGTGTAATTATGTCTTTAAGACGTATGTCATTATGCATTTTGCAACAATTATTTAAAAAAACAAAACAAAAAAAAACAGTAACAACATATGTCATGAAAGATGTAATCATACAGGTAAACTAAGTATTAAATATGTACACGTAATAAATCAATGTAATCATACATCTAGATACTGCATGAAAGATGTAATCATACAAGTAGATAATACACGAGCGATGCAATCATACAGGTAAATTATGTATGATAGATCTAATCACATATGCAAATTATGCAAGAGCGAAACATATAAAACAAATTCTAATACATATGTTATAGATAAATCATAAGAGATGTAATCGTCACACGTGTATATTATGCGTGACAGGTGTAATACTACATGCCAACAACGTAGGTAATGAAATTTAGTGCCACCTTAACGAATAAAGCCTGACATCGCCGTCCCGTGGCACTGCCAACAATAAGCGCCATGTGGCAGTGGCAGTGACAGCCACGGCATGTATCATATTCCAGAGTAACAGATGTATAGTTGTAATTGTTTGAGGGGAAAGGGAGGGGGGGGTGAACCAGCACACATGACCCGATGCCACAACGCGTGAGAAGACACCTTGTCACAGCACGCCCTCATGACATAATGTGCAAGTGTGTGACAGTGTCACTGCACGTGTAAGCCGCACTTGTCACAGACACATGAAACAAACTAGATACAATCGGGTTAATGCATGTATAACGATAAAAAAAACACATTTAAATTACACATGTATTTATAATACGCGTTTGACAACAGGTTGATTGGTTAATATATCATAACAGAAAATAGCTTTTCACAGTTTGTACAATAAATCTGAACGTCACGTGTACTTAGTACGCATTGTGTCCAGACCTTTCAAAATAATTATTTCACACAAACACACTCACAAACTTGGCCTGACCTCGGGTTAAAGTTCAAACAACTATCAATTTGTATTTAGACCACGCCCAGTGACCCAAGCTTGATGTTTATTGATACATACATTGTATAATATATAGCTTGGTGCTATGGCACATTCAAGAGTGAATTTGGTCCATGACTTGCGTTGTTTATCTCTTAATTTCTTTTTTCAAATATACATTTAAAACAGCTTTTTTTTTCGATGTCTTCAGAACAGGCCATCTGCAAGATCCCGGGCTCCCGCGGCCCTTCCGTAATGTCTTTCTTCCGCAACTTATTCGTAAATGAAAAGTTCCATTGTTAGATTCAGAATCAAATGATTATTCTGCGAATATTCATGTTTTTGTATGGCCAGTACGAAGTGGGCTAATAAATCCATGCAATAATTTTCACGACCAGTACAGGTGTGAGCTCTGAAATCCTTGCAATACTTTTCACGACCAGTACAGTGTGAGCTCTTAAATCCTTGCAATAATTTTCACGACCAGTACAGGTGTGAACTCTTAAATCTTTGCAATAATTTTCAGGTCCAGTACAGGTGTGAACTCTTAAATCCTTGCAATAATTTTCAGGACCAGTACAGGTGTGAGCTCTTAAATCCTTGCAATAATTTTCACGACCAGTACAGGTGTGAGCTCTTAAATACTTGCAATAATTTTCACGACCAGTACAGGTGTGAGCTCTTAAATCCTTGCAATAATTTTCATGACCAGTACAGGTGTGAGCTCTTAAATCCTTGCAATAATTTTCACGACCAGTACAGGTGTGAGCTCTTAAATCCTTGCAATAATTTTCACGACCAGTACAGGTGTGAGCTCTTAAATCCTTGCAATAATTTTCACGACCAGTACAGGTGTGAGCTCTTAAATCCTTGCAATAATTTTCACGACCAGTACAGGTGTGAGCTCTTAAATCCTTGCAATAATTTTCACGACCAGTACAGGTGTGAGCTCTTAAATCCTTGCAATAATTTTCACAGTCTGTTCAGTGTGAGGTCATTAATCCTTGCAATAACTTTTCACGTTAGTGTGAGTTCATATAACAGAGCGTGATTTATTAAGTGATGTTATGTACATGTTAGATTATTGACACGATATTTGCATTGCTTCACGCATTGTTGTTCTATCGCTTGTCGGTAGACTCAAATTGTTCTCATTAGTAGTGGACATTGATGTATCACGATAGTTTCATTGTATCAGGGGTATCAGTGGCGCATCAGTTTAGTGTGCACCCTGCAAAATGAACACGCTGATGTTTTTTTGTCAATGGTCGTGTAGGTTTTTGCCAGCGAGCCAGCGAAGTAGAATTTTTTTTCTGCGAGACTTTAAAGCTAAAATTGGCCCACCAACGAATCTCTAAATAACAGTTTCCGAAAACCTTGGCGTTTAAATGTTCCGTACTTGTAGATTCTCTAGCTTTATAACAGTTTAATTACTGCTTATTGGAGCATGGTGGTCGAGTGGCAGTGCGTTCGACTGGCGCACTGAAGGACCTGGGTTCGAATCCTGGTGAAGGCTAAGATTTCCTCGCGGTTCTGGAGAGAGTCCCTGAGCGTACCCAGCTCTGATGGGTACCTGACTTAAGTTGGGGTAAAGTAAAAGCGGCTGGGCATTGCACTGGCCACACAATCACCTAGTATGTCGTGGCCAAATAAACTGGTGAACACTGCATTACCGGCCCATGGGCCAATTTTGTCCGACGGGATATCTTTTTTTTTTATTGCTACACATGGTGAGTAAGAAGTTGATTTGAGCACATCCAACTATCACTTCTTTGCTAGACGGCATTGAATGCATCAGGGATACAATTTCTATGCTTTAGATGACGAACTAGCTGAAAACTGTTAAGACGCCAGGTTGAGACCTAATGACGATGCGCCACGCGACGGCAGTAGCAGATGCTTGCAGGTTGCAGCAAATATTTCACCGCATGGAACGTACTTCAGTGAGCTATCAGAAAACCCAATGTATTTATGTTTGAGGTTATGAAGGCTCTAACTGCAATGCTGAGTACCACACGAGAGTTGGTATTCCTGTTTCCATTGCTGCTAATTCCAGATCACGTGATCGTGTATTGGAGCATGAAAGACGAGTGTTAAAAACGTACTAATGTTATTGAAGTACGTTGAATTATGGAATAAGGTTTAGCCAGCTTGATTATTTTGTATTTTTTTTAAGTTGTTTATGTTATGCATCGGGAATCGTGCAACATTTTAATGTAAATGTCTTTCCTAAAAAAATGCTAGTTGTTGAAGAGTTATGATCGAAATTGTACAAGATCTATCGCTTTGTCTCTCTTTTATTCTCTGTTTCTTTCTTTCTCGCTCTCTCATCTTCTTTCTCTCTCTCTCTCTCTGTTTTCCCACTATTTTTACATAGACACTTAGATCTATATATAGAAATACACACATATCCACATTTGCTCCCTGTTTTATACTTCTATCTTTCAAAGTGTAGAGTACACACACAAGGTATTCTGATCTCTTCCTGGTTTTTATGTCTATACATTGTAATGTTGTTCTTTGTTTTGTTGGTTCTAACTTTTCGTTTGTTTTACTTTCCCTGCGTCTCTCTCCTCACACAGAGAACTTGTCAACATGTTCACACAAACACACATACACACACACACACACATTCCAAGCGGCTCCAGGATGCTTTTTAGTATTTTTTTAGTTTGCGAGTCGCGCTCAAATTTTGTAATAAAAGAAAATCGTTTTGAATCTACAAAAAAACATGTTTTCTCTGCACATGCGCAGTGGCACAATTCCAGAAGATACTAGATCAGTGGCGCGGATACAGATACAGTTCTATGAAGCAATTTCAGTGAAATAAGTAAGCGTGGGGTAATGGAGTAATGTAGAGTTTAGCACTGACATCACAGCCGCGATAGTTTTTACCCGAATTATGCACAATGAACTTTTTAATTGTGGTGCAAACTCATAGAACATAAAATATTATATCCGGATTTGTATGTGGTCGGCACAGCGAGTTAAAAGGCTTTTTTTTCCGCGTGACCCAATGACAGCGAGGTAGACTAATGGAGACTCGAACAAGATTGTTTGCAGATGTTAGGGCCGAAATTTTGAAGTTCAGGACGAACGAAGGTCACTCTCAAGTGGCCCTGTTCTTTAAGTCCAAGGTTTCTGTAAGGTCAAGTGCTCCACGTGCCAGAGCTCACGTCTGGAGATTTCACCACGCCCTCACGCGCCGAACATTACAATTTAGTTACGTTAGCAAGTTGACTTTTTGTAGTAACCTTTATAATTCTTGTACATGGACGTGTGGATAGTTTCACGTTATTCACACGTAAAGCCGTGCAAATTAGAGCGTGGTTGGCGGCAACGGCAGATTGCAACGGCAGATGGCGTGCAGAGGTTATGAATAGGAGTCGTATATGCACCAGAAGCACTGGTAATGGGGCGTCTAATCGAACTCTTCCACTTTGAAGAAGTTTCTCCACTGCGGCCCGACGTTGACGGGGCTGGTGATGGACGACTGTGTGCAGAAGGTCGTCTCCTCTTCAAATGCATCGGAATCCAGGGATCTGGAATAGAAGATAAACAAATGATTGACTCAAATCTATTGTTTATTCTTAAATATGACTTAAGTCAATTGTTAAGTTAGATATGACTTAAGTATATTGTTGATTCTTAGATATGACTTAAGTAAACTGTTAAGTTAGATATGACTTAAGTCAGTCGTTTATTTTCGGATATGACTTAAGTCAATTGTTAAGTTAGATATGACTTAAGTCTATTATTTATTCTTAAATATGACTTAAGTCAATTGTTAAGCTAGATATGACTTAAGTATATTGTTTATTCTTAGATATGACTTAAGTCAATTGTTAAATTAGATATGACTTAAGTATATTGTTTATTCTTAGATATGACTTAAGTCAATTGTTAAGTTAGATATGACTTAAGTCTATTGTTTATTTTCGGATATGACTTAAGTCAATTGTTAAGCTAGATATGACTTAAGTATATTGTTTATTCTTAGATATGACTTAAGTCAATTGTTAAATTAGATATGACTTAAGTATATTGTTTATTCTTAGATATGACTTAAGTCAATTGTTAAGTTAGATATGACTTTAGTCAGTGGTTTATTTTCGGATATGACTTAAGTCAATTGTTAAGTTTGATATGATTTTAGTCAGTGGTTTATTTTCGGATATGACTTAAGTCAATTGTTAAATTAGATATGACCTAAATCTATTATTTAGTCACGCGGTGGGCTGCATGCAGCTCTAGAGAATCGACAGGAAATGCAGCCATCAGAAGTCCTTGAGCTCAGCACCGAGGCCGTGTGGCACCGAGACTATGTCTGGAATTAGATTGACAATTTTGTGTCCTGAGAGTAGTGCCACTATGTCAAGGACGAGGCCATCTCGTAAGTAACGTTACATTTTCCTGGTGAGTTCAAGTCTTTTAATCAATGGACAATTATGTAGGAGAGAGAGAGAGAGAGAGACAAACAGAAAGATAAGGAGAGAGCAATAAAAGATAGAAAAATATATACAGAGAGTAAGAGTGCAAGAAATATATATAAAGATATAAATAATTTACGGTATATAATATTGCAGATAGAGAGAGTGAGAGAATCTTTGGAGATATAAGAGAAAAGAGGAAAGAAAATGGTAGCTTAATAGAGAGAAAATGAGAGAGAATGAAAAAGATAGAAAAAGATTGTGAAAGAAACAGAGAAGGAGAAATGAAGATATAACTATATATTGAGAAATACAATATACATATATAAGTAGAGAGAGAAATATAGAAAGAAAGAGTCAGGTAGAGAGAGAGAAAAGGGAGAGAGAGAAAGAGCAAGAAGATAGAGAGAAAAGAGAAGATTGTTAAACTGTGGATGGCTAATAGAAAATAAAACCGGGGACATACAATTAGGGCTAAAGAATGAGGGGGGGGTGGAGGGGTGGCGGTCAAACGCGAGACAGTGGATAGAGGAGGCGTGGGGGGGGGAGCCTTGTGGAGCAGCTCAAATATTCCAAACCGAGAACAATAATATTCTTTCATTTGTCCCAGACGCTGGCGCCCTACCCCCAACCCGGCCCCCTCCTTTTTCTTTTACTCCACCCCGCCCCTTCCCCCAGGACCCCCCACGAAGCACGTCTAACTGATGGCGATCAGAGCTACTTGTACACGCGTAACTCAATAGATGGAGGAGGGGGGGGGACAGGGCGCACATATACTAGGTCGATATCTGTGTATCGATTAGGGCGCCGTGCCTCTCGTCGAACTTAAGAGTGATGGGGTTGATGAGGAAGGGGGAAGGAGGGGGCGGCGAGAGAGTCTACTTGAAGAATACAATCACTGCCCCCCCCCCCCCCCAGGTGGTGGTAAGGACGAGGGTCAGAAAAATTGAGAGAGAGAGAGCGAAAGAAAGAGAAATTAACAAGTGGAAAGGGGGGGAGTAATAATAGCTAGGTGACCAGGGAGGCCAAAGGACGCTGCGCCGGGAATGAATCTGATAATGGTCAAAGTAACCTCAGACATGGGGGAGGTGCCAGACAAGGGGGTGGGGTCAGACATGAGGGAGGTGTCAGACATGAGGGAGATGTCAGACATGAGGGAGGTGTCAGACACGAGATGGTGTCAGACATGAGGGTGGTGTCAGACATGAGGGAGGTGTCAGACACGAGATGGTGTCAGACATGGTGAGGTGTCAGACATGAGGGAGGAGTCAGCCGTGGTGGAGGTGTTAGACATGGACGAGGTGTCAGACGTGGGGGAGGTGTCAGACGTGGGGGGGGGGGGGTGTCAGACATGAGGGAGGTGTTAGACATAAGGGAGGTGTCAGACATGAGGGAAGAGTCATACAAGGGGCGGGGGTGTCAGGCATGAGCGGGATTACCAGACATGTGGCATGGAGGAGGAGTCAGGCGTTGGGGAGACTAATATGTGGAACGTTCCGAACCGCCCCAACATCGGCTGTTGAAATCATGGCAAACGTGCCGCCTCTGAATGGGAGAAGGAAAAGGGCCGTTATTACTGCTTACGAGCGATACAAGTGGTTGGAGGAAAGTTCCCCCCTCAGGATGCTCGTGGATTCCTGGGTGGGAAGAGCCCGGATCTCAATGCACCACGCACTGAAGCTCAGCGCAGAGATCGGACTCCCGGTCGACCGCATGGCCCTGCGGACGGGCGTGGAACCTCATCCTCACCTATCTTTCAACCTGCCAGAGATACGGACGAACCTGATGGAAGCAGTCGGACCCAGCGCTTGCCTGACTGAGAGGCGCGCAGCTGCTCTAAGGACGGTACGTGCATACTCGGGATTCGTTGAGGCATACACTGATGGGAGCGCGATCAGTGGGACCGAAGCGCGTTCTGGGTATGGTGCTCTTGTGTCGTACCCGAAGGCAGAAGAAAAACGGGCTGAGCTAAGTGGGCCGTGTGGAGCAGTCTGCATCTTTGATGCGGAGATGGAAGCCATCAGAATTGCTGCTGTGGCAATTGGGAAAACGTTCGAAGACACACCAGCTGTTCGTGCTGATGTAGTTATCTTCACTGATGCGCTTTCAGTACTCCAAGCCATCGACGGCTTGGGAACATGGCCTGATCTGCTTGTCCGACTATTAGCTGCTATTTCCGACCTGATCCTCAGGTACGAGGTGAAGGTCATTTTGCATTCCAGGTCATGCAGGAGTCGCTGGCAATGAGATAGTGGATGCCTTGGCCAAGAAGGGATCCCTGACACCCACTCCGGAGGGTCCGTCCACCTTCGCGAGTGCCCGCAGATCAATTCGTGAGTGGGAGACAAGACAGTGGTGGAAGAATTGGGACGAGTCTGACAAGGGTCGAGGTGTGTGGCAGCAACTAAAACGGCCAAATCGAGCTGATCCGTGGTGGAAGCTCCGCAGGAGAGAACAGGCTACGATAGCCCAGTTCCGTACAGGGCACTGCCCTATTGGTGCCTATTTCGGACGATTTAGGCCCAATTTCGATTCGCGGTGCCGACACTGCTTTGAAGCAGAAGAGACGGTCGAGCATTTGCTTTTAGACTGCCCTGCCTTGCAGGAGGAAAGAGTAGATGGGAATGGTCAACAGTTTGCACACCATCCCTTTATGGGAACCTGGCTGTGCTACGTAGTACAAGTGTGTTTGTCCTCCGAATCCTAAGAGATTAGTCTCTATCCGATCACTCCGGTGAGTGAGGTTTAAAGTCTGGCGTTGGGGAGGTCTCAGACATAAGGGAGTTGTCAGACAATAGAGAACGGCTAAGAAGAATACCATAAAATGAAACTAAAAATGAAACGATGAAAATAAAAGTAGATGAAGGAGAGATAATATACTCTACCGTTTTTTTTTAAATTATATAGTTTGTATTATTATTTTGAATTATTATTATTATATATGGTATAATACAAAACTGTAGTTTTTTTATAATGGTGTAGTGCAGTGACAGAGTGCTGGTTGGGTAAACGTTAGTGCATTGGACATTGTTTGTTATTTGTCTCTTTTTTAACATTCACTCCTGACTGGTACCGCACATCCATCTAGTTAAATCACACACTCATACATTGCTCTATAGCGAACTCATGCACTCCATATACCGCTAAAACCAGTAAACACAATTTAAAAAAAAATATATATACAACCGCCCTTGTGATGAAATGTCAGCGGAAAATGAAATGGATGAGAGAGAGAGAGAGAGAGAGAGAGAGAGAGAGAGAGAGAGAGAGAGAGAGAGAGAGAGAGAGAGAGAGAGAGAGAGAGAGAGAGAAGTTGATTGCGTCCTTAGGTCCTTGACATTATTTTGTTATCGTCAATGTCGTAAAAAGATTTATGTCTAATTACTCATGGCACGAGACTCTGATGTTTTTTGTTTGTTTATTCTCTCTGTCTTGAAAACGAGGCCGAGTTTTCAAAGAGTTCGTCGGTACATTGTTCAAGCTACAAAAAACTTTTTAAAGTTATATCTTGATCTGTCATATTAATTAGTTACAAATTGTCACAAATTTTCAATGATAATAACAACAAGATTGAATTTTAGAAATGTTACGAATCAGAATTAATGATGTTGTCATACTTCGTTTTCGGGCCCATCATATGTGGGAGGGATTTCGCATAAAATTGATCTAAATGTCAGAAAATTCATTTTTTTTAGTTTTCGCCTAAGTTGTATACTTTAACTATTCCTGGATCTAAAATATTTAGTTAGTCTATTTTTGTAACAATGTAAATATTGCATTTGGAATGGGTATACGTCAGATAAAAAAACAACATATTTACACTACAGTAATATATAAAAAAAAAGAGTTTTATTCTATACTACTATAGATCTACATCAAATTAAAGGTTAACCTTTTGTCTTTGTGTGGAAAAAATCTGACAACAAATCATTAAGAATTAGATGAGGAAATTAACCCTTCCAGTAACGACCTACTTCTATCTATGCTGCCTTCAGTTCCGCTATATATGCGCCCGGGACTGTAAGGGTTAAGTGTTACAAATTTCGGCAAAAAAAATTTTTGGGTACTTTCTAGAGTCTTTCTTTTTTTCTGGATTTTTCTCAAAACGTTGTTGTTGTTGTTTTTTTGTCTTAAATTCTACACTAGTTTTTTTATTATTTATTAACCAATAACCATGAAATGTTCAACAGATATTCATTACATTATGGTTTTTAGGTTGTGTAAAGCGATTCTGTAAAAAAAACAAAAAAACAATTTGTTAATTTTTTATTAATATTTTAGTAACTTTTTATATGTTTTTTTTTATATGTTCATATCATATGCCTCACTATAAAAATTCATAAGAAATTCATCTTGAGTCTAATCTAAAATTCCTCTTTGCAATTTGCAATAAATGTAGTTAGTCTCCAGTTATGCTAAATGTAAATAAATTCTATTGAGAAATAAAAAAAATATTTTGGATTTTTGTTATAAATAATATAAAAATAAACAAAATGACCGACATCTCCATGGCTATCAATTTCTTAAATATTTTTTTTCATTTTTTTTTTAACTTTCGTCAATAGTAAGCCTAATATAGGCCTATATGGTCCAAATATAAAACATTTTATGGATAAGAAATAAATAAAAATCCCTCTCTACTCTCACCCCTGGCCTTAATAACCACGGCACTGCAAAGACCACTCAAAGCTTACAGCACTGTTTAAGATTACACATAACAATAAATATATAAAGGTTTTCTTTATGATGCTTTAATACAACTAATTCATCTGTTCATTTCGTAGTTTCAAACACATATTAAAAAAATTAAAAAAATTGTCTCGTTAAAAAAATCGTCTGTTTATATTTTATTTCTCCTATATAAAAACCAATCCTAGTAAGCGTTTGCAGAAGAAATTATCCAATCAAACAGCTCCTGGGTTATTTTTGTGGCGGTTTTCTGGGTCTCTTCTATTTCGAGCTCTTGTTTTATTTTTTTCTTTCTTCCTCATTTTGTTTCATTTGTTTTATTGCACTTGTTGCTGTTTTTATTGCAATTCTTACAAGGAATTTATTGCAGATGTATTGCAAGTGAACAGTTTAGGGTTCGGTTTATTTATTTGCGGTCCGCGAAACGATTTCGTTAATGGTGAGGGGGGGGGAGGGTTTTGGAGAGTATTGGACAATCACATGACCGAATGTGGAATCTGTCGCTCACACTTTTTATAGTTCAGGTGGTCGGAGCGTGGTAAAAAACAAGTTGTGCACCAGAGGACCACATATTGTGCACCAGAGGACCACATATTGTGCACCAGAGGACCACATATTGTGCACCAGAGGACCACATATTGTGCACCAGAGGACCACATATTGTGCACCAGCGACTACAGATTAAGGTCCAGCGGACCACATACAGTGGACAAGCGGACCGCATATTGAAGACCAGCCACCACATTTTGTGGACAAGCGGACCACAGCATCAGACGATTAGATATCTGATTATTATTTTAATCCTCCCATATATCAATTAATCTTTGCAGTCAAACTCAATACAAACAATGTGTTACGTGGAGATTTGGTTATAAACTAAAGATAAAATGTATAAGTATAAAAATCGGTTATAAGTTCCAGAAGTAAAGATGTCAATGTCCTAGAAATATTCCTTAATATAATTTTGAATTTTTGCATATCTTAAGTAATTTTTTTTTTAAGATAGACATGCAGATGATAATAATAAGTGTTAATGTGTGTACATTCTAAAACGCCATCTTAGAACGATGAAGACATAGAAGTGTATGGCAGCCACGTTTAAAATGATTGGTTATATTGTGCAACACGTTTAAAATTATTGGTTATATTGTGCAACACGTTTAAAATTATTGGTCCTCTTGTGCAACATGTTTAAAATGATTGGTTATCTTGTACAACACGTTTAAAATTATTGGTCCTCTTGTGCAACACGTTTAAAATTATTGGTTATCTTGTACAACACGTTTAAAATTATTGGTCCTCTTGTGCAACACGTTTAAAATGATTGGTTATCTTGTACAACACGTTTAAAATTATTGGTCCTCTTGTGCAACACGTTTAAAATTATTGGTTATCTTGTACAACACGTTTACAATGATTGGTTATCTTGTGCAACACGTTTAAAATGATTGGTTATCTTGTACAACACGTTTACAATGATTGGTTATCTTGTGCAACACGTTTACAATGATTGGTTATCTTGTGCAACACGTTTAAAATGATTGGTTATCTTGTGCAACACGTTCAAAAGGCCACAATTACTGTACCAGGAAGTTGCCAGTTGTGGATGCAAAAGGTCACGAAAGATGAGTGTCATTGTTGCAGAGGTTAACAAAATCAATACAACGTTTATTCTCTCCCCTTCGACGCCCCTCGGGGTCAAACCCCCCAGCACCACAATCGCCCACCCACCTCCCTCTACGATCGCCTCGAAAGTTCTGATTTGTGCGGCTTTTCCGAGCGGCAAGTTTTTTTTATGGTGTTGGTGTTTCGGGGGCGAAAGGAGAGTGGGCCGATGTTCCGCAGACTCTTTCGGTAGGCACGTTTGCGGGTAAAGCAGACTGGGGGCTCGGTGAAAGTTCCTAGCTCGCAGGTTTCGGACAAGCTGGGTCGTGGGACCCATTTTACATTGATCTCATTGCAAAAATGCACATGGAATTAATGTTTAGAGTTATTAAAAGTGGGATAATCTCGGGCTCTTGGACGCTGTGACGGCATGTGGAATGCATGGAGTGCTTAATCACTTCAAATAAAGCAAACACGTGTCTGGAAAATGCAGACTTTTATATATAAAGTGGTGCGTATGGTGCATAGGGCCGATGACGCAGTGTTCACCAGTTCACTACTGGGCAGACAAGTGGCCATCACATTTGGCTGGCATAGCGAAGGTCCTGGGTTCGAATCCCGGCGAAGACTAGGATTTTTTCCTGGGTCTGGGGGATGTCCCCTGAGTCTACCCAGCTCTCTAA
The DNA here is from genome assembly GCA_949126835.1 of Anisus vortex. Taxonomy (NCBI): domain Eukaryota; kingdom Metazoa; phylum Mollusca; class Gastropoda; family Planorbidae; genus Anisus; species Anisus vortex. The sequence continues at coordinate 6,945,869 of OX421494.1, read as the reverse complement.
TGGGTACCTGACTTTAGTTCGGGTTATTAATTTGCGTCCCGCCATACAATTTCGTGAATGTTAAGGGGGTATTGGTTGGTAACCACGTGACCGAATATGGAATTTGTCACTTACAATTTTATAGTTCAGGTGGTCAACGCGTAAGGTAAAGGTGGCTGGGCATTGTGGTGTCCACACAATCCCCTATTATACTGTGACCAACGAAACCGGTGAACGGTGTTGGACATTTACCAAAAGCTAATACCAATTGAGCGTTTGCAATGGGCGTGGCTTAGGTTTTTTAGTGACGTATTTGTGTACATAGAAGACACTTGATGTATAAAAATGGTGAAGTACTTCTTTATCATGCCAAATTCACATCTGAATATGGGCTATCCTACGCACAAATCATTAGATAAATCGTCGTAGATTTCTTACTAGTACAATAGAAGGACTGACATGGTATTTTTTCAACGAATTTCAACATTTTAAGCTCATCATCTTAATATCTGGCAAGTAAGTGTTGCATTTGAATGGATTTATTGAAGTGAATTATTGGAGTCATTCATTTTTTTCATTGTAGGCCTAATCGTTCAATAGTAATGTAACAATTTCAATGTAAGAATCTTCTTTGATAGGTCTATTAATCTAATATAGAGTTAATAAAATCCATATTAATACTTTAATCATGATTTTAAACACAAAATATCAATAAAATAAGCTCGAGCCTATATGAAACTATATTAATACAGCGGCCATTGTACGCCATTACACAAAATAAACAAAAAACACGTGATTTTTGTCACGTGATTGCAAACGCCCTATCGCTTTTATTTTTGTGTAGGCTACTGGAAAGGTAAACGTAAAGTAATACTAAAAATGTATATGTGTAATTGTGTATCTGCACATGCGTGCACTTATGTACGTGTATATGTGTAATTGTGTATCTGCACACGCGTGCGTACATGTACCTGTATATGTGTGCGTTGGTGTGCGTGTGTGTTTGTCTGTGTGTGTGTGTTGCGGGGGGGGGGGTTGTAATTAGATGAAATATCATGCCGACAACGTGAAATCAACCAGGGCCGTTAAAAATCATATTTTCGGTTTCCGCACATATTTCATCGAGAAAAAAAATACCAGAACAACAAAGAACTATGATCAATTTTTTTGTTCTTTGTTATGGGTTCATGTCCATTTTACATAGCTTCCATTATCACCTGCAATTTTTATACAATATTTATAACGCGCCCTGAAACAGTGTTATGGAGTGATTTAAAAGCAAATAATTTTCATACCCTAGTTTTTCAGGGGCCTCATAAATATTCTATTGAAATAATAAGGAAAAATAATATATATATATATATAAAGAGAGATAGAGAGAGAGACATCAAGAGATAGAGGTTAGTGATTTAAATCGCTAGCTATCCTTATTTATGCCTGTGTTTATTGTACTTTTTTTTAATTTTTAGATGCAGGTGTCTCTGATTCATGTTATATTATGCTTAGCATGTATTATATGCAGGTGTCGCTGATTCATGTTATGTTATGCTCATTATGTATATTATATGATGCTCTTCTTGACAGCTGCTGTTTTAAATCAATAAAGGCTAGGCTTCTAAGTGGACAGTACAATATTTACAACTGACTGGTGTTATGGGGGGGGGGTTGATAGGGGTGGGGGATGGGTGTGAGTAATGGGTGGAGGGGCGGGTGTGATGGGGTGATGTAGTACGTGAAAGGCGTTGGTGTGATGGGTGTGTGTGTGATGGGGCAATAGCTCATTGTGTGTTAGATTTAGGCTTTAGAAAACAAGATCACGGGGTTTCTGAAAACTTTGCCAGTATTTAGCTGTCCTAAAGTCTAACACAAAACCATAACAGATCTAGCTAGTATAGGTTAGTAAAGGCTAGTATAGGATGGTATAGGTTAGTAAAGGCTAGTATAGGATGGTATAGGCTGGTATAGGCTAGTATAAACAGTAGTCAGTAGAATTGTTGGTGGGTGTACACAGACATGTAGAACTAAGCACTCTTACACTCTATTTAAACGATAGAATAATACCCCGATGCTAGTCTAAGGTTCACTTGTCTAATCACTAAGCGAATAATTTTATTTCAGCAAGAACAACATAATATCAAAGAATTTCAGTCACCAGTTTTATAACATCTCCTAACACGTGACATACTCTCCACGGTCCTCGGTCGTCTAAAACTCAAAATTTTCTCCTTAAGTCGTTTCTAACTAAGAATGTCATCAATTGTTGCGCTGTACGTCACAACTCACTTTCGAGTACGTTTGTGTTTGAGATTATTAGCTATTTATTTACGTTTCACAACTTTAATTACAGGAATTTTTTTAAAACCCTAACAGTGGACCCACTGAGCTATATATAAACATGGAGTGCTCAAACACTTAAATTGTCGGAGAAAATGCGGACTTGTATATATAGATAAGTGTACCCGAGTAAGATGGCCGATTTGACCCGGAAGTACATAGAATTAAATATCTACTTTATGATCTTGTTTTAAATATTTTAAATTTTAATAAATACCGTAATATAGAAAATTATTTTTAAAGTAAATGTCACTGAGCTATCCAAATTAAATACATATTTAATAATTTCAGTAAAAGCAATAAGATTATAGGCTATATTCACAAAATGTATGTTAAGTGTAAAAAAGCTCATGTTCATCAAATTTCATTGACGCATTTCCAGAAAGTGTTTAAATTGCATGTCTTTCCAGGTCAATTGGACCAGCTTACTTTTCTATTATATATCAAGTCTGCATTTTCTTCACATTTGTTGGTTTTATTTGAAGGGATACCCAAGTATATATATAGCTCAGTGCTCTTATTTATAAATACATTTTACCGTAGAAAGATGGCCGATTTGACACTAAGTAAAGTAAAATGTAAAGTACCCGTCGGACCTAGGATTAGGGAGTTCACCAGTTCCTGTGGCCACGGCATACTAGGTAACTGTGTGGTCAGCACTACGCACAGCGGCCTTTACTTTACCCCAACCTAACTTTAAAAAAACTTATCTAAGCTTATATTTATATAGTAGACTATGTGAGTGGATTCCGAACGCCACTGGTTAATTTAAAGACACATGACCTTATTGTCTCATTTTTACTTTTGCGATCTCGCTTCCGGTATTATGTCCTCCCTAGCTGAGTGGTTAGCGTATCCGACTGCCATGCCGACCTCAGTTCGATTCCCCAGTGATTACTTTTTTTCTCATTTTCTACTTTTTTTAAATCACTTTTTTGTTAAAGATTGTAAAGAATTTCAGGACTTAAAGCTTTCTTTAAATGTTTACAGAAAGTAAAATCTAATAAGTTATTGTAAGTCTATATTTTAGACATGCGGATGTTCGATTCTTATCCACAGGGATTGTCTAAACTTTTTGTTAAATAAAAAGACATACTTTTTTAAAACAATATTTATTATTACTTGCTTAAATGTTTTCAGTAAATAAGAATTATATTTTTTTACTAATTATTATTATAGCCTAATTTTTATTGTCCATATATAAAAGTCTGGACATTTTAATGCTTTTTTTTTAAGTGTTTGGGCACTCTATGTATATAGATCTATAGCTGAGTGAGTAAAAAACGAAAAAACAAGTAGTCTATAAAATAGACTAAACTTATCAAGAAAACAAGTCTGAGAAACACTGGGAACCTCTGGCCTAGAAATCAGACTGGGAACCTCTGGCCTAGAAATCAGTCTGGGAACCTTTGGCCTAGAAAAAACTGGGAACCTCTGGCCTAGAAATCAGACTGGGAACCTCTGGCCTAGAAAACACTGGGAACCTCTGGCCTAGAAATCAGACTGGGAACCTCTGGCCTAGAAAACACTGGGAACCTCTAGCCTAGAAAACACTGGGAACCTCTGGCCTAGAAAACACTGGGAACCTCTGACCTAGAAAACACTGGGAACCTCTGGCCTAGAAAAAAGACTGGGAACCTCTGGCCTAGAAAACACTGGGAACCTCTGGCCTAGAAAACAGACTGGGAACCTCTGGCCTAGAAAACAGACTGGGAACCTCTGGCCTAGAAAACACTGGGAACCTCTGGCCTAGAAAACAGACTGGGAACCTCTGGCCTAGAAAACAGACTGGGAACCTCTGGCCTAGAAAACAGACTGGGAACCTCTGGCCTAGAAAACACTGGGAACCTCTGGCCTAGAAAACAGACTGGGAACCTCTGGCCTAGAAAACAGACAGCCGCGAGTAATGCTGTGCGCGGAATGAAAAGTCGTGTGACGATTCAAAGACTTGAGTCTCCGTACCAAATAGAATTCAAGCAGCCTTGTACTGGAAGCTGGAGAGTACATCGCGAGCCAGAGTCACGGGGAAAGAGCAAGGTTGTTGCGCAGAGGGACCTCAAACTGTTTAAATAGGGACCCTTTACTCCCAGACAGGGCGGGAATTTAGTAAAAATTTAGTTCCAAAAGAAGGAGCAAACGAATCTTTTTTTTTTGTACAAGGGATATAGAGCAAGGTGTTCACCTAAAGCGTGGGTGGGGTTCGAGTATTCCTCGTGGGGGCTGAATCTGACCCGCTGGCCTTATTTTAAAGATCGTTTTCTAGTGCATTGCAAATTGCGAAGTCATCGTATTCCTGCATCATCCCTCTCTCTCTCTCTCTCTCGTGTTTCTCTATTACCCCATTTCTCAACAATCTCTCTTTCTTTCTCTTTCATTCTTTCTTTCTCTCATTCTCTCTCTCTCTCTGTCTCTCTCTCTCCCTTGTCTCTGCGCTGCATCAAATATTTCCACATTTCCTTCCATTCACTGTTCTCCCTCCCTCCCTCGTTCTCACACTCTCTCTCTCTCTCTCCATCTCTATTTCTTAAACTTAATCTCTGCCTATTAGCCTGTTTTTCCGACTCTTTATTATAATCCTAAATCTTGCTTTCATTTCCCACAACGCCAGCGCTTTCTTCCTACTTCTATTCTCTTGCTACTCTCTGTCTCTCTCTTGCTGCTCTCTCTCTCTCTCTCTCTCTCTCTTTCTTTCTGTCTCTCCATTGTCTCTTTTTTCCACACAAAAAACGTATACAATATAAAGCGGAGGGGCGGAGGGGGAATTAAATGGTCTCCCGGACAACCGACTTCCTGCTCTGGAATACCAGACGATCGATAGGAAACAATTAGACAGACACTAGAATCCGTGTAAAGTCTGTGTGTGTCTGTGTGTGCGTGTGTATGTGCGTGTGTGTACAGGCATGCCACTAAACTGAACACGCAGTAGAATTGTGCATACACGACAAGCTGTACAAATGGCCGCTCCGTGGATGCCGATGCCATGATGTACGCAGATGATAAAGTACATCGTGTCACTCAATACCCGGCGTCCCGACAAGGTCCTCCCTGGTCATTTGGACAATTTGCAAAGTGCGGACGTCACGTGATGAAAGGGCTTGTCATGTTTTGAGAGAAAATGGGTCGGTAGTGAAAAACGTGTTGACGTAATTGGTGTTGTTTTTTGTGACGTCATTGTTAATATATGCACGGTGCGCAGATATGTTAATGTGTAGACCTACAGACGACAGGTGGCCATGTTGGTGTGTACATATGACAAGTAGACATATCGACGTGTACAGATGACAAGTAGACATATCGACGTGTACAGATGACAAGTAGACATTTCGGTGTGTAAAGATGACAAATAGACATATCGGTGTGTACAAAAATGACAAGGAGTCCTATTTGTGTGTACAGATATCAAGGTAACATGAACTAGCTCCATTGTGACCGGGAAAGTGTTTGCAGTTGGAAATAAAGGCATTTATTTATGGACGCTGACCAATACATTGCATCGTATGTCCAAGTTAGGACACAGACAAAATATGCCCAAATTAAACAAAATATGCCCAGATTAGTAAATCGACAAATATGCCCAGATGAGTAAAACGACAAATATGCCCAGATTAGTAAAACGACAAATATGCCCAGATAAAAACTAAAACAAAATTTGTTCAGATTAGAACTAATAAGATTATAAAATATAATTTACAGACAAATCTAGACTACATTTAATGTATTATCTAACCACACAAATACTAAAATATATTTACACACAAGAAAACCAAACAACAAGACAGCAGTGGAAACTCTGTAGATGACTCTTTTACATAAGAACAGACAATCATTACAAAGCAATAGCTTTCGTTAGTCTGATTTCTAGGCCAGAGGTTCCCAGGTTTCTCAGACTTGTTTTCTTGATAAGTTTAGCCTATTTTATAGACTACTTGTTTTTTCGTTTTTTACTCGCTCGGCTATAGAGTGGCGTTAAAACTGATACTTTCTTTTTCTTCACGTAGGCCTGCGTTAGCTTACAATTAAACAGAAACTAAGATTTTAAATGACTCCTATATTCGACCCCCTCCCTGCCGCCGCCCCAGGCGCCCAGTTACGCCACTGTTACGTTGACGTGATCGTACTGTCACATATTCGTGGTTTCCAAGTATTGGAACACACAATGCTTAGACCCCTCTCTTTTTCTCTCTATACAAGATTTTATGGGCGGGGCTTATTTTTCCATTTTCCTGACTTTTAGTACGAAGGCGAAAGATTCTTGGTAATTTCGGCATTCTGTGTTGACTTCAAATTCTCGGAGTGGCTAGGAATGGTTATTATTTCTGCATGGGGGAGTTCCTATCATTTTTATTATGAGTTTTGTAATGATACCATTATTTTCACCCCTCCTAGTAATAGGTCTGTCTCCCGCACCACTTTAATAGTATTTAATTATTTGTTTGTCTAAAAGGCAGAGAGTTTCGAGATAATTTCTTTTGAGGACGCTTGTGTTTGCACTATTTTATTCTAACTGTATATAATCTTCATATTGTATATATGTATTTGAACATATCACCTGAATTAAATTATCAACAAAATTTACACTGAAGCTTCCTCGTCAAGTTAATATTCTATTGTGTTGTTTACAATACTATAATATTTATCTACTACTCTAACGTCAAGGAAAGGAACTGTTAGAACGCAAATCCTGAGTTTGTGCCCAGTACCATAAGGAGAGTTCGTGTAATACTGAAACATAAATAATAATAACTAAAGTCTACCCTAGGACCAACGAGAATTATCAACGATAACTACACGGCTTGTGGGCGTAACAGTACACATGTGTGGCGTTGACATTTAATGCTGTGTAGCTTTGACAAGGGGAGATTATAACACACTATAATGTTTTGCAGAGTTGCATGAGTTTCCGCCCCCTCTACTTCTTGCTTTTAGGACACCAAACTGTTGATGATTTGATATGTGTAATATGATAACTGTTGATGATTTGATATGTGTAATATGATAACTGTTGATGATTTGATATGTGTAATATGATAACTGTGGATGATTTGATATGTGTAATATGATAACTGTGGATGATTTGAGATATATAGGCCTATATATATATATATATATATATATATATATATATATATATATATATATATGTGTGTGTGTGTAATATGATAAAACAAAAGGGTGGGCACGATGGCCTGGCGGCTACGCGTTCGTCTGGCGTTCCGAAGGTTCTAGGTTCAAATCCTTTAAGATTTGTTCCAGGGACTGGCGGGGTGTCTCTGAGTCTACCCAGCTATGATGGGTACCTGACATAGGGTAAAGTAAAGGCGGCCAGGCATTGTGCTGGCCACAGATCCCCTAGTATGCCGTGGCCACAGAGACTGGCGAACGCTGCTTTACCAGCACAATGATCAATTTGGTCTTAAGGGAGATTTTACTTACCCCGGTGTTAACACTACCCCTTGTGTCTGCATCCGTTCACTAGGGCAGTAAGTGGGGTGGGGCGGTGAAGAGGAAGACCGGGGAGGGGTGGGGGCGCCGTTTTACCACAACACACGTCAACAGAGTGCTAAGTTATCTCCGAGCGACGTAAACTGCAGGCTCTCCTTGTCCAGGACACGGGAACAACACACTCACACAAATTATCAACTGAACGATTTAAACAACATATAGGTCTACATATCAATCAGTACTTGCTGGTCTGATTACCAAAAATATATATATATAAAAAATACGGTACATTTCCGGTCATATTGACCGCTGCTAGCCAGCAAACATTCGTTAGAGCTTTCTTGTGGACAAAAGCTATCACTATAACTAAGTAGTTGGCTTACATTAACTACACTGAAGCCGTTCGTATTGCCCCCTCACTTAAACCTGTATAGATATATAATCTAGCTTTCTTTTTGAATCGATCGTTTATTTCAATTTACTCACTTAAATAAAATAAAAAAGAACAAGTTTAAATGATGCAAGTGTACGGGGAGGAGGGGGGAGGGGGGTCAAGTATAATAACTTGAGAGACTATAAAGTAACTAAACATATAACAGAGACCAGAGAATCTGATAGAACAAGCTGTAGTCTAAAAGCCACCCCCCCCCCCCCCCGCTCCCCAGCCATCTTCAGTACGAAGCAGGTCGTCTTGGCGCGTCCGTATTGACGCGATTGAATAAAAAAAACATATCACATGGTACAACCGTACAATAAACGTAATACAGGCCTAATAACTTCAATTGAGGAAAACAATGTTTTTTTTTACAGTTTAGAACAATGCACTTTAAAGCATATATAGCACTATTGAACTTAAAAACCTGTTTTTTTTAGAAAATATATATGTAATGGTTCCGTCTATATAGACTTGAACATGTGATCTATATCCGCCATTTATACAATCAAATCCCAATCATCAACTTGCTATTGGTTGGGATTCACTTGGGAGAAGAGGAGAAATCACTCCAATTTTAAATATAAAAAAGACACAAGCTTTACAATAAGCTGGGGTGGGGGGAGGTTGGGTGAAGGCGGGGCTCCTGGTCACTGAAATGGGAATAATATCAATATTTTTATCGCGGTCAATGTTTGAGGTCATTCTACCCTACCATCAACTAATTTGAGACTAAAAACGAGAAACAACGCAAAGCGCCTTATGAATAAAGGCCGACCGAAATTCAGTTTCGTTTTCGGTTTCGGCACCGAAAGTAGGCAAAGGGCCAAAAGAATGTCGAAAAAAAAGAGTGTGCGATTACTGTGCAGTCTTTTAAATTCTTTCGTTTGGCTATTTTCGTTTATCTTTCGGTTTCTGTTTCGGCCGAAGGTGTAGTTAAACTTTCGGTTTCGACCGAAAGTCATTGTATAACTTTTGGTATGGTTTCGTTTTCGGCCGAAACCAAACATTGGGTATCGGTCAGCCTCTACTTATGACAAAATTAACTGGCCAAATAGAGACTTCCGTCTGCTACAACATAAAGCACGTATCGTGGCTAGTCAAATATTTCCTTCGAAGATTTTAAAACAAAAAGAAACTTTTATTCTTTAACTTTAATTTTTTAATTAATTTTTGTTATTATTATTTTAATTTTTTTGCCGTTTCAATGTTTTAAAGAAAATTGTTTCGTGTCCAGCTTAAAGACGTTAATGGAATAAGTTTTTAAAGATGTTTCTTTTTTTTTTCTTTTTACTTTTCAAGTTTTCTCTTTTGTTCCCGCCAAATTGGATTTAGCGTCTGGAAACTTGAAGGAAAACACACACACACACACTCAAAGGGAGGTAATGGGCAAAAAGCGAATATTGGCAGAAGCTTTAGTTGATGGGTGGGCCCGTTGATGAGAATTGAAGAAGTAATTACTGAGTGTGTCACTTCAAGTGAGGGGGGTTGATGTTGCAGTGAGCACTCATTTGTAACGCCCACATATACGTCACGTGTCACGTGAGAGAATTAGTGTTGAGTAGCCTAATTGGTTATAATAATTAGTATTGCATTCTGGGCAATCCGTGTTTAACGCCAGGACTAGTACAGTGGAACCTCGGGTTACGAAAGATTCAGGTTACGAACAACAATTTAGAAAAATATGTGTCTCAGGTTACGAACAGTGCTTCAGGTTACGAACGATTCAGGTTACGAACAACAATTTAGAAAAAAATACGTGTCTCGGGCTACGAACTGTGCCTCAGGTTACGACTGGATGTTAATAAAACAAAAAGGAACGACTTTTTTTTATCTTGAAACGGATTGAGCTTATTGCATGGATTTCAAGGTTAAGGTAAAGAAGTGAAGCAAATACCAGCTGTACTGTGGGCGCATAATTCAAAAACCAGCTGTACTGTGAGCGCATAATTTAAAAACCAGCTGTACTGTGGGCGCATAATTCAAAAACCAGCTGTACTGTGAGCGCATAATTCAAAAACCAGCTGTACTGTGGGCGCATAATTCAAAAACCAGCTGTACTGTGGGCGCATAATTAAAAAACCAGCTGTACTGTGGGCGCATAATTCAAAAACCAGCTGTACTGTGGGCGCATAATTCAAAAAGGAATGAAGCTTGATGATAAGGTAATGCGAGAGTATATTGTTCGTTTCTGTTGTCCAATGCCGCAATGTGAATCTTGGCCATTTAGATTCTCGTAACAACAGCAAAATATAAGAACCACTCCTTAAAACAACAACGGGAAAGTTCTATAATAAGTTTTTGTGGGGCTGTTGGCAGGTCTACGTCTGGATTAAGTTCAAACTTAAACCCCCTAAAAAAACAAAAAAAAACAACTGGATTTCTTTTTCCCACACATCTAAATTATAATCAAATCGGGTCAGCCTTTTGTGCAAGCTGGCCCAGGACTTTTGAAGTCCATTCATTCAATTGTTTTTCTTTAGGATATGTAGCTGCGTGCCACTTTAGTCTGACGCTGTTGCAACACTTCTTTTCCTTACTCTATTGTTGCTTCTGTTTGTTGTTCTTTTTGTTGTTTTGTTATGTTGTATGGTTGTTGTTGGCCATTTTAAAATTTAAGGTTTTTTAATTGACGTTTCTTTTTTTTTTTTGGGGGGGGGGGGGATTGAGAGAAAAAAAATGTCTTTTTTGGAAAACAATGAAAGTGACAGTGTTAAAGGATGTCAGCCCTACCCCTTCCTCGCCCAGACCCACCCCTCCGGGGGGGATTTCATACTATGCAAAGTCAATAGAACGCTTATTACTAAATGATTGTGATGTAATGGTGACATTGAAAATATATTATTTATATACATCATAGGTTCTCAACCTTTTTCGGCTCACCGCCCCCTTTTACATTTTTTTTCCGCTCACCGCCCCCCCCCCAACTTAATTTTAGCGGAAACATTTGTTAATTAAAGGTAGATAATTAACCCGTTTTATTTAAGGTAATATTTCAATTTTTTTTCTTTTATAAAAAACTAAAAGGCTTGCATTTATAACTTTAAAATGATATAATAGAACAGTAAAAAAATTATTTGAAAATTGTATAAATATTGTATAACTAAAGAATTTATATGAATAATTTGAAGCATTGCAATAACTACTCAGTTTGTATGATTACCACGTATCTATACCGCACAGCCATTGTGGTTACCTCTGTACAAAGGATTCACTCGGCCTTTTGGCTAAGTACGATCACTCTGGCTTCCTCACACAACGTGTAGATCTTCTCCGCCTTGTGCGATTAGATTTTTCACAACTGTGTAGGGGGTCTGAGTTACCCCACCCCCCGAGCTACGGCTCTCAAAAACTATACGATGCCTAGTAGGCCCAAAGGAGGGGCAAGGAGGTCAAACTCCGCCGCGCCTCCTAAAGGAAATAAAAAATAAAAAAAATAAAGGACATCTCGGTAATACAAACAGATCAAAAGAGTAATATTAGCCGATGTTAAGGCGGCATTCCTGTGAATCAACCATTAGACAAGACGGCCGCATACCATATTTTCCAAATACTCACCCCTACTTCATCGAAAAGTCATTGCGATTCTTATTTGTTCAATAATATGTATGCCTACTGTTGGGGGATATCAGATATTTAGTAGCACTTGCGTTTACATCATATTTCATCCAAAAACTAATCGATTCAAATTTCAAATAGCTGAGGTATTGAAATTATAGCAGGTACGTTTGTACCGCCCATTTGCCCTTCATCGCCCCCCAATCGCCCCCGGGAATGTTATCGCCCCCCTAAAGCTTCCCATCGCCCCCCCTGGGGGGCGATATCGCCCCCGTTGAGAACCTATGATATACATGAACTGATCTGATAAAACAAATTAGATTATGGATGGCTATGAAAGATTCTGAATTCCCTTGTCTTTAGCCTATTTTAACGGCCTTTTATAATATGGCACAATTCTGAGATCTTTGCTTTTTTCTGTGGCTTACAAATGTCGAAAAGACTAGACTCTACTTGTTTACTTGTTCTTGTCTTTGACGAACTTTAACAATTTCTAAAGTTAATCTGGTCCTTGTTATTTCAGTTTTATTATTCGCGCCTCGAAAAACTGTGATAATTCATTTTTTTAACTTCAGACTAAGGTCTTTCAGTAATCTAATTGCAGTTGCAATAAAGTGAAAATTATATAGATGAGATCTGTGGTGACAATCCCTACTCTATTGCTGGGTAAATATTGCTTATTAAAAGAAAACGTGGTGCAAATTCTATGTTGACGCTAATGGCATTCTGTCGAGGGAGATATCTTTGCAAAAATTATATATATATATATATATATATATATATATATATATATATATATAGAGAGAGAGAGAGAGAGAGAGAGAGAGAGTCTAAATGTAAGAGAAGATTACTTTGACCAGCGGTTGGCACAAAAAGAAAAGGTATGTTTGGCTTTGAATTCTAATACTTGGAGCTAAAGGTTCCATGATTGCAAAAGCGTTGTGTTACTTTAAAACGAGGCTGTGGCCTCGACCTTCGCAGGGCTCGCAGTTACCGATAGTCATTTAGCAGACGACAACAGGGCATTGCCCTGTCTACCGAGATATCCCGTCGTAGTTCGATCTCGAGAGGAAACAATATTATAACGCCTGTCTCAATATAATGCTAGAAATGTCGTTTCGCGTTGTTGGTTTTGCAATGATAAAAAAATTACACTGCGCCTATCGTTTCTATTTTGTTTTTATTTGTGCTAATAATTGGGTGACAGAAGGATGGAAAGCGCTCTAAAAATAACAGGCTCAACAAGGTTCAATCGCCAATAGCCCAAAATAAGAGGTATAGGCTAATTTTTTGTTTACATTTTGCAATTTGGTATAATTAGTTCAACAATTTGCAGTTTGGGTATAATTAGTTCAACAATTTGCAGTTTGGGTATAATTAGTTCAACAATTTGCAGTTTGGGTATAATTAGTTCAACAATTTGCAGTTTGGGTATAATTAGTTCAACAATTTGCAGTTTGGGTATAATTAGTTCAACAATTTGCAGTTTGGGTATAATTAGTTCAACAATTTGCAGTTTGGGTATAATTAGTTCAACAATTTGCAGTTTGGGTATAATTAGTTTAAAAATTTGCAATCTGGTCTAATTAGAAAATAAGATAAAATTAGATAACAATAAAATTTTCAATTTGGTAAATAACTAGCTATATAATTTGCAATTTGTTTTAATTTACCCATTCTACTAATATCTGAGCTTCTTGTCATGTTCATTAGACCCCCCGTGCGCTTTTAGTGCGCTCAACTATGGACGAAATACCTTAGATGAATTTATATTCTTGGCACTGTTATAACCCTCCACCCCCCACCCCCAGGTGTATCAGTACGCCTTACCTGTCTCTAGCACCTTTAATCTCTCATAGCAACGTTTCGGAGAAATCTTGGGAGCCTAGATCAGTGCTAGAACTAAGTTTGCTAGGGATCGAATCGAAATCGTCCGCAAAGTATTCGGTTTGGGCCATGCCGTGCCTTTTGACCACGTACTGGCCGTTGAGCTTCGAGTACCTGTCCGATTTGGAGGCCAGCGACGTGTTGTCCTCCTCGTCCTCTTCGTCGTCTTCGTCCTCCTCGTCATCCGGGTTCCTAGTGGCGCAGAACGTCTGCTCCGGGGTCTGCCCAGCCGCAGTCATCTCGGCCAGTTCCTTGGCGCTGCAAGTCGGGGTATCCACGGGGATCGTGTTGTGGAAGCGGGAGAAGTCGATCTGGTACTGGCCGTTCTCTTTCTGGAATGTGACGAGTCTCTCGAAGCGGTGGCCCCACAGGACCTCCCCCGGGAGGTAGGAGCTGCGGGCCTGCGTCGTCATCCCCGTGCTCTCGACTATCCCTTCGAGGATGACGATGAGCTCGAACTGCTCGCGGTGGAGGTCCTCGGGCGAGAGCTCCCAAAAGGGGCTGTCCTGGTCGATCTTGTGAACGATGATGACGGGCCAGACGAGGAACAGCCTGTCCCTGCCCTCGCCGAAGCCGAGGTCCACGTCAAACTGGTACAACGGAAGTACGTCACCTTCTTTGGTGATCTTCTTCTTGATCAGCACGGCCCGGATGTGAGCCTCCACGATCTGCGACTTGCGCATGTCCCCCACGCGCAGCAGGAGGCAAAGGTCGCCGTCCTGCTTGCAGATGCAGGCGCTCTTGCTGAACATGAGCGTCTCTGCCCGCTTCTTGGGGCGGGAAAGTTTTGCGAAGACTATGCCCGTCATGAGGGCCTGGCAGATCACGCCGAAGCAGGACTGAAACATCATGAGGACTATGGCCTCCGGGCACTCCTCCGTGGTGTGCCGGAAGCCGTAGCCTATAGTGTGTTGGGTTTCTATAGAAAACAACAGGGCGGAAGTGAAAGACTTGATTTCCTTTACGCACGGGCTCCAATTCGCTTTGCCGATATTGTCCAAGTCGCCGTGCGAGAAGCACACCAGCCACCAGATCAGCGCGAAGATGAGCCAGCTGAGGGTGAAGGCCATCGCGAAAAGCATCAGGTTGTACCTCCACTTAATGTCCACGAGGGTGGTGAAAATGTCGGCCAGGTACCGGCGGCGCCTCTTGCGGATGTTCGTCTGGGTTATGTTGACCTCGCCGTTCTTGTACACCAGCCGCCGGCGCATGCGCTTGCTGAAGTTCGGGTTGACTCGACGGCGTGGGCCCGGGCCCCCACCGACCCCTCCCGCGCCTCCTCCTCCACCCACGCCACCACCCGCTCCACGTGAGGCGTTGCTGATGGTGTTGCGGACGTGTCGCTGGGCGTACTCCATAAAAGAGTCCTTGGACTCCCTCTTTGAGCTGTCCACCACCTGAGGAGATGAGAAAAGCAATTGGTCAGTTGAAGCAATTCCCAAGAAAGATCAACTAGCAATATTAACAATCATTGATATAGTATAAAGACAATCAGTGTGGTGTGAATGATTCATACCAAGATCTAAATATCCATAGAACTCTACGTAAACAATCAAAGAAAGCCAAACGCTGTTACAGAATATAAAAGGCAATCAATTATTGTAACATTATACTTCGCTAATGAGCTAAGTCATTAATAGATAGACTTCTCGGATTCCATGATAACGCATCCTCCTCAACACACACACACAGAGTAAGTAAAGCTCTAGCCCAACCAAGCGCTCACGTACATAAATTAGTTGACTTTAAAAAAAAGGGACTATAGTACAGAAACTCTATCAGACTACACGTCACTTCACAATGATCCAAGGACTTGTCCATGAAAGACGTCAAGGGAATGCTTTTGGTTTTAATCTATCGGTTATCTATTAATATTGTACCAAATGATTTGTCCAGTTGGCATTTGTATGTTTTAACAGCTTCGCCAGAATTTAAAAAAAATGGAGATGTACTTTTTATAAACAACTGGGATTTTGTTTAGGCATACATGGTTATTATTTGTTTTGCTTTGTTGTTAAGATCCTCGCATAATCTTAATTTCAGTACATCTTACATAAAAACAGGAAATGCATTTAAATTTACGAGACTAATATATTATAATGAAGACGATTGGGTGATCAGAATTCGGTAAGGTTACACATTTAAATGTTAAAATATTTTTTTAAGTAGATACAATAATTTCAAAATTTTTTAAAACTTCGTTAAAGACCAAGTGAAGAGGTTTTTCTCAAAGGAACGAGATTTGGAATAGCCTCATACGGCAGTGACGCATCACAAGGGAAATAAATAAATAAAAATAGACGCTATAAATCTATATTTAACCATTTTGTTAAAAATAAGAACCGGGAAAAGATTCAAAACATGTGGCAATAGATTCAAAACACGTGACAATATTCATTTTTCCTAGTCGGAATCCTTTATGTTACGTCACTTTCCTATATTGCCGGAAATAAAAACATCTCAAATGGCTACGAGATTTGTAGTAATCTTCCGAAAAACACACACATTTAAGTGCAAATATTGAACTAATTACTTAAAATGTATCTTTGATATTTTGTATAAATGTTTTTTTTAACATTCAGATACTGAATACACTATTTACTATCAAAATCAAATGTTAACTCAATTTTGATAAAAAGCTCTTCACTTGGTCTTTAAAACAAAAATTGAATTCAAGCGCTCC
The DNA here is from genome assembly GCA_949126835.1 of Anisus vortex. NCBI lineage: Eukaryota > Metazoa > Mollusca > Gastropoda > Planorbidae > Anisus > Anisus vortex. Next base: position 6,929,553 of record OX421494.1, on the reverse strand, counting down.
AAGGTCGTTGCTACCTCGCTCCAAATCTCCATTACTCCTTCTCATCGGTCGTCTGCTATGAGGCAGCATACCCACCATCCTCGTCGCTGAACGTCACTAATGAACAACCCCTCAACCCTGTGTTGGCCAGCATATGAGACAAACATCACCAAGGACCAACGAATCAGGCGCAGTGAATAGACTATCTTACTCACTTTTTTTTTTGTTTTGCTTTATGTATCCAGTTACAGTAACAGATGATGTTAAAAGCAAGATAAAACCGTACATAGACCTAGCCTATACCTAGCCTGTACATAGACCTAGCTTATACCTAGCCTGTACATAGACCTAGCCTATACCTAGCCTGTACATAGACCTAGCCTGTACATAGACATAGACTGTACATAGACATAGCCTGTACATAGACCTAGCCTATACCTAGCCTGTACATAGACCTAGCTTATACCTAGCCTGTACATAGACATAGCCTATACCTAGCCTGTACATAGACCTAGCTTATACCTAGCCTGTACATAGACATAGCCTGTACATAGACCTAGCCTATACCTAGCCTGTACATAGACCTAGCTTATACCTAGCCTGTACATAGACATAGCCTATACCTAGCCTGTACATAGACCTAGCTTATACCTAGCCTGTACATAGACATAGCCTGTACATAGACCTAGCCCATACCTAGCCTGTACATAGACCTAGCTTATACCTAGCCTGTACATAGACATAGCCTGTACATAGACCTAGCCTTTACATAGACCTAGCCTTTACATAGACCTAGCCTATTCCTAGCCTGTACATAGACCTAGCCTATACCTAGCCTGTACATAGACATAGCCTGTACATAGACATAGCCTGTACAATAGCCTGTACATAGACATAGCCTGTACATAGACCTAGCATGTACCTAGCCTGTACATAGACATAGCCTGTACATAGACATAGCCTGTACATAGACCTAGCCTATACCTAGCCTGTACATAGACATAGCCTGTACATAGACCTAGCCTGTACATAGACCTAGCCTATACTTCATGCCTGCACTTTGTGTATAATATATTTATGTAAGCGAGATGTAGTGGTATAACGTTCCAGCATAATGAGAATATCATTTACCACAACTTGGACCACGTACAAGTTAACGGCAAGTTTGCACACACAAAAAAAGGATAACGCATGTGTCGTGAGACGCGAGGCGGTATATGCAGTGTCGCAGACATCCGTCGTGCATGAGATACCACATTGACATTTGCGGGGGCCACCGATTAGCCTTCTTCTCCACCACGGGGCCGCCACGAGCCTAGAGCCGTCCATGCTTTCGTCATATTATATTTTCTTCAGATTTCCTGATTTAGACAATATTTTTTAACGTTTTTTTAACATTTAAAATTATTGTGGAAAGGTGCGCTCAGGTAGGGAGAAAACAGCTGGTCAGTTGAAGCGATTTCGAAGAACGATTAACTAGCAATATTATCAATCATTGACGTAGTTTAAAGACAATCAGTGTGGTGTGAATGATTCATACCAAGATTTAAAAGGTATAATTTCCCATTGACAATTCTTAATTAGGCCTGTCCTTTTCAATTGGTTTATTGAACTTCCGGTTTATTTCCGGCAACACTTTGTAAAAAATGTTTGGCTTTTTCAGGTGTTTCGCGATATATTTTTACCTCGTCGTCCAGTTCAGACCTTTTGGAAACATGCAAAGGCTACAAGGTAATTTATTAGGTATCCGTTTTTAACATCAAAAGTGAGTATAAGATAATTAATAATCAAAGTGTTAGTCGCATTAAGTTAAATTTAGCTTGCTTTGTGAAATAAAGTAGTCCAGAGTAGCAGTTCTTGGATATAAAAAAAAGACATGATCTATAGATATAATAAAGACACAAAACAAAAAATTTCTTTTGCATCAAGCAATACGTTTGGGAATTTTTTTTAAAAAAGAGATGATTCTTCACGTCTGACGTCCACAATCCATCGTTATCTTTTGGCAACATCTTTTGGAAATTAAATAAAATTTAACCCCACTACATTTTTTCTTACTCGCAGTACAATCAGTAACGCGACACACAGACATGTTTTGTTAGTAAATGAACGAATAAGACCGGAAATGTTGGGTACACTATTAACTTTTAGGTTCAACGTGCACGTAAGGCTCTTCAGTGTTCTTCCTTATTAAGTGAAGTATTAAGTGAACTATATTCTTCCAATAAATCTGAAACAAATATTGCGAATAGGGGAGTGAATATTGAAATGAGATTTAGGATTTAATTTTAAAAAAAAGAAGGGCGTTGCAGTAATCTCCCCGAAACCTTGGCCCCCGTTATTTTATCAGTTTGAGAATCCTTGATATATTATATGGAATCGATTATATTCCCTCTTTTTTTTTTAGGTTGACATGCACCCACCACATAATTTCAAAAAAGAACAACAACTTTGTTTCGTGTTGTTGTTTTTGTTTATAGGGTGAGCGTTGCTCTTTTTTTTTTTATAACTTTTTGAAATTTTTTTTTATGCTGACATAACACAACCATTAAATTCATTGCGAAATCAGCTAGCTGCTACACGTGCTGTATATGAGGGGGCGAGAGGAGGAGAAAGGGGGTGTGGGGGGGGGGGGACACGATGAAGGTGCATAACAACGCGTAGGTCGCCCGGATAATAAATAACGGAGAAAGTTTTTCTTTAGAGTGTGCTGGTAAGGTGACCCTGTGGGGGCGGGAGATTCGCGTGTGTGAGTTGGCAATAAAAAACTTAAGATGGAAAGTGAGGTGGGGGGGGGTGGAATGAGGGTGGGGTGGGACGTAGGGCGTTAAAATTTTGTCTCTGTGTAATTACGTTGTTGAGGGAACGTATCCTGTGTGGGGGGCTTGTTGACAGGACGTATTATATGTGGGGGACTTGTTGATTGAACGTATCATGTGTGGGGGGCTTGTTGATGGAACGTATCATGTGTGGGGGGCTTGTTGATGGAACGTATCATGTGTGGGGGGCTTGTTGATGGAACGTATCATGTGTGGGGGGCTTGTTGATGGAACGTATCATGTGTGGGGGGCTTGTTGACGGGACGTACCCTGTGTGGGGGCTTGTTGACGGTACGTACCCTGTGTGGGGGCTTAATGACGGGACGTAGCTTGAGTGGGGGCTTGTGTTAGTGCTGATATTGGTGGTCGGTCCCATTGTCCCATTGATTGTGTTAGTGAGGTAGCATGACAAAATTATAGATAGATAACATTGATTAGATAGATCATATAGATAAGATCGATAAGATAGATAAGATAAGATAGATAAGATAAGATAGATAAGATAGATAAGATAGATAAGATAGATAAGATAGATAAGATAGATAAGATAGATTAGATAGATCAGATAGATCAGATAGATTAGATAGATTAGATAGATTAGATAGATTAGATAGATCATAGATCAGATAGATCAGATAGATCAGATAGATAAGATAGATCAGATAGATCAGATAGATTACATAGATCAGATAGATTAGATTGATAGATTAGATGTATACATTATATTATCCACCTAATATACCTTTCCAATTGAAATCTATGAACTATTTATATTTTCTATGTATTCTATCTATCTAATCATTTTATGTAATGTATAAAAAAAAGTAAATGGTTATGTAAAATGTCTGAGGTTAATGAAAATGTCGGGGCTGGAGGGGGGGGGGGGAGGGCGTCACTTACTGATAAAAAATGGGAAATAAACAAGATTTCTAATCGACTCAATGATAGCGCATATGATTTCTTACCGAACCCAGTTCTGCTACTTTTTGTGTTCAAGTTTCGTTTTCAAGGGATCAAGTGCAATAGGGAGTTCAATTTTTAATACTGCATCCAGGTAAAAAAAAAACACTACCTCCTGGTCATTGTACTGGCCAAGCATTCCCGTGCAGCATCTTGGGGAGAGGGTTGTTGTTGGAATTGCGCAGCTTATATGGGGGGGGGGGAGGCTATACCGTAAAAAATTGACTCACGCCGCTTCACTAGTAACATGGGCAGATATGATCTGAAAGGGGGGAAAACTGTTTAGAATCATTTAATATCATAATATAAAATAACAAAATAACAAGAAAGGTTGCCTGTTTTTTTTTTAATGCACTTTACAAGTCCACTTGACGCAAATCATTATAAATATTATGCTGCTTTTATTTTCATTTTTGTTCTTCTTGAGTTCGTCTAAACCATAGGTTCTCAACCTTTTTCGGCTCACCGCCCCCTTTTACATTTTTTTACCGCTCACCGCCCCCCAGCTTAATTTTAGCGGAAACATTTGTTAATTAAAGGGAGATAATTAACCCTTTTCATTTGAGGTAATATTTCAATTTGGTTTTCTTTTATAAAAAATTAAATGGCTTGCATTTATAACTTTGAAATGATATGATAGAACTGTAAAAATATTGAAAATTGTATAAATATTATATGACTAAAGAATTTATATGAATATTTTCAAGCATTTTAATTACTACCCAGTTTGTATAATTACTACGTATCTATACCGCTCAGCCATGTGGTTACCTCTTTACGCAGGATTCAAACGCAGTAAAGGACATCTCGGTAAAACATCAAAAGAATAATATAAGAGCAATATTAGCAGATGTTAAGGCGACAGTCCGGTGAACCAACCATAAGACGAGACGGCCGCATACCATATTTGCCAAATACTGACCCCCCCCTACTTCATCGAAAAGTTATTGTTCAATAATATGTATGCCTACTGTTGGGAGATATCAGATATTTAGTAGCCCTTGCGTTTACATCGTATTTCATCCAAAAACTAATCGATTCAAATAGCTGAGTTGTTGAAATTATAGCAGGTACGTATGTACCGCCCACTTGCCCTTCATCGCCCCCCAATCGCCCCCGGGAATGTTATCGCCCCCCTAAAGCTTCTAATCGCCCCCTGGGGGGCGATATCGCCCCCGTTGAGAACCTATGGTCTAAACCCTGAGTGCCTTATCTCCGTCATTATCGCCCCTGTTTATTTATGAACTGACGTCTGCTACGTCGGGGCAATTGCGTCACTTGGTTCTGGTTTTTCCGGTCATTTTCTGCTGCTGTTGTTTTTTTTTTCTTTTCTAAGTACTAAAATACTAGGATGGAAAAAACAAAAAAAACTAAAAAACGAAAATAAAAATTTAAGGAGCGGTCGAGCGGTGGAATACTTCTGCTGGTTGAATTGTCAATTATTTTTTAGTGGGCAAATTTTCAGCTACATAGCAAAAGGCAACTCTAAGCAATGAAGACATATGGTGAAATTGTATATTGTTACACGCTCAACCGGGTGGATTGAATTGAATTGATAAGAAGTTATCCTATTTTGTTACATATTTTAAATAAAAATAATTAAGTTCTTTGAAGAGTGGTGATACGTCCACAAATGACGTACTTTTGAATCTTTTATAAAAGTATTCAAATGTAATTGTGTTTTTTTAAATTAATAGTAAAGTTTAGGTATAGGACTATGTCTATTTAATGACATTAGTTGGGGTAAAGTAAAGGCGGATGTGCATAGTGCTGGCCACACAGTCACCTAGTATGCCGTGGACATAGAAACTGGTCTACGCTGCTTCACCGGACATTTGAATCAATTTGGTCCGACGGGTACTTTTACAAACAAAAATAAAAATAGGACCCTTCGATACTGATCTTCGGTAGTTCTGGAAATCTTTAACGTAGATGGGCATGAGCCCTAACGAGTAAATAACAGTGTGTATTCTATATGTAAACATACTCGTTACGCCAATACATATTCTAACAGTCGCCATTTAACACGCAGGACCCTTTTGATCGCCGCTACAAAATGGTTTGTTTGTGTTTTTGTTCTTGAAGAGGTCAGCGCCCTAACCAGATTCAACAAAGCAAAAGCACCATGATTGATCATGACTGATTTGAACAATAATAGGAGTAGGGGGCTGTCGATCTATGATTCCCAACCCTCCCTCTCCACCCCTCTCCATCCCAAATAACCCCACAGCAAACAAGCAAGGCAAGCATCTAGAACAGGGGTCGGGAACCCATGGCTCGCGAGCCAGATGTGGCTCTTTTGATGGCTGCATATGGCTCGCAGACAAATGTTCGATTATTAAACAAATGTTTTTTTAGACTTTTTGATCTACATATTGATTGTATATCATTCTACAAATGAGCTAAAGTCTACAGCAGCTCAGCATCAGAAGAATTCAGAGATATAATTATTGTACTTTTAGTGTTGAAATTACACAAAATGCAAACATTTACTCGAATTTTTAGTTTTAAACATAATGTATGGCTCTCAAAGAATTACTTTTCAAAATATGTGGCATCCATCATCCATGGCTCTCTAAGACAAAAAGGTTCCCGACCCCTGATCTAGAATCTAGTCTCTAGTAATACAGTTAGGGCTGCCACTTATGTGTTTTTACACCTAGATCTAACTGTCAATTGTTGTTTTTTTTACAAATTCAAAAATTTTTTTTTCGGCTTATATTTTTTAAGTTTAACAACTTAAATCTAAGAGTGTGTATTTATTTCACGTATCAACTTTTTCAATGTGGTCAATAAAATTTATGCTTGAAATTTAACAATTGATTATAGAGTATTGTTGTTATTTGTTTTAAAACAAAAATTAACAATCTCCCCAAAACTGTCGCCAACATTCGATCAACATTTCGCAACACACGTTTCCGAAACTCTTTTCGTGTGCAAAATCGATCAACTCTTCTGGGTAATTTTGTTGTAATCTATCCCTCTTACTTATCCGAAACTAATCAAAATGTGATAGTTTGAACCTAACGCACTGAAAAAAAACAACAAAAAAACACAACTTCACAATTACGCGATGTCACTAAACGCCAAAGATGAAAATTGGAAACACCAGCTGGGTGCTCCCGTTGTCACATCGACCTTAACACCCCACCGCAAACCAGGGGCCCATTCTTTAAGCCATCCTTCTTAAGTATTAACGTCACACCGCAACAAGGCCCATTATTTCAGCCCCCCGCCCCCCCCCCCTTCCCAAACATTTTAGTAACGAGACGTAAACTGTCCAAACAGCTGTCCCCGTCCAAAAAAAAAAAAAAAAAAAAAAAAAAAACGAATTATCCAATCAACTGCCTCTGATTCTCAGTACGATCGGCGTTCATGATCGGCCCGCTTTGCTCCACTTTTTGTGCTGGGAGGTCAATTCACGTGCAACTTGTGACACCTCCATTATATCGTGCAACTTGTGACACCTCCATTATAACGAGCAACAATGGGGTAGGATGAAAATGAGAAAAATAACAAAACAAAAAGCCAACCGGATTGATAGGTAGGTCATGGTCGCGACACGTAGACGACATTGATTCGCCTATGCACGGAAGACATTTTCTCCGCCATTAAATGTTGTTGTTTTTTTGCAAATGTCAACAACATAACGCTTGGGGAGGCGGTTGTAGTTTAGATTAGATAGATTTGATATATTTTATATATTTGATATGTTTGATATATTTGATGGAATTGATAGATTAGATAGATTAGATAGATTAGATAGATTAGATAGATTAGATAGATTAGATAGATTAGATAGATTAGATAGATTAGATAGATTAGATAGATTAGATAGATTAGATAGATTAGATAGATTGGATAGATTGGATAGATTAGATAGATTAGATAGATTAGATAGATTAGATAGATTAGATAGATTAGATAGATTAGATAGATTAGATAGATTAGATAGATTAGATAGATTAGATAGATTAGATAGATTAGATAGATTAGATAGATTAATTAATTAGATAGATTACATAGATAAGACAGATTAGATATATTCGATTTGATATATTAAATAGATTAATTAGATAGATTAGGTAGGGGGCGGTTGTATACTGGAAATGTAAAGATAATACAATATGTTATGCTTTCACATGTTGTTGTTGTTAATTACAATTCGGACAGGAAGGAGAGGCTTTGTCTACTCTACGAACAGTTCAATTACAACCAGTCAGTGGATAGTTGTTGTTTTTTGGCACAACGCCGGAAAGTTTGCTGTAACAATAAATATACAACCTAAAATTTTACAGAGCCTTTACAAGCTTATAAAGCGCCATTAGCGCCCCAGGGCGAAAGTTTCAGCGCCGCCCCCTTTGCATGCTGTAACTGCTTGTTTAGTGCTATATTTGCTATATTTAGACATTCATCGCCCCCTCTAGAAGTGTCGCCCCCGGCATATGCCCCCCTCTGCCCTTCCCTATGTGAGGGCACTGCCTAAAAATCGTGTGTAGGCTTTACTTAAGTGAAGACAAAACACCTTGTACACGTTAGTGAAACTTCTATCAAACGATGTGTAGAGTTATCAATACCTATCACGCAGTCAGGGTAAACAAAATATCGTTAAACTTAAAACACTCGGATAAAAAATTGGTGACTTTTTTGGCATATTCTTTTTCACATGACAGGCTACGGTGTCACCTTTAAAATTTCTCCCAAAGTATTTTACTTACCTTATCTTATACATTACAGACGCTCCTTCTATAAAAAAAAGATTATTGCGTTTTACGCCCATCCGTGGTTCGAGTCTAGTCCTGCATTTCTATTAGTGCTTTAAATGATGTTAGGTTACTGGTTTCCCTGGTTTGTTCAGACAACCCATCCCATGCCATAATGCCACCCGGGAAGAAAGATTACTTATATGCATTTGTTCTCGTATAAGGGATAAGGAAAGTGTGTATTTATTGTGTTTATCTGAGCATTGTAACATATTTTATATTGTGTTGTATTTCTAAATTATAAATAGATAATATAAGATTTATAAGAATAATAAGATAATGATAAAATAATTAGAATTTAATTCCTTATGTATTATTCCTACATTACACTTAACGCTTACCGATAGAACATTTTTCAGTGTTTTGTATCCCTCGCCAATTTGTAAGAGATTCATAGAGAATGTTTACATTGTTTTCCACAGTTTTAGCCACCTTAGGCATGCCTACAGCATTTATTACCTTGGTGGAAATAGTTTTGTTGTTGTTTATTTTGGAAGTGAAGTGACGTCATTTCCGCTAAAACACTGACATATATATCATCGTGCACTTTTTTTTTCTCCCCCATTCTTAGTACAACCAGTAAGATGAAATGGTGCAAAGAAGTCTGGTGTCCCTATTGTGCGCCCATTGAACTCCCCGACCCCCCGGATACATGACGCCTCTGTACAATTTCATGTTCAGCTCGGGAAGTTTTCAGCTGTGACAAGCTTAGGAAAGAAGGGCAAAAAAGCTTATAAGTACTCTTTCTTCCTGAGTGGCATTCATTCGGGCACGGAATGGGTTGCCTGATCGATCTGGGAAAACCAGTAACTTAACATCATTAAAAACATTAATAAAGACTAGACTCGGACCACGAATAAGTGTAGGACGCAATAATCTTCCTTATAGAAGGAGCGTCTGTAAAGTATAAGGTAAGAAAAGCAAAGTGGAGAAATACAACACAATAACAATCTAATACAATGCTCAGATAGACATAGGGGTGAAACACTTTTCTTATCCTATATGTAAGAACAAACTCATATAAGTTCTTCTTTCTTAACATGTGGCTTGGACACGGTGGACGAGCGGCAGCGCGTTAGACTGGCGTACCGAAGGTCCTGGGTTCGAATCCCAGGATTGGAGCGTGTTCCTGAGTTTACCCAGTTCTGATGGGTACCTGACAATAGTTGGGGTAATGTAAAGGCGGCTGTGCATTGTTGCTGGCCACACAATCTCCTAGTATGCCGTGGCCATAGAAACTGCTTCACCGGCCCTATGATCAATTTAGTCATTTAGTCTAACGGGTACTTTACTTACCTTGTGCTAGACTCAAAGTTTGGATAAGCGTAGGCAGCAATAATCTCCTGTATAGAAGGAGCGTCTGCAACATAATCTGAGATAAGATCGCAATTTATGAAGCTTGACATGGCTGTCAATGGCTCACTGACAGCTACGGCGACCGCATCAACCAGTCAGCTAAGTGCGGTAGCAATAGGTCTAACATTACACAGTGCAGGCGTCAGCAATCACCCTTGACAACGGTGGTGCGAATTACATCTTTATTGTGACACGCAATGTGTTGTGTTATCCATATGAGAAAACTATTCAGTGGCCGCAATTTGTGGTGTTGTCCCTTTTTGAGTGTCCCCCAAATCATCGTCTGCCGTATTTACCCTCAGGGATACGCTTGAAACATGTTGGCAAGCGTTGCAGTAGATTTTTGCGTCGAGACCTAGACGCGGACATTTCCACGACCGCCTTGACCTTGGGGCAGTCTGGTCAGGGAGCGTAGAAAAAAATCACTGGAGTACAAATGCCGATGGCTGTTGCTCCTAGGGTACCGAAAGATCTTAGTGTGTATGTACCTAATCATACTAATGGTACTACTATTAACCCTTCCCGTACCGACCTACTTCTATCTATGCTGCCTTCAGTTCCGCTATATACGCGCCCGGGACTGTAAGGGTTAATTGTATTGCTTTTCAGTGATGGTAGCATAAAGAAAAGAAAAACAAAGAGATTCGCTTTAGGCGTGCCACTCCCCAAAGTGTTGCGATCCCTCCAAATCCCTTTTCATAAAAAAAATAAAGTACCCTTCGGCATGCACCAGTTTCTGTGGCCACGGCATACTAGGGGATGTGCGGCCAGCACAATGCCAAGCGCCTTTACCTAACCACAAGTAGTGTCTGGTACCCATCAGAGCTGGGTAAGACTCAGGGACACCCTCAAGTCCAATGGAAAAAATCCTAGTTTGCACCAGGATTCGAACCCAGAACCTTCGGATCGCCAGTCGAACGCGCTGCTCGTCCACCGTGCTCCATAATCCCTTTTCAAAGACCAACATATTCAGCCGAACATACATATTGTAGACCAACATATTCAGCCGAACATACATATTGTAGACCAACATATTCAGCCGAACATACATATTGTAGACCAACATATTCAGCCGAACATACATATTGTAGACCAACATATTCAGCCGAACATACATATTGTAGACCAACATATTCAGCCGAACATACATATTGTAGACCAACATATTCAGCCGAACATACATATTGTAGACCAACATATTCAGCCGAACATACATATTGTAGACCAACATATTCAGCCGAACATACATATTGTAGACCAACATATTCAGCCCAACATACATATTGTAGACCAACATATTCAGCCGAACATACATATTGTAGACCAACATATTCAGCCGAACATACATATTGTAAACCAACATGTTCAGCCGAACATACATATTGTAGACCAACATATTCAGCCGAACAAAGATATTGTAGACCAACATATTCAGCCGAACATACATGTTGTAGACCAACATATTCAGCCGAACATACATATTGTAGACCAACATATTATACACCTTGAATGCTCCAGAATAAACATATGGATTAACACAATGAAGGATAATGCTGGAAATGTACTTCGCAGTCAATGTTGTTTATAAAAACAACAGACTTGAATATACGAACAAATATTACATGATAAGTAACTTACTTTTTAAAATGTTTACTGTAATGTTTTCAAAGAAAACATAATGTATCGCTGGTATACATTTAAATACAAGATTTTGTGCATTATTAAATCTAACAAAATCTTGAGAAAAAAAAGTTTAATTTATGTATTCCTTATAATATAACTCTACACAATAAAATACTTTAAAATGCATGTACAATGTATTTAAAACGTCTGTCTAACTTTTCTTTTTCAAAAGTTTCGATACCGGTATGTCCTAGCCCTATTTTGAAAACGAGGCTGTGCGTTCTGTTTGAATTTAAATTCCAAGAGAAAGGAGACAGACCGCTGTGAAGAAAATGAAGGTTTTTAACGAATGGCATTTATTTCAAATGGCGAAACAATATTCCCTCCCAAGTCCCATCCTTTAAAACGCCTTTCTCGTGTTCGGGAGGACTTTGATGAGTATCATTATCTCGTACTACTCCCACACAGAGTTGAAGAAAACGCGAAGACAGTGGCGAGTGTGCAAAAACGATGATGTGTAAATAAATTTAAAAAAAAAAACGTATTGGGTTGCTGCCAACTGCGAGCCGTATCTAGTAGTCGAAAGTCGAAAATACAACCCCGTGATGGCTACTTCTATTGGCTGGTGAAATCAAAAAGGACAAAGCGTCGACTTTTAACCCCCCGAAAGAACAACACAAAATCAACAAGAAACATATTTTTTAAAAGGCTAGTCTTACACACACACTGTCACCGGTATAAGACCTTCTGTATTACTAGTAGTTATGACCGTCAAAATGACGGGGAAACAAAATGACTAAATTATGTTTTGTTAAAAGAATAAAATCAATCAAAAAGGAGAACAAGGAAAACATACAAAACAAAAAAAAAAGTGTATTTAGCAGGGGGAATAGGTTTAAAGAGGAAAAAAATCCAAAGAGAAAATTATATATATATATATATATATATATATATATATATATATATATATACACACATATATATATATATATATATATATATATATATATATATATATATTAATATAGCACTGTTTATATTGAGTTTTTTAATGTAAAGTGACAAAATTATCTAGTTAAATGTGTATATTCTAAAAGATACTAATTGTCCAATATAAATGTCCAGTTATAGGTCCGGTCAGATCACCAACCACGGACAACGTCAGAGATTTCAAGTATCAACCTTTTGTTTAAAATTCTCAGTGTTATGTTATAGGGCTGATCCGTTTATTCAGAAATGGTTTTAAAGCTTTACCAGGGCTAAGTGAAAATTGTATAAATAAATATTATAGATTAGCTATTTTAGTTTTTTCTAAAACGTATAGGTTAGTCTTTAAACAATCCCAATTTGTTGAAATTATTATTTAAGTCATCATTAATTGTGTACAATGGTATTTATTCAAGGGCAATAATTGCATATCATACAATGTATATTTAACTTGAAATCAACGGGAGTGATCGGAATTGACTTATAAAAAATCGGACAGAAAGGTTTTTCTGGTTTGGGAAGGCTCTGACGTCATGCAATGGAGGCGACTCGGCCGGTCATCTCACCTTGCCATTGTCCAGCAAGTCCGGCTCCGGCAGCGGTGCCGTGGGTCCGTTCATCGGGCCGTAAGACGTCTCCATGATCTGCTTCAGGACAGCCTGCATGTAAAGGGGGGCGGCCACCTCACGTTTCCAGCACCCCGCCCCCACCAGCGCCTCTCGCTTTTCGCTTTAGTTTAGCCCCCTGGGGGCGTCGGGGTGCTGAAACGCTTGGCGGGCGGGCGCTGAGCTCACAAGCTGCAGAACCACTGCATGGTGTGGTGATGACAACTTGAGGTTCCCTGCCGACAAACAGTATACAGACAATTGATCAAGGGGCGGTAATCGTGTTTAGGGGGGAAGTAATTCCCGGCCAACAAAACACACATTTATTTACAGAACAACATCAAAGCAGCGTAATGTGCTACACCTTAATAATATACGTAAGGCCTCAATAACAAGAGAAATATCAATACCTTAATTATAAAATTGATAATTGAAGAGGCAAGCAAGCAAAAGTAATAATTTAATAAAAAGCATATTTCCGTCAAAAAAAAAATGGCGGGAAATTACAGTTCTGGTGTTGAACCTTTTTTTTTCAAGTGTGGCCAGTCGACCAGCGTGAAGTCCTTTGCCAGAATCCCGAGAAAGAATTCTCGTTGACATTTAAAGTGTGCCTTAGTGATTCGTGGGTCCTGGGTTTGAATCTTGGAGGGTGTAGCTGACATTAGTTGTGGTGAAGTAAAGTCGGCTGGGTATTGTGCTGTCCTAATATGGTGGTGTCCACAGAAACGGGAATCGTGATGTCCATGGAATCACTTAATATGCTGGTGGCCAAAAAAAACTGGTGAACTCCGCTTCACCGGCCCTATGGATCAATTGTGTCCGATGTGATACTTTACTTCACTTTTAGTGAGTCTAGTTTGACATAATCTACTATCTATAAATGTAAAGTAGATTGTGTGTGTGTGTTCAACCAATCATACTAGTTAATTTAAAGACACGTGACATTATTGTCTCATATTATACTTTTGTGATTTCACTACGGACATGTGTCTTCGCTAGCTAAGTGGATAACGTATCGGACTGCCATTCTGGTTCGATCCTCTATTTATTCTATACCTTTTTTCTACAATTTTTTTATTTTCAATTAATATTATTTAAAAATAAAAGATTGTAAATCTAGGAGCAACTCTGAGCAATTTAGATTTTTGTTAAATAAAAAGACTTGCTTATTATTTTTTTTTACTTACTTTTCTAAAAATCTTCAGTACAAAAATATTTTTTTAATTATTAGATTCAGATCTATAGCTTTCTGTTCATTGTAGATTATACAATTTTTATCTGTAGCTTATACTGGCCTGTTTTATTTTATCCCAGGTAACGCCGGGCAATTTAGATCCTATATTATAGGAACCAAAATATGCCCTGGGTTTTGCAGACTTGTATGGCGCTAGCTTTCTGGCGTGTGACTTTATGCTTTTTTTTTTAACTGCGCGCGTGTCTACTTGTGTACATACTACATACTAATAAAGTTGTTATTCACGTCATAGTGTGTTGATCCCTGATGAACGCGCTGTACGAACCAAGTGTCTATGTACGTAGAAGTGGATCAACGTGTTTATCTATAAATCTTAATTGACGTCATACAGACATGTCTACGAATCATTGCGGAAGATGGAGGTAATTTCAAAACTTCGACCGGAAGAAAAAAGAGAAAGAGAGAGAACGAGAGAGAAAGAGAGAGAAAGAGAGAGAGAGAAAGAGAGAGAAAGGAAACTGGAGTGAACGAGGGCAAGACAGAAAGATAGATTATATAATAGTATACAGTCCGATAAACTGCAGAGATTACGCCCCGGGGATGCGCAGATATCCCCTACACACATGCAGACGATTAGAGAGATAAAAACGATACACACAAACTCAGTTAGTTTCGCTGGCAGTAATACTTGTCTAGGATTGATAGATACGCGAGGGAAGTAGAGAAAAAAAAGAAAGAGAGAAAAGAATGCCATGAGAAAAAGGAAATCATTAACGCCAGTAAAAATGGAAATAGTGAAAGGTCAAATTTATGTTCCAAGGTTAGCAGGTTGCTCAAGGCCAGACACAGAACCTGGACACCTGCAAAGCCGATGGGAGGGTAGAAAGTATAAAGAATACAATAATTCCATTGAAATTATCTCCGTTAGATGCAAACTGGTTTTTTGTTTTTTTGTTCCGCAATCTTGCAGCTGTTCTAGTCTATTCAAGACGGACACATTAAAGAACTAACTCAATTTGTAAGCCTCACTTCAAAAACAAACAAACATGGCGTCTTGTGAATAACAACCTCGGAGAACTTGTACTTTATTTCGTCATGTGATTCATTTGTTGAAGTCGTTTGCTGGCTTGTTTATTTATTCTTTGTAGTTTTTTGTTGTTTGTCTTGTTGTTGAAGTGATCGGTTTCTTTCAATAAGGACAGATAGATTTAGGAACTCTTTTGTTCCACTCTTAGTAAGAATTTTTCAACATAATCGTCAGTCAGCCAGATAATCCAAATAGCTGACTCCTAATTATACTTTTTCTTGTATGATAAATGGTACAATAGTGTGCGCAAATGTCTATTTTTATAAGTATCGTATATTTCTGAGCTTGAGTAGTAATAGTTCTTTTATATTGTTTTGAATATGATAAAAGACGGAACTTCTGTCATCAAGTCAAATTTCCATTTGTTTGGATAAATAAAGCAAAAGTATAGTAACTTATCTAAAAAAAATCTTAAAATACCGGTTTTAATGGGCCGTATTGCTGTTGAGAGTTAACACCCTTGCCCCTTATACAAGTCAATATTTTATGACTGACTTGTAAATTACAAGTCAGTCATAAAATATTGACTTGTATAAGGGGCAAGGGTGTTAACTCTCAACAGCAATACGGCCCATTAATAATGTAGATTTTTAAACTAATGCTTTATGTATTTAATTAGTAGGCATATCATATTTTTAATTTCCTTTTTAAATTTTGATTTAGAATTTAATAAATTATTTGACAAAGTTGTTATAAACCTTTCCAAAACTGGATTGTAGGCCTATGCCTTAAATGGAAAATATACGTGAGTGCTTAAAATAAAAAATAAAAAAAAGAACTTTAGTTTATAAAGAACGGATGCATCATTTATCTGAGTAGATATAATAGCATTGCCGACTTTTAGAACTATCATCTAGATAACTTCGATGCAAAACTGTCCAGATAAAATGAATTATGATGCTGAAATGAACTCCGTTCGTTGTTTTTTTTTTAAATATCATTTCAGTCCAGGGAATCCTCATTCAAAGCTTTAATAATCTCATTTCATTTTTGTCTCTGTCCTTCAGTACATGCCAGGTTTATCCGGAGATTTTCAGATGCATGCAATTGCCTTCAGGACTTAATTGTTCTTTTTTTTAACTAGGTGGGAAATAGGTGGGAGGGGTGTTTAGTTAATCAGAGTTCAAGCCACAGTAATGGCACCTGGTTCAAACCAGTTTGTGCTATTGGCTAGCTTAATTAATTAATGAAAGCTTAGCAAACTGGTTCTTGAGTTTTTCTGGAACTTGGGTAGTAGAATATAGAAGCAGAAGTGTTTTGGATTGATGTGAAGTGTAAGGGTAAATGTTGATCGTTAGATAGATGAATGCCTTGTTCTGTTTGTTACTAAGTACAAAGGTAAAGTAAAGTACCATTCGGACCTAAGTGATCATAGAGCCGATGAGTTCACCAGTTTCTGTGGCCACGTCATACTAGGTGATTGTGGGGCCAGCAAAATGCACAGCCGCCTTTACTACAGAGCTGGGTAGACTCAGGGACACCCCCAGACTTAGGAAAAATGACGATCCTTCACCAGGATTCGAACCCGGGATCTTCGGTACGCCAGTCGAACGCGCACTGCCACTCGGCCACCATGCGGTACTATTGATAGAAGGGACGTAGATTGGTAAATGTTCAGATGTTGTTATTCCAATTCAAACTACTTTTCTGAAGTTATGTAACTGTACTTTGAAATGTAAGTCTAAGATAATGTAGCCAAGATGTACAATATCGATCTCGTTTCTCTGTGTGAATAATAACAGCAGAAGTTAGAGTTCAATGCAGGCCGTGGCATACACAAAACACAAAGCAAGAACACTTATCAAATCTGATGAGTGCGTGGGATAGAGAGAAAGAGATGGTTAGATAGATAGATAGATAGATAGATAGATAGATAGATTGATAGATTGATAGATTGATAGATTGATAGATTGATAGATTGATAGATTGATAGATTGATAGATTGATAGATTGATAGATTGATAGATTGATAGATGGATATATTGATAGATTGATAGATTGATAGATTGATAGATTGATAGATTGATAGATTGATAGATTGATAGATTGATAGATTGATAGATTGATAGATTGATAGATTGATAGATTGATAGATAGATAGATAGATAGATAGATAGATAGATAGATTGATAGATTGATAGATTGATAGATTGATAGATTGATAGATTGATAGATTGATAGATTGATAGATTGATAGATGGATAGATGGATAGATTGATAGATTGATAGATTGATAGATTGATAGATTGATAGATTGATAGATTGATAGATTGATAGATTGATAGATTGATAGATTGATAGATAGATAGATAGATAGATAGATAGATAGATAGATAGATAGATAGATAGATAGATAAAGGGTAAAAAGATATTGAGTAAAATAATGAAAACGGGTTGGGAGAGCCCAAAAGGAGAAAGAGCTTCTCTGCGTCTGAACAGTTCTCTTAATCCTGTATCACCTCATTACTACCTTTCTTTTAACTTGTATTTTCTGTCTGTCTGCTTGCTTGCTTGTAATCTGCTTGGATGTTTGTTAGCAAAACTTTGCATCGATTTTTCGACCACTTCCCGTCGTCCAATCGAGACGAAACTTGGCCAGCAGACTTGTCCCGACTAACAATACATTCTATCAAATTTTCAGCGTCATAGCCTTTGGAATAGTAACGAATTCCTTCGACCAATTTGCGAATCGCAGAGTATATTTCACGTAAATTATGGCTGCCTCTACCGGAAGAGACGGAAGTAAATAACATTTTCGGATATGTTCGTTTTTACGAAATAAATAGAATGAAAACGACACAATGTATCTTTTTATGGTTTTTGCGGACCAAAGCTAGAAAAAAGGATGCGCAAAATTTTAGTGTGGAAATTCATAAGGTATAGTTTATACTTAAATTTATTTTAATCTATCAAAATATAAATTAAATATAAACTTAGTTTACAAAGAAAGGGAGTATAATAAAAACTTTGTTTTTATGGGTTAGTTTATTTTTAGTTTTGGTTTTTAACGTGACTTTGTCTCCAAAATTACAAACATGACAATACTCCCAATCCCCTACTTGACTTCTTCCTCATAAATCGAATGCCCTTGAAAAGCTTTAGCCTTAAACCTCTTGACCAGACTTGTCAAAATCAGAAACAGTTTCCGGAAATTCCCTTTCTTTTTTTCTTTTTTTTTTTAATCATTTGCAAAAAAAAAAAGGGATTCTTTGATGTTGGCGACCGTTCCGTACACCCGCCACTTTTGCCAGAGCCGTTATGGAAATACAAACCAGAGAATTCTTAGCCCATCCTTTCTCCCTCCTTCTCCCCCTCCCACCCATCCCCAAAAGACCACCCAGCTCCGCTACACACAAACGCTCTCGGTGTCTCTATCATTCTCTCTCTCTCTCTCTCTCTCTCTCTCTCTCAATTCTGGAATTACGTCATGCAAGCTATCACCTTACAAATCGGTCAATATAAAAGAGTGTCAAAGGCGCAGGACTGTAATCTCCTTTTGCATTCTGACAAAACTTTGGACACAAAACACACTTAGAACTTAAGACATATTCAGTCGAAGGTTTTTTTTTTTTTTTTTTACTTGAATAAGTCTGACGCAAAAGTTAAAAATACTAGACATTCAAGCAATGTTACATATTTATTTTTTACACTTAATCCTTTTCTATTATTTTTTTCAAATGTATTTAGATAATAAGACACATAAAGCTAATCTCTTTGCTTTCTGAATAAGCTGCTTCTTTCCCTGATACACTTAAGTAATTTATAAATAGAATCCAATAACAACCTGTTGCAATGCTCAGATAAGCATAAAGACAAAAAAAAACCTTCCTTATCCTTTATGCTTGAACAAATGCTTAGCCTATGTACTCTTTCTTCCCGAGTGGCATTCGAGCATGGAATGGGCTACCTGAACAAACCAGGAAAACCAGTAACTTGACATCATTTAATACATTAATAAAGATGCAAGACTAGGCTCGGTCGACGGATGAGCGTAGGACGCAATAATCGTCTTTATGGAAGGAGCGTCTGTACTATATAAGATAAGAGTAAAATAATGTACAATTGTATATATAGTACCGTAACAATCTTTCATTTTTTTTTATTTACACCTACTGTTTTATTGCTAAACATTTGTGCCTGTGTACTGTATGTACATACTGTAGATATATGTACATTACTGTAAAGGGTGGTTTTTTAACAGTACGTAAAGGGAGGATTTTAAAAGTCAGTATACACGTTAAATAAATACTGTAAATATGTTATCCCTACTTCGCGGATTTTCAGCTATCGCAGCCTGTCTCGGAACATATCTACTGCGATAAACGAGGGGTCACTGTATTCCACATTGGGGTACTGCAGACCTGCAAGGTTCCATGCGAAATCTCAAAGAGTCCCGCGCGATTTTGAGTTCAGATCCAAAATTGTTTCATTTTTATTTATTTTTTATTCTACGGATATTTGGTGAAAGTTAAGGTTTCGGAATTCCGGATCTCCGTAAATAATTCCTTTTTTTCGAGTCAAGTTTTAAAGCCGTGAAAATGTGTGCTGCCATTTTCAAGCTAGTATTATTGTGAATTACGATTGTTAGCACGTACAGAAAGAAGGTCTTAAGAATCCCAAACGATTTATTAGCTGATGGTTGACCTAAAAATGAAGTCGTTCATTTTACCACGAAAATAATAGATATTTGCTATAGAAATCATGGACTTGCACAGATTCTAACAAACACACAAATTAGTTTAAAAATAAATGTAACAATATTCTTTAATTATTGTCGCGGTTGTCCTGATCACTGATTTTAAAGTCTAATGCTCTTGGCCGTAGTTAGAACAATTTTAGATATATATTTTTTTTAGAAGGCTATTAGATCTAATATATGGCCAATTAAGATGTTCTAAGTCATGGGTCGGCAACATTTTGCTAATTGTGTGCCAAACTACGATTTCTAAATCATTCAGCATGCCAACAGCTTGTAAGTCAACCTGCTCTATTAGAATTTTTGTTTAAATTTGTTAAGAAATTTTATTTAGTGCCGTGTTAAGACAGAGGCCAAAAGCAAACGAGATTTATAGAGAAAATCGTTAAAGCGTTTAATTTGTTATTTTAAAAAATTAAATTGTTTGTGATTATCATCTTTTTTATTTGCATATAGTCTACAAGAAATACTATATTTTATTAGTAAACTTTCACATTTATAGTTAATTATTGTCTAAAAAATGAGGGGTACGGGGCCGCTTTCTGCTGCCGTGACGAAGGTCCTGTGTATGAATCCTGGTGAATGGTAGGTAAAGGCAGCTGGACATTGTGCTGGTCACACAATCCCCTAGTATGCCGTGGCCACGGAGGCTGGTGAACGCTCCTCACCGGCCCTATGATCAATATTCGGTCCCACTGGTATTTTACTTTACATTGTCTAAAATCTTTTATTTGGTTGTCGAGTATAGATCGAGCACATAGGTTCTCAACCTTTTGCGGCTCACCGTCCCCTTTTACAATTTTGTTCCGCTTAACGCCCCCCCTCCCCCCCCAACTTTCTTTTAGCGCAAACCCCCCCCCCCTTTCCGCCCATCTGGACTATAGTTTCCGCAATTTTTTTTAGGCGGACTAGACTTTTTGTGTGATTTTATCTTTGAAAAAAATTTGAAGGAAACATATTGTAAGAATTAATAGATAAAAAAATTGTCTTAGCAAAAGGTTTAAATAAATCAATATTAATGTGAATCGTTTGCCTGGTGTGTTGCTAGCAATTTGTCTATTTTTTTCAATTTTGGATGCAAAAGCCTTAGGTCTAATAATCAGTAATATTTGTTAGATTACAAAACTTAACTAGTCGGCATCACCATTGAATCAAATGTAAATTAAAAAAAAAAAATCACAAAAAATTTTTTAAGGGAGATAATTAGCTCGTTCTATTTGAGCTACTATTTCTGGTTTTTTTTTCTTTTATAAAATAAAAGGCTTAAAATGTATTATTTTGAAATGATTAAACTGTAAAAAGTATTTTAAAATTGTATAAATGTTATATGACTCAATAATTTATATGTGTATTTTCAAGCATTACAATAACTACCCAGTTTGTATTATTACTACTTATCTAACCCGCTAAACATTAGTTTCAAACAATACCTTAATAGTATTAATCATATTAAGGACATCTGATATCAAAATATCAATAATATTAGCAGATGTTAGGGCGACAGTCCGGTGAACCAGCCATAAGACCAGCCGGCCGCATGTAGGCATACTGTTGGGGGATATCAGATATTTAGCAGCATTTGCGTTTACCTCACATTTCATCCAAAAACTCATCGATTCAAATAGCTGAGGTGTTAAAATATATCAGGTACATTTGTACCGCCCACTTGCCCTTCACCGCCCCCAATCACCCCCCGGAATGTCAGCGCCCCCCTAAAGCTTCTCACCGCCCCCTTTAGGGGCGATATCGCCCCCGTTGAGACCCTATGAGCTAGCACATACTATACATCTACATGTATTATATTTTGATCTCAGCTATACTGAGATATTAGAATTTATTCTCTTTAATTATGGTATTTCATGGATATTCCAACTATCATTAACGTCAACCGGTATTGATATGTAGTAATCATACACACTGGGTAGTTAATTTAATGTTTATTAATGTACATATAAATTATTTTGTCAACTTTTTTTTACAGTTTGATAATTTTAAAGTTATAAATTGTAAGCTATTTGTTCTTTTATTAAAAAAATATGAAACATAGTAGAAATATTGTTTTCAAAAGAAAACGGTTTAATTCATCATCATTGGCTCCATAGTCTCGAAAGACGATTAGATTTGCGCTCCTGTGATTTGGCCAGCCCTGCAAAATTGACTGTGTCTGTGGAGACTTATCCTTGAGAGACAGGCTCTGTCGCATCTCTGGCACTTGAAAGCTGGACCGTTGGAGATTGTTAAGGGCAGCCTGTGTTCTTTACTTTTCTTCGCTGCTCTGTTAGCCTCCGCCATAAGGCGAAGTTTGCCCTTAGCCGCATTTATACCGGTGTGTAAGGTTCCTCTTTAACTATTTCTGTGCTGAGCAAGGTTCTCCCAGTTTCCGACCTCTACATCTATAGCCTTTAGGTCACGTTTGCAGACGTCCTTGAACCTGAGTTGGGGGCGGCCAGTAGCTCTCTTGAGTTCAGCGAGCTCGGCATATAGCAAGTCTTTTGGGATTCGCCCATCCTCCATCCTGGAAACATGGCCAAGCCACCGAAGACGTCGTTTCAAAAGAAAACGGTTTAATTATTTCTCTTTTATTACAACAAAATTACAAATTTGATTATAATTTGACAGTGATGCTAAATAAGTTATGTTTTTTAATATAACTAATATTACTTTTTAATTATTATTTTTGTACACAAATTAAGGATTTTGATACCCATTTTTTTTTTTTAATTCAACTTGCTGCATTTTAAAAGGGTCATTATCCCGCCACTTAAAAAATCCAGTCAGGCTTAATGTGGTATAAAGACAGGAGTCCATGAATTTGAAAGTATTGCCTTTGTTTATAAAACTCCGCTTTGAGTGCATCAATGTACTTCTGATATTTCTCTATCTTAATATATGCCATAAATTAGGGATGTAGGTACATGTAGTTAAGTGTTTGAAATTGAATTCACGGCAAGATATGTCTAGTTTCAATGCAAATTCATTCCAGTGGTCTAACAGTTCATTTGCTGTTTGGCCCTTTTTTTTTTGTAAAGTTCAACTCATTGAAATATTTGGCTGTTATTCAGAAACATCGGCTTCAACAGTTAGTTCTCCTCATTCAATACCGGAAACAAAATTCAGCAATAAACACCTTTTGGAGGTCTCTCGCGAGCCATTTAAAATCGCTCTGCGTGCCAAGTCTAGCACGCGTGCCTTAGGTTGCTGACCTCTGTTCTAAATAATTATACGAGGCAAAGTCTGCATGAACCCATAGGAGGGAAGCCGCCCAAGATCGAGACGATTTAGATGTGTAATTACGTTTCTTTTTTCCATAAGGGATTAATCCTAGTCAAGTCGAATAATTATAACTTTCGCTGTACAAAGTAAATTTTATGAACATGCTGCATAAACTAGCCGTCTGCAGTGTCAGCGTGATGTTATTTTGAAAAAATGAATTAAAAACTTTAAAATATTTCACAACTCCAATTTTGTAGGTTTTACTAGAGGCCGACCGAAACCAAATTTTTGGTTTTAGCCGAAAACGAAACCATACAGAAAGTTATAAATTGACTTTCAGCCGAAACCGAAGCCAAATGCTTCACTACACCTTCGGTATAGGACGAAAGATAAACAGATATTGCCAAAAATAAGATTTAAAAAGACTGCACATTTTTGTTTAATATTAACTAGTTTATCTATGATTATAAGTCAACCATAGAACATGTAATATACAGTTGTTTACACATATATTATCTATCATTTTATTCAGAATTGAATACTTTTAAAGATTTACTAACCTAAAAGGCAATATAAACTTTATATACGATTTTTATATCTAAATATTATTTTTATAAAATTAGACAAAACAGACAAAAATGACAAAGGCAATGTAAGAGAAAACAAAGTACATGACACAAAGCCATTAAATTAAGCCACACTCCATTTTTCGACATTCTTTGGGTGATTAAATAATCCGTTGATTATTAACTTCAATTTTCTACTTCACACAGATTAATTCGCAACAGTTTAACTAAATGAAATTATCAATAAGCAGAGTAGGCCTAATAGATGCAGCACTATAGCGTTGCAGTCTGAATTTTGAAAATTAGAATAGATATTATTTTGGTTGATGACTGAAAGTCAATATCGGTTTCGACGGAAACCGATAGCTTACATTTTGGCTTCGGCCGAAACCGAAACAACGCCGAAAGAGGCAATTTGCCTACTTTGGGCACCGAAACCGAATTTCGGTCGGCCTCTAGTTTCAACTATTCTCATTTAGATAAATTATTAGTAGGCCTACATCAAAAGTCAAGGTGTAGGTCGTTCACAAGTTCAGAATTTGCCTTTTTTTCTCCCTACCGCTCACTATCCCCCCCCCCCCAATTGCTATATTTGCACCCTTCTCTAATACTTTATACTGTATACTTTATACCAGGAGTGTGCAGCATTTTTCTGCTTTGCGCCGCATATGAAATTTTATGCTATAAGACGAGCCACACAGTAAGAAAATGTATTTGCATTTTCAAATTCAATGCAACGACTAAAAAAAAAGTGCCGTTAGAAGCTCTTCGGGGCCACACTAAAAGGCTTGGCGGGCCGTTTTGTGGCCCGCGGGCCGCCTGTTGCACACCCTTGCTTTATACTATTTGCCCACCCTACCCACCTGTCCTTTTTGTTTATTCACTTTTTGATCCCTCCCCTACAATTAAATCCTGAATACGCCACTGGTATGCCAACTTTGAGGGCTCCGTGTACGAAACTTTCGGAAACTCTGATCTATCTAAAATAATACTATAACTGTCACTGTCGCTATTGTTGTTGTTGTTGTGACAGATGTGACATTGTTGTAATTATCAGAGAGCCGACCTTCATATCTTTCAAGAATAATTCTATCAAGGCCGGTTTACAGCAAGTAGTTTATCTTTCATTGACAATACAATTAGTACAATTAGTACACAGATACTTTTATCTACATTATTATTATCTCACTTCACGTTCCATGAATCACATCATATATTCCAACACTCTATACATAATCTCTACCATCGTTTTTACTTCCACTGTATACTAACTCTCTTCCTGGCTGTCCGTTACACACCCTCGGCCCCACCCCCCGCCCATGCTGACCTCTTCCGTGTCGATGGACAATCTCCTATTTGGTGTTGCCACCTTATGCAATTTATTTGTTAGTGACATATACACACATTAAAAACAAACACAACAAAAGCACCCATTCATGAATTTCAAATTAACACAATAAAATCTCCATCTAGAATTTAATTAGTATCTGTGGTAAGTTCGTCCACGAGTCAATCAATGGATGGATTAAAAGCTCGAAACGTTATTTCATTTGCACCTGTGGCAGAATCGATTCTTTCAGCTCATTGAGAAAATGTAGGTATCGACACACACTTCGAGTAAGGATAATGTTATCAGAAACAATATTGCTTTTTAAACACGAGCCTAGCCGTAACAGTATCGATTCCCATAGCCCACCATCAACAGTCGAAAGAGTGAGAAAGAGAAAGAAAGAGAGAGAAAGAATGGGGAGGTGTGAGGGGGAGAGAGAGGGGGAGAGGGAACGAGAGTAATGTAAACACCCCCAAGGCAGAGTGTAATGGTAATCGGATGCATTCTTATCAGGAGGATATCGAACTGACAACAAAAGCTGGCGAATGTCGATTACGGCATATCCATTTGTGACTATGTGAAATATTCTCCCGCCCAGGGGCGAACACACTTCCAGACAAGGCAAGATGTAGCTAAAACTGTGGCGGTCTATGGGGCGGACAATAAGCTTCCATTCTTAAAATCAGGAGCTCAAATCCTGTTTGTTATATTTTTTGTTGTCTCAGTCTTGCCCCGAGTCTTGCATTTTAATTATTTTAGTAATTAGTAGTAAGGATATTAAATTATTGGTTCTCCTGGTTTGTTAAGATTTTCAAAGTTAAATTATATTTCTTTTAAAGTAAAGTACCCGTTGGACCAAATTGATCCATTGGGCCGGTGAAGCAGCATTCACCAGTTTCAGTGACCACGGCTTACTAGGAGATGTGTGGTTAGCACAATGTCCAGCCGGCTTTACTTTACCACAACTAATACCAGGTACCCTTCAGAGCTGGGGTAGACTCAGGGACACCGTCGAGTCCAGGGAAATAATATCCTAGCCTTCGCCGGGCCATTGTGCCCCAATCAATTATAATGGAAGAAAAAAAATGAATAGATTATTGCTGGTTATATTTGAGTATTCATTTGTTGTTGTTTTTTTAAATTCGGTTAAATAATTAACCCATCTTGTTTGTTTGTCTAAATTTGACAAACATATTATTATGCTAGTTTTAAGGGTGTGGAGCAGTTAATTGTGGTGGATGGAATCTCTGATAAACATTGGCGGGCGCGGAATAATATGTTGATGGACGGTTTACTACTTGTAAGTTCTGGCGGAAGTCGAAAGACAGAATCGAGTCAACGTAGGCGCTACGGGGTGCTATTTTTTAAAATACTGCTCGTGCAGCCACGTGCTGAAAGTTTGGTGGCGGTGATGACACGAGATAAGCAAGGAGTTCCGTGTGTAGCGAGTGCTTTTTCGCGTGTGTTTGTTTTAAGGGGATAATCGGACGATACATCAACCGTGTACTATCATGTTAAGTCTAAGCGATCTCTGGTAGTGAAAGTGGTTCTAATTCGGAGAGCCAGGACCCCAGTCTTCAGGTGACGCTTGCCAGTGACGTAGCCAGGATTGCGACGTTAGGTTGTGGGTGTGTGTGTGGGGGGGGGGGGGGAGGGCGCAAAAAAATTGTGCATAGTAGTGGCCCCGGGTTCGGGGCAAAAAAATCAATATGAAAGAAAAATGCACTGTTTGGATGGTAGGGGGGGGGGGGGGGGCTATAGTAGACTAATTCAAAATTTACTTTTATTTCTTTCTACTATATGATTCGTCATATCACGTGACGTATGTGCCAACCAATGGAATAACGGCATGAGAGAACTGAGGTCTAGTGTGAGAAGGGAAAAGTGAGCAATACATATTGAAGAATTTAATAATAACACTGAGTGACTGCTGCATCTTATACTATGTTTCCATCTCGATGTTGTGTTTATCTTCCTAGACGATGGTGTAAAGTGCAACCTGTGAGTAAATTACTTTAAAAAAACGATCATCCTGTGTTTGTTTATGCTTCATAGATTACAGCAAGGTAGAGAACTCCCCATTACTGACGAACATGTTCTCTTTTTTCCAATTGAGAGGTGGCGGGGAGGGCGGGGGTCATTGATCTGGTCGGTGCCAGATATCTAGCAACACACGGCACATAACGCCTGGAAATCAAACGAATATATATATATTACTATATATATATATATATATATATATACACTGTATATATTACTTTCAACGAACAAGTCCATAAGCTAGTTAACAACGACCTATTTATGCAGCCCATTCAAAGGCTGTCTAATAAGGAACTTATTATGAATCCCATTCAAATATTTTTTTAAGAATTCAAATTTTTCTCAACACTTCTTTAATATGCTAACGCCGTTACAATTTGTATAAATATTTAAATCCTTAAAACAAAACACATCTTTATATGCCTAAATCAAGATGTAATCACCCAATAATGAAAACAAAAATTATTTCGCAACTGTTCTTTGTTTGTTTGTTCTTTAACGATGTTCTTTTTTTTTAAACCCATTATTACTTCTACATAAAGTTAACTCTTTGAGTCTATTTCAATCCTGAAATTGATTGGACTTCACCAGCAGCTGTTGTACAAAAGACACCTGGACAGTTGCATAACAGAAGGAAATCAATTAAATGCGTTACTCGAAGTCATTGACTTAAGAGTCGACGTCTTGGATAGTTACGATTATTTACAAAGTTACAAGATGATCAACATAATGATATGTAGATTATAACTCGTAGCTCCTCGGGTTTGAAAACAGGTAAGACTGGAATTATGTTTTGGGGGTGGGGAGTGGGGGGGGGGGACGCGAGACCATTTTGAGGGCTTTAGAAACTTGAATGGGAATTCAAATTTCGGACGGGCCTAGTGATGGCCACACAATCCCCTTATACATATATGCTAATAAAAACCTTCCGAATAGAAGGACTGTCTGTAAAAATCGGATAGTCATTCGAGTTCTCAAATAGAAATATTAAAGAAGGCGGTCCATCTTATTATAGCATTTGAAAACACTAATCAAAACGCAAGACTAGAATCAAACCACGGATAAGTGTAGGACGCAATGATCTTTTGTATAGAAAGAGCCTCTGTAACATATAAGATAAGATTGTTATCTCAACAGTCAATGTAACTATTCGTCTTATAAATAGGTGTGGACGTATTCTTAAACTCCACCTAAACACGAGCGCTTTCGTCAATACACTGCCACCTTGTTACGTCACAACAACTACAGCTGCATAGATTAAATTCTAATCGAATCCAGGATCAGACAGCGGCAGGTGGAAATGAGAAGCTCTCTTCTATTTTACAAAAAAATGATTGGCATGCGCTCCGGTCTGTCTTTAATTCACAAACGTTCACGTGTAATAGTTTTACTTTAAAAAAAACAACTACCATATAGCTCACGTAATGAACCAGTATTACTCTTACCTCTGATCGTATCTTCTTAACAAGCTCAGACAAAAAAAAGGTAAAAAAATCAATGAAGAGGTTGCATGTAAACTTCAAAAGGTTACCTCATCCTACTTTGTACCCCCTTCCCAACCCTTTCCCCTCACTCCACAGTTTATCTGTTATTTTTTCAGCTGCAGATTGATATAGCTCGCGTATTGAACCAGTATTACATTTAGTCAATACTGTAGTGTGTTGTGTATGTGGTGTGTGTATGTGGTGTGTGTGTGTGATGTGTATGTGGTGTGTGTGTGTGTGTTCCTACACGCCTTATAAACCAAAAGATTAACTGTCAATAAAAGACATCTCTCTCTTCAACGCTCGGACTTAAAGTGATTTGTAATTAGACCATTGATAGACACATGACAATGGAAACATTGGGGCGAGGGGAGGGGGGGGGAAGACGTGTTGTAATTTTGCAATCAACATCTTATTTTAGACCTAATCGTTGCAGTACATGTATATATATATATATATATATATATATATATATATATATATATATATATATATATATATTTATTCCAAACGCTTTAAAATTTTGGGCTCTATTTTTAGAGCTTATATGTTCTTTTTTTCCGTGCGAAGCCAATAACGCTGTCTTAAATGACTCCTTCGGTTGCCTAAAGGTTTCCGCTGTATACAACTTTCGATTTTAATTTTCTATTGAGAAAGACATAGCGATTAAATAAAACGGAAGTGTGCAATACAAAGGGATTCGGGAATTCCAAAAAGAGGTAATTCGAGTCATCAAATACTATTAAAGCAAGTGATCCATCTTACAGGCCTATAGTCTTTGCTCTGATTTTACTTTTTGTTTCTAAATCAAATTGAGGCTGCAAATCATTGCCTAGAGCCAAAGCGAGGCACTTAGTTCAGAATCTAAACAGCTCTAGATCTAAGCTTAGTCAGACGCACGATTGATAAAAAAGTTAACTCCAGAAACGAGAAATTCAACAATTTTTGAACTCTTTAAAAACAAGTGTTTTCCATATTTTCCAGTCTCGTGTTTCTTTAAAAAAAAATAATTTACAACTTATTCCTCAATGACGTTTATTGTTTATCTACATGTGAAAGGCCGTTTAAAAAAGTTCACCCTTTGAAATCTCTCTCCAAGCCTACAACTTACATTTATATTTTACTTAAAGAAAGTTAAAGCATGCATGATACGTAGAATTTATTAGCCTCAATGGCGGCCTTAGTTTTGTGTAGTCAACATGGCGAATGTGAAAACAATATTTAGCTTCATCTATCCAACAAATATATCTAAAGACAACACATGGATCATTCTAACAGAGAACACTACATGTATCCCATCATTCTATCTGAGGACGCTACATGTATTCCATCATTCTATCTGAGGACACTACATGTATTCCATCATTCTATCTGAGGACACTACATGTATCCCATCATTCTATCTGAGGACACTACATGTATCCCATCATTCTATCTGAGGACACTGCATGTCATCATTCTATCTGAGGACACTACATGTATCCCATCATTCTATCTGAGGACACTACATGTATTCCATCATTCTATCTGAGGACACTACATGTATCCCATCATTCTATCTGAGGACACTGCATGTCATCATTCTATCTGAGGACACTACATGTATCCCATCATTCTATCTGAGGACACTGCATGTCATCATTCTATCTGAGGACACTACATGTATTCCATCATTCTATCTGAGGACACTGCATGTATCCCATCATTCTCTCTAAGGACACTGCATGTATCCCATCATTCTATTCTTAGAACCCCGGTACACTCTTGGTGGACAGAGAAAGAAGCGACCCAAAAAGAAAATTGGGGCTATTGGTACGGGGAGTGGCGCTGCATACCGTCACGCGATCGATAGCTCATTACCGCTACAGTGGTAATAGCTGTAGCAGACAATTACTTAGACGGGTACATAGCTTTTTCATTACGTCGGTTGACATTTTAGAAAATGAATCATTTCAACCTGTTCTAAACAAATCGCCGATATCAAGATGCCATTTTTTCTTTTGTCCGGCACCGATCACATCATAAGTCATTCATAATGGTCTTCAGAATATTTTAGAGAAATAATTTACTTAATGATAGCTCAATGACCCGCAAGGGTTAAATATGGAAACGAAATTAATTTAGATGAGAAAGTTGTAATTTTTCTAATTCTGATACACTTTTAAAATTCTATTTCTATGGGGAAAAGACGTGCGCGGTTAACATAGAAAAACATAGAAAAACTTAATTTATGTAAAAGTGCTTTGTCGGTTGTGGCATAAAAGTTGATTTGTTGCTGGTCGAGGCCGACCGAAATTTGGTTTCGGTGCCGAAAGTTGGCAAGTTGCCTTTTTCTGCGTAGTTTCGGTTTCGGCATAAGCCAAATATCGTGTCCCACGATTTATTTATTATCATTTCTTAGATTATTTATTTTCTTTTTCTCGAAGAAATATTTTAAAATCGTGTTTGATTCGTAGAAAATAAATTCTTAACATTACAATTAAATTACAGGCAAAACACTCATTAATTAGATCTAGATGTAGTCAAAGGCAACTGATTGGCCTTTTTTTTTTTAAAATCCACAATATTTATTAAAATAAAAAATAATATAATATAAAAGCGATAAAAGCACCGACAACAACAAATGCCCAACACTAGTCGTCGGCTTTCTGATGTAGGTCGTGAGAAGCAAATAAAACAAAACAATACAAAAAAAACTGAGATTTCCCCACTGATGCTGAACTCTCCCAACAGACAAACCGACCGAAAGACTTATGGTAGGCAGAGACTAGGACTTCAAAAGAAGGAAATACGAGAGATAAAAAAGATGACCGATTTAGTTTTTCCTTTGAATCTTAAACCTACAATCCGTTCAGTTTTATTACAATAGCTACCAAAAATTGTCTAGTGGTAAAACTGACCTAAAAAGAGTCTCATTCAAGCTTATACAGGCTTTAAATTTAATTTAGACTGAAAAGAAAAGTGCATTTGCGGAACTTTACAAATTAACGTTACAAAAACCACAGAAACACGTTGAAACCACGTTTTCCTCCGTCGATACGACGTGGTGTGCCCGCAGGGTACAGAGTAGAGACGCTGTTCTATAACACTGATGGATGCACACAGTGCCTCAGCGCAATAAAATAATAACAGATACAAGAGTGTATGCTCGTTAGGTAATGACGTCCGTCAGTCCTCATGGACCAAGGGCGTCAACCAATACCTCTGTTATAGTATGAGAATCAGCCGTTGTCCAGACAATATATCCCCATCTTCCCCCACACGCACTTTCCTTGCCTGTGGTAACCTCAAGTGATATAGTGCTTATACGGCGTCGCAGGAGCTGCCAAAGAGTGTGGCCACTAGGAACTCTCCATCTTCTGATTGCATATTAAGTCTTGCTTCCTTCATTGGACAAGTATGGTCGCAAGTCTTATGAAAATCTTCGACTCTAAGAAGTTCAATTCTAATATATATGGGGCAGGGTGACCGAGCGGTAGAGCATTCGAATGGATCACCGACGATCCTGGGTTCAAGATTAGCGTACCGAAGGTCCTGGGTTCGAATTCTTGTAAAGGCTAGGATTCTCTCTACATGTCTATAGGGTGTCCCTGGTGAACGCTGCTTCACTGAGCCTATGGATCAATTTGGTCCTACGGGATTACTACTGCTACTACTCTGATACGTAACCTACAAGGAGAAATACTAGTCTATTCAGTACGATTAATAACCATAAAAGCAATATAATCATAACTAGGAGTTATGCCCGCCACAATGACGGAGAAACCAATGATTACAGTGAGTTTTGTTAAAACAGAAAGAAAAAATAACTTACAATATTACAATAAAAACTGTAGTGAGAACGTATCTTTCGGTATTTAGTTTTTGTTCTTTTTTTACTCTTTTTTTTTGACGGTCTTTTGGTCTCGGAACATGCATAACAATTGTTGCTATCAAGCTTGAGATATAAAAAAGTATTCTTGTATTTTCTCTTTAAAGAGTCTTTATAGATTATAATTGTCAAGGAAACTCTTTTTTAACACCAGAATCCAGTCATCCAGAATCGCTAGCGGTCCACGCCAATATTTGCACTCCCATCCCGTGGTCAATTTTCGGACGCTGTTGAGTAAATCAAATGGAAACGAGTGAAGCGTGTTCTAACAATACTTCGTGGGGGTTGATTGATTCATTGATTCTGGTAACATGGCGGCAGAGAACTTTGGTTTTAATTTCGTTTCTTGTGGAGTCCTGGGTATCAGGTCGGCTACTTTATTTACATATCGAATTCAAACTATGTAGTTTTGGTGTGCGTTGATGGGTGGGTGTGTATGTGTGTGTGTGGGGGGGTGTTTGTGTATGTCTCTGGATGTGTGTCTGTGTGTCGCTCTGTTTATGTCTATGTCTGTGTAGGTGTCTGTGTTTGTGTGGGTGTCTGTGTGTGTGTTTGTGTGTCTCTCTGGTTATGTCTGTGTTAGTGTGTGTGTCTGTGTGTGTCTATTTATATGTGTGTCTGTATGTATGTGTCTGTTTGTGTATGTGTATATCCGTGTGTGACTGTGTGTGTGTCTGAGTTTGTATGTGCTAGCGTGTTGTTGTTTTTAAATTCCCCAACACTAAATGTAATTAACTCGACGGAGATATAGAAAAACAAGTTTAGCTGTCTGCGATCGATAAATCTGAGACTTTGACCAACCATTGTCCACACTAAATGCCATAACAAAATCTAATTAAAGACTGGAGAGCCTGCGCATTAATATTGTACTTTTGGCGGTGAAAGGGTTTGACAGAACAGCACAGAAAGATTTGAATCGAAACTCTACGATGTCATTGGTTGGCCGCATGGGGTGTGACCGATTCACCCAATCATTAGCCACGGTTCAGCGGAAGTTGCAATCCACTCTGTCAGACGGGTATTTGTTTTGGCTCAATGATTCATCCAGCGATTTTTTAAAAAGTCCGCACTGGCCAAGGGTTCATTGGATTAAGGCTGTGCGTTCTGAATTTTGTTATATGGATCTAAAATTAGTATGGTCGTAGAATTTTGTTTCTTGCATAGCTCCCGTAAATAGAAAAACAATTTAATTATTGATTTAAATTGCCATTTTCTTTATTTGGTCAAATTATTTCTTTACATTCGATGAGGACGTTATAAAACCTAATAGTTTGATCTTGTTGTTTTTTCCATCAAATTCCAAGCGGGCAAACCACGTCGTATCGACGGGACGAAAAGCGTGGTTTCCACGTGTTTTCGTGATGTGCCCGTTGGGTTTACAACATGGATATTTAATACGACATTTAAGTCGTATTTCATGACAGCATCGGCAGAAGTAGGATCTAGAATCTACATGTATTAGAGGCTAGAAGTTTCAATTCTCAACAAAATTTTCCTATGCAGAAAACACACCATACAATTTTTGTTTCAACCAGCAAAGGTTGACAGCCGCTGGCTCTGTACACTCAAACTCATATTATGTGTTCTTATTTCTGTGAATGTGTGTGTGTGTATGCGTGCGTATGAGCGTGCATTTCACCAAAACCAAACAACACGTTATTGGAGGCGTAACCGGGTCCGGCCGTTTGGTGGAGAAAATTGCTAGGATAATGACATTGATTCGGCGTATGGGAAATGATAGCTGTCTAGAATGGTGGTGGGGGTCAAGATTAGGAAAGCTGTCAAAACAAACACAGACAGAGAAGAAAAAAAAATATTAACATAACACAACAGGCATGGAGCACGCTGGGGCCTCGTGATTCGTTACATAAGATGACTCAGTAGAGTATGTTAAGGGCAATTTTTGTTTTGTTGTCTTTTGATGGTTGTTGACAAATAACACAGAGAGAAGTTCAAAGGGCCGGTAAAGCAGCGTGCATTAGTTTCTGTGGCCACGGCAATACTAGGGGATGTGTGGCCAGAACAATGTCCAACCGTCTATGATTTATTTACCCCAACTAAGGTCAGGTACCCATCAGAGCTGGTTAGACTCAGGGACACCCTCCAGTCCCGGGAACAAATCCTAGTCTTCACCAGGATTCGAACCCAGAACCTTCGGTACGCCATAACTATGTTTATACATAGGAAATTTGAAAATATTGAAGATTGCCGTTTTTACCATTGCCATTCTTACCCCTGCCATTTTTTACAGCACTCTTTTTATCACTACCATTTTAATTCTGTCATATTTATAGAAATATTATATTATATATTATAGGTCTACATTATACATATAATGATGTTTAATAAAAATACATGCTCATAAGACATAGGTATAGCCTATTATGTAAATCACAGCCCGCCTGAAATCAGCTGAAACACAAACATACAAACACAACAACACAGTCAATACAATCAAAGCTGCATATGAATAAATAAAAAAAAAAACATACTGGCTTGACTTTGTTTTTTTTTGTTGTTGTTGTTTTTTTTCCCCTCTATTCTAAACCAAATAAAACAAACGAAAATCCATTTATCGATAATTTCTTTGAGATTAGTTCCGGTTCATTGATTATCCTTGTGACTTTTGCAATCGATAATCAAAACAGTATTTTTATTGGGGTTATTTGTTGGTTTGTTGCCGTTGTTTAGTTATATATATATATATATATATTATTATTATTACTATTATTGTTTGAAGATTGCTTATTCATCAAAAATATTGCTCGTAGCATATTACTTTCAATTAGGAAAAACAAAAAAAGAACCCATTAAGATAGTACTGCTGGCAAATAGAAAACAACAGCAACATTAAGGTAGGAAACACTATTTACAGTGGGAAAAACTAACAGTTTTACTTGTAAGGGAAAAAATAGGTTGCACTAGGCCTGTTTGTAATGGGGAAAAATAACACGAAGATAGCAGTGGGCTTGCTTGTAATGGGAAAATGGGAAAAGATGGGAACTCACTTTGGAAAGGGGGGGGGGGGGGGCGGAGGTACATTATCTTCCTATACACTGGCCTTTTTTATTACCCGTCTGGCCATATGGATCCATAGGGCCAGTGAAGCAGCGTTCACTAGTTTCTGTGGCTATGGCATCCTAGCCTGCACCAGGATTCGAACCCGGGACCTTCGGTACGACACCGTGCCGCCGCGCGTCCCTAATTCTCCTCTCATATTCAGCCCGCATTCGACGCCACTGTTCAAGACTGCCCCCCCCCCCCCCCCGCCCCACTACGCCCCTTTGCCAGGACGGTGAACCACTATTAAAAAAACACAAATGTAAACAAACAACAAAAAATTCGTCCTCAAGACCTTGACCTTGTAGAGATTCATATTTTTCAGTTCGATGGCACATGTAGCAATCGATGGGTTCGATAACCCTGCTCTGATTGGCCTGCTGCCTCTTCTCTCTCTCTCTTTCTCTGTTGGGATTTTTGGGGCTTTGATAGCCGGAGACTAGAAGTCCGTTTGACCCCCGCCCCCTGGGGGGGGGGGGGGCTTCACTTGAATGTCACGTCATATGTACACGAGCATGGAAAGGGAAGGGAACGAAAAAAAGGAACCTTGTGGGCAATTATTATTTATAATTTTTTTGTTTTGGCCATGAAGTTAAGGTGGAGTTCGCCGCTGCTTAGCGTCCTACGCTTTTATTGTTGAGCCAAATGATGTACCGAGAAAGTTGTCAGGCAGAATTTATCTATCTATAAAGTAGACTGTGTGTGTGTGTGGTATCCGATCTCCATTGGTTAATTTAAAGACAAGGGAACTTTTTTTGTGTCTTATTTTACCTTTGCAATCTTGCGGAAGATGGTTGTGTTTGATTCTCAGCCAGGGATAGTCTTAACTCTTCACTTTTCGTTAAATAAAAAGACATGCCTTTTTTTCTACCCAAAATACAATGTTTTTTTTAAAGTACTTTCCTAAATGTTTTCAGTAAATAATAATTATATTTTTTTTTTACCGAGGGCATCACCGGGAAATTTAGCTAGTAATAGATATAACAGTCAGCACCAGGACCGGTCCTAGCAATAGCGGGGCCCTATGCGAAACGGATTGCGCGGGGCTCAGTCTGGGTAGGTATAAGGATAATAAGTGAAAATTAAGATTTTGTAATAGAAAATAAATTCGTCTTTGTATTTTATTAATTCTTTACCAAGTACAAAATCACGATCAAATTAACTTTACTTTACGAGCTTTGTGTGTAGCGAAGTCATACAGTATATCATCGAAATTCAGTTTTCTACATAGATCACGCTCAATAGCTAGAATTGCCAAGTTGTTCAATATATCTTCGTGAATTGTTGACCTCAAGTAATTCTTGATTAGTTTTAGGCGCGAGAAGATGCCACAGTTATGGATATTGTTAAACATATTCTGAGTGCAACAAAGTAGTTTGGGAAAGCAGTGTCTCTTTCATTAGTGGACAGATAACTCAAAATTTCTGCCGGGGTTTTGGCGGTATTTGGTAGAATATGCCTTAAAGCTAATTCTCGCCCACATATATCTGTCGACTGGTCTGTTGATGTCAATGCTTGCTCGAGGCCGGTACGTGACGTTTTGGCGCAGCCGTTTTGGCGCAGCCGTTTTGGCGCGACCGTTTTGGCGCAGCCGTTTTGGCGCGAGCCGTTTTGGCGCGGGACGTTTGGCGCGAGGAAATAATAGAGCGTTCTCAGTAGGCGGAGCTTAAGTTTTTTTGTGTAAATTTAGTGACGTATTTGTGTAAATATAGAACCCACTTGAGGTACAAACGTAACGTGGTAAAAGTGAAGTACTTCTTTATCATGCAA
Source organism: Anisus vortex (assembly GCA_949126835.1). Lineage (NCBI taxonomy): Eukaryota > Metazoa > Mollusca > Gastropoda > Planorbidae > Anisus > Anisus vortex. The sequence goes on along the minus strand of OX421494.1, from coordinate 6,892,149 downwards.
AATTCACATCTGAATATTGGCTATCCTACTCAAAAATAAGGAGGTAAATAGTAGTACTGTAGATTAATTGATTAATGTGATTAGGCTAGGGCCGGCTAGACCTATTTACACTTTCAATTTCACTTTATAGGCCTACACTTTTAATGTTTCGTAGGCTAGGCTACGATGTCAAGCGATATTGTTGGTGAATAGGCTATCTAGTCAAGTCACTATTAGGCTCACATCGTCTATGATCTATGTCTATGATAATAATAAAATAGCCTATTTTATTTAACATACATAATACAGCTTAAATCTTAATACGACTTAAAACACAACACATCATTTAAAAAAAGCTCGAGCCTATATGAAACTTTATTAATACAGCGGCCATATTTAATTGTACACCATTACTCAAAGTAAACACAAATCACGTGCTTTTTGTCACGGGATTGCAAACGCCCTATTGAGAAATTTTTTTTTTTTTTTTTTTTGTAAAATAAATGAAACTAATAATAATAAATAATAACAATTTAAAACGATGTAGGCCTACTTTAATGCATTTATAGGACACTTTAAAAACTTTGTTTTTTATATATGCATAAAGACTTAAGTATCTATTTGTGGGCATAAAATGTTTATCTATTTATCTGTTTATGTATATCTATGTCGTCTTAATAAGTACGTTGTTTGTTGTTGTTTTTTATTAAACCCCAAGAACGTTAGGCCTGTAATAGGCCTATATGCGAAAATTACGCGTGCTAGTCTTTCAACAAAATTCTAATAACTACACATGTTCATGAAGTAACTCAGTGGCTACACCTTTCAAAAAAACTTGACTGTTGTAAAATAGTTGGGAGTTATTAAAACCAGGGTCAATCGTAGACAAGATGGTCAGAGAATTAATGATATTTGTTTCATTTAATATACACACAATATTGTTTTCATCAAATGAAGTTATTAAGTTAATTTGTTTAAATGATGTGATGTGTTTTCAGTCCATCGCGCCAAAACGTCCTGTGCCAAAACGGCTGCGCCAAAACGTCCGTCGCGCCAAAACGTCCTGCTTCGCTCGAGGCTCTCTGTAAACGTTCGTATGTCATCACGCTGAAGCTATACCTATTCTGTGTGTCAAACTACATGGCTTTCCTGACCCCGTAATAAAGGATAAACTACTGTAACTTGTAACCTTATATTACTTAATATTAGTAGCCTTGCTTTAGTCCTAAACTTGCTAAGAGTAGATATCAGTAATAAATTAAGCCTTTCTCATTTTACTATAGTAGCGTTGAATCAAAAGAAAATGGTGGAAGCCGAGCTTCACTTTTAGTGACTGCGCATATAGGGATTGCGCATTCTGTTCTATACCTATTCTGTGGTCAGCCTTATATAAGTCCTATGCTAACTCTTGGAATGCACTAGATCAGGGGTCGGCAACCTAAGGCACGCAGAGCGATCTTCAACGGCACGCGAGAGACCTCCAATAGTGTTTTTTTTTTAAATTGAATTTCTGGTTCTAGTGAGGAAAACTGACATTTGAAATTTGAAGCCGGTGTTTCTGAATGACTTAGCGACGCATTTCAGTGAGTTGAACTTGCATTGACAAGGACGGGGTCAATCAAACAGCACTTGACCTGTTAGATCACTGAAATGGATTTCCTTATATCTTGAAAGAAATCAATTTTATTAAAACATTTAACTATATTTACTTCCCTTTATTAAGGCATATATTAAGATATATAGTTGGGATTTTTAGTATATAGTTTGAAGCACCGGAGTTTTCTAAACAAAGGCAAGACTCTCTAATTCATGGAATCATTTTTTCATATCTCATCAAGACTAACTGGCTTGATCTTACTACAACCTTATTAGATGTAGATGTATTTTAAGTGAAGGGATATTGTCGATTTTAAAACGCTAGCAGGTGAATTTTAAACATCCAAAAAACAATGGGCATCGGAATGCCAGTTTGCGGGAAAATCTGGAAGGAAGATGCTTAGGAAAGTCATCTGCTATTCTTAACTGCCAGGCATTGATTATCTCTACTTTCTGCTTTTGGTTCAGCTTACACTTGTGAACAGTAGGCCTAATTATTGTGTTAAGCATTCAAAGTGGTCACTTACACTTCACTACTCAGAAATGACAAAATATGTATCCGCCATTATAAATTAGCGAATAGCACTCAATACAAGGCGCTCATTAATTGATTCAGACTAATTAGGCCTACATTTAAAAGTGGTTTTATGTTCATCTTCTATAATTACTGTTACTTTCAAACAGAACTTAAAAACTCATTATTTCAATATTTACCTTAGATAACATTTAACATGCTTTAGAAACTTACTGTCTTATTTATGGGTTGGGTCGGTTAATGCTACATTTATTTGTTTTGTCTTTTTAATCATCAATTTAGCTCTGTTTGGGCCTACCTGGCCTAGGGTAATATCCGTATTCTTAGTTGTATGTTAAACGCGCTCTGAGCTTACATTATGTTTGTTGGCAGCGCTATACAAATATTATTATTATTATTATTAATTAAACATAAATATAAGTTATTCTAAAACAAAATTAGTTTTAGTAATTTAATAAATATAGATCTAATAGACTTTTTAAAAGCATTATATTATGCAGTTGTCTTCATTATTAGGCTAATGTTAAAAAGATAAACTCCTTAAGGTTAAATGGACAAACAATTAATGCAGGAAATGTTTATTTACAACTGTTTACCGTAATTGTATCTCTCTAATTTAATCTTATAATGAATACCATAATGGTGGAATTATATAAAGAAACAATAATTAGTCAGTAATACTCAGTAATATTTGTTATATTACATAACATAACTTGTTTGGCATCACTATTAATTCAAATTTAGAAACTTTATTTTAATTGAAGGGAGATAATTAACCCGTTTTATGTGCGCTAATACTTCTAATATTATGTTTCTTTTTTTTTTCTCTTATAAGAGACTAAAGGGCCTACAACTTATAACTTTATAATGACCTAACTGTAAAAAGTATTTGAAAATTATATAAATATTATGTGACTAAAAAATCATATGCACATTTCATAAGCATTACATTAACTACCCAGATTGTATGATTACTTAGTATCAATTCCTATCAACGCTACTCCTGCATTAATGCGAGGTACTCATAATTGGTTGAACAAATTTTTTGTCTCGTAAATTATTTTGTCTTCTATCCCCTTAACTATGTATGTACTGTTCTTCTATCCTCTTTTCTTCATTGTAAAATATATGAGATTGTACATGTAAAATCTTGAATAAACATATTTGAAAAAAAAAAGTATATAAAAGATAAACTGAGATCAAATATAAGTACTATTAGCATGTTATAGATCCTCAACTTGGCTAACAAATGATAATGTTTAGACAATAATCACCATATATGCTAAAGTATGGTAATAAATATTTGTGTTTGATATAAATACAAATAATAAAGATAATAATCACAAACACACAAAATATAATCAATACAAGCAGTTGCTAGATCCGTATCTTGACAACCAAATGATAATGTTTACATAATAATTACCATAAATGTGAACGCTTAAAATAGCCTATAAAATATTGTAATTGGTATAAATGCAAATAAAAAGGATGATAATCACAAACACGTTAATTTTGAATATATTAAAACGCCTTTGACGATTTTCTCTATACATTTGCTTTGCTTTTGGCCGTGGTCTTGTTAAACTAATTGACTAATTGTCTTATAAAAACTAATAAAACAAGTATAATAGAGCAGGTTGACATTTAGGCTGTTGGCACGCTGAATGATTTAGAAATCCTAGTTTGGCACACCAATAACAAAAGGTTGCCGACCCCTGCACTAGATCTAGTAGGAGGCCATAATTACGACTGTCATATGAGGCTATCGTCCTTTTTGGAGTCTAGTTTTCCTTAATTAGTACTGACTCAAAAGTACGAGTTTTTTTTTCTTCATAGTTTTGCGAGATCGAACGATTTACGAGTTTGTTTGTTTGTTTGTTTTTTATTTTTTATGTTGTTGTGGAAATATTGGAACGGGGTGGGGATTAATGCTCTGTCTATTTAGTTCTACCGACGTGCAGTTTATAAGAATTATTATAAGGATTTTTTAAAAGAACACTGTAAAAAAATTGTGTCCTAAGTGTTTTAAAGGTCGTCTACATTGTATGGGGTCGAACAAATATGGCTACAAGAAGCTATTTAGCAGAAGGTATTCGTGTGTGGTCGCCAAAGATCTAAAATGTTTTATGAGATAACGTCTAGTGTTATAATTCCACACTCATGACACAGCGACACACCCGTGACACAGCAACACACATGACACAGCGACACACCCGTGACACAGTGACACACCCGTGACACAGCGACACACCCGTGACACAGTGACACACCCGTGACACAGTGACACACCCATACTGACCATACGTCCCATGGCCCTACTTAGGCACGTGCTCAGCCTAATTATACACAACTCACCTCTAATTGATGCAAGTGCAAACTGCCGCCTAATGTGTCTGCTGAACTGACCTACATTTTTTGTATTACACATAGCTAATGATGGGGGACTTAATGAGTTGTTGTTATGTACACACCATTTTAATCGTTACACATTATTCCCATTTACGATGAAAGAAATGATGACAACGAGGGGAAAAAAAGAGATTAGGTTCAAATTTGTTCCCATTTTGTTTCTGTAAAGTTGTTTGTTTTTTTAAACCAGTGAAATATTTAACTCTTACTGTACGTTTTGCCATACTGTATGCCGTAACATTATGGCTCGGCTTGATTTTACGTATGGAAAGAGTTAATGAAGCATGTACATTTTGGGCACGTTGGCCGAACGGCAAAGCTGGATGGGCACTAGATCTAATAACGCTTTCGTTAACTCATAATGTAGCCTTAGAGCTTTACCGGCCCTGTGGATTAATTAGGTCTGACAGGTACTTTACTTTTTCAGCTAGCATTCTATCTGTAGTCATCTTGAAATAACTCTGTTGTATCTATCTTTAGTCATCGTGAAATAACTCTGTTGTACTAAACAAAATTTTCGGTGTTATCCCAGAAGAAACCCGAAATGTTTCTGGTATAGCTTTTATGGAATGTCAAAACGTGTTTTAGTTTCGGACTTTTTCCCCATAACAGTAATAGCCTATATAGAGCGTTTGCAATCCCGTGACAAAAAGCACGTGATTTGTGTTTACTTTGAGTAATGGTGTACAATTAAATATGGCCGCTGTATTAATAAAGTTTCATATAGGCTCGAGCTTTTTTAAAATGATGTGTTGTGTTTTAAGTCTTATTAAGATTTAAGCTGTATTATGTATGTTAAATAAAATAGGCTATTTTATTATTATCATAGACATAGATCATAGACGATGTGAGCCTAATAGTGACTTGACTAGATAGCCTATTCACCAACAATATCGCTTGACATCGTAGCCTAGCATACGAAACATTAAAAGTGTAGGCCTATAAAGTGAAATTGAAAGTGTAAATAGGTCTAGCCGGCCCTAGCCTAATCACATTAATCAATTAATCTACAGTACTACTATTTACCTCCTTATTTTTTAGTAGGATAGCCAATATTCAGATGTGAATTTTGCATGATAAAGAAGTAATTTACTTTCACCACGTTATGTTTGTACCTCAAGTGGGTTCTATATTTACACAAATACGTCACTAAATGTACACAAAAAAACTTAAGCTCCGCCTACCGAGAACGCTCTATTGGTTTTAATTTGTAGTTAAACAGATAGACTGATAAATGAAGAGAGAGAGAGAGAGAGAGAGAGAGAGAGAGAGAGAAGAGAAGTAGATGAATCGATAAATAGATCAACAGAAAAATTGATAAATAGGTAACTAAAAGATGAATATGTTAAATAGATACATAGTTTAATGGATAAAACGATAAATAGCTAGCTAGATAGATAAATAGATAGCTGGATAGATAAATAGATAGACAGATAAATAAATAGATAGATATATAAATAGATAGCTAGATAGATAAATAGCTAGCTAGATAGATAAATAGATAGCTGGATAGATAAATAGATAGACAGATAAATAAATAGATATATAAATTATTATGGCCCTCTTTATGTTGCCTATTATTACGACTCGTTAAATCGGATTCAATGAATATAGTTGTATCTTTATTAGAAGTCTCTAGATTCTGCTAATCTGTAGCCCAAGCTAGGGGTTCCTTGACTGACAGGTCTATGCAGCAATGTAGTTATATTCGTGATAATTATCTTCAACACCTTTCTCAACAATGATAGATCAAACAACTCCAGTTGTTGAATAAACAATTTTATTTAAATTGTAGACTCAATATAAACGATCAATAAACTTCATCAACTGATGGCAACATAAGTTTCAATACAATGGCATACAATATACAAATGAATATAGCGACTTCACTCGACAAACTTCCGAACTGAACTAACTTTAAGGAGGTCGGGACTTTACAAAGAAAACGATCATCGAAGATTCTACAGGGTCTTAATACGCATTTTAACCTCTTTCTCTATAATTACTACGATCCAGAATTATCCCCCAATTTCCACGGGATTTGAACGAATTATTTTATTTAAACTGCCCTCAGGGCATAAAGGTCAAACCTTGGTCGCTTTGGACTCTGATACGCACTTGTTAAGAGGTCAATGCCTTACTACGTCATTCATTTATGACCGAGATTCGTAACATCCCCCCCCCCCTTCTAAAGTTTTATAATTATTTCTTTTACATTTGAAAAAATGTTAATTTTAAGGAATAATTATAAAAGAAAATATTCCGGGGAAAACAATACCATTCAATTGGCTATCCCAATAATTCAATCGAACTGATAACAATAACATATAATATATGCAATATAAGTTCATCTTATCAAATGGCTTAACTACAGTCATTCAATCATTCAATTTTTAATTCAAAACAATGGACAATTAAATTGTTTATCTAAATCTTGTATACAAGAAAAATACATAATCATTCTTAATAGATATAATATAATACAAGTTAATAACTTCTATTACATGAACATTCCCAGTAATAAAAACTCTCTCGTCCATTTAATTATAAACTAATATCTTTTACAATTTGTAATTATACAACAAAAGAAAAATCACTTAATGTCTATTCAGACACGACTTATTTTTTTTTTTTTTTCACAAGGAGAAAAAAAACCCAACGTTCTGATAGAACACATGCTAGGCCTAACTCAATTACAAAACAAAAAAAAATACTAGCCCTGACCTAATTTCACTTTACAACAAAATATTATTGCTTCTACAGTATGTTTGTAGGCTGGCTAACACATTAGACAACTGTCTGTGACGCGACACAGAAATTGAGGTCAATTCCGCCTTTCTCTCTCTCTCTCTCTCTCTCTCTCTCTCTCTCTCTCTCTCATTCTCAATTGATTTTAACAATGTTGACATCGCTATGCAAATTTACCTCATCACAGCCTAGGTCAAAAAAATATTGCTACGCGATTAAATAGTTATCGTATTAAATGAGCATTCTTTAACATCTATCATCTCAAAATCAAATTCATTTATTATTATTTTGAGAACATTAAACATAGTCTGTTCACGAATTAAAATAGTTTATAGCAAAAATCATTAAAAATATTTCAATTTCTCATTTTACCATGACCTTTTGACGTCATTATTTCCTTTTTAAAAGAGTTCACATTGAAACATTCTATCTTTCATGCAGACATGGATTTACTTGAAACAAATTTGGTTAATTTACTTAATTAACTATCAATCAAAGCAGATTATATTATCTTCATACAATCTTAGTACTAAATAGTAAGTACTTATTTTCTTTAGATTACATCAAAGACATTTCAAATACAATATTATTGAAGTAGAAAAGAGTTAAGCATAGGCTATTATTAATTTTTTTCAGACAGAAATCAATGTAACAATTTATGTACAAAACAAACTGCTGTTTTGACTGGTGTGGTAAAACATTCCATTTCCAATCTTTTCAGTGGTGTACATTGCTCTTTTCCATTTTCCATAAAGGTTTTATTCATAGGTTCTAGGTTCCTGTTACTTCCACAGTGTTCAGGTCTACCCAGTCTTTTGCTTGTCAATACAATTCATTCAATCTATTTTAACTAATACAGAAAAAATATAGATTAGTTTTACAATCTTGACATGAAATCCTTAATTAATCATACATTAGTTGAACATTGGTGTGTCAACATTATAAATTTTCAACCATGAAATTCTCAATCATTCTGGTTTACAGTGTCAAGTCAGTGGCACATATCCTAAATTTATACAAAACAAGGATAAGTTTTATTTTACATTAGTTTCACTTCTGGTCTGCTTTTCATGTAACAGTATCCTAAAAAGTGAAAAATCATATATAATACAGTTCTTGGAATTCTTTTTAGTCATAGCTCTGCCTTGCTGCAACTATTTTTACCCTACATTATCATACATTCAATGATAATATAATAAATGAATAAATTCACATAGAAGAATTTTGCATCTTGACTCAGTGCAATATTTCAACAACAGTACATGATAAAATAAATCCATAGTACAATCATAAAACATTTCTCAATACTTTAGTGATAGAAAATTCTCTTTTCTTAAAATCATTTACATCTTTATCAATCAGATTATCCTCTCTGCCAAATGTTTCAATTATCATTTCCAGAGATTCTCAAACATATCTTATAATCAGTCCACATTTATAATGTCCTCTGATTTAGAAACCAATTCTGCGGATAAAACTGATCTTTTTCTCTTATAGCAATTATTTTAAATGCTCAACCTAACAAGTTTGTTTAGAAATATCACACTATAATGATATTTACTCTAACAATACTTTTACTCAGTCCTTTTTCATCACAAGTAAGGGATTTAGTTTTAAAATAATAAGTTTGGTAACTAACTATCAGTGAATTTGTCATTCAATTCATCCTGTACTCCAGGCATAAATTTTACAAATAAGAGTAACAATGTTAACAACATCAAGCTTATTCCAATTGTTTTCAGAAGGTAAGGCATTATCATTTTCAAATGATATAATATTTTTGCCTTGCTTTCATCACACAACAATGGCATCTGCATGTGAGCAGTGTACAATTTTTTCCTAACAAAAACAGTTAAGTCAGACAAAAAATTTATGTACTTATCTAGGTACTTGATCAGCCCAAGGAGATCCAATTCGGTCTGCCATGCTTCTTGAAGTAGTTTGAGTGGTCCTCGGACAGTGGGTCCAAAGATTGGTCCATAGGCTCCTCGACTTTCCGGATGGGATTCAGTTGACCTCTCCTGCTCCAGGCATAAGTTCTTTAGGACAGGATTGAAGAGTTCCGGGGCGAAGTTGGTCCTTTGATCTGTCGGTATGGATTGTGGTAACCCATAGCTTTTGATAGTTTCGGTCCAGCTCTCAGCACTCGTTTCTTCAGTGATGCTCCTCAAATCTTCATCTGTACCGGCAACTGCAGGTTTGCATTGTTGTTTGTTCATGCTGTGGTCTATCTGTTCATAGACATCAGTAGTAGGATTTTCTTTCTCGTCGACAGCTTTCTCATGCAACTGTAGCAACTCTGGGTCTACTTTCTGCTCAGCAATCAATTCATTTTGTGATGACTTCTTTGATTGTTCATTTCCTTTCGGACAATCTTCAATCATGGAGAAAATAGTAGTATCAAGTTCCACTCCTTCTTCCACTTTCTTCTCTCGTGGGAGAATTTCTTCTTTATTTTTCTTTTCTTGTGAGATAGTTTCTTCTTTCTTTTTCTGTGGTGTCATACCCTTTATGACATCACCTACAGGATAAAGTTCTTTTTCTTTTCCTGTCTCCACAATAGGACTAGGGTCTGGATTTTCCTTCACAATCAGTTCAGGTCTCACCCTCCCTTTCGCCAAATCATTTGCTAGGATAACGGATATGCCCTCAACAGGAAGTTTTGATATTACTCCAACTGTCACATATCCTGTCACCAAGTCAGATGTGAGGTATATCCTATGTAGAGGTATTTCTTCTTTCCATTCAAAACCTCTCAATAGGACAGTCTGTCCTGTCAATGTATTATCATTTAATGGTAATACATCTTTAAGCAGCAGTGTTAATGATGCTCCTGTGTCTCGTAATATTCTTACGGACTTCAGTGGTCCTTCCTTTTGTAAGGCCACACAACCTTCACTAATGAACGGTTGAAAACTGCACAGGGTCTCTGTGTCAGTTTCATTCTTCCCTTGACCATGACTTTCGGGTGGTTTTTCATCTTTCGATGACTTCAGACTCTTGTTCGAGTCAAAAATACTTTGGTCTACTTTTTCGTCTCTGTGGATATATGGGACCTTTACAAGGAACCCAATCGTAGCCGTTCTGTATTTAAAAGCAGGATCTTCATCCTCACTTTCTTCAGTTGTAGATTTCTCTACCTTCTGACTTTTGCTCTCAGGCAAATCCACCCTCAGTTTTTCTGGTTTAGAAGAATCTTTCTTCGAATTCAGTTCGTTTGTATTTTCGCTTTCTTGTACCTTTTGTTTTGGTTTATGGCTAGTGCACATGACCACTTTGTTAGGTCTTTTGTCGCTTCGTATACTCCAACAGTCTTCGATGCTATGTCCTGTTCTTTTACAAAAAGTACATCGGACGTTTTTGTTGACAGGTTTCTTATTCACATCATTTTGTTTCACAAAATGCTCTTTTTCACGATGTTTTTGTGTGTTTTCTGCTTGCCGTTGTGGCCTATTAACATTCTTTTCACCAGCTGTCCTATGACACAGTGCATACTGTTCAGCTAAATCAGCAGCCTTATGTGGGTCAGTGATATCACGCTCGGATAAATACATTCTTATATCCGGCCTCACTTTGTTAATAAAATCTTCTAACAGAATGATATCTTTCATTTCTTTTAATGTGGAGATATTTCTGGATTTTATCCACTGATCCATTAGCTTTTCTTCTGCTCTAAGGAAGTCTAAGTGTGTTTGGTAAGGGGACATTGTGTACTGACGGAACCTTTTCCGATAACTTTCCGGTATTTGGTTATAGGCTTTAAGTACAGAATCTTTGATGATTTCATAATCATTTAAATGCTCCTCTTTTAACAATAGAATACAATCTCTTGCCCTTCCCTGAGTAAAAGCTGTTCTGACTAATATTCCCCATTTATCTTCTGGGAATTTAAAATCTCTGCAAGAAATTTCAAAGGTCTGGAAGAAATTAGCTATTTCACTTTCTTTATCAATGTAGGTAGGGACTAGCTTTTTCCATCTGGCCATCTCTACATCATTATGAGATTCTTTTTTAGTAGCTCCTATCTTCGCTAGCTCTATTCTTTCCTGACTTTCTATTTCTCTTTGACTTTTCTTATCTTCGATCTCAAGACGTTTTTCTTCCATTTCAAGCCGTTTCATTTGTAGTTGAAATCGCAACTGTTCAGACATCTGACCTTCAACTTGATATCCCTCCGCTCTTGATTATACTTTCAACTTGCCACTTGCAATCAACACATCTTTTATCTGCTGTGTCAACACAGTCCTCGATGGTGTAGTTTCAGTAACTTCTATCTTTAAGATCTCAGCGATCTCTTTTAACTTCTTTATTGATAAAGTTTTCAGAACTTCTTCTTCTGGATTTTCAATAAATTCCATTCTTTAGTTTAAGAGATTTTTAAAGTAGTAAATTTCCAACTTACGTTTTTCCAATCGGAAGAATAATTTCAGCGTTCTTAGGCTTGCTCAGTAGGTCACGGCTTTACACACAACACAACTTGAATATATGCTTCACTATACAACTATCCCGGACGAGCCCCCAAACTATTATGGCCCTCTTTATGTTGCCTATTATTACGACTCGTTAAATCGGATTCAATGAATATAGTTGTATCTTTATTAGAAGTCTCTAGATTCTGCTAATCTGTAGCCCAAGCTAGGGGTTCCTTGACTGACAGGTCTATGCAGCAATGTAGTTATATTCGTGATAATTATCTTCAACACCTTTCTCAACAATGATAGATCAAACAACTCCAGTTGTTGAATAAACAATTTTATTTAAATTGTAGACTCAATATAAACGATCAATAAACTTCATCAACTGATGGCAACATAAGTTTCAATACAATGGCATACAATATACAAATGAATATAGCGACTTCACTCGACAAACTTCCGAACTGAACTAACTTTAAGGAGGTCGGGACTTTACAAAGAAAACGATCATCGAAGATTCTACAGGGTCTTAATACGCATTTTAACCTCTTTCTCTATAATTACTACGATCCAGAATTATCCCCCAATTTCCACGGGATTTGAACGAATTATTTTATTTAAACTGCCCTCAGGGCATAAAGGTCAAACCTTGGTCGCTTTGGACTCTGATACGCACTTGTTAAGAGGTCAATGCCTTACTACGTCATTCATTTATGACCGAGATTCGTAACAAAATAGATAGCTAGATAGATAAATAGATAGACAGATAAATAAATAGATAGATAAATAGATAGCTAGATATATAAATAGCTAGCTAGATAGATAAATAGATAGCTGGATAGATAAATAGATCGACAGATAAATAAATAGATATATAAATAGATAGCTAGATAGATAAATAGATAGACAGATAAATAAATAGATAGATAAATAGATAGCTAGATATATAAATAGCTAGCTAGATAGATAAATAGATAGCTAGATAGATAAATAGATAGACAGATAAATAAATAGATAGATAAATAGATAGCTAGATATATAAATAGCTAGCTAGATAGATAAATAGATAGCTGGATAGATAAATAGATAGACAGATAAATAAATAGATATATAAATAGATAGCTAGATAGATAAATAGATAGCTAGATAGATAAATAGATAGCTAGATCGATAAATAGATTGATAGATTGATAAATAGGTATCTAGATAAATAGATAGACAGATAAACTGATATATTGATAGACTGCATATCACTATCAGTAAAGAAAACTACCATAATAATTATTAACGTTTTCTTTTCCTATAGATTGCAGAGCTTATAACTGACCTTCAGTTAAGCCTAAGCCTTCAATAGCCACCTTTTGTCATGGCGCAGTGTTCGATTCAATGTCTGGGAATTAAAGCTTATGCCAAGAACAGATTTATGATATGCTAAGAACGCGTTTAAATCTTTTTATACGTGCAACTATACTGGGAATCGATTCGTGGTGGACTAAGCGAAGAATTTAGAATAATTTAGATCATACCAAGTTTTCATTGGAGGCCATATAAAGAGCAGATCCATTACATAACTATAACAGACTGAGAGTCAAAATTATGGGATATTTATTCGGGACAAACTAAAAACGTTTAGAAAGAATGCAGGTATTCTTAAAGCACGTTCGGGTTGCATTTTCTCCGACCGTTTGTCTATATTTCTATTTATCTGTCGAGCTACATCTATAGTTGTATTTCTATGTATCTATGGAGCTAACTATCCATCTAATCTATTGATCTATCAATCTATATGTCTGTTATCTGTATATTTAACATTGTTATTATACATGTCCGCACATGTTATATATGTAAACACACACAGTTATAATATATATATATATATATATATATATATATCTCTGTATATATATAAATATGTATATGCATATATATATATATATATATATATATATATATATATATAAATATATATATATATATATGTGTGTGTATGTATGTGTTTGTGAATGTGATTTATGAGTGTGTGAAATGTATGAGTGTGTAAATGTAAGATTGTGCTGTTTTTCTACGTAAACCAATACCAGCGTTCGTGTGTGTGAGAAGGTGCTACAGCTATCAGATGTGTAAAAGCTCATCAGCAGTAGGATAAAAAAAGAACAAATGAATTGCACAACATTGTGCCAAGCCACACACTTCTATAAGCAAATATAGAATAAGTCGTCTTTTATAAGTCAGGATCTCTGTAGGTTTCCTTCAATCAATATATGCTAGAATTATTTGAACAAAAAAATAAAGGAGTTATGCAATAACAATATTTTCTCACTTCACCACATAACTCTAACAGCTGCCACCATGTTGGACTGTTATTGCGTGGGAGATTGTATGGACGTAGCTTACGTCTTTTGATACGATATTCTCATCAAGGTGATAGACGAAAGAAAACATTACGTTGCTTGATATTGAACACCCAGGACTCTTGGGGAGGGGGTAACAGTGGGGGGTAGAGGAGGAAGGGCGTTAGGAGAGCCGGGAGTGTTAGTTTGGGTTTTATATTTTAATGAGGGAAGGAGATAAAAAGAACAAACAGACAGATGAACAGAGAGCATAATAGTTAGATAGATAGATAGATAGATAGATAGATAGATAGATAGATAGATAGTACATAATTAGACATGTATAGATAGATGGGCTGATAGATAGTCATATGGACAGATAGATACATAGGCATACAGTTAGATAGACAGGCTGATAAATAGATAAATATAGTTAGATAGATTGATTGATTGATAGATATATGGATGGATAGATAATTAGAGTAGAGTAGAGTATCCCATCAGACCAATGTGACAAAAAGAAAAAAAAACACACTGCGACCCTGTTCTAACATCTAGGTCTCATTATACGGTGAATGTGTCGCATTGAATGAAATGTCAAACTTGCTGAATTAAGTGATAATTACCTGATAGACACCCGCCCACTCAGCCATTCCGAGATTTCTCTCCCCTTGATTAACATTCCTGATTTCACTTTTTTAGTTGTTTTTCTACAATTTTTTATGTTGAGGTGATCGCCCCTAACACTTTATGACAAGTGACGCCCCCCCGAACCTTTAAGAACAACCAATAAACATAGAGAGATGGAGAGAGAGGAAGAGAGAGAGAGAGAGAGATAAAAAAGGCTTATTTTCTGGAGCGATGCCAAGATAACCAACAGGTAATTCGAAGAATGCCTTCCGGTGTGGTGGCTTCTATGGTAAACCTACTAGATCTAATCTAGTTCTTGTATACTTTTATGTAAGCGTTTTAACTGGAGCTTTTTTTGTTTATTCTCGAGCCGTCGTTTTGGCGCATGCGCAGTAAGATGGCTCAAATCAAAATAATGAGACTTTCAGGCATATGTTTTAGACGTGAGCTAAAAATATTTCTTAGCCCTTGTTTCGTAAATTTACTACAAACAATGTTGTTGTTTTGTTTTAAATGGAATAACCCTATATTAAAATACTAAAATAGTTTCAAGCTCAATATTGCCCCAACCAATTTTTAGCCAGCTTAATGCCAATATTGTAATCAGGTCAAAAGCCAATGTTGTACCTATAAGGCTTATATCATGTTAGCTGGGTTCTTCTGGTCAAGCTATTTAGTGATTTAATCTGGTGAACTTTGAACAGTGTGGTTAAATGTGTCAGAGTATACACCGTATTGTTTTCCTACAGCACATATTCACCAAGTCGTTCGGGGAGAGAAAATGGCGGAGGGGTGTAAAGATTTTCAAACAAAATATATGCCAGGTATTGTTATATTTAATGATTTATTCGAGGTGGTCGGCCTCTCTTTGGGAAACTTTTGAGAAGCCCTGGATGTTTGATAAAGGACGAGTCAATGTGAGAGAAAGTCACAAAGATATAACTGTATAAAAAGGAAGAGTAAATGGAGAGAAAGTCACAAAGATATAAATTTATAAAAAGGAAGAGTCCATATAGATGGACTCGCCGGGCGTGAGGAAGAATTAGCCAATCTAGTAGAGCGACTAGACAAAACTTCCACATCCTATGGCATGCAAATCAGTGCCGAAAAGACTAAATTAATGACTAGTAACACCAGCGGCATGACCACGCAGATCAAGATTGGTGGGCAGAGTTTGGAAACAGTTGGCAGCTTCAAGTACCTAGGAGCTATTGTATCCGAAGAGGGCTCCAAACCAGAAATAATGTCCAGGATTGCCCAGACAACAGCATCTACTAAAGAGGCTCAAGACAATATGGAAAGACAAGAACCTAGCCCTCAGCACCAAAATCAGGCTGATGCGCTCACTGGTCCTCTCCATTTTCTTATATGCTTGCGAGTCATGGACACTAACAGCGGAGCTGGAAAATAAGATAAACGCCATGGAAATGAGATGCTTCAGGACCCTGCTCGGTATCTGTTACAAAGACCATATCACCAACGAACAGATAAGAAAAAGAATACAACAGGAAATTGGAAAGTATGAAGACCTGCTGGCCACAGCCAAGAAAAGAAAACTGGAATGGTATGGCCACGTCACCAGAACCAACGGGCTTGCAAAGACCATCCTGCAGGGTACCACCAGAGGAGGCAGAAAGAGAGGAAGACCAAAGAAACGTTGGGAAGATAATATCAAGGAATGGACAGGTACAAAACTGTGCGAGGCAATGAGAACGGCTGAGAGACGGGAGGAGTGGAGGAGGCTGGTTTACATGTCATCTGTGGCGCCCCAACGGTCTAACAGACTACGGGATATGTAGGATGTAGGATGTAGGAAGAGTTAATGAGAGAGAAAGTCACAAAGATATAAATGTATAAAAAGGAAGAGTAAATGGAGAGAAAGTCACAAAGATATAAATTTATAAAAAGGAAGAGTAAATGGAGAGAAAGTCACAAAGATATAAATTTATTGGATTATTTTCTTCTAGGTTTTTGGTGTTGTTTTATTTAGATGTTTTGAAAGCCAGCATTTATTGAAGTCAAGAAGTGAATATGTATATCCGTGGTCACGTGATCAGAATGCATACGTAAGCTACAGTTGTGTGAAAGTAAAAGTGAATCCCGTCGGACCAATATGATCATAGGGCCGGTGAATCAGCACTCGCCAGTTTCTGTGGCCACGGCATACTAGGCCGATTGTGTGGCCAGCACAATGCCCAGCCGCCTTTACTTCAGCCCTTTACTTTACCACAACTAATGCCAGGTACCCAGCAAACCTGAAGTAGACTCGGGGACACCTTCCAGTCCCCGGGAACAAATCCTAGCCTTCACCAGGATTCGAACCCAGAACCCTTGGAACGCCTGTCGAACACGCTGCCAGCTTCCGTGCCCCGAGTGTCAAAGTGCGTGTCTGTAATAGGTAGAAAGACGAAGACAGACAAAGGAAGAGACAAAGAACGAGAGAGATTCCGTGAGAGAGAGATAGTCGGCGAAATATTTGTTTTTTTATTCATGAATCTCTTTTATTAAGTGTTATGGACAACTCATGAGCGACCTACTAGCATTGACCTCTAACCCCCCGCCATCTTAAAAATAAAAGAATTAAAGTCTGACGCATCACTCCCAACAGTGTTCATGTTGACCTGTCTTATGAATACTTATGATGGACTAATTCATATAAACATGTCAACGCATGGACAGCATTTCACGTAGAGCTGTCTAATCATTGACAAGTGCTCATATATAACTAACAATGGTATAGATTTCATAAAGACGTGTCCATGAAAGGCCGACCGAAATTCGGTTACGGTTTCGGCGCAGAAAGTAGGATAGTGGCTTCTTTCGGCGTAGTTTCGGTTTATGCCGAATCCAAAAAGTAAACTTTCGTTCATCTTACGATGAACTTACACGTTACATGTATCTCGAAAACATTTCTTATCTATTTTACTTCTAGTAAGTGAAGTAGGCTACCCGTAGGAACCAAATTCATCATAGGGCCGGTGATGCAGTACCTGACACCAGTGTGGGTGAAGTAAAAGTGGCTGGGCATTATGCTGGCCACGCATCCCCTAGTATGCCGTGGCCACTGAAACTGGAGAACGCTGCTTCACCAGTCCTACGATCCATTTAGTCCCACTGGTACTTTCCTAACTTTATTTCTTTACACCATACCGCCTTGGGCTCAAACCCTAGTGTTTACGCTCGTACATTCCTCGGCTCTAGGGTAGCATGTCTCTTACGTCTATACAGCTCACTTTAAGTACCGACGTTAGTTGGTAAAGTAAACGGTATGTAGGAGTCGTGCTGGCCACACAATATTCTAATATGCCGTGACAATAAAAACTGGTTGAATAATTCAGTTCTTATTTGTAGGCCTGTTGACTTAACTGCTTACTTTTTTCCCTTAACTCGACCTTATCCTATCTTATATATCACAGACGCTTCTTCGATAAAGAAGATTATTGCGTCCTACGCTCATCCTCAAATTAAAACAACGTCTTCGTGTGCTACCAGTCCTGTTGTCACTTTTAGCAGAGCATAGTATCACCGGATGTTTATTAATCAAGCTTAAGTTAATTTTTTTTTAACAAATTTTTTTTAACATAATTGGCTCTAATACAAAACAAAAAATGGTCCGGGAATGACGAGGCGATTTCCAAATGAATGAGTTGAAAACGTGTCCTAATTATTGTGTTCGGGATAATTCATTGGCCTACGGTTTGTAAATAAAGAACTATCAACTGGGAGGACGAGGGTAGTCAGTCGTTGACTTTGTGATCTTTGAGATCCTTTTCGACCAGTTATCGATAGTTATAGGTCACTTTTTTTTACATGCCCTTCCCGTCCAAAATGGTGGCACAGACCCGAGACTGTCTTGAACAAAATATATACATTTCTGGAGTTGAGTTAATGGACGAGACTGACTTAGAATCTCTCTAAACATTTTCATTTCCGAAAAAAAAAATATATCAAACAACGTGGTCATAAGACTGGGTTTTTGTGTGTGTGTTTTTTTAAAAACGAAATTTAAATGTAAATAAAGAAACGATATTTACTGAAGACCAGACAAAAAGAGGAGACATAGCAAGGGAGATAACGCACAGACAATGACGTCATCTACTGAGATTTGTAAACAAAGCAACAAAAAAAAATGGAGCATGAAGTTATTTTTTTTTAGATTGCAATCAGATGTAGAATCTACAACTCTTTTAGACACACGATTTGCCAAAAATTTCAGAATAATAAGGTATGGCCTACATTTTTATTTAAAAAAAACGGACATGAATATATTAATTTTGTTTAGTAAATCTAGTAATTTCATTGCACGTATAATTTAATGTATACACGCATATTACATTTATCTTTAAAATTATATCAAACAGTACTTTGAAAAAATATATTTTGACGTTTGCCCGGGTAGTTCAATTATATATGTAAGTGCGAGCTATTCAATTATATATGTAGGTCCCTAAGTGCGCACAATTTAAATATAGATATGTAATGTAAAACTTAACACATTTATTATATATGGGTTACTGTATAGTCTTTATTTGGTAGAGATCCACATAATTATGTATAGGTTACTGTATAATCTTTATTTGGTTGAGATCCATAAAATTATATATAGGTTACTGTATAGTCTTTATTTTGGTAGAGATCCACATAATTATATATAGGTTACTGTATAGTCTTTATTTTGGTAGAGATCCACATAATTATATATAGGTTACTGTATAGTCTTTATTTTGGTAGAGATCCACATAATTATATATAGGTTACTGTATAGTCTTTATTTTGGTAGAGATCCATAAAATTATATATAGGTTACTCTATAGTCTTTATTTGGTAGAGATCCACATAAACAGACGACTTCTTTTAGACATAATCGATTACACGTAGACTTCTAGACGATATATAAAAGAAGAATGGAATACTCACGTAGAGATGCTGACTATATTTGAATAATCGAATCCACGGCAGCAAACCTCCTCGCGTTTCAGCATTCCCGAAAATTGAGAACTGAGACGTCACCTCACTCAAACTTATCGAACCAATTTTCTCGTAGATTCCGAATCATCAAAAACATTCCAATATAAACAAATAGATATAAAATAGAACAACTAAAAAAATATAACAACAAAACTGAAAAAAATCCAAATTATTGTAATCCGACCATGAATTAATAATGCGAAATATTAATTTGAAAAAAAAAACTTGGCCAGGTCAAGCCAAAGTTTTTAGTCTAAATTTCGGAAAACAGATTTTTGAAAAAGAAAACATGGTTTAATCCGGGCGAGGCATTTTGTGGTATTAGTCTAATTCTGTTGTCTTAGAAAAGAGGGGAAAAAACGACAATAGGCGAGCTGGGTTTTATTTTTAAACTGCTTGACTATTTACATGTTTTCTGGTGTACGATAGACAATAGCCTAGAGCAGGCTGCTAGTGAATCAATCAATGAGCAGGCAACTCTCGTCTGCTAACGTGGCGTGGCAAATCAGCGTGTTATTTCTCTCCCCTCCTTTCGAAATTTGTGTGTGTGTGTGTGAGAGAAACAGAGAGAGAGAGAGGGAGCAAAAGAGAGAGAGAGAAAGATGCTGGGTGAGCAGAAGAGGTGGTTTAAAAAGGCGGGAAAGGTGTGGAGGAGGGGGGTTAAGAGCGCGCGGGGCTGGCTGCCTACTGACGTCTGGGAGCAGAACACATTTTTACAAGCCGGGCGATCAACAGGCCTCCGTGACCTCTATACCTGAAGTGCAGGCGTGAGTCCTGGCCGTGTATAACGATGGTATACGTTATAGTGCTCGTATCCTCTTACCGAGAGAAAGCGCGCGTGCACATCTATGCTATGCGTACGCTGGATGTGCGTTGGGCGTATCTCGAGACTTTTCACTCTCTGTTCCGACTCTTATTTTCACAGCAGTGTGTCGGCGATACGATCTCCTGGGGGATTGCTGACTCTTGTTTTTATGAAACAGGGCGCAGTATTTGTAAAGTAAGTAGTAATTACCATTCGGACCAAACTGATCATAGGGCTAGTGAAGCAGGGTTCACCAGTTTCTATGGCCACGGCATACCAGATGATGTGTGGCCAGCACAATGCCCAGCCGCCTTTACTTTACCCCAACTAATGTCAGAGCTGGGTAGACTCAGGGACACAAGATCTGAGAAAAAAAATTAGCCTCCACCAGGACTCTAACCCAGAACCTTCGGATTGCCAGCCGAAAGCGCTTTGAAGGGAATAATCTGCTCAACTGTGGCTCTTGTTTGTGTTTTTTTTCTTGTATTTTTTTTTTTTGGGGGGGGGGGGGGGGAGGGAGTAGGTATTTGTCGTTGTTTTTTTGGATTATGGCCCCTTTATAATTACGTCACACTAATTTGCCGATTTTCACCCCCCTAAAAAAAAAAGAACACCCTTTTAATATGACTTCACAAAGCTCCACAAAAGTCCAAAAACTATGGCGAGGGGGGGGGGTTGACACCCAAAGTTTACCATACAGGGTGACACCAGCCCTCGGTACGCCACTGGTCAAAACTACCATGTTTAAATTAAACGTTATTTTTTCTTTTTGTCCTTGTTGTACGACTAGTATTTTAATAAACTATGGCATTAGCCTACTTGTGCTAATTTAGGAGAAAGACATGTTAAAATGTGGACATTTCACTTAAAAATGCACATTTTTGTTTGAGAGTGCCATTTTTTTAAACACCCATTTCCGATTTCGTCACATAAGTTTAACCTTCTCTCCTTAGCTGACTTACCTAGTTTTTAGACGACCCCTTAGGAAAGGGGAGTCGCATCATAGCAAAAAGGAGTTTTTGTCCTTATGTTTATCTGAGTATTGCAACAGGTTGTTATTTGGGTTGTATTTCTAAATTAGAGTTTAATGCCGTGTGTAATTTTTTTTTTTTTACATTGCTCTTTGCCCTTCTGTTCTCTAGTGCTTCAGATTCACAAAAGTTGCCAAGGAAAAGATCCACAGTTAAGAGACAAGATAAAAAATGATGCTGTCCACTTACGGGAAGACCTCCTAAAGCTAGAGGCCTGGGCATCGAAATGGCAAATGGCGTTCAACGTCGATAAATGCCTCCTCCTCTCTGTTTTCAGAAAAAGAACTCGGATACCCACTAGCTATACTTTAAATGGCCAAACTCTTGCAAGGGTGTCAGAAGCCAAATACTTGGGTTTGAACATCACAGAAAATCTCCACTGGGGCACACATGTCCAATCTATTGCTGCCAAGTCTAACAGAGTCTGCGCCTTCATCCATAGAAACCTAAAGGGGTGTTCCACTAAAATTCAGACCCACTGTTATAAAAGCTTAGCTCGCCCCATCCAAGAATACGCCTCGTCAATTTGGGACCCCCACCAGCAAAACCTGATTGACAAGCTGGAGATGACCCAGCGACGCGCATCACGTCGAATACTAGAGGACTGCAGCACCAAATCAAGCGCCTCTGCCTTGGTAGCAAAACTCCACCTAGAATCACTACAACAACGAAGAGCAATTGACAAAGTGTCCATGATTTATAAAATCATCAACGACCACGTGGACCTATCGACCCAAACAAGTAGAATCCAGAAAGTGTCCCGCTGTTCCCGAGGGCACCAACTCAAATTGCATGTCCCACACGGACGTACAAACACCTACAAATATTCTTTTTTTCCTTCGGCCATCAGAATGTGGAACTCGTTGGAACAAAACTCAATCGCCCCCCCCCCCTCCGTCTCCTCCTTTAAGTCTACCCTGAAGGAGTGAAGCTACAATGACCTTTGTGACCACCAATAATTCACACTTTCTATACCCGTATACCCGTATTCCCACTGTTTATATACACTCCAGAAAACACTAGAAGATCTCAACAAAATTACATCTCAAATTGTGGACTCTTTCCTCGGGTAAAACTTGGTACAACGGGGCATCCACAAAAACATGAAGAAGAAGAAAAACATTAATCTTTGTAAAACGCTTTAGCTAAATATCTAGGCATGCACTTATAGGTGTAATCTATGAGAGCATAAACTGCTGACCTTTGAACTTTGAACTGAACTTCACAGAAAAATGTGCCAGCTTACAAAATAGATTACTCGGGGTGAAGAAAATATTTACCGCCAGATTACAATAGTAACCCGATTCAAACATAAAAAAATCCGAGTTTCGCATCGGTTTTGAATCGACGATAATGTAATTGGATTAACATATTCATTGCAGAGAAGATTATTTTTTTTATGTGTTATTAAGTGGGTCTGGGTTCGATTCTTTTATGGAGCGATTAAGACTGTGCCACAATTTCAACAACGAATACCTTTGTCTGTAGTTTCTTTTTTTCATTATAAGTAGTCGACTTCGAAAGCTAATCGAATTTAAAAGTTTGAACTAGACGAGTATATAGGTTAGTATATAGGTTAGTTGGTGCTTTCTTTCCAGTTTATTGTCAAACTGCTAATTATTTAGTGGGTTTTTTTTCCACTTAGCTTTCTTGTTTTCTCTCTTTTTGTAAACACATTTGTTTTTTTTTAGGGATTCGTCCACAAATGACGCCAGACACCTGTGAGCAATTTCTTTCACCCCACTCCAATCCTTGACACAATTTGTCAGCTCATCTTGGGTCTTCTGCCGTTAGAACTGCTCAGCTGTTAGTTGGCCTTTATAACAGTCATCGCTAGACAAACATATTGACACGTCTTCCTTAATTATTGGTGTTTAGTTTTGTTTTCCCCTGTGTTGTTGTGAAGTGTGTTGGCTATCTGTGTTTCCATTGGCCACACACTTTAGTATTTGCCGAATAATGTGTCTACCTGCTAGATTTCAACATCGTTCAAGTATTGAGCCAATAATTATTTTACCGGGAAACACGGTGATCTAGCGGCAGAGCGTTCGGATGGCGAACCAAAGGTCCTGGGTTCGTATGGCTAGGATTTATTCCCTGGATTGGAGGCTATCTCTGAGTTATACCAACTAGGATAGGTACCAGACCTTATTGGGGTGAAGTAAAGGCGGCTGTGCATAGTGCTTGCCACACATCCACCTAGAATGCCGTGGCCACAGAAACTGGTGGAACGCTTCCATCGGCCTTATGGATCAATTTGGTCCGACGGGATACTTTTAAAAAAAAATCCAAAAAGTACACAAAAAAACAACAACTATAAGGAAGCTTAAGATAGTAGTTGTATATATCAAACCATTTTTAACTAAACAATTCTCATTTTCAAAGTTTTGTATCAATAGATCTGAATTATTTGGGTTGAGTCGTTGACGTTTTCGTTGTTTTAAAGATATATATTATTTAATTTACTGATAAAGTTAAATTACAAGTTGTATAGCGGTAGGGCACACTGTAATAAACGAAAAGGTTCTTGGTTCGAAAGCATTTTCAGATTTTTTAATAAAAATTATTGTATTTGAGAGACGTTGCACTGGCTGTGTTATCTTATCGTATCTTTGGGAATTCTAAATTACTTCTAGTGGCCAGCACAGTGGCCAGTCGCCTTTAGTTTACTTTAACTAGACTCAGGGACTCACCCTTCCAAACACGAGAACAAATCCTAGCCTTCACCAGGATTCGAACCCATGACATTGGGTACACCAATCTAACTCGCTGGCGGCTCGGCCACTGTGTCTTTCCCTACAAATCAAACTATGTGATAACATGTTTGAGCTAAATGATAACATGTTTGAGCTAAATGATAACATGTTTGAGCTAAATGATAACATGTTTGAGCTAAATGATAACATGTTTGAGCTAAATGATAACATGTTTGATCTAAATGATAACATGTTTGAGCTAAATGATAACATGTTTGAGCAAAATGATAACATTTTTGAGCTAAATGATAACATTTTTTAGCTAAATGATAACATGTTTGAGCTAAATGATAACATGTTTGAGCTAAATGATAACATGTTTGAGCTAAATGATAACATGTTTGAGCTAAATGATAACATGTTTGAGCTAAATGATAACATGTTTGAGCTAAATGATAACATGTTTGAGCTAAATGATAACATGTTTGAGCTAAATGATAACATGTTTGAGCTAAATGATAACATGTTTGAGCTAAATGATAACATGTTTGAGCTAAATGATAACATGTTTGAGCTAAATGATAACATGTTTGAGTTAAATGATAACATGTTTGAGCTAAATGATAACACTTTTGAGCTAAATGATAACAAGTTTGAGCTAAATGATAACATGTTTGAGCTAAATGATAACATATTTGAGCTAAATGATAACATGTTTGAGCTAAATGATAACATGTTTGAGCTAAATGATAACATGTTTGAGCTAAATGATAAAATGTTTGAGCTAAATGATAACATGTTTGAGCTAAATGATAACATGTTTGAGCTAAATGATAACATGTTTGAGCTAAATGATAACATGTTTGAGCTAAATGATAACATGTTTGAGCTAAATGATAACATGTTTGAGCTAAATGATAACATGTTTGAGCTAAATGATAACATGTTTGAGCTAAATGATAACATGTTTGAGCTAAATGATAACATGTTTGAGCTAAATGATAACATGTTTGAGCTAAATGATAACATGTTTGAGCTAAATGATAACATGGTTGAGTTAAATGATAACATGTTTGAGCTAAATGATAACATTTTTGAGCTAAATGATAACAAGTTTGAGCTAAATGATAACATGTTTGAGCTAAATGATAACATATTTGAGCTAAATGATAACATGTTTGAGCTAAATGATAACATGTTTGAGCTAAATGATAACATGTATGAGCTAAATGATAACATGTTTGAGCTAAATGATAACATATTTGAGCTAAATGATAACATGTTTGAGCTAAATGATAACATATTTGAGCTAAATGATAACATATTTGAGCTAAATGATAACATATTTGAGCTAAATGATAACATGTTTGAGCTAGCTAGATCTAAGGAAAGTACTGTATACAAGAGTGTAGAAAAACATAAATATGAGTTTTAAAATATTTCTTCCATTTATCTTGTTTTTGTAATTCTGAACTAACAGACAATATATTTTCTATAGCTATAGGGAATCGGGAAGGATGAAGGGTTTAAGATAGAAATTTCACAAAATGAAAGACTGTGGTTGTTGTTTTTTGGTGTTTATCCTCATGCAAATAATTGAATTTCGTAAGTGGCCAGAGAAATAGACCAATTTGTAGCCAAAAATTAAATTTGTAAAAAATCTCGGAACTGAAAGGTGAAACTAAAAGGAAGAAATAAAAAGGAAGTGCCTCACGCAAACTGGCAAATAAAGCCAAAGGCTGTGTAATAATTGGCTGTCTGGAAAGCATTGATCGTTCTGTGCAGACCTTGGGAGGGCAGACGAACTGATAAAAACAAATGATGAACAGGTGGGTTCGACTTGAAGTGCTCCCCTAGCCGGCCGCACACAGCTACTCTCGGTAAACATTGGGGTAGAATGGAGAGAGAGAGAGAGATAGGCCCACAGGAGTGAGCGGTCCTTGTTTTTGTACACGAGTCTTTTGAAGAACAGTGAGTTGTGATTTGTTCATGCGTTTGAACCGAGACATACTTGAGCTGGATAATGGATGTTTAGATCGTTATGGATATAAGAGTAGATACATAGTACCGCAGTTTACATTGACCCTCATTGTGGTCTAACGCAGTTTACATTGAGCTCGTTGTGGTCTAGAACAGTTTACATTGAGCCTCATTGTGGTCTAACGCAGTTTACATGGACCCTCATTGTGGTCTAACGCAGTTTACATTGACCCTCATTGTGGTCTAACGCAGTTTACATTGACCCTCATTGTGGTCTAACGCAGTTTACATTGACCCTCATTGTGGTCTAACGCAGTTTACATTGACCCTCATTGTGGTCTAAAACAGTTTACATTGACCCTCATTGTGGTCTAACGCAGTTTACATTGACCCTCATTGTGGTCTAACGCAGTTTACATTGACCCTCATTGTGGTCTAACGCAGTTTACATTGACCCTCATTGTGGTCTAACGCAGTTTACATTGACCCTCATTGTGGTCTAACGCAGTTTACATTGACCCTCATTGTGGTCTAACGCAGTTTACATTTAGCCTCATTGTGGTCTAACGCAGTTTACATTGACCCTCATTGTGGTCTAACGCAGTTTACATGGAGCTCGTTGTGGTCTAGAACAGTTTACATTGAGCCTCGCTGTGGTCTAACGCAGTTTACATTGACCCTCATTGTGGTCTAACGCAGTTTACATGGAGCTCGTAGTGGTCTAGAACAGTTTACATTGAGCCTCGCTGTGGTCTAGTACAGTTTACATTGAGCCTCATTGTGGTATAGAACAGTTTACACTTTACATTGAGCCTCATTGTGACCTAGCGCAGTTTACATTGACCCTCATTGTGACCTTACGCAGTTTACATTGATCCTCATTGTGACATAGCGCAGTTTACATTGACCCTCATTGTGACCTAGCGCAGTTTACATTGAGCCTCGTTGTGGTCTAGTACAGTTTACATTGAGCCTCATTGTGGTCTAGAACAGTTTACATTGAGCCTCATTGTGGTCTGGAACATTTTATACTGAGCCTCATTGTGGTCTAGAACAAATTACATTGAGCCTCATTGTGGTCTAGCGCAGTTTACATTGAGCCTTATTGTGGTCTAGATCAGTTTACATTGACCCTCACTGTGACCTAGCGCAGTTTACATTGACCCTCATTGTGACCTAGCGCAGTGTACATTGAGCCGCATTGTGACCTAGCGCAGTTTACATTGAACCACTTTGTGACCTAGCGCAGTTTACATTGAGCCACATTGTGACCTAGCGCAGTTTACATTGAGCCACTTTGTGACCTAGCGCAGTTTACATTGAGCCTCGTTGTGACCTAGCGCAGTTTACATTGAGCCACATTGTGACCTAGCGCAGTTTACATTGAGCCACATTGTGACCTAGCGCAGTTTACATTGAGCCACATTGTGACCTAGCGCAGTTTACTTTGAGCCACATAGTGACCTAGCGCAGTTTACATTGAGCCACCATCAAATCAGAGCGCTGCGCAAGGGGCAATAACCTTGCTTTATAGGGAGATCTATGTGAATAGATGCACTATAATATATTTGTCTCGAGATAGATCAACCGCTTTAAAAAACAAACATTGTTACTTACTTACTTACTGCCCGTAACGCCGTGGGCGCATAGGGCAGCAACAAAGTCCTTCCATCTTTCTCTGTCACGTGCGACAATTCCAATCGTACCCCAGGAGTGACCAAATTCTTTTAATTCCTGCTCCACTGTTCTGCGCCAGGTTACTTTTGGCCGACCTCTCTTTCTTTTTCCTTCTGGAGTCCAGTGTAGTGCTGTCTTGCAGATGTTTCCTTCCTCTCTTCTCAATACATGGCCAATCCATCGCCAACGTCTTTTCATTAAGATTGTGCCCATGTCTTCGTGGTTGGATTGTAAAGTAATACATTGTAAAGTAAGTAAATTATCCCGTCGGACCAGTATGATACATAGGGGCTAGTGACGTAGCTAGTGACGTAGCTAGTGACGTAGCTAGTGACGTAGCTAGTGACGTAGGCTAGTGACGTAGCTAGTGACGTAGCTAGTGACGTAGCGTTCACGAGTTTCTGGAGGACGTTTCCAGTTTATACATTTCACTTTCTTGCCGATCGGTCAAACGGCCTAGGAGCCTATGGCGAACAAACCAATGTATAAATTTACAAACATATAAACAAACTCAGGGTAATTATATCCTATACTATAATATGAGTTAAAATTGTATGTATATATATATCCTATACTATAATACGAGTTAAAATTGTATGTATATATATGTCTGGAAATTTTCTTCAAAAGCGCTCTAACGATTTTCTTCATGTTTTGATGCACGACTTGTTTTACCTAAAAAAAAATCTACAGCTTTTCGGCCCCACAAATAAAAAACGGAAATGAAAGTTAGACAAAATACCCATTAGATTTTTTTAGATAATTGATTTTGGCCGTGAAAACATGCCATTGCTCGACCCACGTGTAGTGCGGCTTTCAAGAGTGGTGTTTTGTTGCGTCGCAAGTATGACGTTTCGGGAATACCCGTAGGTCTACTACAGCAGAAAGAAGTTTAATAAAATTCTTGTTTAGACTACTGTTGCGCACCGATGATAGATATAATTTAAAGCAAGACTAAGTGTAATTTATGCAATGCAGGGGTGTGCAAACTACAACCAGTGGGTTGACAAATATTAGTATGCGGCCCTCGAGGCTTAGGCCTATTTAGATGATAAAATCTTCAATGAATTTTAGATTAAATATAAGAAAATAGCATCTTAAAAATTATATGAGGAAAAGATAAATGGAATCTTTTTAACCATGTTGGAAATGTTTTCCATTACGTATTAATTACTAGTGAGATAATAGTTTTACGTATAAGCATAGACTATAATATACATGGACCGCTTGCTTTAGTATTTCTGCTATATAATGACTTGAAACAGTGATTTTCGGAATTCCCGATTCTAAATAACGTAATTGCTAGTTCCGTTTTATTTAATCGCTATGATTTTCTCAATGAAAAATTAAAATCGAAAGTCTATGGTTTAAGTAATAACAGAATTAGATTTAGGTTTCGCCAAACTATATATTTTAGGCTACTTTTTTTTATCAAATATTGTTTGGAACAAAAACACGTGGAAAAAAATAATAGGATCTAGATTTTTTTTTATACACGACATGTGTTTACGAATGTGTTCTTAAATATATAATAATAATAATAATAACAATGCCATTTGTATAGCGCTGCCAACAAACATACTGTAAGCTCAGAGCGCATTTAACATAACAATTAAAGAACACAGATACAATCTATAGGCCAAGAGATAAGAAAAAACAACTAAATGATGATTCAAAACATTACAAACATAGAACAAATCAAACAACTAAAACAAAATAACCGACCTAACATATAAGTAAGACAGTGGGGCTCTAAAGCATGTTAACTGAGATAAATATTGAAATAATGAGTTTTCATGATTTGCTTATATAGAGGCCTACCCAAGTAAGAATGGTAAACTAGAAAAGATGTATTCAATTCATATCAATAGTTAGACGTGTAGCATAGGCCTACTGTTAGTTTTATTGAAAAAAAAGGAGGGGGGGGGGATCATCTAAAGTATATTCTAATCTTTTCATTTGCAGTCTTTTAAATGAATAAGATCATTACATCATTGGCCCATTGGTAGCCTATATTTTTGTTAAAAGTATGATTGTCAAATTTAGCCTACACGTTTAAATTTTATAAAGATTGAAAATGATAGGCCTATTGGCTATGTTTATATAATAAATGTTTTTCGTTAAATATGTAAAGTAATTGAAAAAAAAACTCCCTGGTAGCTTGATATAAAGTTTTTGTGAACTAATATAAAAAAACACTAAGCCACCGGTTATAAAATAGATCTAGGCCTACACATCTTTACGAATGTTTTATTAAATGTAGGCCTATTTATGATTTGCTTATATAGGCCTACCAAAGTAAGATATATTAGAATAGGTTAATATTGTGAATTCGAAATGTGGTAAACTAGAAAAGATGTATCAATTTATTCGTATTTTCCTTTTAACAATAGTCAAAAGTGTAATATACTGTTACTTTTTTTGCGGGGGGGGGGGGGGGGGGGAATTAAACAAATCATCTAACGTATATTGTATATTATAATCTTTTCATTTGCAGTAGCCTATGTCAATGAATAACCCAATTTCACCTTTAATTATTCAGTATTTAACTGGCGTAATGCTCAAATTTTTTTTTTAAAAAGTAAAATGTTTATTATACCATTGTTTTAATTAATCGATATTATATTTTGTCTCGATAGTTTATTTTAAATAGCAACACACATGGAGGATATTAGATAAGGTTTACACCAAACTATATATTTTTAATTTTTTTGCAAATAATGTTTGGAATAATACAGTGAAAACATTGAAAATAATAAATAAATACTTTTTTTGTATAAGATATTTTTTACAAGTGATTTACAAACTATACTTATGATTAATATATGTGCCCAAGTAAGAAATATTAGACTATGTTAAGAAGTCAATATGAAATCTGGTACACTAGTAAAAATGTATTACATTTTTTTGTAGACCTTTTTAATTTATATCAAACATACTTGTTGGCAGTAACTTATTGTTAGCTTGAACGGGGTGAGGAAGGGAGTTAACAAAATTGACATAATTTTATAAGAGTTGTCACTAGAAAGTTTGACAGTTGTTAAAGTAGCGGAAGGGGTAGAAGAACTAAAAATTGTAACGTAATTCACTATATTTTAAATTTAAACTTTTCATTTTCAGTCTTTTAAATACATAACATAATGACAAAAATGACATATATTTCTGTTGGATTTAAAACTGACAACTCTAGCCTACATGTTTTTTTTTTAGGGTTTGATATGAGATTAAGCTGTTTTATTAATTTATTTTTTTTGGGGGGTTATCGGGCAAAATCTAGATATTAAACTACACAAATAAAAATCTGCTCCGAATGTTAGAATTTAAAGCCTATGTTATTCATAGTAGAAAAAGAAAAAGACAAATACAATTTTTTGGTCTGTAAAGACGTATTTTTTAAATTTATGTACTGTTGTTTTACAAACACATTATGTTAAGGTACAAGCGCCTGCTCTTTATTACCGATCGAATGATCGGTCACCTGGTACTATATATATATATGTGTATATGTGGAAATTTTCTTCAAAAGCGCTCTAACGATTATCTTCATGTTTTAATGCACGACTTGTTTCACCTAAAAAAAAATCTACACCTTTTCGGCCACACAAATAAAAATCGGAAATGAACGTTAGACAAAAATACGCTTTAGATTTATCGTAGATAATTGAATTTGGCCGTGAAAACATGCCATTGCTCGACCCACGCAGGGCCCTCGAGAGAAAAAAAAGATGCCGGTACGAGATCTTTTATGGGCCCCCTCCCCCCCCTCTCTCCCCCCCCCCCCCCTCTTTTGAATGCTTAGCCTACTGTTTGGTGAAAAGTAATAGTCAACAGAAAATACATCAAAAGGCCCACATGAATGATACAAAAAGACAGAAGAAAAAGATTAATTTTTACATTACAGTTTTTACTTAAATTGCGTGCCTTTTTCTTGGCAAAACTACGAATTACCGTGTCAAAGTTTATTTGTCTTGCAATGCCAGACTCAACACTGAGCCTAGCCAAGTTGTGCAGGCGATCCTGACTTATGGTGCTTATGGTGGACATAAGGCAATTTTTGATGAGCTTAAGTTTACTGAAGCTCCTCTCTGCTAATGCTACCGTGGCAGGTGATGCAAGGGACATACTCGAACTGACACTTATGTTATGAACAATATTTTCTAATTTGGAATTTGCCAAAGCATTTAACAGTTCCAATGCACCGAACTGTCTTTACCAAAATTTGCATTGTGAACCATTGTTAGGTGAATTATTTCCTGAAGAAAGTCTTCACAACGTACCGTATGTTATTATAATACTTTTCTGCTAACTTAGCAGATGGTTACTTCAAGTCTTCTTCTGACATCTTTTGGTAGTTCCAAAGAAAGCTGAATGTGTCAGAAATATCTTATTGTTCTTTTTTCTGGCTGTTGTATAAACTCTTCCTAAACAATTGAACTTCTATCTGCAGGTGGGCTGCAACAAGCTTAGCTTCATTCCAACTGTTTCGCTAAGACCCTAGTTGTGCATATTATAAGCTTTCTGTGTTTGCAACTTCCATAGCTATAGTCGCATCACAAGATTGAATGACTTAGTTGCAGAAGACAATAGGGACTAGTATACTGTGCCCATACGACTGACATGATGCAAGTGATAGCACCGACATAACATATAAATTTCATGGATTTCGTTTCTGGTTTTCGGAGTAAGATTCAGCTTTAACAGGTCTTCCAAAGCCAACTCAACCCCTGGTAGATGAGCTACAAATGGTTTTACACTTTCAATTGATCTGACCGTATGGTGCTAGAAATGCGATGACGCTTTGACAGTATTTTCCACCGTTTGAGGCTGCAACTGAATAATGTGTATTGACATTTAAATTTGTCTAAAATTATGATTACTTCAACCTCCCCTAGTGGCTACCGCACAGTTGATCATTAAAGTGTAAAAGGATCGACTAACTAGCTTTGACTGCCGTACTAGTATGCAGCGATATAGAGTTTGTAGGCCTAGGCTACTAAGCTAACAGGGAGAAATGTAAGCCAGTAAGGCTCATAGGTCTATATCTGTAATCGTCCCTGGAGAAAAATAATAAAAAAGAGATAAGAAGATAAGATAAGAATGTGTATTTCTTATAGGGCTTCTTCCATGCTATTAAATTAGCATGCTCAGTGCACACTTGGTTTGATTTGCAGTGGCAGATGTATTAGCCAAAGAGAAAGGTCTTTAAGTTCTGTTTAAAAGATTCTTCTGTCCCAGATTCTCTCAGTGTCTGAGATAAACTGTTCCATAGAGAAGGCGCCACTGATTCAAATGATCGCTCTCCCAGGTACTTCTTTTTGTGTCCATCCAAACTAGGAGTTTTGATGAGTGACTGTGATGAAGAGAGCAGTTCCCTAGATGGCTCATGCCTTGAGATAAGCGCTCAAAGATAGGAAGGAGCATCCGTAATGGACATAATTTTGTGCGCCATTTGCTTTATCACCGGGAGCCAGTGGAGATCCATTAGTGTTGGAGCGATATGATCATGCCTTCTCACCCCCGAAACAATGCGCGCCTCGGTGTTCTGCACTCTCTGTAATCTCTGCAGCTGTTTCTATGGGCAAACCCCACAGGCAACTATTGCAGTAATCCAACCTTGACTAAGAAGGCTGCTACGGTATTGGCCGTCCTTCTATTGAGTTGAGGTCGTAGCTGACCCAGGGTACGTAGATGAGACGAACAAGCCTTAACCACAGCACTGTTTTGTGGAACCATTGATATTTTATTATCAATAAAAAGGCCAAGGTCTCTAACCGTGTTGGACAACGTTATCTCGGAAGCCCCAACCTTGATCCTAGTAATAGCTATTTCCCGAAGACTGACATCAGAACCACAGAATTGCATCTGTCTTGTCATCATTTAATTTAAGTCTGTTTGCAACCATCCATGCCTTAACTGTTTGACAGCCCTCCTCCACATTACCAACAGCAGCACGCAGGCAGACGAATCAGGACGAAATCTAAGATCCTAAATGCTATCGAAAATAATTAGGCCCTATATTACAACTGAAGGCTTCGTTGCATAATTAACAAAATGTTAAAGTGCACATTCAAAGAATATCGAAATTAAGGGCACCCAGCGCCACGTGAGATTGTAGGAGGTTTGGGGGCATCTCCTCTTAGCTTAATAGCAACAATTAAAATATACTTGCGTATTTGCCAATTTTAATTTTAAATTTTAATATTCATGGGCTTAATGGGCCCCCTAAACTCTCATGGGCCCCGGTACGGCGTACCGGCTGTACCCCCCTCTCGTGGGGCCTGGACCCACGTGTAGTGCGGTGTTCAAGAGCGGTGTTTTGTTGCGTCGCAGTTATGACGTTTCGGGAATACCCGTAGGCTTACTACAGCAGAAAGAAGTTTAATTTCTTGTTTAGACTACTGTTGCGCACCGATGATAGAAATAATTTAAAGCAAGACTAAGTGTAATTTATGTAATGCAGGGGTGTCCAAACTACAGCCAGTGGGTAACGCGCGGGTGGACAAATGATAGTATGCGGCCCTCGCGGCTTATTTAGATTAGAACGTCTTCATTATATTTTAGATTAAACTTCAATATATTTTAGATTAAATTTAAAAAAAAGAAAAACAAATAAATATTTACGTATTAATTAATAGTCAGATAATAGTTTGCCGTTTAAATAATAACAGAATTAGATGAAGTTTCACCAAACTAAATGTCTATTTTTAACTTTCTTTTATCTGACATTTTTTTGAAAAAAAAACACCTCTGAAACTTTTTTTGTGTTTAAACAATGAATAGCTGTATATAGTATACACTGTAGCAGATTACACTACACTGTATATAGTGTTCACTGAAGCGGTATACACTACGCTGTATAAAGCATACAATGTAGCAGTATACTCTACACTGTAAATAATAAACACTGTATTAGTATCAAATTTTTTAACCGATGTGTTAAATTCTTTCATTTATATCCCATAGAATCAAATGAATACTTAAACCATAGACTATAATTTACATGGACCGCTTGCTTTAGTATTTTTGCTACATGATGACCCGAAACACTGATTTTCTGAATTCCCGATTCTAAATAAAGTAGTTGCTATAAAGTTGTTTCTATACTAGTTCCGTTTTATTTAATCGCTATGATTTTCTGAAGTAAAATTAAAATCGAAAGTTGTATACAGCGGAAACATTTATAGATCAGTGTTGTATGCGCACGGAAATAGAATGTAAGCTCTAAAAATAGAGCAAGCGGTCCATCTTATTATAGTCAATGATAATAGGAATAATAGTAGAACAAGTATTCATTTAAAGTCGAAAAAATGCGATTTAATAAAAACGGAACTTGTATCGCAACTACTTTATTTAGAATCGGGAATTACAAAACAAGAAGATAAGAGCATAAAAAACTAAAGCAAGCGGTTCATGTATATTATAGTCTATGCTTAAACATCAACAATACCACACCAAGTAGATGAAATAGCGATACTCAAAACTCAAAAGCCTTTCAGCCGTTATTAATTCAA